>OU343221.1:264895266-264994923 GCA_910596185.1 Chrysanthemum makinoi
ATGAGACTCACGGGTGATATGCACATTCACCTCAAGATTCACCTACCATTCACTCCATCCTCAGCGGTACCTTTATAATGACATACTCATTATTTCATTAATTAATAGGTAGGGGCACTTTAGTAAATCGCATTCAGAAATGCTAATTCAATTTTCTAGAAGCTCATAAGAAAAGCACTTGGAAAAAGGATCATTTTGATTAAATTTTGATTGCTAAATGCTTGTTGCCAAACAAACTTTTAAATTTTAACGCCTAATTCTTAACGCTAAATGCTCTAAAATGCTCCAAAACGCTTGTTACTAAACACAACCTAGAAGTAACATTTTGATATGGAACGTTTAGAAAATTAGATTGCTAGTGTGCTTGTTTTCAAACAAGCATTGCAAAACGATAACATTGTTGCTAGTTGCTTTAAAACGCCTATAAACATTTACCACCGAACGTATCAATTTTTTTTGCTTATATCTGTATTACAAGGATAAACGAACCTGCTATACTATATTATTAGGATAAGAGAAAGTATTGTGTTTTACGAAATTTTATCTTGAAACTTTTTATCAACACTTCCAAACATTTACTGTTAAAATACCTCTTGGCTACAAATTAAAACTAATTTTTGACGGAATTATTTTGGGTACTAAAAAGGTGGAAATGTGGGATATGATGGTGCAAAATCTTCTGTCAATAATGGATGACAGAATTGTTAGGGATGTTATTTTCGCATTTGTTAATTGCCAATAGCTTGTTATAAAAACAACCAATCATTTGATAAATGATAAGTTAGATGATTCGAGTGGCCATTATTTACTCATATCCAAGAATTTAATATCACATATTGTATGCATTTCATACGTATGGATGTATTCAACTAGGTGTATAAAAGCTTATCATCTTTCTCAATTCTTGGTAAAAAAATTACTATATATGAGAAACAAGAAGCTTAAGTACGTGGCCATCATTTATTCAGAGTATTTAATAGCACGTGTATAAAGTTTATACGTATGCATGTATTCAAGTAGCCAAGTAGGTATGTACAAAAGATTGATCGACATCTCTTTTAATCATTAGAGATAATTATAATAAATAAGAAAATGATTTTCTTTATCAGGCATAAGTTAGTTTCGGAACACTGCCAAAATTCAAAGAAAAATGAATTCAGTATAGCCAAATCAAATCCGAATAGGGGTGTGAGTAGGGTCAGATTGACCAACGAACCCCAATTTTATATGATCGGTTTAAATCGGGTTGCAAAAGCTTATCAGGTTGGTTTGACTCGAACCAGATAGTGTTATAGGGTCGAGTTCGTGTTATGTTATTATCGTGTTATCGGATCAACACCCGAAATCTTTAAAGCCTTTTTTCACACGTAACTTTACCAATATTACAAATTAAACTAACATCAAAACTTAATGTCTGATACACCGTACTCTTTAGCGAAAGGTCAAGTCAGGTCCAAAGGTGGACTACGGATTAGGATTGCACGTCGAACCAACATTTTGCAAACACATAACACTTAAGGTGAACCAATACTAGGATTAAAACTAACTATGATCTTATACTTGAACTTTGAATCATACCAATATTTTGCATTATTGCTAGCTTGTAGCTTTGCTTGAGATTGTGAAAGCCAACCCATAATGCTATACAGCAAACTTATCAATGTGGGAGAGTCGTTTTCACAATCAAGCAAAATATCTAGTACGATCCAAAAATAGTGTAGCATCTCTATATCGTCATTGTCATGGCAAGTGACAACAAATTATGGATAAAGTACAATAATATTTATTGATTGCTTGTCATAATATATATTTAAACAATCATACATAATACGTTACAAGCCAAAAATACATTATGGATAAAGTACAATAATATTTATTGATTGCTTGTCATAATATATATTTAAACAATCATACATAATACGTTACAAGCCAAAAATACATTATGTAGGTGGTATTACTCGGAACTTTTTGTTGATACAAAAGTTGGGCGTTCCTTGTTTGGACTCCGGTTCCCGTATCAATTGGATCTTAATGCTTGAGACGTGTGCCCTAAATAAACAGAAAACACCGTTAGGCTTATCGTGGGATTGTCTCCCACGATTATCCTCCGGCGTGAGAGTAAGTAATCGGTTTTAGGGTTTAATGGAGAGTTAGGTTTGAGATCGCATCCTTTAATGAGGGCCGAGATGCCCTTTATATACACACAAAATCCTTGTTGGTTTCGTGTTCCCCAAACTTCGGCGTATCCCGCCTAAGTCGGTTATTTAGACACTTATCTCCAAAGATAAGAGATATCCGATATCATAAGCCCTAAATAACTTTGAGTTTGGACCTTCGTGAGCCCAAACCGTTATTGGGTTAGCCAAGATCGGGCTCGCTAGTAGCAGTCATTGGTTCGTGACCCGAATGCGGACTATATGTTATCATGTCCCCCCAGTCTAGTATGCGCATGGACAACCTGCGGATGCTAGACTAATAGTTGTAGCCCGTAATTTCTTCGAAGCGTAACCGAGAAGCTAAAAAGGTTTCCCGCCTTGAAGAATACACGGTGAATCTAGTCAAAATATTTCAAATGCATATCTCGTAAATCGTGGAAAGTAACTCAAAATGTGTCATGTCAACAGATCCTATCCACATATTTAGAGATAGTGGGGTCCACGTGTCGGTCATCGCGTGGATGTAAAAATCTATATAAACCATCGCCTCCCATTTACTGTGTTTATCACAGTAAAAAAGAAAACATTTCCACCATTGTTGAAAAAACTCAAACTGCAACCCAGAAACCCTTAATATTCCAAAGGTAACAGCGCGTACGCATTGAAAAACTATACCATGGTCCGTGGTTTAACTGACTTTACCTCCTACATGACCGAGGATGAACTTCGTGACCTCGGATTATTATATCCCATCTTCGGCCGCATCCGAAGTTCCGGATGCGCAGGCGCAATAGCGGATTTCCGGCGGGAAGGTAGGTATACACACGCTTTTTCGAATTTGCGTAATCAACGCGGTGCCCATATCCTTATTCCCGTGCGACGTATTAAACTACTATCGCTGCACATATCCCAAACCGCACCGTATAGGTGCGCAAAAATAACAAACTTCGAGGTTAATTGTCGCTATTGGCGCATTAACCCTACTATCTACCTTTCCGCGCTTTACCACACAACGTGGTCAAACGGGTGGGTGTCGTTCGCTAAGCGCCGCCAGAAGGCCGCAATGTTACACCGATAAACCGGACGCGCTTAGGAACTAGAGGGAAATTTTTCTCGGGTTGATAAGGCGTTATTTCCCGACTTCGGCTTCTATACCAGGGTTCACTACCGAAGGATGAGCCTCTCGAACATACAAATGCAGACGATGCGGAAACGATAAACGCCAATCGTATTCCCATCCCCTATCTCGAGGAATTTTGGTGCACATGGGCATCACGCAACTATTTCGATAGGGCCCGATGAGGTGCCAACATTTTTAGACGCAGATGGCCGTGGTGGGTGCTCGCCCTTCGCATCCTTTACTTTATTGATGTGAGCCTTTCTTTTCACTTTTGTACTTTATATAACCTGTTATTTGTTTGTTTCGGCCGCAGAGATGGATCTATTCGGCGTTGTGAATTTGGCGGCCACGAAGTTACCGTAGGGTGCGCCCATTGAGAGAGGGGAAGTCCTCATATGGAGGCTACCGCTGGGCGCACTCATGGAGATGGTTCTCGCGACCGGGGAGTGGCTCCCCCGCTTTGCTTGAGGCGACCCCTCTACAAAGCGTGCCCAGCCCGAGGGTACCCTCCTCGTTGGTGGAGCCGGCACACACAGATGTGGCGGAGAGCACTAAAGACGCCGATGTAGAGATGGAGGAGGCAAGCCATGGGCTAAAGCGCAAGAGGGCGCTTGGTGGTGATGGCTAAGCTCATCCAGAAGAAACGACTGTCATTCGACTTGGAGTCGCCCTCGATGATGCACGCCCCTTCACTGACATCGCTTTCTCCCAAGAAGTTTTATTTGCAAAGCCCTTAGCTCATTCCCGCTTATGTTATGAAACAATCGCTAATTCTCTTTTCTCGCGTGCAAGATCGAGCACTCTAGGAGTCGCCCTGTGCTAGTCCCGCTTCAGGCCAATCTTCCGGACCAGGAGGCGCCGAGCCATTGGCATCTGGGGACGCGTCAATGGGTCAGCTTGTTGAGGAGCTAGTGTTGGCTTCCGCGCACCAAGCTACGTTGGCTGCGCACCTAAAGGCAAAGTATTATGGGGAAAGTAGCCAGAGCGCGCAGATGGACAAACAGATTGCGTTGCTGGAGGCAAGTTTGGCAAGTGCTCAGCCGAGGTAGAGGCAAGCAGCTCACCCCAAAAGCTTGCCGAAGAAAAAATGTCATTGCTGAGCCAAATAAATCAGAGCGTATTAAGGCCGGGCCGATTACAAGTCTTCGTGCACCTGGCCCTCAAGTATTTGGAAAAGGGAAAGGAAGAGTTGTTCTCTCGCTAGGGGAATTTGGTGCAACTGGGGATCTCGCCGAAGAGCAGAGATGAAGTTGCACAAGCTCAAAGATCGAATATGATGAAGAGTTGTACCGCTTGGTTTCAACGGTTGCCGAGCGCATGGCTTATCACCATGGTTTGCGCTTCTGCCTCGGTACTTTAGAGTCCCGAGAGGTGGTAGACAAATTTGGGGTGGTGGTGCAAAGTGTACGCTGCGCTGCAAGGCCGAGGTCGTAGAGGAGCTTCACGAGGTCGACCTTTGAAAGTGGCCGCTGATCGTGCCCGGGTACAATAATCATGCGATAAGGAGCTCGTTGCCGCTATGGAGCAAATGAAGATATTGGAGCTTCCTCATATTGCTCAGATGGAGCGCGACCAAGATTACCCTATAAGTGTGATGATGGAAGGGTTAACTTTGACCCACCACCGTGGCCGATGGGGCGAGGTACACCCGGACTTTTTTCAAGCCCGACGAGTCACAACTGCAGTGCCTATTTTTGCTCGCCCCAAGAACCTTTAAACCCATTCGGCTGAAAAGGAAACTCCTTTGAAGGAATCCTTAGAGGCCCATGCTATGAGGGTTGCTAAGAAGAAGGGCGAAGGAAAAGCTATTTTTGTGGTGTTGGCGCAGCGCACCTTCCCGTGTCCGACGGGTGCTGTGAGTGTGGCCACGGTGTCGCCAGATTCTCACTTGTTGAAGCGGTCAAGGAGGCCGGGACGCTACACGCCAAGTGGAAAGCCCTCGCCTTAAGCGCTGTAGTAACATATAGATTGCAACTTCTGTTGTAAATATCATTTTGTAAGAACTCATGGTGCTTAATGAAATATTCCTTTTGTTGAATGCATGTTGATGTGGTTGCGACTTATAATGCTTGTACTTAGTTATCTGTCTTTTGCATAAAAAACGCTTATTGTCTAAGAAGCAAACCGTTACATAAGCTGCGACTAATATGTGGAGTTCATAATCATGTATGAACTATCATACTTATAATGTCTAAGTATTTTAACATAATCGTGTATGGTGTGATATGCAGCATCGTAAATATCATAGTAAGGAGCCAAGAGTCTTGATTCCCGGTTTTGTTAAACGCGATAGTATGCATTGTTAAGCATCCTTCGTGGAATGCGCATTGAACTTATTCCAACGTCTTGAAAATAAGGTGTTTAACAAGGATGCATGATCCAATGTTGATGGGTTTGCAACCCTCTTACTCAACGAGTTGTTTAGTAGGTTTACTCATCCTTTACACCATCGTGGGTTGTAGTAAGTGCATGCACGCCATGTAGGCAAAAGGTAATATAGCAACAATGTTGAGACATAGATATTATGTAAATAACAAATTGAAATGTGTCGCGGAGTTAGCTAGAAACCACGACATTTTATTAATACTTGCAAGTTTTTGTAAAAAGAAGAAAGATATTTGCCTAAGTAAAAAAAAATCTATAGACGTTTCTAGAGATAACACCGTTTGAGGTTGCAGATGTTCCATGTGCGTGGTAACTCACAACCATCCCTCGCTCGCAGCCTTTGTACGCTTTTCCTAATGCTTCAAGGACCTCATAAGGTCCTTCCCACTTCGGTCCAAGTTTTCATGTATCTTCTGCGTGTCTCGCATCATTGGCGTGATATACAAAGTCGCCTGGTCTGAATGAGACGCTTCGAACTTTAGCATCATAGTATCCCTTCATTTTTGACTTAGCTCTTGCCTCACATACGGTAAGGCCGCGCTTTCTTCCAACAGTCCAAGTCAATACGCCGCTCATCGCCATTGGTTGTAACATTAACTTCAGAAGGCGAATAGTTGGCATTCCAATTTTGGCTGGTATGACGGCTTCTGTCCCATAGACAAGAGAAAAGGGAGTGTCTCCCGTGCTAATTTTGATTGAAGTGCGGTGCGTCCACAAAACATGCGATAATTCTTCCACCCACCTTCCTTTGTGTTTATCTAAGCATGCTTTAATTCCTTCACCTAGACTACGGTTTGCACGCTCGACTAAACCATTGGTTTGTGGGTGTTTAACTAACGCGAAGTGTTGTACAATATTCGCCGCACCATTCCTTGAAAGGGTTGTCACGTAATTGTTTTCCATTGTCGAGATGATTTCCCCGTAATCCAAACGCATACAATATTTTCCCAAACAAACCGCTTTACCTTATTTCCTGTGATTGTCACGACCGCCTTTGCTTCAATCCACTTGGTGAAATAGTCTATAGCTACTATGAGGAATTTCAACCTCCCGCCGCAATGGAAAGGGACCCGCAATGTCGATACCCCATTTATAGAATGGCCATGGCGATGTAATAGGTGTTAGCTCCTGTTGTGGTTGGCGTGGAATGGGTCTGTGAACTTGGCAGTCGCCACACTTTCTTATTAAGTCCCGCCGCGATCCCGATGCATTGTAGGCCAAGAGTATCCCGATCGTAAGCGCGACGCCACAACGGACCGTGGTCCCGAGTGCATACTACATGAACCGCATGGATTTCTCGGCACATAATTTTTTGCAGGGTCCAACACATCGGGCCATGGTTGTAGAAAGGAGCCGATATAGTATACCGTCCAGCTCAAACCTCTGCGGATGTGCGCCATACCCTTCGGCGCCCTTTCGCTTCGGGCAAAACGCCTTGCTTATGAACTCGATTATAGGGGTCATCCATGTAGGACCTTGCTCCTCTATCACCGTGGATATTTCCATCTCTGAGATGGACTTGCTCTTCGCTTTCTACCAACACTTGTTTTGACAAGTGCGCAAATCTTGTGGATGCAATCTTGCTTAGTGCATCCGCCTTTCTATTTTCCCCTTTAGGAACTTGCTTGATGGTAAACCTGTCGAAACTCTGGACTAGTGACTTGGTCTTGTCGAGGTATTGGATCATGTTTTCCTCTTTAGACACATACTCACCCAACACGCTGGTTGGCCACCAGCCGGAGTCCACATTTGCTTCCGTGTTACGTGATGCCCATTCGAGCCGCTGATGCGTAATCCAAAGAATCGTGGCTTCATATTCTCGCCGTTGTTTGTGGTCGTGAATTCAAACGCAGTGCATAAGTGAATTCCATTCCTTCCGACTTGCGAGGATAAGGCTGCGCTACTGACCCGCCTCACACATGAAGATCCATCCGTGAAAAGATCCATGGTTCTTGTAGTTCCACCATGCTTTGTGAGGTGCGCCATCGTCCGTTTTTCGATGATGAAGTTCGCTAGTATCGCCCTTTAACTGCAGCTGCGTGGTTTGTAGGAAATGTTATGCCTACCTAGCAACACACTCCACTTCAGACGCCCCGATGCGCCGTGTTTGGAGATAATTTGCTTGATAAGCCGGTTCAGAATCACCGCTATTGGGTGTGCCTCGAAGTACTCGGCAGAGCCGTTTGCCGAATACTAGTGCTAGGACCAACTTTTCCATTGCGCTGTAGTTAATCTCCGTTTTGTTGAGTGCTTTGCTTACAAAATACACCGGTGTTTGCACTGAATTCGCTCTGTTAGTAGCACCGGACGCCCCATGGGTTGCCGATTAAATACACAATTAATTCTTCCCTCGGGCGAGGTGCAACTAGCGTGGGGAGTGCCGCTAAATGTCTGCTTAAGTTGTATGAAAGCTTCTTCTCGATTCGTGGTCCAGCGAATAAAGTCTCCTTTTTGTACACTTCTTGAGTGTTTTGAAGAGAGGGAATGACTTGTCTGCTGATCTGGTCAAAAATCTATTCAAACCGGCCAGTTTTCCGTTTTGATATTGGACTTCTTTCAACGTGCGTGGTTGTAACATATTGGATTTCACATACACATCAAACCATAAACAAAGTATGTTGATACAAAAGTTGGACGTTCCTAATTAGGGCTCCGCTCGTGATCAATTAGCCGCTTGTCGCTTGAGACTTGGCGCACTAATAAACGTAAAACAACCGCTAGGCTTATCGTGGATTGTCTCCCACGCATTATCCTCGCCATGAGAGTAAGTAATCGGTTTTAGGGTTATGGAGAGTTAGGTTTGAGATCCTACCTTTAATGAGGAATGGGATCCCTTATATACACACACTAAATCCTTTGTTGGTTTCGTGTTCTTCAAGCATAGGCGTATCCCGCCAAAATCGGTGTGTGAAAGATTATCTCCAAAGTTAGGAGATATCCAATATCTAATGCCCTTAATAACTTTGGGTTTGGGCTTTCGTGGGCCCAAACTGTTATTGGATTAGCCCATGCGCATCGGGCTTGCTAGTAGTACTATGGGTCGGGTTTGTGACCGAATATAGACTATACGCCATCATGTCCCCAGCCTAGTATGCGCATGACTAGTCATGCGATGCTAGACTATTAACCGCAGCCAATATATAATCAAGCGTTTATCAAGGAACCCCAAAAGGTTTCCCGATATGAAAGATACACGCTGTATCTAGACATAGGATTTTAAAAATGGACGCCTCATAAATCGGGGGAAAGTAACTGTACCTACGTCATGTCAAGTAATCTGAGCCACATATTGGAGATAGTGGGATCCACGTGTCGCTCATCGCGTGGGTGAGAAAATTTATATAACCCCCTATCTCCCTAGTACTGTGATTACCACAGTAAAAACATTTCCGCCACTAAGAAAGCTTCAAACTTTTCCAGCAAGAAAACCGTAATATTCTAAAGGTAACCGCGCGTGCGCGTACAGAAAATACAACCATGGTTAAGGTGTTATCTGACTTCACATCCGAGATAACCGAGGGCGAACTTCTAGAGTTTTATTTTGATTATTATATTCCTAGCGCGGTGCATCCGGAAGTTCCGGCTGCGAATGCGTCAATTGCGGACTTCCCCGAAGGGAAGATAGGGGTATATATGCGGTTCTTCGAATTCGCTAATCAGCGTATACCCATATCATTATTCTTGAGTGACGTATTAAACTATTACCGCATACATATATCCCAGCTGCACTGCATAGGTGCAGCTAAAATCACCAATTTTGAGGTTAATTGCCGCTTATTGGCCATTAACCCAACTATCCACTGTTCGCCGCTTTTACCATACAACATGGTCAAACAGTGGGTATCATTCGCTAAGCGCCGGGCGGTTTTAGTGTTATACGTAAAAATTAGACGCGCCGTAAATTCGAGGGAAACATTTTTCTGGGTTGATGACGTGTGTTTCCCCTCGCGTTTTGATTTCTACACCCAGGGGACACTGCAAAAGGATGAGGGCCCACTCCCTGGATCATATAATGTGGAGGATGCGGAAACAATAAACACCAATCGATCCCCATTAACTCCTACCCCGAGGAGTTTTGGTGCATATGGGCATTAGCCGTGAACTATTTTGGCGCTCGGAAGAGGTTCCGATCTTCTTAGGCGCTGATGGTCGTGGTGGGTGCTCGCCCTTCGCTCCTGCTGTGTTATATTACGCGTGAGTGTTTTTCTATCCTCCTCTTCGTGACTTGTCGTAGCTATTTTGTTTGTTTGTCACAGCGTAAATGGACCTATTCAGAGTTATTCGACTGGCGAAGCCGCTTCAAGTGAATGTGGGAACACGTCCGCTGAGGGAGGGAGAAGATCCTATTATTGTTGCGACAGCCGGTCGTACCCTGGAGATGGGTCTGGGAGAAGCAGGTTCCGTTGCACTGGAAGCAACACTAGTGCAAAGTGTGCCAAGCCCTAGAGTGCCTTCCCCACTAGTGCAGCCATCGCAAGTAGCAGCAGCAGAGCACATGGAGGAAGAAGAAGAAGAGGAGGAGGATGGCTATGGGTTGTGTTCAGTGTGGAGTCGTCCTCCAGTGATGTTGCATCGCACCCCCCATCACCTGATACTGCTATTCCTTCGTAAGTGTTACGGCCGAATTATTTATCGCATTCCTTATGATGTTATGGAATAATCCGCTAATTCTTTTGTCTTATGATAGGTTTGATCATACGCAAAATCGCCTCCTAAAGACAGTCCGGCGCAATGACCGACATCCGAGCCAAAGAGTCAAGGCGCCGAGCCATCGACATTGAAAACACACCAATGGAGCAACTCGCTGAGGATTTGGTTGTGGCCGCCGCGACCAAGCTGCCGTTAATCAAGCAGCCTAAAAGCGCGATGCCGGGAAAGTTCTCGAGAGTGTGTAAGGACGAGCATATTGCTCTACTTGAGGCACATCCGCAAGTGCCAAAGTTGAGGCAGAGGACCTGAGCTCATATGCCCAAAAGCTTGCAGAAGAAAAAATGGCGCTGATAAGGCTTCGTGTCATTGGGCGCTGAAGTATCTTAAGAAGGGCAAGGACGAGTTGTCCTCGCAGTTGGAAAATTTTGGTGCCATTGTGAGTAATGCATTGGAAACGCAGGAGATGAAGCTGCGCAAGCTCAGTTTGGAATATGATGAGGAATTATATCCTCATCTCATGTCTGCCATTGCTGAGCACAGGTGGCTCATCAGCCATGGCCTGCGCCTTGCTGCTCTTAGCACCCTTGAGTCCAAGGAGGTGGTAACGATTTGGTGGGGTGGTCCAAAGGTGCCTTGGCGAGAGGGAAGTCGAGGCGTGGAGGCGCTGCAAGAAGTCGATTTGGTCAAGGTACCTGCTGAAAAGGTACCTGGTTATGATGTGCGCACCCTATGATAACCTCGTTGTCGCTATGAATAGATGAAGGCCTTAGAGCTTCCCATGGTTGCCGAAATGGAGCGCCATCGATTATCCTATAAGTGTTATCATGGAAGGGTTGACCTTAGTGCGCCATCGTACTGAGAATGCAGACGCACAGGCTGATTATTTTTTGAATCCTGATGAATCCCAGCTTCAAGTACCTGTTTTTGCTCATCCGCGTGATATCTTGAATCCCTTTGCCCTGTAAAAAGAAGTGTCGTTGAAGAAAGTGTTGGAAGCGCATCTTACCAGGTTTGTGAAGAAGGAAGGGATTAAAGGTAAGGCGCTTTGTGGCGCTTGGTGCACCATCTTCCTAGATCCGACGGATACCAGTGTTGCAATACGTATCTTGCCAAGACTCCGATCTATTGAAGAAGTTGGATGAGGTTGGAGAGGTCAGCAGTCGTGGGAAGTTCATCTCATAGACGTCGTAATAGTATGTAGATAATATCTTGTATTGTAAACATCCACTTGTAAGCACGCATGGTACTTAATGGAACATTATTTTTTGAATGATGTAGCCTTATAATATTTGTACTTAGTCACTTGTCTTTCCATAAAAACGTGTATTGTCTAAGAAACAAACCTGTATAAGCGCCAAGAATCGTTGTTATTCATAATTATGTATGAACTATTATAAAATATTAAGTATTTCAAACATAGTCGTGTATGTTGGTATATGCAAATTGCATCGCTAATATCATAGTAAAGAGCCAAGTGTCTTGATTCCTAATTTGTTAAACGCGCATAGTATGTATTGTTATGCGCATTCATCGTGGGATGCGCACGCAACTTATCCCAACGCCTGAGAATAAGGTGTTTAACAAGGATACGTGATCCGATGTTGATGGGTTTGCAACCCTCTTACTCAACGAGTTATTTAGTAGGTTTACTCATCCTTTTACCATCGTGGGTTTATTCGGTGCATGCACGCCATGTAGGCAAGAGATAAAAATGTCAAGACATAAAGTATATGGAAATAACAAATTGAAAATGTGTCGCGGAGTTAGCTAGAAACCGCGACGTTTTATGAATACTTGCAAGTTTTACTTAAAGAAAATAAATAAGACATATGCCTAAGTAAAACAAAATGTAGATACACGGATAATTATTGAGCACTTCACTAAAGTGCTAGGACGTCCGTGGTGTCGGGCCGTAGCCGTACTAGAGGTAGCATCTCTTGAGATTGCAAATGTTCCATGTAATGCGTAGTTCATGACCATCCATGTCTCGTAGCTTGTACGCGCTTTGTTCCTAGTGCTTCAAGAACTCTCATAGGGTCCTTCCCACTTTGGTCCAAGTTTACCTGTGGTCTTCGCGTGGCTCAAGCCGCTGGCGCTGTATACTAAATCACCGGTCTCAATGAGACACTTCGCACCTTTGCATCATAGTATCCCTTCATCTTTGACTTCGACCTTGCTTCACATATAGTCAGCTACCACGTCTTTTCTTCCAACAGTCCAAGTCGATGCGCCACGCTCGTCAACATTGGTTGCAACATTAATCAGCAGCTAATTGTTGGGATCCCAATTTCGGGGTATGACCCTCCGTCCCATAGACTAGAGAAAAGGGGGTGTACCCCGTGCTGGTTTTGATGGAGGTGCGGTGCGCCCATAGGACGTGGGATAATTCTTCCACCCGGCCCTTGTGTTTGTCCGACGCGTTTAATTCCTTCACCTAGGCTTCGATTTACGCGCTCTACTAACCCATTGGATTGTGGATGTTTAACCGACGCCAAGTGCTGCGCGATATTTAACTTTTCGCACTACCCTGAAGGGATTGTCATAAAATTGTTTCCCGTTGTCCGAGATGATTTCCCCAGCAAAATTGCGCATACAATATTATCCCAAACAAAGCGCTTGACCTCGATTGCCGAATTGTCACCACCGCTTTTGCTTCAATCCACTTGGTGAAATAGTCTATTGCCACTATTAGAAACTTCAGCTCCTCCCGCCAGAACGGAAAGGGTCCCGTTATGTCGATACCCCACTTGTAGAATGGCCATGGTGCCGTAATGGGTGTCAGCTCCTGTTGTGGTTGGCGCGGAATGGGTCGATGAACCCGATACGCCACACTTTTTATTAATTCCCGATCGCCACGTGCATGGTGAGCCAAGAGTACCTGACCTTAAAGCGCACCACAGATCGTGGTCATGAATGCATGCTGCATGAGCCAGCCGCGGTATTTCGAGCACATAATTTGCTTATAGGGGACCGACGCAATGGGCCATGGTTGCGTGAAAGAGCATCGATAGAGCACACCATCTCTAAGTTCAAACCTCCGAAGCAGCGCCGTATTCTTCTGGCTTTCGTCTGTTCTTGGGGCAATACACCCTTGCTTATGAACTCCATTATTGGGGTCATCCACGTAGGACCTTCTTCTTCTATTACCGTTGATATTTCCATCTCCGAGATGGACTTGTTTTTCAAAGTTTCCACCAACACTTTTTGACAGTGTACACCGGTGGATGCAATTTTACTCAAGGCATCCGCTTTCGGTTGTCTCCCCTAGGAATCTGCTTGATTGTAAACTGTCAAAACCTTGGATTAGCTTTAGTCTTGTTGAGGTATTGAATCATGTTATCCTCTTTAGCTACGCATTTCGCCCAACACATGGTTGGCTACTAACCGAGAATCCACGCTTGCTTCCGTGTTGCGTACACCCATCCGAAATGCCGCTATGCGTAGTCCGGCGATTAAGGCTTCATACTCTGCTTCATTGTTTGTCGCTAACTCAAAGCGCAGCGCCGTAGTGAATTCCATTCCTTCCGGGCTTGTAGGATGAGGCATGCTCCTGACCCATCTACGCATGAAGATCTATCAGTGAACAAGATCCATGGATCTTGTAGTTCCTTTATGCTTGATGTGGGTGCCTCATCGCCGGCTTTTCGATGATGAAATCTCGCCAAGATCCGGCCTTTTCACCGCAGCGCCGGGTCTATAGGAGATGTTATGTTCACCGAGCAACATACTCCATTTCTCGTAGCCGTCTCCGATGCGCGCCGCCAGTTTGGAGATGATTTGTTTGATTGGTTGATCTGTGATCACCGCTATTGGGTGCGCCTCGAAGTACCGCTAGCCTCTTGGCGCTAACACTAAGGCCGTGACCAACTTCTCCATTGCACCGTAATTAATCTCCGCTTTCTTGAGTGCTTTGCTTACAAAGTAGACAGTGTCTCGAATCGAAGTCCTCGCCCGCCGCCAGATCGCTGACGCCCATGTGTCGGGATAAGTACATAATCGCTTCTTCCGGTCGGGGTGCGACTTAGTGTGGAAGCTCCGCCAAGTGTTGTTTGAGATTTGTGAAGGCTTCTTCTGCCTCCGTAGTCCAAATGAAATCTCCCTTCTTTATACACTTCTTGAGTGTCTTGAAGAGAGGTAATGACTTGTCTGCTGACTTAGACAAGAATCTGTTTATGCCAGCCAACTTTCCATTGAGAGATTGGACTTCCTTCAATGTGCGCGGTGAAGGAAGTCCGATGACGGCCTTGGTTTTTTTTGGGCATGGTTTAATGCCATCGTGCTCTATCGGCATCCGAGAAACATGCCTTCTCAGTAGCTTCAAAAGTACACTTTTTAGGATTTAGCTTCATGTTGATCTCTTTAAGTCTCTTAAATGTTTCCTCAATGTCGCGCACCAACTCATCCTCAAGATGTGGATTTTATGACTAGGTCGCCAACGTGAAACCTCTAAGTTGCGCCCACCTATTTTTCAAATGCTTATCTACTAACCGTTGATAGGTGGCTTCTACGCTCTTCAAGCCAAAGGGCATTTTGGTATAGCAGTAGACGCCTTGGCTTGTATGGAAGGCCGTTTTTTCCTCATCTTCCTTAGCCATCTGGATTTGGTGGTATCCTTTGTATGCATCTAGGAAACATTTGAGCCGGTATCCACACAAATATTCAACCTTCTAGTCTATTTCCGGTAGTGTGGGTAGCAGCTTGTGACATGCTTTTGTTGAGATCTGAAGTCCACGCGACATCCTCCAGCCTACTGCCGCTCTTCTTTTACCATTACCGGGTTGGAAAGCCAGTACCGTGGTAATAGACTTCTCTCATGATGCCTGCTTCCACCAAATTTGTACTTCTCGCCAGAATTGCTTGCGCTGCTGCTTTGGAGCTTGGCCGCTTTTTCGGCGTATTGGTGAGTATCCTTGTCGGATTCTCGCCTTGTGTTCTCGTGATTGATCGTGGTACCCCTCACATGTGCTTTGCCCCATGCAAAGATGTCCAAGTTCTTTTGCAAAAGTGCGCATACGGATGCCTTGCCATTGTCCGACAAAGGATCCTCCTATCGATACTTCTTGTTCAGTGGTAATCGGGATGAATTACGACCTTCGTGATTTGGGACTTTGGTCGCTGCGTGCTCTATAATGGGTGCCGCTTTCGATGTGACCGCTAAGTTACATTCTTTTTAGGTGGCACCTGCGGTATTATAGAGGGTAACAATTCCTCCTTCCACTGGGAATTTAAGCATTTCGTGGCTGTAGAGACTGCATCGCTACGATGGTCGATATCCCGGTCGCCTCGATAATGCCATTGTATGGTGAGGGAGATTTGATCACCATAAAATTTATCCAGCCGTTGTGGGAGTGGTCGTTATTACCCACTCGACTAGTAGTCGTGAATTGCCCCATAGGCCATATCTTTTTCTCCCGTGAAGCCAGCCAAGACTGCCAGAATCGCTCAACTGACCAGCAGATTCTAGGCGCAATCGCCTACAAATAGCGTTTCTCGTACATTATGTCTCAGATGCTCCACCATCAACATACATGCGGTGGATGTCGGACCCCTCGCATAATTTCAATGATGAGTGGCTCTACCACTGCGTTGTCCGTAGTTAAGGTAGGGAAAGTGATTGCACTTCCGTGGGAAAACTTCCGGCCGACCTTCCGCTCGTTACTCGCCGCCATGACTGTATCATGTAAATGGTGTCACTTTATCTTTGGGTCCCTCTTTCTATTCCCAGTTCTTCTATCTTTCCCTTCTTTGATGTTTTGACCAAATGGTCCAGCCTACCCTCCTTGACTAGCTTGTCGATGAGCCGGCGCACTGACACATTCATTAGTAGTGTGACCCTTCGTCCGTGATAGTCGCAGTACTCCACTTCCTACGCCGACCTCCTCGGGTGCGCATTGGTGGAGGTCTTGGGAAATTCGCGCTTCATATGCGAGTATCTCCTTTGGAGTTTTTGTCACGGGTATACTTTTCGTTGTCCCGCCCGCTTCCCCGGCTGCGATAGTTCCTGCTACGGTTATTACCGTCGGTGGATTGTCTCCTGTGTTGTTCCTCGTGACCGATAGTTCGGTAGCTTTTCTTGCTATCCGCCGCCGCCAAATTTCTCTCCTTGACGGGACCGCAAGTGCGTTTTTCATGAGTTCATCAAAGGTTGGGGATCTTGTCGTCAACCTTTTGATGAGTTCTCGGGTTGTTAATCCCATTCATGAACCCCCGAGATTTTAGCACTCGGCATGCTTTAACCTCAGTATGCATTCGGTCCTGAAGCGCCCATATATGCGCTTGTAGATTCTCCCTCGGCGCTGCTTTTACTCGCGAAGTTCGACAGGTTTTTAGCCACTTCTTCCGTTGAGTGAAGTTTAGGCGGAACGCCTTTCTCAACTCTTCAAAGCCACCAATGCTTCTGCGTGGAAGCTTACTAAACCAGCTCACAAGGCTTCCACTAGCGTGGAATTAAACATATGGCACCACACAGGTTGTGGCCAATTTTCGATAGTATCTGCTGATTCAAAACATTTTAGGTGATCATCAGGATCACCTGTTCCATCATAGGTTTTGGCATGCGTCTTCTCCTATCTTCTGAGAAGTCACTGATGCGTCTAGTGAATGCATCCAGCTTCTGGCGGCGCCATGGAAGGGACATATTTTCCTCCTCCTGACTACGGTATTTCCTTCCTCGGATTTCCGGTCTTTCGCTTATCCTCGTTGTCCGAGGAATTACCGAGGACTAATTTTCTCCTTCTTCTGGCGGCTTTACCGACCGCCTCGTGACCAGACTTGAAGGGCTTTCACTTGGAGAGTGTCGCCGCCTAAGTCTGCTCCCCGGATTCTCAAGCTCTACCAAGCCCGGCGTGACATTGGCGCCGTTCATCTTCCTCGCTTCCTCCAGATGCTGGAGCTAGATGTCTCATCATCCTCAACTCTCCTCCTAATTCAAACACCGGGGGTCGGCGGTTATCTCTCTCCCGCGCTTTTTCCTGACGGACGCTGTGTTGATGTTTCATACTCTGAAAGTCGAAATTGAGTCGAAAGCATGCAAAGGCTTCACTCGACCTCTTTTTGCTTCCTCTTGCATAAGGGTTGCTAAGGTTTCGTAATTTTGAGATACTCTAAATCTCCCTATGAAGTCATGTGCACCCTTCTAGAGTAAGGGTGTCCGTCTCTACCATTGGGCCCTTGTTTCTGCCAGGTATCCGGTGCTTCTTCGAGAGGTCGGCTTAACACTCAATGGAGGGAGTGGAAAAACGGTGCGCAAGTGGATCCCCTCGCACTAGCGGTGGTTGAAGTGGCCGTGGTTGTCCCCGAGCGCTGTTCCACCGTAGGGAAAACTAGGTCTGGGCCCGCCTTGGTTTTTAGCAAAGACCGGTTGTCCCAAGTCTCGCTAGAGGCCGATCCGCAGCGGGCTTCTTTCCGTGGAGGTCGGGCTTATGATCGCTGATTTCCATGCTTCGCCATTCTAGTTCTTAGTTCTGTGATGGTCCCACGGATGGCTCACTTGTTGATACAAAAGTTAGACGCTCCTAATTAGGGCTCCTTGCCCTCGTGATCAATTAGTCAAGCTGTCGCTTGAGACCTCGCAAGACTAATAAACGTAAAACACCGTAGGCTTATCGTGGGATTGTCTCCCACCATTATCCTCCTACAGAGTAAGTAATCGGTTTTTAGGGTTATGGAGAGTTAGGTTTGAGATCCTACCTTTAATGAGGAATGGGATCCTCTTATATACACACGAAATCCTTGTTGGTTTCGTGTTCTTCAAGCATAGGCGTATCCCGCCTAAATCGGTGTGTAAATGATTATCTCAAAAGTTAGGAGATATCCAATATCCAATGCCCTTAATAACTTTGGGTTTGGGCTTTCGTGGGCCCAAACCGTTATCGATTAGCCTGCGCATCGGGCCTCGCTAGTAGCAGCCATGGGTCGCTTGTGACTAATATAGACCATACACCATCAAAGTAGGTGTATAAGATGTTTTAGAGAGAGAAAGTTAGAGGTTTGGGAACTTTAGTGAGAGAAAGAAAAATCTTATTATGAGCTCCAACTCTCTACCTTGGGAGGTAGAGAGTATTTATAGTCTTACATAAAACGCCACCGACGGGTCTGTGGATCGCATACAAGGGTAAAGACCGTCTGCCCTCCACGGTGTTACAAAACTAAATACTACTTAACACAAAATAACTACGACTACGAGCTTTCTAACGATTACATATACTTGAGGTGACCGACACTTTAACTACTGGATTTTCCAAATCCTAACAATCTCCCCCTAAGGGAGGTCACCTCAAACACACATTAAATTTCATAGAAACAAACGATATTACATTGAGATTGTACTTAGATTCTTGTTCTGTAGCTCGTAGTCTTTGATTCTTCATTTTTGCATGTTTGGATAATCCAAGTGAGGAGGTCTTTAATGATCCACATGATAATGAAGTTTTGAGCCGCCTTTGAGATCATCAGACACATTAATCTCTGACTCATCCATTGTGGTGTTGGTATTATGTGATGTTGTGACATTTTGACCGACATGCTCACATTCTGGATCATGATATATTCTTATCAGAGTAGCGGAAGCTTTCGTTGATTCATGATATTGGCGCAGCCAGAAAGGTACATGGAGTGAAAATATCAGTCATTGATGCACTAATCATGATTTCTTTTGAAATGAATGTGTTGAGTGAGCATGCGGCTATGGATTGACCGCTTCATTCTGATCAGCTACAAACGCCGGGTGTACCGCATAAGACAAGTTAGCAATAAAGCGCCACGTAAAGTGTCTTTGATCACTTTCGATGAATTGAGGTACACGCCCACGTTCCTCGCTGATCAAGACAAGTACCGTGATCGTGTATAATTCAAGAATTTCCTTGACAGGTTTCGCACCGCTTCTAGCCGTTATCAAACCGAACGCCTCAAAGAAGACAACACGGAGTGAGTGAACCAAATAAATGAGATTCACCGATTGATGAAAAGAGATTTGAAAAACAATCGTGTATTGCTCAATAGAAATTGTTTTTGCAATACAACGAAGGTTTTAATGAAAATCAATTATCAATCATAAACACCTTTTATTTTGAGAAATATGTACACAATCGATGTGCTAAAGAAAAGAGATTTTAAGCACAACGACCGGTTTTTCAAAGGTATCCGTCAATCCATAACCCGAACTGTGATTGATTCAAAAGATTGAATCGCCCATTGTTTCGTCTCAGTTGTCACATGGTTGATCTATTGGATAGATCTCACATGCCACCTACCAGAGCTTGTTTGATGTTGGCTCCAGAAGGCTTTCCATCTTCATTGTGAATATGTATGCATATCACTCGATGTTCCGCAATACCACAAGGATAATGCGTAGGACTCATAAGATATAATCTCTTTCCACATTGTGTGAAACAGAGAGTCTTCATTGAAAGTGTCCTAATGAGATTTATTGATGATCTCGTGGCTCTAGACTCAATTGTGCATATTTGGTTCCTATGCTCGAGACTAGGGAGAGGGTCTCCTTCTTCAATATCAACAATCTCTAAGAGAAAGTCGATAGATTATGTCGGTTCCTCGTGAGAATGAAACAAGCCCTTTTAAGAGGAACTTGAGTGGTTTGGAAAGTTGAAGTGCAAGGCCACCGGGTCCATGACGTCTTGTCTTCAATACCGATGTTACCTTGGTAACCACCAAGTAGTATATGAATTGAACCCGCTTCGCCTCTAAGGTTGAATAATTGAAGGGCTATTTCTTTTCACCCTTTTTCACATTCAATTCTTTTTCATTCTTCAACCCCTTCGGTGCTTACCGAGACTTCATTACTAGAACCTTGTTGGGTTTATTCCAGACTAGCTCACTCGTCACCAAGACTCTTCCCATATCTAACATTTCTCCTTTTTTCATCATACCTAAGGACTTCTACACTATCTAGTGGATTGTCCCTGGGTAGATCCCTCCGGTTCTGGCGAATCATGGGACCTCAACCTAACCTTATCATCCTTATATCACCATGCATAAAGTAGAGTTGGTCGGTCTTTTGGTGTAGTTCTTCCGCCTTGAAACCATTTGAAAATCAATCAAGATACTTGTGATATAGAATCAAAGCATTTTGTATCTTAATTGTTTTGATATTTTAGAAATGCTCCCCCTCAACATATGCATAAAAATTCAGAATTTGTTTAGCACATGGAGGCAAGAGATCTTTGAAATCGTTAGATTAAGAATGAAAGGTCCAATCTTTTGATTAACATTTTCTAAAATGATCATCATCACTTCCCAATCAATTTGAGTAGATAAAACATTTTGAGGAAGGATGAGGTTTTCACAATTTTGCTCCCCCTCAATATGTGCCTTGAATTTTGAAAGAGTTTTGCACATATTAGAGGGAACCTGCACTTAGAGACAATTCAGTCACGCTTCAATAATTTGAGGTTTAAAATAGATGCTCCCCTCAACATGTGCATGGAAAATTTGAAATCGCTTGTCACTTGCGGGAAGGCAAACATGCTAAACACTTATGAAACCATTTATCGAATTATCAGCTTAAATCCAATTTAAATCACAAATTCTCCCCCGATCACAATTATCAAATCATTTGAGATTTGTGATCTCAGAGATTTAAATTGATTTTGAAAGCTTTTAAAGAGAATTGTGACTTGATTATGAAAGCGCTTTAACTGATAAGGATCTGATTTTGAGACTTTAAACTCCATTGATTAAACATGCATAATTATCTTTTGAAAACATAATAACCAAGGTCTGGAACCAATTGTGTAACATTTTGTAAAACATTTAGAGTAGACCTTACTCATTTAAGTGCAAATTGTTTGAAAAGAACACTTTTTGATTTAATTGAAAAATCATTCTCCCCCTCAATCAATGACGAAAGTCGTTGATTGATGAATTGAGATTTTGACACTTGATAAGTTCTTTTGATTTTCAAAAATAGAGTCCGAAGTGTTTTCAAAACAATTGAGTTTTCATAAGATTGCAAATATTTTTCAGAGGAATCATTAGAAGGAAAAATATTTGAAATTAAACATTTGTCTTGTTAATGACAAACATTTGTTTTTAGAATCAGAGCATTAGGTTTGAAACATGAGATAAAGCATGGCTCTTTTCTTTCTTTGAAAAGCGGTTATTGCCTGAAATAACAGTAAACCATTTGTTTTACTTTCTCCCAAAAATATTTTTTGATTTTATTATTATTTTTTAAAACATTCGAACAACATCTAAAGTCCCGTGTCATTCTTTGAATGACGGCACAAAGACCGTAGATATTATCGAATCAAGAAAGAAAAGACCAAAAAAGACAATATTTTTGAGATTTTTCGAGATTTTCAGATTTTTATAGATTTTTGAAAGTTTTATATTTTTCTATTTGCGTTTAGTTGGTTTTATAATTTTGTATTTTGCTTTTTGAATAAATATATACAAAATATAGATGAAGAAAGACTTTACTCCTCGCCTTCCTCCTCAAGACGCTTGAGTGTTTTCGTTGAAGGCTTTTCAAGCCAAGTCGAGGAAGAATAAACTCAAAACGCTCTTCTCGAAGAGCTTTGGTGAAGATGTCCGCTAACCGGTATTCTCGACTTCACAAAATAGAGTTCCACCACACCGTTTTCCACTTTCTCCCTGATGAAATGATGTCGGATGTCAATGTGCTTTGCTCTTGAGTGTTGAACGTTGTTGCATGAGAGAGCAATAGCACTTTTATTATCACAAAGATAGGGATTTTGTTGAATTCAAAGCCATAGATAATTGGGATCTCATCCAAAGGATTTGAGCACAACAAGATGACATGGCTATGTATTCAGCCTCTGTAGAGGAAATAGAAGTACTCATTTGCTTCTTTGAAGACCAACTCACAAGCTTATCACCCAAAAACCGAAAGCACCTCCTCGACGTACTTCGACGCGGTATCTTGACATCCTGCATGATCAAGATCTGATAGGTCGTTAGTGACATACCAGTGTCCTTCGGGTACCATAGTCCCATATTGATGGTTCCTTGGAGATACCGAAAGACCCGCTTAACCGCTTCAAGGTGCTTTTAGTAGGCTTAGCCTCGATATCTAGCACACATGCACACAAATAACAAGATGTCTGGTCTGCTAGCCGTGGAGGTACATCGTGATCCAATCATACTATGATATTTCGTTTGGTCTACCATGATCCCCGAGTGGTCCTCATCCAGTTTAGTACGCTCTATCATGGGAGTGTCAACTGGTCACATGATACAAATCCTAATTTCTTTAAAATCTCATTTGCATATTTAGATTGATTTATAAAAATGCCTCCTGGACTTTGTGAAATTTGTAATCCCAAGAAAAATGACATTTGTCCCATCATTGACATTTGAAATTTGGAACCCATTTCATTTGAAAAACGATCACATTCATTGGGGTCATTCGAGGCAAAGATAATATCATCAACATAAATTTGAACGTGAATTAAATGTTTGCCTCGACTTCCGGTGAACAATGTCGGATCAATCGCTCCTTTGCTAAATCCGATAGATAGAAGAAACTTTGATAGCG
This sequence comes from Chrysanthemum makinoi, assembly GCA_910596185.1. Classification (NCBI taxonomy): domain Eukaryota; kingdom Viridiplantae; phylum Streptophyta; class Magnoliopsida; order Asterales; family Asteraceae; genus Chrysanthemum; species Chrysanthemum makinoi. Next base: position 264,918,095 of record OU343221.1, read on the forward strand.
TATCATACCATGCCCTTGGAGCTTGCTTTAAACCGTAAAGAGCCTTTTCAGCGATAGACATGAGTAGGATGCTCGATTCACAAACCCTCTAGTTGGCGACGTAAACCACTTCTTTAAGATCTCCATTCAAAGGCGGTTTTACATCCATCCGATACACTACCATGTTCTTACTAGCAAGATTAGCCAAGAAGATTCTCGATTGCTTCAATACGAGCAACTGGAGCAAATGATTCTTCAAAGTCAATACCCTCCTCTTGACGGTATCCTTTGCAACCAATCGAGCCTTGTTCTTTAACACATCACCATGCTCATCAAGTTTCACTTTGAAGATCCATTTTAGAGCAATGATCATAGCACAACTGGAGCAGTGTACTAATTCCCATACATCTAGTCGATCAAACTCATGAATTTCTTCTTGCATGTCATTTAACCAGCTATCTTCATTCATGGTGGTTTTAGCATCTTTTGGTTCGGCCTTAGAGAGTACGGAGTTGAAGAAGCACCATAAGGCATCGGTTGCAAGTTGTTTCCGTGTGGATACCGGACGAGAGGGGTTTCCAATGATGTTGTCCAATGGGTGATCATGTGTCCATTTTCTAAGGTGTTCATGTGGTTGTTGTTGTGGAACAAAAGTAGCAGAGTCGATGTCTCCTCGATGAAGATGGTTCGATGATGATTCAGAGCAAATATGTTTTCAAATGGAGCATCTTCAGGATTAGCAAAGGGATTAACTTCATCATTGATGCCATAAACACTTCCATGATGTACATTTGATGATTGATGATTTGTTGATGAGACAGAGTGATCGCAGCAGTGCTTCTTGACTTAATGATATTGAGATCAAGGGTTGACTTCATTCACAGTGGATAGGAGCAAACCGTTGATGGAATTGACATTTCATCAAAACTTGGTTCATAGTGTTCATCAAACATTGGATCAAACAATTTCTTTAAATCATCTTCGAATGGAGGTACATATGGAGTTGCTGGAGATGAGTTTGGTACAAGTGATGAACCAATGGGACTGTTTTGAAGTGCGGGTCCGAACCGATTGTCCAGAGCCATTTGACCGTCACCATCAAACGTAACGTGAATTTTTTCCATGATATTTCGGGTTCTCTTGTTGTAGATTCGGTAACCCTTCTTGTTTGGTGCATAACCAACAAAAACTCCAATATCTCCCTTTGCTCTTAGTTTACCTAAGTCTTGACCATCATTAGTTGGATAACACAATGCACCAAACACGCGAAGGAATGAGAGATTAGGTTTTCTATTGTGGACAAGTTCATATGGAGTTTTTCCATGAGCAGGTGTGAATTAGGGAACGATTTTGAGTGTAGCATGCAGTGGCAATGGCTTCAGACCATAGAAACATTGGAACCTTTGAGTAAATCAGCATTGTTCTTGCGGCTTCCACAAGAGTTCGATTTCGCCTTTCAACTACACCGTTCTATTGAGGAGTTCGTGGAACACTTCTTTGATGACTGATTCCAACACTTTCATAAAACTCACTAAGTTGTTTGTTAACAAACTCAGCCCATTGTCTGCTCGGATGATTCTCGACCGCTTTGTTAAGTCGAACTCTGAAGCCTATTTGATGAGTTTGATGATGATATCTAGAGTTTCATCCTTTGTCCTTAGAAACTTAACCCAAGTGAATCGAGAGTAATCATCAACCACAACTAACACATATTTCTTCCCAAAGATATTCTGCACTCTCATTGGGTCCATATAAGTCCATATGAAGTGTATGAAGAACTTCATAATGAGTTTGTAGGTTTAGGTTTATGGGCATACTTCTTGCTTTTTCCCAATTGACATGTTGAACAAAGATGATCCTTTTCATACTTTAGTCTAGGTAAACCTACACTAAGTCCTTTCGGGAGAGATCATTGATGGTGCCGAAGTTCAAGTGATTGAGACGACGATGCCATAACCATGACTTTGTTTTGAAGCCTTTGACAACAAACAAATTGGAGAAGACTTCATCATATCTTCGATAGAGATGGTGTATAGATTTGAACCACGTAGTTCCTCTTAAAAGTTCTTTACCATCAAGTTCTCTAACGAAACAAGTATGTTTTCTCAAGGCCACTTCTAGATCAGAATCACAGAATTGACCAACAGAGAATAAGTTATGACCAAGACCTTCCACATAATATACCCTGGAGATAACACTATCACCAACAACATAATCACCATAACCCATAATTGCACCAAATGATCGTTCTTGAATCTAATAAATCCCGATGAATTTACTCACGAAGTTCATGAGCCGCGAGCGATCACCAGTCATATGCTTGGAATGTACCGAGTCCAAGTACCACGTAACGATTTGAACGATCCGCAGCTTGAACACGCAAGAATGGATAATCGATAATTGGGATCCCATGCAAGAATGGGTTCCACTTGGTTAGTAACAGTGATTGGAACACCCACATCGAAAATAGAAACATCCATATCAGAAGTAGAAGCAATGGAATCATCATAAATAGATGCAACTAGTATCCAGTATTTGACCTATTCAAAGTATGTTCACTTCTTAAGGGAATAGTTCTACCAAGAGGCATCCATTTTCTAGTGGGCATTGCCCCATTAACCTTATGGCCAACAGGTATCCATTGATAACCTATCTTACTAAATGTTCTTCCCGTGGGTTTCCACTGTTTTCTAACTTTCTTTCGCTTTTGCCTTTTAGCCTTCTTAGCATGATTTTTAGCATTAACAATTTTAATCGGCATTTGACAAAGATTAGACAAATCATTCACACCACATTCATGATTAGTAACGTAAAACCACGCAATCATCATTACATATTTTGCCAAAAGTAGTAGAATTCGCATTAATTACAAGATGCTTAGGCTAATACTAGAATCAACACGATTCGTTTTATTCAAATTCTCCCTACGGTGATCTTCTACTTTCTTCCAATGCACATTCTTAGCTTGCGAGGTCCTATCATTCCTTGTATTGCCTTGAGACTTTGACCTGCCGCTTTAATGTCACTGATTACTCCTGTAGAGGGAATGGGAACATTAGTTGGTTTTGCTACTTTTGCCTTTCCTGCTTGATGTGCCGATGTGAGCTATTCTGAAGGCACACTGAGGTTCACTTTCTTAACACCGAGGTGCGGATTTGAACTATTTGAAGGCCTACTAAAGTTCACATTCATAGTATTGGGCATTGAATGACTTGCATACTTGGCATTAGGCATAGAACAGGGTATCAAGGGATTGACCTTTTCACCTAAGGATTTAGGGCATATTGTAATTAAGCATTCTAGAAGTTCTTGAGATCGCTTGGCATATAAGCAATGGCCAATTGCATTATCAAGAGGTTTCTCTATCTTAAATCCTCTTCTACAATCTCATGGAGACATTCTAGACTATCCTTAAGGTATGAGAAATATGTTTGAATAGCAAAGTTCATGTTATTCCTAAGATGAGGAGGAATATATTTCACAGACAAAGCATATTTATTACAACCATGCACCTTTGATGCACCATTCTCCCCATTGGTCATTGGCATTTTCCCTTTTTCCTGACTCTTCAGATTCTCAATTTCCTTTTGTAAAGACGTTATTTTTCGTTATTTTTGTTCGAGTGACTTTTATTGAATCATAATAACTCATTGAAATAACGTTTAACCTTTTCATTTTCTTCTAGAAAACTCTCATTTTCCTTTTGTAAAGCATTAACCAAGTTTTGAAGATGAAAAGTTTTGAGAATTCGAGAATCTAAAGGAGGAGGCATTTGGGAGCCAGCCACATTGTTCTTTTCACCCTTTAATTGAGAAATTTGGGCTTTCAACTTTTTGATCGTGTTACAATGAGCTTGAATCTGTTCATCACGTTTGTTAATTTCAAAAACTGCATCAAACTCTGGAACATCCGAGGATGTCTTGATATTTGAGGTTTTAACATTTTCTTTAAGATGTTGATATTTTAGTTGTAAATCAAAATGTTCAACTTCTAGTTTAGAAAAATGTTTTACCAAATTATCATGATCATCCTGTTCAATTTTCTCACTTAGTTTAGCGTTTTTGATTTCAAGCTCAATGACACGATCATGGGAGACTTTCAGAGCAAAAGATAATTCATGAAATTGAGAAGCATTAATGGAACAATTAGTAGTAAAGTAAAACACATCTTGAGAAATACATTCTGAAATAAGATTCTCATTCAAGGTATGCAAGTTCTTCCTCTCAATCTCATTATATTTTAATGCTCGCCCATAGTCACTAACCTCAACTATCATTGCATCAAATTCCTTTTCCATTCCTTTAATATCTGAATCTATCCCCTTTTTAAGACTCTCAAATGATCTTTTAGTAGTTTAAAGAAAGGCATGACCTCAGTTAAATAACATTCTTTTGTTTGCTCAAAACCCCTTTCCCTTCAGTTATCCCAGTAGGTGTGATCCTTTTCTTACAAGTTTTCTCAAAATCAACAAATAGTTGAAAAATAACATATTGACTGATTAAGGTCTTGTTCTTAGTGGCAATAGTTCTAGGAACTAAATGCATTGGTGTATTTGGAGGATACACCGTCAGAGCATTTTCCTAAGGGGAAGGTTTGTTTCAACAAGATTTTCAGCTTTTTGCTTATCTAAGTCCTTTTTCCGGAAAACTTGTTCAGGTGTTAACAACGTTTGAGGCTTAAATTTGTTTAAGGAGATCCAATTTTCCTTCTTGTAATCATGGGGTTTGATCATTATGTTATTCTTTTTACATTCAGGATCTTCTAGCTTCTTATTCATTTTCTCCCTAGATGCATCATCTAATTTTCTATCTTCCTCGCACTCAAGCAACTAGGTTTCTGTATGGGTTTAAGAATCTCATTTCCATCATAGATCACCTTATTAGCAGCTTTAGCCCTTTTAATGACGTCTGGATTTAGTTCCTCAACAAGGGGAATGCTATGCTTATCGCTTAAAACTCTATGCTTAGTGATCATGTGAGCAATCTGAATGGTATTCCCTTGTACGTACAACTTATTTTCAAGCTTGTTTTTCAAAGTTTTTAGATTAGGAAAATCATTCAAAAGTTTTGATTCCTTAGCATGAAATTCTTGCTTAAGCATTTTAACATTTTCTTGAAGTTCTTGTTTTTGCTTAGCAGCTTTTGAAAGCTTTTCTTGTAAGGAGTTTAACTCTTGTTTTAACACTTCTTCTCTAAAATTACTTTTTCTAATAATTGTACGCATTTGGTCATCCATTTCCTCCTCACGGGTGGTTAACTCAAACTTAGCACGTTGTTCATAAATAGGCAACACGCTTCTTTATAGGCATTAAGTTCAGAGATAAGAATCATCGTAGGCACATGCAATATGGTATTCATCAAAACATAGTCATCATTGACTGCATAAGATGCATCACTTGGTACAATCTCACTTTCACTTTGTTTCACATATTGATCATATGGGACAACATTGATATTACCCATATTTTCAATATTTGACTCAATAGTTTCAGTTGATTGTACTTTGTCATGCATCTTTTGCACATCAGAATCATCGTATAGTTTTAATACCTCTGAGATGATTTTGTCTTTGGATGGACCAGCTTGTGGTGATGAAGAGACTTTAGGAGGGACCATTGGAGAAATGCTAGCCATGAAAATTGTTGTGCAAGTAGGTTCATCATCAACATCGTGAGTCATATGCATCAGAATCAGCGACTTGAAAGGCATTCTGATGATTGTTGCCTATCTCCTGAATTGGCCGCTCATCCACATCTGCATCATATGTCTTGGCATTTCCCAAGAAGAAACAACAACTCTTCTTCATCCAAAGCTGCACCATTATCCCGAGCTTGAACAAGCAACATCTTATCCCTCAAGGTACTCAGATTCGAGGGACGCTTTGGCGATGTGCGCCTTGCAATATGTCCCTCACCACCACAGCTTGTAACATTTGATAGGCTTTTGCTTGTCCTGATTTCCATTCCCTCCCCTATTCAGATTTGCCACATATCCTCTACCAACTCCACCTCTTCCTTGTTCGTACTGTCTTTCTTGAACTGGTTGCACCATAACCTTCCATCTCGACTAGAGCTTGATTGTGAAGATTGGATGCAATCGATCTCATTGTTGTTGAAGTGTGGTATGGGAGGTGTGGAGAGAGTCATGTTTTGTTTAACCATAAGAGCCAGTTGATTAATGAAGTTTCCCACGGCTGCATCAAGACGCCTTGTTTGAACATTGAATCGGGAATGAGTTTGTGATTACCATTACCCATGGGTATAACTTGAGATGCTTTGGTGGTAATTCCAATGTTTGAGTAGAAGGCGGTTGAATCATTTGATGAGCTTGTCTCTCCCCGGTTTGTTTTGAACTGATCAAGAATCCTTTTTTCAAACATAGCATGTCTCTCATTCTCAAGAAGGAAGGCATAGAGTTGCTCATAGTTTGTATTCTTCAATCCTTTGGTTAGCTTCACAGAGGTGACAAACTTGTGCCATTCGGGATTCATGTTGTTCACAAACTTTGAGTTCAAATGAATGTTTGGCATAGTCATTCTGATGTTCCTCATGTCATTAACAAGCTTATGGAATCTCACGTAATACTCATAGACACTCTCATCTGGTTTCATCTTGAAGTGCTCAAATTCATCATAGAGTTGTGATTCTCTGCCTTCCATAGTTAATTCGAACCGAAAGAAGCATCTTGACATTATCCCACACTGCCTTGGCTTCGGTGTTGTGATTGATAAGCTTGTAGATGTCTTTTGGAAGACCTTGAAGTACGATGTTAGAAGCCCCGATATCGCGATCGAATCTCTTTTTCTTATCATTGGTCATCATATGTCTTTGGTCTGTCTATCCCATAGATCATTGTTCCATCTGCAACTGTATCAATTAAGTCTCTTGTAGTCTCATCCGATAAGGTCCTTCATCAATCGATTTGAGAATGTTGACCCCATTTTCCTTTCCAAGACAAGCATAACTGATTCTTTGAGCCCAAGAGTCGTAGTCGCTTTGTCAAGCATGGGTGGACGTATCTCAACCACCGCTTGAACATCCTCTCGCAACAAAGTGGAGATGATTGTAGGTATGTTGGTAGACATGTTAAAGATTACACGGATTTTATAACTCTATGATTAAACCGGGGAAATAGATTCTTTCACGGGATTTTACTAAATCAAGAGAAAACCGTATACACACAAAGTCAACCAAGTCACTAAGAATCCTTGAACCAAGTCGCTAGGCACCAAGTCGCTAAGAAATTTGAAGACAAGTCGCTAAGTTTCCAAATCGCTACGAATTTTGGACAAGAAGTCGCTATACACCAAGTTGCTAAGATGTCAAATCGCTAAATAGCAACTCGCTAAGGACCAAATCGCTACCACCAAGTCACTAAGAAACTTAAAGAACAAGTCGCTATCAAAATTGAAAGCAAGTCGCTACCCGTAGTGGAGAATCCACTAAGTGTACTGTTTGTCGGCTTGTCTCAAGAGGCAAGTCGCTACAACCAAGTCGCTACCAAAACACACTACAACTCGCTACTTTTATGAAGCAAGTCGCTACCAAGAAATTCACACCGAGACCCAAGTCGCTACCAAGAAAAAACTTCAGAAACACACTTTTCAATCCAAAACAAGCTCAACCACAGTGATTCAAGCTTACCAAATCAAAACCCAAGCACACATATGATGATCCTAAACACAAAAGTACACCCAAAATTCAAACTTTAACACAAGAAATGAACCAAATGATGCAAAACCACTAAACTTTTTCAAACTCAAAAACCATCTAAAAACCACTAGAAATCCAAAGATGTGTAAGAGATGATCTAACCATGGCTCTTGATACCATTTGTAACATATTGGATTTCACATACACATCAAACCATAAACAAAGTAGGTGTATAAGATGTTTTAGAGAGAGAAAGTTAGAGGTTTGGGAACTTTAGTGAGAGAAAGAAAAATATTATTATGAGCTCCAACTCTCTACCTTGGGAGGTAGAGAGTATTTATAGTCTTACATAAAACGCCACACACGGTCGTGGATCGTGCATACAAGGTAAAGACCCGTCCATCCTCCACGGTGTTACTTAACTAAATACTACTTAACACAAAATAACTACGACTACGAGCTTTCTAACGATTACATATACTTGAGGTGACCGACACTTTAACTACTGGATTTTCCAAATCCTAACAAAGTGAAGGAAGTTGGATGACAGCCTTTGTTTTTTATGGACACGGTTTGATGCCATCGGCTTTTATCGATATCCGATGAACATGCCTTCAGAAGCGCCAAAATGCATTTCTTCGATTTAGCTTCATGTTGATCTTTTTAGTGTCTTTAAATGTTTCTCAATGTCAAGCACCAATTCATCTTCCGTATGGCTTTTTATTACAAGGTCACAACATAAACCTCTAGGTTACGCCCACCGCCTTTCAAATGCGTTATCAACCAACCGCCGGTAGGTGGCACCGCGTCTTAGGCCAAAGGGCATCTTAGTATAACAATAAACACTTGGCTTGTATGGAAGGCCGTTTTTTCCTCATCTTTCTTAGCCATCTGGATTTGATGATATCCTTTGTATGTGTCTAGGAAGCATTTAAGTGGGTATCCACACAAAGATTCTACCTTCCAGTCTATCTCCCAGAGCTGGGTAGCGCCTTGTTGACATGCCTTGTTGACCAGATCTGTCGGAAGTCAACGCGACATCCTCCAACTACCATCGCTTCTTGACCATCACCGGGTTGGAAAGCCACCATGGTAGTAGACCTTCCGATGATACCGCATCCACAAGTTTATGTACTTCGCCACTTGCGTGTGCGGCCTCGAGCCCCGCCACGCTTCTTCGTCAGACTGGGAGTATCCTTGTCGGATTCTCAACTTGTGTTCTCAGAAGAGCGTGGTACGCCGGTCATGTGTTTTGGTTCGCATGCAAAGATATCCAGGTTCTTTTGCAAGAGTGCGCATTACCGCTGCCCGCCATTATCAGATAGCGATCCCCGATCGATACTTCTTGCTGGGTAATCGATGAATTGCAACCCTCAGGTTGGCACTTTAGTTGCGCGCTATTCTCGAATGTGTGCCGCCTCACATGTAATATGTTACATTCTCTAGGTGGTACTGGTGGTATTGTAGAGTAACAATGCCTCCCTCCACCGAATTTGAGCATCCCGTAGTCGTAGACTCGTGCATCGCTGTATGGTCTGAAATCCCTGCGTCTTCTATAATTCCATTGTATGGCGAGGGGATTTGATCACCATGAAAGTCATCCGCCGTCGTGGAGTGTTCCTTATTGCCAATACCGACTAGTAGGCGTATTTGCCCCATGGGCCATATCTTTTCTCCTATAAAACCAGAATCCTGACTGGGCTTAATTGACTCCATATCTCCGTCGCAGTAAGCTTTGAAACAAGTTGTTCATACATTATATCTCGGATGCTCCTCCATCAACATACATGCTGTGGATATTGTGACCCCCTCAAGATTAATTTCAATGGTGAGCGGTTCTACCATTACGTTGTCCGCAGCCAAGGTGGGGAAAGAGATTTCGCTTCCACGGGAGAAATTTTGGATGATCTTCTCGCCTAGTCATTCGCCGCCATGATTTTATCATGTAGATGGTATCACTTTATCTTTAGGTGCTTCTTTCTTGTTTCCAGTCTTTTGCTTATCTTTCCCTTCCTTGATGTTTTAACCAAATGGTCCAATCTGCCTTCATTTACTAGTTTATCAATTAGTTGGCGTAATTGGACACATTCATTGGTGGTGTGTCCTTTCTGTCCATGATAGTCGCAGTTGACTCCCACGCCTATCCTCTGGGGTGCGCATTGGTGGGGGCCTTGGGAAGTTTGCGCCTTCCGTCGCGAATATCTCCTTTGGAGTTTTGGTCAGCGGGTATAATATTCATTATCTCGCCCTCCCTCGGCCGCGGTAGTTCTTGTTTGGTTGCTACTCCGTCAAGGGATTATCTCCGAGGTCGTTTTGTGACCTATAGTTTGAGTAACCTTTCTTGATGTCCGCCAGCGTAGCTTCTCCTTGATAAAGGACCTGTGCGCCTATAATTTCATCAAAGGTTTGGGGACTTCATTGCTCAAACTTTTGATGAGTTCCGGGTTATTGATCCCGTTCATGAACCCTGAGATCTTTAGTATTTCGGGGCATGCCTTGACATGTATGCACTCATCTTTTTAGCGCCCACTTAAGCTTTGTAGATCTTCCGTCAGTTTTTTTTACCTTGGCAAGTTCGCATGTGGTTTTTGGCGACTTCTTCCTTTTGGTGAAGTTCAGCGTAAACGCCTTCCAACTCTTCAAATCCATCAATGCTTCGGAAGCTATCGAACCAATTTCGCGCGATTCCCTACTAATGTGGAATTGAACATGTGACACAACATTGGTTGTGGCCAATTTTCGATAGTAGCAAATGATTCGAAATTTTTTAAGTGATCGTCCTGATCAATTGCTCCATCATAGGTTTTCACATCATGGCATGCTCTCTCTCTTATTTTTTCGAGAAATTGCCGATGCGCCGAGTGAAAGATCCACCTTTTGGCGGCGCCAGTGGAAGAGACATATCTTCCTCATCCTCGGTCGCTGATATCTTCCCCTGGACTTCCGTTGTCCGCCATTGCCCTCGTTGTCCGGAATCACTGTGAGAATGAGTTTCTGCGGCTATGCCACCGTCCGAGGAGTTGCCAGGATGAGTTTTTCTTTGGCGCTATACCGCATGTCCTCGGAACTGAAGTTTGAAGAGCTTCCACTTGGGAATGCCGCCGTCTCAGCTTATCATGTGGACCTTTGCGCGTAGCTTCTAGGGCGGACATTGGTACCCGTCCATCTTCTTTCGTTTCTTCCAGATACCTAGCTCACCGCTTTCATCGCTTCTCCACTCTTCCCAATCCCGTAAACACCGGGGCCTAAGTGTTATCCTTCCCCCGTTTATCCCTCCGATGACGCCATGGGGATGTCTCATACTGCCGCGTTGAGTCAAGGCCGCAAGCTCGACTGACCTCTTTTTTGCCTCCTCTTGCATAAGGGCAACCAAGGTTTCATAGTTTTGAGACACAAAGTCACTTGGCACTAGTTCGTGCTACCCTTCAGCGCCGAAAGTGTCTGTTTACATCCGACTCCTGTTTAGAGGTGCACCTGGCGCTTTTTGTGAGGTCTTTTCTAGCATCCCACGCAGCGGGATCTTACCGGGTTGTTGTTGTGGTGGTATGGGTTGTCCCCTCGTATGTGTTCCACTGTCAGAAGACCGTGGTTTGGCCTCTAATTCCTTGGTTTTTGGTCGACCGGTTGTTCCAGAGGCTTGCTTAGGGTTGATCCGCTGTCGCTTCCTTTGTAGGTCACTATGCTTATCGCCGACTTAGGTTTCCTTGCTTCGTCATTCTAGTTCTTAGTGATTGGTCCCACGGATTGCGCCACTTGTTGATACAAAAGTTGGGGGTTCCTTATTTGGACTCATGTTCCCGTATCAATTGGATCTTAATGCTTGAGACCTGCCCACTAAATAAACAGAAAACACCGTTAGGCTTATCGTGGGATTGTCTCCCCACGCATTATCCTCCAATATGAGAGTAAGTAATCGTTTTAGGGTTTAATGGAGAGTTAGGGTTTGAGATCGCATCTTTAATGAGGTTGGGATGCTCTTTACATACACACCTAAATCCTTGTTGGTTTCAGAGTCCCCAAATTCGGCGTATCCCGCCTAAGTCGGTATTTAGACACTTATCTCCAAAGATAAGAGATATCCACATATCATAAGCCCTAATAACTTTTGAGTTTGACCTCAGAGCCCAAACCGTTATTGGGTTAGCCTGGGCAATGATCGCTCCTCGCTAGTAGCAAATATTGGTTCGGACCAATGCGGACTATACGTCATCAATTTCACTTCATGTCACCATTGCATCTAACTTCACCCAAACACCCGCAAATACCAAACTAAAACTGATAAAATCACAAGTATTTTTATGAAATATAAAAAATATACATATGTATTACTATTAAAACTTAAGAAATATATTTTAAAAAATTATGTATTTAGCCTTCTTATATTTCAAGACATAGAACATGATAAAGACCATTTACACTTTCTTCAAATTTTGTTTAAAACATGTTAAGTATTGGTTCACATTTTAGCTTCCCAGTCTTTTCATAAGTTGTTAGGAAATTTGGATCACAGTAATCTGAGAGTCGTGTAAACACTTTCAGATTGAAGTATTTCGGTGGTTCTACCGAAATTTTAAATCGGATAAAACTCAGATTTAGAACGTGAATATGTTTTGTATGTTATGAAAGTATGAAACTGAATTAGAGATAAAATATATGACCAAATAACTACCAAACGGTTGTAACTGCCATAGTAGTTAATTAACAACCGAAGCAGTAAAATTAACGGGAAAAATACCAAAAATTTTATTTTATAATGCGTTTTTTACATAGCACTTTATACCAAATAAAAATTTTCCAAGCTAACAGTATTCTGCCGTACGCCTTGGACTAAGTGACAGGGCCGCCTCCTATTCCTCACATTCGGGCTTCAACCCCTAATAACATAATCATAATAACGTTATACAAGTGTGCACTCCGCACAACCCCGACTTGTTGAACATTTATTATAATTACACATTGGTCAACTAAGTCAATCAAATGCACTTAAATAATATCGGTGATGCAAAATCACCAACATAAGTGTCAATTGAACGCACACCTTCATATGATTTGCATACCACTGCAAGCATTTGATCACCGAGATACTCTACAAACAATATGCGAGAAGGAATTGGTAAAAAAATGGGTATGTATCATGGGTGTTTGGATGTGCGCTTTAAGTGACAATAACATATTCAATATATCATAATCAGATACTGGCATATTGGAACTAGAAGGTATTGTTTGGTTGTGCCCAGTTTCAAGTAGTAATAATCATATAATAAGGGTTGTGTTTGGGTTCGGCCAAAAACTGGACTCTTTAATCGAAATTTTTAGTGTTTGGCCGGAGTTGTATGATGTAAAAAACAAAGTTGGAAGAAATGACTAACTTAGGGAGGGAGGAGTGGAAGTTTCATACCCTAATACCTGAAGGTGCCACATCACCTCTATCTAATAAAAACCTTCTAACTCAAAACTACCCCAATACTACCATAACACTACCCTAACTAGTGGGAGTGGTATCCTAGTACCCTAATTCATTTTTAAATACATAAAATCACATAAATAATTTTAATAAAAACATACCATTTCATTAAAAATAAAAACATTACATAATACTTTTAAAAAAAACATAACATAATACTTAAAAATAACTAGATTAAAATAAAAAAAACCATTAATCATCGATGCTGCAAGTCTTCACGCTACGTGTTCGTGAGATCATATTGAAGACGGCCGGAGAAATTGCCTAGTAACTCCTACCACAATCGTCGCCGAACACTAGCCGACCGGGCGGATCCATTATATGAACCGTGAGATTGCCCCCTCGCGTTTTATAACCATATTGTGCAAAATAACACACGCATGAACCTGATTGGCAATCATTCTCTAAAGTTTCAAGACCTATATCCCGATGACGATTTACTAGTTCGCTAGAGCTTGCCGTGTCTTCATAATACCGGCCGCTAGTTGAAGATATTTGCAACGAAGCTATTCGTAGATACTCGCCGTGACCAAGAAGGAACAACGAATCTAAGAATCGGTAGACATTTTTTGGAGAGATTATTTAGTGTTTGTTTTTTTTTATATGTAAAAGGGTAATTATTTTTTTGAAACGAAAAAGGGTGTTAAATAGAAGATTTTTTTTTATTTGGCCTACTAGCCATTTCAAACCCAAACAAACGCTCCAACGCATTAATTTTGTAACGGTCGATTCGCTTCCTGCTCGAATTTGAGCTCGACAGCACCGAGCTACACGGAATGGTGTAGCCGTGCGGGTTCGTGAACTCGCCCCCCCAACCCGACTCCACTCCGTCCTACCTTACCTTTAAAGGTGATATAAATGCGTTTTATTGAAGCAGAAAAATCATCATGGGTTAAGTATTTTTCTATTCTAATATTCATTTGACATAAGTCATATATTCATATCTTTTGTTACACACAATATATGATGACAAGATCGATATTTATTTGTGCAAAAATGGTATTCATTTGACATGTAAATGATCATATGAATTTCATTTCTTTTCATACTTTCCATGCTTTTATGATTAATTTCATATATAAATAAAATATAATTATTAAATATATAATGTAATATTTTTAAAACCTATTTTAATAAATATGAAATTTTCAAATGTGAAAAAAGAAGATATGACATTGCCCCTAAACAATCATGAGTATGTTGTTTGGAATACTTAAATCATAAATTCATAATATTGTTTACTTATATTCACCATCACACTTCAGATTTAGCATACAAATATAGTAAAAGTATAAAACTACAAAGTTTGTTACGTAAGAGACCCATTTCTAGTTTTTTGCCCATAACAAAAATATCACACGATTATAAAAAGTGTTGCAACTTTTTTCTGTTACTTTATAACTTCTTATATAAAAGTCATTTACGTGTAGAAATGAATCTCACACCGTACGTACAATATTTTTTTGTAATGCACACACCATTTTCCTATATTTTGCATATCACGATTACTTTTATAAAAAGGGTGAACCAAAAAAAAAAGTGGCCACAATAAATTATGACCTCATATTTGATTCTTGTAAATGCTTTTTGTTTACTTACCTAAACATCAAAAAAAAAGCAAATAAAGTACTTTTTGCGGTTTGTTTATTGACGTGTAAAGTGCACTTTGTTAACTAGGACTAAAAGGTGAAAATTTGATTTATGGTAAATACTTCAGTGATGTTCTTGATGATCAAATGTCACATTTTGACAGTAATCTAAGCTAGTAGTAAAAAACTATAGATTGTAATCGTAATGCGTGAGAAAAACCATACTAAAAATGGTCTTTGCAGTTGGCATGACCATGTAGAAAAACGTAAAAGTAATGTTTTAACTACACAAGAAAAATTATTCGTAAAAGAGTTAAAGACACATATTGTGACATTCAAAAGAAGATAGTCATATCTCATACATGTGGTAACAATCTGTTTAGTAGGAGTACTTGACAAATTTAGACTCCAATGGATAAAAGTTACTTATTTTATATGATTAATTGTATGCTTAGGGTTTGTGTCCCAGTTCTATGTTATGTGAGAAATTTTCTAATTAAATGATTGTGAGTTTAAATCTTGCTTATAACGTGTGAGATAGATGGTAAAAAAAAATCATATACTTACACAGTTACACTTACTTTCTAAATACGATGTTTTACGCAACACCATAAAACAATGCATTATGAAGTATATACTTTAACATGATGAAAGCTGAAATATTACTCCACAGTGTTTAGAAAAAGTTCAAAAGAGCCTTTTGAGAAAATACAAATATATTGTATTGGAGATGATTTTGAGATGATCTGTGCACACTCGTTTTTGAATTGCACACGCAATATATAAACAACTAGAATCTATCTATATATATAATAAAAGAAGCTTTTTTTGAAATTTCGCTACGCCATTTAATCCAGTTTCAAGACTTAAAGCCACGCCATTTGCCATCTCATTATTGCCACGTCATATATACAATTGATTTCTACCAGCCATTTACTCGACATTTCTTGACTTTCAATCCTCATTCAATTTTTTTTAGCAAACCCTCATTCAATAGAAACCGAAAATCAAGCATGGTTATCATCTATGATTTTAAACAACTTCCAATCGTTGTTTGACTTTCCATCTTTCCAATCGTATGCTGCATAAAAGTATAATTCAATCTTTATTTATTTTTGATAAGTTGTTAGACCTCAATTTGATGGTTTGGGTTTTCTTGGGCACTATACATTCTCCTTTCAATTTTTACAATTCACAATGATTATGAAATCGAATTGATTGAGTGTATAATTCAAAGTCAATTTAAATTTTGGGATATGGTTAGTATAAATTGTTAACTTATCTGTTAAAGCTGTGATTTTAAATTATAAAACCTAAATATTGATTAGGGTTCTAATAGATATGCTTCTAATACAATTTTTAAATACAAACAATTGTTAGGTTTTGTCCATCATGTGTTCGATATAATGTTTACTTATTCTTATACAAGATTGGTTTACTTTTAATGAGGTTTTTCAGGTATATTTGGGATTGCATTGCTTCCCTCTCACATGAGTGGTTTCTTGCAACCTCTTTCGCTCCATTCCCAATCCACATAAAACCAGGTGTTTTTTCAACTTTTAGATTTGTGTGTTGAACCGCCGCTTATGTGATTAGTTAGTTAATCATGTATGCTTGATGTAGATCTTATGTTTGAATTGTTCAATTTGTATAGGATTAATTGTAAAACTCATTATTTCTTTTCATTTTAACTTTAGAACTTTTCGCCAAAAGTTAGTCTATACTATAAATTAATATTATTATTAATAGATAGCCAGTTTAAATTATTATTTGATCATAATATCATTATAGCTTTCATAGTTTGTTGATATCAGACACATTAAACATTTCCTTTATGTCATTTGCCATTTGCATGAGTGATAGGATCAAATCGTGGAAATAATGTGAGCTTAAGGAGGAATCATCATGTCCAAAGGATAATAATCCGTGATAGTCATATAGCTTCTCCACGCTTACTTGTGTGTTTTTGCAAACCTTTTTATTGTACATTTCTTTTATTTATCAAAGGGTAGAAAAAAATTACTTTATGTGCTTCCAGGTTATGTCATGTGTTGTCGTAGTAACCGTTAGTCATAGATACTTGATTGTATTTCTTTATAATAACTTATGTGTTTTTGTCTGAGTTCGTTAAATGAATGACCAATTTATCAAATGGCCATAACAATTATGATCATAGTTCTGTTACATTTAGTTGGAAAAGTTTGAAGTTTTGTTTAGTGTTGAAATACCTTTATTACATCATATATCAAATCTTATGTTACATCTTTTAATGAAAAAGTCAATGCGTAACTTCACACGTTGAGTAATAAGGTCAAGTAATAAAAGCATTTTTGATAAAAGTATGTGAATCGAATAACAAAATATTAAGTGATGTTACTACTTTGCAAATAATGAACTTGACTTACGCTTATTTTGTCGAATACTTGAATCAGCTACTATTGACATTGCATGAAGAAGAAAGTTGCTAAATGATGACGATCGTTGTTTTGGCGTAGAGCTCATGGAAATTCTCGATTTTTCGGATTCGAAGTCTCCGATATTGGCTTGTCAAGTGATCGAGATTTGCGTAAATGTGAGAGCCATGGACATAAGGTACAAATGTGAAATAATGTTAGTAGATATGCAATACTATATAACTTATTGATTATTATGTTGCTTGTAATATCACGATCGTTGAAACAAAATCACATCATTTGGTGTTTGAACTTGTGAAGCATTATACGTGTCTTGAAATATTGAGATGGGGATACATTTAAATTATATATTCCCTTTTCACCAAATAAATCTTTTAGAATATTGAAAGTTTGAACTTGAGTGCCATGAGATGAACAACTTGATATATTGGGTTTGCTATCAATAATGGGCTATGACGCGGTTGATATTAGAAGATGTCCAGGTGAACATATCTGCGCACTCTACTGGCTTCCATCTTGAAGACCAACATTGAATAGCGTTGATGGGGATTCATGGGAGAGACTTGATACCCTTAAATCGTCCATGGAGTGATTCACGTTGGCTCATATGGGTATGCATTTACATATATAATCATTCTTCACATGCTTTTTTTTTATTGTTTATTAGAGGTTATGTATTATTATCACGGGTGACCTGGTTTAATCATAGAAATCGAAATAAATGAATGAATGGGTGAAAGTGTATTTTTAATGCAAAACCTCTATATCAATTTTATTTTAAGAAATACTATTATTGAATGATGCAACTCCTTTGGACAATAAGTGTTTCGGGCCATCCTATTTGACATTTACAAAATGACCCAATGTGGGTTACTTGACACACCTACCTTTGGACTAAAAGAATGCAGCCAGTGTTACAAAATTTATCACTCTTGTTACGTTATCTGACTTTGATCATCGAGTTAGTTTGCAATTTTTCATTATTGGCTTATGCTTTTGTTTTGAATTATTCATTTCTGATTGTTTTTTTTTATCTTACTGCCAAAAGTTGATAATGATTGATTTGGAGACTATCAACGAAATACACGTATTATAAGTGAATCCTAAACCATCACTCTTTGGCCTGAGAGTTGATATCGACTTTGTAAAAAACTCCTTGAAAATTGCATAATAACAAAACAAATATCGGAATACCTAACCACAAGTTAGCTCTAAAAGTTGGTGCATTGGTTATGCCTTGAAACATTGATCAAGCATTGGGTTATGCAATGGGACAAGATTAAGGATTCTAAAACTTGGTGAACATGTTATTGAGGCACAAATAATAATAGGAACAAATGTTGGTCTCACTTAATCCACGATTGAAACTTCGATTACTTTAACAAGGGCTTCCAGGCTGAGAAGATCGTTCGATGTCAATTTCCATTGTTTGTATGTTTTGACATGGTCACCTTATGTCGATATGTCTAAAGTCAAAAGTCGGGAATGTTTGTTTTGATATGACAAGATGGTAAAGTTTCAAACCTATCGACGTTGTTTACCATGAAGTGGTACAAAAGATTTGATCCGGCGTACAACTAAATAGTTATTTCTATTTCACCTTCTTATACTAACTTATGTTTTACATTATCCATTTCTTATTTCTTGGTTAATTGTTCTTTGTTATTTTGCACAAAATAAACATTCTCTTACTTTTTTTATGAGATTGCACAATATTGTTTGACAGTAAATATTTGTTAGCTTTTTTACCTTTTTACTTTATATTTTATAACTTTCTATAAGCTTATACTGATTTGATTTATCGTTTTATAAGCTAATTATGATATCTGATAAATAAAATGATTGATATAATGTACAAAATGATGTGTAATAATGAAAAGAGTAAACTTCAAAATACAACTTTGGTGGTTTGTTCATTTTCACATCATATATCTCTGTTAGAAATGTTGGGATAATGCATCACTTTGTCAATAAACGTTAAATATTATACATCCTTGAGAACGGACGATTATTCTCCTGTTATCTTCTAATATGAGGGAAAATATTTGCATCGTTAATCCACAGGGATGTATAGTGCCTTATTATTATTATTATTATTATTATTATTATTATTATTATTATTATTATCAACACTTTTATTAAAAACTCATAGGATTTACAAAAAATTAGTGGGGACAGAAATGGGCCCCAGCACCTCTAGCAATAACAAAACCAATCGCCAAAATATGAACCACCCAGGCGGCCAATGTCTTGAGTCATAGAAAATGTCGAATCGCTTTGTAAGGTTATTGCATCTTCAGTTGTGAAGAAAAGAAAGGGGAGAAACCCATATCAATATCCGCACATTGCCTGCGTTGCCACGTTCGTTGTCGGCATCAATAGTCAGCAGCACGGCATAAAATCCTCCAGTTGCGTCAAGGGCGATCGATAAATCAACACATACATCCCGCCGTATCCCAGAGTAAAGTAATATATCGATCGATTGACGGGGATCGGTCCCCATACCATTATTATCCACTCTTGAGCAGAGTTCGAGAGAGGCATATATCAACAAGAACATCCGCATGGGTTATCTTTGATGTTTAATGCCAACTTCCAGCACCGACGCGGCGTGATCCCATAAATATCTCCGGGGAAATGCAATTTGAACGGCAGCTGAACATTGAAAAGAGGACACTAGCCGATAGCATAGCACCAGCTTGATAAATACCGCATTCATAGTTTGTCGAGTCCGGATATAGAGCCACCCTAAGCCAATCAGGAGGTATGATCCTCCTTTGGTGAACTCCATAGCGCCATCTAAAGGAGAAAGATGGAATGTAAATTCGCAGTTTAGGTAACCCGATCGAAATATATATCACGCCAATTTCTTCATGAAGTTTGGGCGGCTGACATCGCTAGGGTTACTCAAAGGTCAATATCCATATTCACATTAAAGTACAAAGAGCATCATCAAAGAGGGACAGGTGATAACAATACGAGGAATTGGAGCTTGGGCGCAAAATTGTAGTTAAGATCTAGAAGCGAAGGCATAGTTCAGAGGCGTCACTGGGAGATATAAACCAAGCCCCAAAACAAAGGTGGTGGCAGTCTCCATAATCACAAAATAGAGCCCTTTGAAACATGTCATCAAAGGAAGGCGAAGGGCATCAAACTTAGACACACACTCAAAGACCCGAACATGTACGCATAGAAAAATATAACTTAGAAATACCAAGAGATACGAACTGAGTAGCAACAACTCACATTGAGGGTCATTAAGTTTGGCAACTGCCTCCATAAGTTCAATAGTTTAGCAACCCTTTCGTGACCAACTTAACTGCCAAACTCAAAATCCAACACTAACAAGTCCACCCAATAATTAACACCGTAAGGGGCTTAGAAATATTGGGGAAAAACCAAAATATTCCTGCCTCTCGGGTCCTCTCGTGGCCAAAAACTTTAGTTTTGTCAACATTGAGGTGTAAGCCACGACTAGGTCCATCCGTCATAATCAACTCTAAAACCTTACCCACAACCAAGGTATCACCAATAATAGTGCCATCATCCAGATACCAAGCTTGAAAGGAAAGGTCAAGAATCTCCGATCTTACATGCCGGGGATGTAACACTAAAGCAAAAAAGAAGAGGCCTGCGATCACCTTGTTGCACACCCACTGATGAGACCAACGGTATGCTCACCATAATATAATCGGCAGATGGAGTAACATAATTCAACCCAGCGTGAAATAGCCGAAATGAAGTTAACCTCACGCAACATAACCGCCTGATCCACCATGTTGAAAGCATTTTTAAAATCCACCAACAACATAGATAGACCAACATCACCCCACGGTCCTCAACCAACCGATTCACAACATGAAGAATAGCCTCCCCTCCCCCAGACACCCCAACACCAAATTGCAAATCATCTAAATAACTGTCTGAATAGTGGCCAATCATGGAAGAACAAACTGTTAGGAATTAGAAATTCCAGGTATTAAAGAGTCTGTCACCTCAAGTATATGTAATCGTTAGAAAGCTCGTAGTCATAGTTATTTTATGTTAAGTAGTATTTTTGTTAAGTAACACCGTGGAGGACGGACGGGTCTTTACCCATTGTATGCCTGATCCACGGCCGTTGTGTGGCGTTTTAATGTAAGACTATAAATATTCTCTACCTCCCAAGGTAGAGAGTTGGAGCTCATAATAATATTTTCTTTCTCTCACTATAGTTCCCAACTCTCTTCCTTTCTCTCACTAGAACTCTCTCTCTAACATTCTTATACGCCTACTTTGATCATGGTTTAGAGTGTTTGTGAAATCCAATATCCAACAATTGGTATCAAGAGCCATGGTTTGATCACTCATCTTTCATGCTCTTTGTTTTGGTGGATTTCATAAGGTTTTTGGAGTATTAAGGGTTTAGGAGAGTTTGATTCATTTGGACAAATTCTTGTGTTAAAGTTTGAATTTTGCTTGTACTTTTGTGTTTAGGATCATCATATGTGTTTATGTTTTGAATTGGAAGCCTTAAATCATTGTGGTTTGGTTGTTTTGGATTGATAAAGTGGTTATTTTGAAAAAAGGACTAAGCGAGTTGTGTCTCGGACTTGTGTTTCTTCAAAGCGAGTTGCTTTGTTATTTAAAACGAGTTGGTACATGCGACTTAGCTGTTTAGCGAGTTGATATTTATGCTACTTGGGTTCTAAGCGAGTTGTTTCTTTAGGCGACTTGAGATCTAAAGCGACTTGCTACTTAGCGAGTTGTAACGTTAGCGAGTTAACTTAGCGACTTAGTGTTCATGCGAGTTGATTGTGTTGCGAGTTGAGACTAAAGCGAGTTGGCTATTTAGCGACTTGATTAATTAAGCGAGTTGAGTGTGTTGCGAGTTGGCTGCTTATGCGAGTTGTGTGTTTAGCGACTTGTTCATTTAGACCTTTTTCTTCTTCGTTTTACGTTCTTACGGTTGTTCTTTTGGTTTAGTAAAATCCCGTGAAAGAATCAATTTCCGGTTTAATCAAAGAATTGCAAAATCCCGTAGAGCTTGAAACATGTCTACAAACGCTCCTACTATCATCTCCATGTTGCGAGGATGTTCAAGCAGCTGGTTCGGATACTCGTCCACCCATGCTTGACAGAACTGACTACGATTCTTGGGCTCAACGAATCGATTGCTGCCTTGGAAAGGAATATGGTGTCAACATTCTCAAATCCATTGATGAAGGACCGTATCGAGTTGAGACGACTAGAGATGTACTTGATACTGATGAAGATGGAACTCTGATTTACGGAATGGACGGACCAAAGATGTATGATGAGCTTGATGATAAGGAGAAAAAGAGATTCGATCGATATCGGGCTTCAAACATTGTACTTCAAGGTCTTCCTAAAGACATCTACAAGCTGATCAATCACAACACCGAAGCAAAGGCGGTATGGGATAATGTCAAGATGCTTCTCTCAGGTTCAGAATTAACTATGGAAGACAGAGAATCACAACTCTATGACGAATTTGAACACTTCAAGATGAAACCAGATGAGAGTGTCTATGAGTACTATGTGAGATTTCATAAGTTGGTGAATGACATGAGGAACATCGGAATGACTATGCCTAACATTCAATTGAACTCAAAATTTGTGAACAACATGAATCCCGAATGGCACAAGTTTGTCACCTCTGTGAAGCTCACTAAAGGATTGAAGAATACAAACTATGAGCAACTCTATGCCTTCCTCCTTCGGAATGAGAGACATGCTATGTTTGAAAAATTGGTTCTTAATCAGTTCAAAACCAACCGGGGAGAGACAAGCTCGTCTAATGACTCAACTGCCTTCTACTCAAACATCGAAATCACAACCAAAGCCTCACAAGTCATACCCATGGGAAATGGTAATCACAAACTAATTCCGGATCCTATGTTCAAACAAGTGATGCCGATGCACACGGGGTAATTTCATTAATCAACTAGCTCTTCAGATTAGTCAAAACATGAATTCTCTCCCACAAACCAATAACAACCTCGAACAGATCTAACCCACACAATCAAGCTATCGTTAAAGATGGGAGGATCGTGGTGCAACCAGTTCAGAAAGACAAGTATGATCAGGGAAGAGGTGGAGCCGGTAGAGGTTATGTTGGTAATCAGAATCGAGGAAGGAATGGTAATCAAGGTCAAGCTAAGCCGATCAAATGTTATAATTGTGGTGGTGAGGGACACATTGCAAGGAACTGCACATCTCCAAAGCGCCCACGATGCCGATTACTTCAGAGATAAGATGCTGCTTGTGCAAGCTCGTGATAATGGTGCCGCTTTGGATGAAGAGGAATTGTTGTTTCTAGTTGAGGGCAATGCCAAGATCTATGATGCAGATGTGGATGAGCAATATTCAGAGATAGGTCACAATCATCATAATGCCTTTCAAGTCGCCGATTGTGATGCATACGACTCTGATGTGGATGATGGACCTACTGCACACACAATCTTTATGGCTAGCATTTCTCCAATGGTTTCTCCCAAGGTCTCCTCTTCACCACAAGCTGGCCCATCCAAAGACACACTCATCTCAGAGGTACTAAAACTATACGATGATGTTGATGTGCAAAAGATGCATGACAAAGTACTATCAACTGAAACTTTTGTATCAAATATTGAAAATATGGGTAATATCAATGTTGTCCCATATGATCAATATGTGAAACAAAGTGAAAGTGAAGTTGTACCAAGTGATGCATCTCCTGCAATCAACAATGACTATATTTTTGATGAATACACCGCATGTGCCCCGATGAGTCTCAGTAATATCTGAATTAACTGCCTATAAAGAACGTGTTGCTATTTATGAACAACGTGCTAAATTTGAGTTGACCACTCGTGAGCAGGAAATGGATGACCAAGTCGTACATATTATTAGAAAAGTAATTTTAGAGAAGAAGTATTAAAACAAGAGTTAAATTCCTTGCAAGAAAAGCTTTCTAAAACCGCTAAGCAAAAACAAGAACTTCAAGAAAATGTGAAAATGCTTAAGCAAGAATTTAATGCAAAGGAATCAAAACTCTTGAAAGATTTTTCTAATCTGAAAACTTTGAAAAACAAACTTGAAAACAAGTTGTACATACAAGGGAACACCATTCAGATCGCTCACATGATCACTATGCATAGGGTCCTAAGCGATAAGCATAGCATTCCCCTTGTTAAGGAACCAAATCCAGAGGTCATTAAAAGGGCTAGAAATGCTCATAAGGTTCTTTATGATGGCAATG
Source organism: Chrysanthemum makinoi (assembly GCA_910596185.1). Lineage (NCBI taxonomy): Eukaryota > Viridiplantae > Streptophyta > Magnoliopsida > Asterales > Asteraceae > Chrysanthemum > Chrysanthemum makinoi. The sequence continues at coordinate 264,942,435 of OU343221.1, forward strand.
AAATCCTTAAACCTAGACAGAAACCTAGTTGCGTTGAGTGCACCGAGGAAGATAAGAAATCAGATGAAGTCACTAGAGAAAAGATGAACAAGAAATTAGATGATCCTAAATGTAGAGAGAAGAAAATAAAGATCACACCCCATGATTACAAGAAGGAAAACTGGATTTCCTTGAAACATGTTTAAACCTCGACATTGTTGACTCCCGAACAAGTTTTCTGGAAAATGGATTTAGATAAGCAGAAAGTTGAAAATATTGTTGAAACAAACCCTCCTCTTTGGAAAATGCCTAGAAGCGTGTATCCTCCTAATAAACCAATGCATCTTGTTCCTAGAACAATTGCCACTAAAAGCAAGACCTTAATTAGCCAATATGTTATACTTCAACTATTTGTTGATTTTGAGAAAACTTGCAAGAAAAGGATCACACCCACGGTATAACGGAAGGAGAAAGGGGTTTTGAGCAAATGAAAGAATGTTATTTAACCGAGGTCATGCCTTTCTTTAAACTTCTAAAAGATCACTTTGAGAGTCTTAAAAAGGGATAGAAACTGATATTAAGGGAATGGAAAAGGAATTTGATGCAATGATAGTTGAAGTTAGTGACTATGAGCGAGCACTAAAATATAATGAGATTGAGAGGAAGAACTTGCATACACTAAATGAGAACCTCGATTTAATGTATTACTCAAGATGTGTTTTTCACTGCTACAAATTGTTCCATTAATGCTTCCAAATTTCATGAATTATCGGTTGCAATGAAAGTCTCCCATGATCGTGTCATTGAGCTTGAAAAACTAATTCTGAACTAAACGAGAAAATTGAACTGGATGATCACGACAATTTGGTTAAACATTTTTCTAAACTAGAAGTTGAGCATTTTAATTTACAACTAAAATATCAACATCTTAAAGAAAATGTCAAAACTTCAAATATCAAGACATCCTCGATGCTCCGAGTTTGATGCAGTTTTCAAATTAACAAACGCGTGATGAACAGATTCAAGCTCAAGCAACACGATCGAGAAAGTTGAAAGCCTAAATATCTCAATTAAAGGGTCAAACGAACAATATGACAGGCTCCCAAATGCCTCCTCCTTTAGATTCTCGAAATTCTCAAACTTTTCATCTTCAAAACTTAGTTGATGCCTTACAAAAGGAAAACGAGAGTTTTCTAGAAGAAAATGAAAAAGTTAAACGACATTTTAAAGAGTTATATGATTCAATAAAAGTCACCCGTGACCAAAACAACGAAAAAATAACGTCTTTACAAAAGGAAATTGAGAATCGAGAAGTCGTGGAAATGGGAAACCGTCACTTGTTTTCAATAAGAATGTTGTCTCAAAGTCACCCTTAGATTGCAAATACACTGTGATGGTTAAATATATTCCTCCTCATCTTAGGAATAATGAACATGCTTTTCATGAATACCGTGCTCACCTTAAGGATAGTCTAGAATGTCTCCGTGAGATTGTCGAAGAGGATTTCATTAACAAACCTCTTGATAGTGAAATTAGGTTTGCTTGCCTCCGGGCCAAACGATCTCAAGAGTTGCTAGAATGTGTAATTGCAACATGTCCCAAATCCTTAACCTTAGGTGCAAAAGGCAAAGCCGTGATGCCTTGTTCTATGCCTAGTGCCGAGCCTTCAAACCATTCTAGGCCCAGCTTTAAGAAAGTATACATCAATGTGTCGCCTAGTAATACTGATCCTTGCACGCCTAGTTCAGAAATGCGAAAAGTAGATCAACCAACTAATGTTCCCATAATTCCCTCTACAAGAGTAATCAATGACATTAAAGCGAAGCGTGTCAAAGTCTCAAGACAATACAAGGAATGATAGGACCTCGCAAGCTAAAATGTGCATTGGAAGAAAGTAGAAGACCAACCTAGGATCTTTAAGCTTGAGTTGAATAAAACGAATCGTGTTGATTCTAGTATTAGCCTTAGGCATCTAAAATTAATTCAATTCGATACTATTTGCAAACCTTGTAATGATGTGCTTGAATTCATTGCTAATCATGAATATGGTGTGAATGCTTTGTCTAATTCTGTCAAATGCCCAGTTAAAATTGTTAATGCTAATAATCGTGCAAATAAGGCAAAAAGGCAAAAACGAAAGATTGTTAGAAAACAGTGGAAACCCAGAGGAAGAACTTTTATAAAGATAGGTTATTATTGGATACCTTTTGGCCATAAGAATAATCAGCTTTGTTCTCAAACTGCTAAGATTATGCCCACTAGAAAATGGATGCCTATTGGTAGAACTATTCCCTTAAGAAGTGAACATACTTTGAATAGGTCAAATACTGACACCAAAGATTGCATCTATTCCCAATGATTCCATTGCTTCTACTTCGATATGGATGTTTCTATTTCGATGTGGGTGTTCCACCATCGTTACTAACCAAGTGGAACCCATTCTTGCATGGGGATCCCAATTATCCAGATATATCCATTCTTGTCTGTTTCAACCGCAGATCGTTCAAATCGCTTCGTGGTACCGGACTCGCTGTTCCAAGCATATGACCGAGACCGGTCAGGCTCATGAACTTCGTGAGCAAATTCATCGGACAGCTTAGATTCGGTAATGATCATTTCGTGCAATTATGGGTTATGGTGATTATGTTGTTGGTGATAGTGTTATCTCTAGAGTATACTATGTGGAAGGTCTTGGTCATAATCTGCTCTGTCGGTCAATTCGTGACTCGATCTAGAAGTAGCCTTCAGAAAACATACTTGTTTTGTTAGAGAACTTGATGGTAAGGAACTTTTAAGAGGAACTCGTGGTTCAAATCTTTACACCATCTCTATAGAAGATATGATGAAGTCTTCTCCAATTTGCTTGTTGTCAAAGGCTTCAAAACCAAAGTCATGGTTATGGCATCGACGCCTCAATCACTTGAACTTCGCACCATCAATGATCTCTCGTAAAGGACTTAGTTGTAAGTTTACCTCGACTAAAGTATGAAAAGGATCATCTTTGTTCAGCATGTCAATTGGGAAAAAGCAAGAAGTATGCCCATAAACCCAAACCTACTAACTCATCACGAAGTTCTTCATACAAATCATATGGATTTATGTGGACCAATGAGAGTGCAGAATATCTTTGGGAAGAAATATGTGTTAGTTGTAGTTGATGATTACTCTAGATTCACCTGGGTCAAGTTCTTAAGGACAAAGGATGAAACTCCGAATATCATCATCAAACTCATCAAACAGCTGCAGGTTCGACTTAACAAAACCGCCGTAATTATCCGGACGGACAATGGAACTGAGTTTGTTAACAAACAACTTAGTGAATTTTATGAAAGCATTGGAATCAACCATCAAAGAAGTGTTCCACGAACTCCTCAACAGAACGGTGTAGTTGAAAGGCGAAATCGAACTCTTGTAGAAGCCGCTAGAACAATGCCGATTTACTCAAAGGTTCCAATGTTTCTCTGGGTTGAAGCTATTGCCATTGCATGCTACACACAAAATCGTTCCCGATTCACACTTGTTCATGGAAAGACACCATATGAACTTGTCCACAGAAGAAAACCTAATCTCTCTTTCCTTCGTGTGTTTGGAGCATTGTGCTATCCAACTAATGAGGGTCAAGACTTAGGCAAACTTAGAGCTAAAGCGGACATTGGAGTATTTGTAGGGTATGCACCAAACAAAAAGGGATACCGAATCTATAACAAAAGAACCCGAAAAATCATGGAAACAATTCACGCTACGCTTGATGAGTGACGGTCAAACGGCTCTGAACAATTCAGCCTTCGGACCCGACTTCAAAATGTCCAATTGGTTCATCCCTTGTTCCAAACTCTTCTCAAGAAACTCCATATGTACCTCCATCCGAAGATGATTTAAAGAAATTGTTTGATCCTATGTTTGATGAACTTTATGATCCAAGTACTAATGAGGTGTTGATCCCTACAATAGAGGCTGCTCATATTCCAGTGAATGAAGTCAATCCCTCAGCCTCAATATCTTTAAGTCAAGAAGCACCTGCTGCTGATCCTTCAGCCTCATCAACAAATCATCATTCTTCAAATGTACATCATGGAACTGTTTCAGGCATCAATGATGAAGTTAATCCCTTTGCTACTCCTCAAGATGCTCCATTTGAAAACATATTTGCTCCTGAATCTTCATCAGAACCATCTTCTTCAGGAGACATCAACTCGCTACTTCGCCCTCAACAACTACCGCATGAACACCTCATAAAATGGACTCACGATCATCCATTAGACAACATCATTGGAAATCCCTCTCGTCCCAAGATCCACACGGAAACAACTAGCAACCGATGCCTTATGGTGCTTCTTCAACTCCGTACTCTCTAAGATCGAACCAAAAGATGTTAAAACCGCCATGAATGAAGATAGTTGGTTCAATGCTATGCAAGATGAAATTCATGAGTTTGATCGACTAGATGTATGGGAGTTAGTACCTGCTCCAGATTGTGCTATGATTATTGCTCTAAAATGGATCTTCAAAGTGAAACTTGATGAGCATGGTGATGTGTTGAAGAACAAGGCTCGATTAGTTGCTAAAGGATACCTTCAAGAGGAGGGTATTGACTTTGAAGAATCTTTTGCTCCAGTTGCTCGAATCGAGGCAATCGAATCTTTCGGCTAATGCCGCTAGTAAGAACATGGTAGTCTATCAGATGGATGTGAAGACGGCATTTCGAACGGAGACCTTAAAGAAGTCGCCTACGCCGCCAACCTGAAGGATTTGTAAATCAAGAGCATCCTACTCACGCGTTTCGAAGAAGGCCCTTTATGGTTTAAAGCAAGCTCCAAGGGCATGGTATGATACACTATCAAAGTTTCTTCTATCAACCGGATTTAGCAAAGGAGCAGTTGATCCAACATTGTTCACCGGAAGTCGTGCAAACATTTAATTCATGTTCAAATTTATGTTGATGATATTATTTTTGCCTCGACCGATCCAATGGAATGTGATCGTTTTCTAATGAAATGAGTTCAAAATTTCAAATGTCAATGATGGGACAAATGTCATTTTTCTTGGGATTACAAATTTCACAAAGTCCCTGAGGCATTTTCATAAATCAATCTAAATATGCAACTGAGATCTTAAAGAAATTTGGATTTGATTCAAGTGACCCTGTTGACACCCCCATGATTGATCGAACCAAACTAGATGAGGACCACTCAGGAATCATGATTGACCAAACAAAATATCGAAGTATGATTGGATCCACGATGTACCTCACTAGTAGACCGCACATCTTGTTCTCTGTTTGCATGTGTGCTAGATACCGTGCTAAGCCTACTAAAAAGCACCTTGAAGCGGTTAAGCGGGTCTTTCGGTATCTCCAAGGAACCATCAATATGGGACTTGGTACCCAAAGACACCGTATGTCACTAACGGCCTATGCGATGCGATCATGCAGTTGTCAAGATACGCCGGCACGCCCGAGGTGCTCGCTTTTTGGGTGATAAGCTTGTGAGCTGGTCTTCAAAGAAGCAAACGAGTACTTCTATTTCTCTACAGAGGCTGAATACATAGCCATGTCATCTTGTTGTGCTCAAGTCTTATGGATGAGATCTCAATTATCCGACTATGGCTTTGAATTCAACAAAATCCCTCTGTACTTGATAATAAAAGTGCTATTGCTCTCTCATGCAACAACGTTCAACACTCAAGAGCAAAGCATATCGACATTCGACATCATTTCATCGGGAACAAGTGGAAAAGGTGTGGTGGAACTCTATTTTGTGAGGTCTGAATATCGGTTAGCGGACATCTTCACCAAAGCTCTTCCAAGAGAACGTTTTGAGTTTATTCTTCCACGCCTTGGCTTGAAAAGTCTTCAACCAGAAACACTCAAACGTCTTCAAAAGGAAGACGAGGAGTAAAGGTCTATCTTCATCTATCTCTTGTATATATCTATTCAAAAAACAAAATACAAAATTATAAAACCTTCAAAACCATAAAATCAAAAATTGAAAAATCTTCAAAAATATTGTCAATTTGTCATGCTTTTTCTCGTTCGTAATATCTACTTCTTTGTCTGTCATTCAAAGAATGACACGGGACTTTAGATGTTGTTCGAACTCTTAAATATATATATATATATATATATATATATATATATATATATATATATATATATATATATATATATATATATATATATTGGAGAAAGAGAAACAATGGTTTATTGTCATTTCAGTGCAGAACCGCTTTTCAAAGAAAGAACAGAGCCATACTTTATCATGTTTTCAAAATTCCATGCTCGGATTCTTTAAACATTTATCTGTTGAAAACTAATCTTTGAAAAATAACTATGTCTCTATTTTTGATAATCATCTGGACTTATTTGTCAAAATATCAATCTCTCAATCAACAACCTATGTCATTGATTGAGGGGAGAATGATTTCAATTAAATTAAAAAGTTATTTGGCATTCAATTGTTTTCAAAAGATATTCATGCATGTTTTATCAATGGAGTTTAAAGTCTTAAAATCCATCATTATCGCTAAAACGCTTTCATAAACAAGTCACAATTCTCCTTAAAAGCTTTCAAAATCAATTTAAATCTATAAGAGATCACAAATCTCAAATGATTTGATAATTGTGATCGGGGAGAATGTGTGATTTAAATTGATTTAAACTGATAATTCGGTAAATGGTTTTATAAGGATGTACAAGCTCTCCTTCCCACATGTGACAAACGATTTCAAATTTTCCATGCACATGTTGAGGGGAGCATCTATCTTAAACCTATGATTTGAAACGTGATAACTTATCTCAAGGTGCAGAGTTCCTCTAGTATGTGCAAAACTCTTTTCAAATCTCGAGGCACATATTGAGGGGAGCAAAATCATGAAAACCTCATCCTTCCCCAAAATGCTTTATCTACTTGATTCGATTAGGGAAGTGATGTTGATATTTTTTGAAAATGGTAATCAAAGAAGTTAATTCTTTCTCTTGCCTCCGTGTGGAAAACTATTTCAAATACTTGATTCACATGTTGAGGGGAGTTCTTCTTCTAAAAATATCAAAAACAATTCAGGTACAAAATGCTTTGATAAAATATCATAAGTATGTGGATTGATTTTCAAATGGTTTTCAATTGGTTCCTATGGCAGATGAACAATACCAAAAAGACCAACCAACTTTACATTATGTATGGTGATATAAGGACGATAAGGTTAGGTATGTGTTCCCATGATCCGCTGAACCGAGGGATCTACCCAGAAACTATCCACTAGTTAGTGTAGAGTTCTTAGGTATGATGATAAAAGGAGAAAAATGAGATATGGGAAGAGTGCGGACTAAGACTGAGCTAGTCCTGGAATAAACCCAACAAGGTTCTTGCTATGAAGTCTCGGTAAGCACTGAAGGGGTTGAAGAATGAAAAGAATTGAATGAGAAAAGGGTGAAAACAAATAGCCCTCCATATATTCAACCTTAGGGCGTAAACCGGTTCAATTCAAATGCTACTGATGGTAACATCGGTATTGAAGACAAGGCGTCATGGACCCAAAGGACGCCTTGCACTTCAACTTCCTAAACCACTCAAGTTCCTCTTAAAAGGACTTGTTTCATTCTCACGGGAACCGACATTATCTATCAACTTTCTCTTAGAGATTGTTGATATTGAAGGAGGAGACCCTCTCCCTAGTCTCCGATATAGGATCCAAATATGCACAAATTGAGTCTAGTGCCACGAGATCATCAATAAATCTCATTAGGACACTTTCAATGAAGACTCTCTGCTTCACACAATGTGGAAAGAGAGATTATATCTTGAGTCCTACGCATTATCCTTGTGGTATTGCGTAACATCCGAGTGATGTGTTTACATATTCACCGTGAAGATGGAAAGCCTTCTGGAGCCAACATCTAACAAGCTCCCGGTAGGTGGCATGTGAGATCTATTATACAGATCAACCATGTGACAAGCGAGTAAACAATGGGGCGATTCAATCTTTTGAATCAATCTCGTTCAGTTATGGATTGACGGATACCTTTTTAAAACCGGTCTTTGTGCTTTAAAACTCTTTTCATTAGCACGTCGACGTGTACTAATTTTTCAAATCAAAAGGTGTTTTATGATTGATAATTGATTTTCATTAAAACCTTCGTTATATTGCAAAACAATTTCTATTGAGCAATACACGATTGTTTTTCAAATCTCTTTTCATCAATCGGTGGACGTAAATTACCGGTTCACTCAATCCGTGTTGTCTTTGAGACGTTCGGTTTGAGAACGCTAGAGTACGAAACCCTGTCAAGGAAATTCTTCGAATTATACCGATCACAGTGCGTACTTGTAACGATCAACGGGGAACCGTGGGCCGTACCTCAATTCATCGAAAGTGATCAAAGACACTTTCGTGCGCTTTATTGCTAACTGTCTTATGCGTACACCCGACGTTTGCGTGAATGAAGCGGTCAATACATAGCCGCATGCTCACCTAACACATTCATCTCAAAAGAAATCATGATTAGTGCATCAATGACTCGGATATTTTCACTCCATGCTTCGCTACTGCTGCCAATATCATGAATCAACTAAAGCTTCGCTACTCTAATGAGAAGATATCATGATCCATAATGTGAGCATGTCGGTCCGAATGTCACAACATCACATAATACCAACACCACAATGGATGTCTCGAGATTTTCATTAGCCGATGATCTCAAAAGTGGCTCAAATTATTATCACGTGGATCAAGAAAAGACCTCCTTGGATTAACCAAATGTGCAATGAGTGGAATCAATGACTACGAGCTTCAGAGCAAAGTACTACATCAAGAATACAAGAACAATTGTTAATGTAATATCTGTTTGTATTCAATGTATTTGTAGTATATGTTTGAGGTGACCTCCCTTAGGGGGAGATTGTTAGGAATTAGAAATTCCGGTATTAAAGAGTCGGTCACCTCAAGTATATGTAATCGTTAGAAAGCTCGTAGTCATAGTTATTTTATGTTAAGTAGTATTTTGTTAAGTAACACCGTGGAGGACGGACGGGTCTTTACCCACTGTATGCCCGATCCACAGCCCGTTGTGTGGCTTTTATGTAAGACTATAAATACTCTCTACCTCCCAAGGTAGAGAGTTGGAGCTCATAATAATATTTTCTTTCTCTCACTATAGTTCCCAACTCTCTTCCTTTCTCTCACTAGAACTCTCTCTCTCTAACATTCTTATACGCCTACTTTGATCATGGTTTAGAGTGTTTGTGAAATCCAATATCCAACACAAACCTTGGAAACTAAATGCCTCCAAACAGTCCCAACAGCAATAGGACGGATACCCCCTCCTGGTTTGACTAAGGGTGTGAGAGGAGCACTAGCAATGTACTCACCCAGCGCCCTCGGGCATTTACCAGCAAGAAAAAGGTTCACCACTTGGGTAATAGAAGCGATCAACTCATCAGAAATAGCCACAGCTGCACCATTTAAACAATCCAAAAGGTGTTGGGCACGCAACCCATCCCGCCCACAAGAAGTACCATGAGGGAAACTCTTGATCATGTCAAGAACGGTAGAAGGGGATGTGGTGAGGTGATGATGACCGATAGGTATATTAGGCAAAGGAGGAGCAGACTGAAAAGGATGCTTAGCTTGTAAGTCCTCAAGAGTAGAAACATCATAAGGTGCAATACCAGAAGACGAAAGAACTCTGACCGCAGCAGTATAATGACCATCACAAATCTTCCTCTTACATTGCTTGACATTGCGATCACCCAAATCCAAGCTATCATCATCAATATTAGACCATAATGGAGAAGGTTCGGCTAAAACCTCCTGCACAACCTGCAAACTGCCACCAGGAGAGCTCCATGTATGAATAGCATTAACAATATACTCTTCCTGACGTTGACGCTTAGTGACAGAACTACCCTCTTGACTACTCCTCGGGCAAAAGGTTTTAAGTAAACAAAGAGGCAGGACAAACAAACCAACCCAACAAGAAATGTCATCAAGCGTGCAGATCACCTTATCAAGAGCTCTTTTCAAAACACGAGAGAACTCCAAACGAAATTTGGGAGGGATAGATTTGACAGTCCGCAACCCCTTAGAGAATAAAGTATCAAGAAGAGATAAATCAAAGCCACCAAACACGAATCCTCAACAAGGGCTACATGGGAAGGAACCAGTGGTTTGGTGAGATTATATAATACGAAACGAACAACACCATCGCCACAATCAGGGGGAGACACAAAATCTGAACCCGCACCATGACGACACTTAGTCCGGAAGGTATGCGTTTTGAAACAACCACCACACAACCACAAACCCATACGCTTAAGAGTAACCTCAGCCCTTTCGAAAATAGCCAAATCCGACAAAAGAGATTGCCTAGTGATAGCTTGAGCCTCAACACTAAAATGCCGATCGCGAAGATGTGTGATCAAAGAGGTTTTAGTGAGACCATTCCCACCACCATCACGACATCCATTAAGACCAATAAAGGGGCAATGAAATCTAACGGCATGCATAAGAACAAGACGAAGCCACAAACTCTTGTAACCAAACCTCAAGAAAAGAAATACCAAAACGGATATCCAAAGAAAACCAACAGAAGCAACCATGCAACCAAAACGCTCCAAGTAAATGGGACCACAACAGAATCAACCAAACAACGATAGCAGTCCAAAGTACCCGAAACAACCAAAGCAAAACGAAACATGTATAGGGAGTAACCTGTTCGAAGCCAGCAACCTAAGTAGCAGTAGGGGCCTAAACGAACCCTACAAGCAGTGTTTAGATATGCGTCCACAAACAACAGAAGCCACAGTCTCGATATAACCCTAAAAATAGCTTCGAAAACCAGGTAGCAAAGGGGAGGACAGGCAATGTTGGGGAGAACTGATGAGAAACCAACACCAATCGGATAACAATTCAATAGCAGGGAAGCCACAAGCAAACGGAAATCAAAAGGCAGTGGGGGGAGATACAGGGGTTTCAGAAAACGAAACCCTAAAAAAAAGAAAGATCAAAGAAAACCCTATGAAATATGTACAATCGTTATCACACAAACCATGTTCAACAGAAGATGTTGAAAGGGACGATCAAAGCCTGAGTACTTGTTTTTATTTATTTTTAAATTTATTATATTTAGTTATTATTAGTATTATTATTCTAACTATTATTATTGTTAATATATATATATATATATTTAAATTCAACCCAAACACTCATTTATCTTTATTTTTTTCAAACAAAAGAAAATTCAAATTAAAACACCTCTTCATCCTATCTTCGTATTTTTCTATCAAGTATCAATCACTTTAATTGAAAAATTAAGTGGTTGATACTTGATAGAAGAATAAGGTTGAAGGATATAAAGATGGGTAAGAAGATGTTTGAATTTGGGTTTTTATTTCTTGAAGTAAGGCTGTTAAGATCGAGATCGTATTATACATTGTTTTTACCTTTGTAAGATTGGAATCGTAAGATCGGATTGAGATCGAAAGATCATGCTTAAATATTCAAATGTCTTTACGTCTTGTAATTAATATTTAAAATGATAATGTAACAAAATTTATTAAGCAATAAGAGTTCAAAGAGTCATAACATAATTGAAATGAAACTCCCATGGTTTATAATTAATAATTTGTCTAATCAGTGATTAAGGACGATTAATTATTTTAGTTTGAAATCTATATATTTTACGTTTGTATGACACATATAGTTGCTCATGCTTGTTACTCCAGCCCACATAGATTATATTATAGGGAACATACCTTATGGTCACACCAAGGTGTGCAACAAGGTGATCCACTTGGACCTCTGCTTTTTGCCTTAGTGTTACATCCTTTGGTATGCAAGATTAGAGACTCTTTTAGCCTTTCCTTTCAAGCTTGGTATCTGGATGATGGCACTATTATTGGTGATACTTTGGTCGTGGGGAAGGTTTTAGAGCTTATTATGATGGATGGACCTCGTTGCGGTTTGTACCTCAATGTTGATAAAACTGATGGGTTTTTGGCCTAGGAAGACCCGAGAAGCAGGATTGCGGGTGTTTTCCCACCTACTATTGCCCGACCTTTGCACGGTGTTAAATTACTGGGTGGGCCTCATGTAGTGTGGACTTTGATTTTAGTAGTGATCTTGTTATGAAAAGGGGTTGCCAAAACTATTGAGCTTATGGATGCTGTTGCCAAGATTAATGACCCCCTGTGTGAGTTGTTGCTTCTTCGTGCTTGTGCCGGTATTTCCAAGTTATATTTTTCTATGCGCACATGTTCTCCCCGGGTCTTTGAGTGTGCTCAGAGTTCTTTTGATGCGGCACTTCGTTCCTCCTTGGAGCGTATTGTCACTTTATCGGGCCTGGTTTTGGTGATTGGCAATGGAGGCTTGCCACCTTACCCTTTGTGTTTGGGGGGCTTGGCATTTACTCGGCAAGTGATGTCTTGAACTATGCATTCCTTGCTTCAAGACTCCAATCTGGTAGCTTGCGACTTTGCTCCGACATTCCGTATTGTAACTTCAGGGCCTTCCTTTGATGATGCTTTATGTGCTTTTAATATGAAAATGGAGATTGATCTTTTGAGTAATCCAAGTGAGATCGCTGCCCCCAAACTTATGAAGAAACTGGCAGATATATATTTCACGTGTTACCCAAATGGTGAATCCTCTTTTCTCTATCTACCGACAAATGGCTTTATGAAAACCTCGGATGGAGGACCATACTTCTGACCGCTTAGGTGGTTTGATTTCGGGTTGGGGCATACTATGAATGCTAGGACCTATCGGTGTGTGTTATGTTATCGATTGGGTGTTCCATTATTTTCTATTCAGATACCATGCAGCTTGTTCCGTGGTCTTTCTGGGATATTTATGGGGACCATCTTGTATCGTGTCTTTGGCATTATTGGTATTAAACATCGGCATAACGTGGTTCGCGATACCTTGGTTGACATCTATTATCGATCGGGGATTTCACCGTAAAGAAGTTGACATCGGGCTTAGTGGAGAAAGAGACAAACCCTTACGCCCAGCTGATATGTTGCTCTACTCATGGGACGGAGGGCTTGATGTATGTGTTGATTTGATGGGTCTTCACCCTTGACGCAACCGGTACGGTTGATTTTGTGCCTGGTCGGCGGTGCGTTGGGTCGCACAACGTAAACGCGTTAAGTATGAGGCCAAGTGCGCGGATATTGGATATGGGTTTCTCCCCTTCTCATTCTCTTCTTTTGGGGAACTTGAGAAGGATGCTATGACCTTATTGAAGCGAATCCGAAAGTTCTCGATGACCCAAGACATTGGAGCACGTGCTGCTTCTCATATCTTTAGTAGGATTAGCTTTTCTATAGCTAGAGGAGTGGGAGCCCAGTTAGTATCTCGGCTTCCCACTAACTTCTTGTAAATCCTTTAAGTTTCTAATAAAGTGATGTTATAATAATAATAATAATAATAATAATAATAATAATAATAAACGTTAGACATTATACATTTTTGAAGACTAAGGGTGCGTTTGGTTTGTAGCCCGGAATCACTATTGGTATGGGTTTCGATATTAGGTGGAATGAGAAAATATTGCATCATTCGTCTTGAAAAATATATAAGGTTGCCCACAATGGTCTGTCGACCATGTGGGTCGATGTGGGTCGATGTAGATCATCACCACTGCAGGATGTGGGTTTTCGAAGGTTGGTCGGCTCCAAAATTCACAAACTAGTCGCCCCCTCGACCGATTAATGCATTCCACAAAAGAACAAAAAGTTGTACCGTTACATTTAAAAAAAAAACATTTTAACTTTTTAAAATTTAATGTGTTTTACTATTAATGAATTTTAAGTTTGTTTCTAAAAAGGATGTAGAATAAAACATGTCGGTTATCTTACTGTGTTTAAAAGGTCTTCTATAGGTTTGCATGAGAAAAAAAGCTAAGGTGGCAAGAAAATTAAAGGTCGCTAGGGGTATTGCTGTGAGTAGCTAATGTAGGGCTGAGTATCAGTTTAAGACTGGACCGGACATAGACCGAATTAGAACAAAACTACGGATCGAGGACCGGAACTAGACCGATCAAAGAAAGTATTATTGGTCGGTTTTTACGCAAGACCGGACCGAACTAGACCGAACCAAACTGAGACCGAAATAAAAAAAAAGTTGTGACCGAAACCGGACCACTCGTTTTTCGATTCGGTCGGTTATCGCTCCGGTCAATTTTTAGTCTCAGCCTTAAGCTAATCTCTTACACATTTATTAACGGAATTCCCAACGTACGTATAGCGTGAAAATGTATTTTGTACGGACACGAACCGACTAACGTAAAAAAAAAAACAAAAAAAAAAAAACAAAAACAAAAAAAAAACAATTTATGTACAACTCACACCTCTTTCTCTTTCATTTTCATTTACACACATTCCAAAACCCAATCTCTTTCTTTCCCATCATTTTCCCAAACAAAAAAACTTTTCACACACACAAAAAACACACACCATGTGTGGAGGTGCAATAATATCTGATTTCCTAGCCCCAACAAACAAATCATCACGCCGATTAACAGCTGATGATCTCTTCCCTCAAAATGGTTTCTTCAAACCTAACATAAGCTGCTACTCCAAGCCCTTGAAATGAAACTCACATGGTTTATAATTAATAATTTGTCTAATCAGTGATTAAGGACGATTGATTATTTTAGTTTGAATTCTATATATTTTAAGTTTGTATGACACGTATAGTTGCTCATGCTCGTTTTCTTTTAGTAAAAACATATAGATAATAATAATAATAATAATAATAATAATAATAATAATAATAATAATAAACAACGTTAGACATTATACATCCTTGAGGACTAACAACGCAAATATTTTCCTACATTTTAGATCTACGTTAGAAGATAACGAGAAAATATTACATCATTCATCTTGAAAAATATATAAGATTGCTTACAACGGTCTGTCGACCATGTGGGTCGATGTAGATCATCACCACTACAGGATGTGGGTCTACGAAGGTTGGTCGGCTCCAAAATTCACAAACCAGTCGCCCTCTCGACCGATTAGTGCATTCCAAAAAAAAAAAATAAAAAAAATTGTACCTTACATTGTTAGAAAAAACATTTTTAACTTTTTAAATTTTAATGTGTTTTATTGTTAATGAATTTTAAGTTTGTTTCTAAAAAGGTTGTAGAGAAAAAATTGTCGGTCATCTTACTGTGCTTAAAGGGTCTTTTGTAGGTTGCATGAGAAAAAAAAGTTAAGGCGGCAAAAAAATTAAAAGTCGCTAGGGGTATTGCTGTGAGTAGCTAATGTAGGGCTGAGTATCAGTTTAAGACCGGACCGGACAGAGACCGAATTAGAACAAAACCACGAATCCAGGTTTGTCCGGTCAAAGAAGGCATTATTGGTCGGTTTATACATAAGATCGGATCAGACTGAACAAAACCAAACCAAAATTGAAATAAGAAAAAAATTGTGACCGAGACCGAACCACTTGATTTTTGATTAGGTCGGTTTTTGATCGCTCCGGTCAATTTTTAGTCTGCAATGCTCATCCTTAAGCTAATCTCTTACATTTATTAACCGGAATTCCCAATTTTTTTGACAGTACGTACGTATGGTGTGAAAATGTATTTTGTACGGACACGAACCGACTAATGTAAAAAAGTACCGTAATATAACCACAACCACAAGGGCAGTAAAGTAAAAATAAAAATTTGTGTATGGCTATGTTGGTTTACACTCCACTAAATTAGTATCCACACTCCATTATAGTTGTACCTTGTGCATTAAACTTTTATACAAAAATATGTCTAGTTCGGAAGGATCCAAAGTCTAAAGAAAAAGCACAACAGATTCTTTGCTTCTTTAGGTGAAGTATGCACAATACTTCTTTTTTTTTAATCTTTTACGTGAAAAAACTACATAAACGATATATCACCAGTTCACCACCATCGTCAATCCCTAGACCCTATAGATGCTCCAACTAATCTTCATATCATTTTTTTACAGAAACGATAAAAAGTTATGGATCGAGTTAATTTGTGGCGTCGTAGCAGTGGAGTCAATTCAAGCTCATATGGATCGGGTCGAAACCCACCTGCAACCACCATCTTCGATTTTTGGTGTAATTCGTTTGTGAAAAATGATTGGTTGGTCTCTTTAATGATTACAATGGATGAAATATTCATTTAAGGTTGCGAGTGTTGGTGGTGGTGACACGCGAGGCGGTGGCGTTAAGTTGTGGCGTCGTTGCAGTGGTTCGTCGTCGTCTCTGCAACGGTGGTGGTGGTTTGGCGTTGTTAACCAGTATTGTTTTGGCCGAAATATTTTTGTAGAAGATAGAAAATGAGAGAGAGAGAGATGTAAAACACTGTTTTTTATGTTTTGAAATCTTTTGAAATCTGAAAAAAAGTACAGTGCATCAGAGATATTGAAATAATATTAAAAAAATAAAAAGGTGTATGTGATGGTGTGAAAAGCATATAACCCTTTGTGTATAACACACACCTCATTCATTTACACACACTCCAAAACCCAATCTCTTTCTTTCCCATCATTTTCCCAAAAAAAATTCACACACACTAAAAACACACACACAACAATTTAACACCATGTGTGGCGGTGCAATAATATCCGATTTCATAGCCCCAACAAACAAATCATCACGCCGATTAACAGCCGATGATCTCTTCCCTCAAAATGGTTTCTTCAAACCTAGCAGAAGCTGTTACTCCAAGCCCTTGAGATCTGAGATCTTTGATGATGAGGAGGATTTTGAAGCTGATTTTGCAGGGTTTAAAGATGATGAGTTTGTTACTGTTGCTCCTGCTGTTAAAGGCTCTGTCAAACCTCGCGGTAATTTTTTCAAACTTACTGCAGTAAAAAAGTTATTTTTTATGGGTTTACTTTTTTGATATTGGTTTTTATTTTATTTTTATTTTAGTTTTTTTAAATTGTTTTGTTGATGGTTATGGTAAAGGCTTCTGGGATTGTTTGTGGTAATTATTGTGAATTTACTGCTGTAATTTTTAATTTATTGGATTTGATGTATTGATGTTTGTTTAATCTAGTTTTTAATTAATTAATAGTTATGAAATTGCTAAGTTTTTATAAAAATTTGATTTTTTTAAATATTTAGTTGTTAATTTATCTGGTTTGATGTTTTTTATATTAATTTTTGCTGTTTTTATGATGGTTTTGATAAAGGTTTTATTTTGACCGAAATATGTAATTTTTTTTTGCGAGAATAGTTGAGGGTTTTAGAGAACTTGGGGCTTTGTTTAGTATGTAACATTTTGGGTTTGATGATCCAAGTTCACGTTCTACAAGTGGTTTATATTAGTTTTACCAGATTTGACCGTCTCGTGCCGGTTAATGTTTTGTTATAAGTTATGTTTATGAAATAAATGAGAGCGGAATTTGGTGCAAGATTTATAAACCACTTGCAATGATAGGAACCTCGATTAGAAAACCAAATTGGTATATATTAGATGAAGCTAAAATGATTTATATAAAATATGAAGTTATAAAATTACATGACAAACGGAATTGAAGCATTAAGTAAAGACTAACGGCAAACAACAAGAAAATGCAAATTATTGTTCATTTTTTATTTAGAGGTGCAAAGTACCTCATTTAACCATTTTGAAACCACATACTTTCCATTTTTTTTATTAAAGGTATGCAAATAATAGTATCAAATGGTAAGAGTGTTGCTTTAGATGGTTAAGAAGTTCGTTGCATCTTTCGGTAAGAGAAATGTTCTCTCCTCTCTATACCCTGCTGAAGATATTCCTTATAGAGTGTAGGCATCTTCGCTAAATGTCCATTAGAATGATTTTTAGGAGGATACAACATATCTTGACCCGTAAATGGTGAATAGTGTATTACATATTCTTTGCAGTTTGTCTTTTGGTAAATTACATGGCCCAGTTGTCAGTTGTTTGCTTTAGCTTATATTCGGGTATTAAACATTTGTGTAGGTCTGTCTATAATAGAATGTAAGGGATTTTATTTTTTCTTTTGGTGGATCGTTCTATAAACCGAGAAGGTTCACACTTTCTGTTTTCTCATTCTGGTTCAGGCTCAAAATCTTCGAAATCATCTGCTGTGAAGACTGATGATACTCAAGCTGAGAAATCTACTACAAGGAAAAGGAAGAACCAGTATCGAGGGATCCGTCAGCGCCCATGGGGCAAATGGGCTGCTGAGATTCGTGACCCACGTAAAGGAGTTCGTGTTTGGCTCGGAACTTTTAATACTGCTGAAGAAGCTGCTAGGGCTTATGATGAAGAGGCAAGGAGGATCCGAGGGAGTAAGGCAAAAGTTAACTTCCCTGATGAAGGAAAGTCAACCCCTCAAAAAGAACTTCCTAAAGCTAACCCGACCCTGAACCAAAACACCGAAGCTTCACTTGGATACTTTGAACAGAAGCCTCAAGTTAATCCTGCTGCAAACATGGGGGTCAATTCATTTAGCCCGTTAGACAACACAGCTGTTTTTCACTTCAATTCTGATCAGGGTAGCAACTCCTTTGGTTGTTCTGACTTTGGTTGGGGAGATCATTGCGCAACGACCCCAGAGATCACCTCTGTTTTCTCAGAGGTTGATGATGTCAGCTTCATGGAGAATGCCAATCCTGCAAAGAAACTGAAACCAGACTTTGTAAACACGGCTTCTGCTTCTGGAGATGAATCGCTCTTTCAGATGCCGTATTTTGAAACCAGCTGGGATACTTCTTCAGTTGAGGCCTTCTTGAATGGAGATGCAAATCAAGCCGGTGGAAATGAAGTCGATCTTTGGAGCTTTAGTGACCTTCCCGCCATGATGAATGGATCTTTCTAAGCAGTCGTAAACCTTCCTGATTTTTATACGTATCTAACTCTATAACAGTTGCTCATGTATTCCGTATATTAATCAGTTTCTTTGGTTCCAGGTGCGTTTATCAGTGAGGATGGGCGAACGGATAAGCATGGTTAAGCTTTTTGAATGGCGTCTTGATTTACTTCGGTTATATGCAGAGTATATAGCTTAACAACAATCAGGTGTATTGAGATTGTAAGACCTTTATGTTATACATGTATTAGTTATGTCTGTATGGATGATATTTTGAAAACTAATGCTTATGTCCTAATGTTGTGCTTGACAATAGTCATGCCCCATTTACCTAAATTCATATCTGTGTACCACTGTTCACCCTAGTGCCCTAACGGTAAGGAGATAATTCACAAGTGTGACGTAAAGGGACTTTGTGATGCTGTCACGCCAGTTGGTGATGGCGCACGGGGGTTATATATTCGTTTTTCTTTTTACTATTCGTGGATGTTTGTGTTGCTGATCTTCATAGAATTATGGGAATAGAGGTCAAAATCACTCTTTGATATACAAAACCACACTCAAGTATTGGATGACTAAAGTTTTCATGGTGGTTTACTGGTTTGTATGTTTTCTTTTACCAACCTTGTGTTTTCTACTGGTTGGTTGTTGGTAGTATGGTAGGTAGAAACCTGTGTTTGACTGTTTGCTTGCTGTTCATTGACCCATTTGTAGGTAAAAAGTGGGCTCATTTTGATTTGTTTTTTGTTTACTTTTTATCTTAGACAAAGTGTGCTGCAAGGACAAACTCATTTTTAGAGCGGATGTATCTAGAAATAATTGATTGTTTTTACAAATTTAGCATTACTCGGTGAAAATCATGTGTTTTGTGAGCCTCTAGGACCACCCTGGTTCCGTCCGTATGTTTAGTTATGGGGTTTGTAAGCGATCATGTGATAATGAAGGGGTTTCTGAATGTGTATATCGGAAATGATAATGTGATTGTCAAACAGAACGAGGTACATATGGAACATGGTGCTACAAATCTTTCATATATTTTTTTTGGGTACGCTGATTCTCGTTTATGTTGACCATGTTTAGACCTGTTACTACCGTTTGAAGTTATGAATATCGCACAATCGTACCTTATAAAGTGCTGTTCGAATTTATATTTATGTTTAACAAGTTACTACCATCAAGGGTAAACTCCTGGAAAAACGCTAGTGCGTTTCCTGTTATTTTCTCATAAAAGTTTTCGCTTTGCATGTTCACAAGATTAGATCAAAACGGGTTGGAACTGACTAAGTGGCTTCCAAATACGCAACCATGTTGATGTGGTAACTTGGGAAATGGCATGCCATTTGAGTT
Organism: Chrysanthemum makinoi; assembly: GCA_910596185.1. NCBI lineage: Eukaryota > Viridiplantae > Streptophyta > Magnoliopsida > Asterales > Asteraceae > Chrysanthemum > Chrysanthemum makinoi. The sequence goes on from OU343221.1 coordinate 264,962,555, forward strand.
GCCACAGGAAATGGCGAGCCACAAATGTGACTATACCCAACCCTCTAACTTTGCATTTGGTTTTCTCTAGCATTTGCAATTTATTAACTATCTCGGTAGAGTATTTGTTACTCTTTATAGTTCGTTCTCTGCAAACTCGTGGTACCATGATAAGTTTTGCGAGAGTTTATTGTTACCAAAAGAATTACTACGTACCTCATAGTAATAATTTAGCAATTTTTGGTACTTAATGTAATGACAAATTGACAACTGCCGATATAGTTTGTTAGACAAACTTACACATTTTTAAATTTGATAGACAAACATAAATAATTTTATAATAAGTGTACTACAGGTAGCCCAAATCATCCACGTACCCAAACTTCCAAATATTAGTAGACAAAAATCAGGTTTGTTCATTAATAAGTTTAAGATGTCAAAATGTTAGGCAAGATATTATGGTTAAGGTTTATTAAACTTAGGTACTTAACTCTATGTCACGAGATTAGGATATAGATTTATTATTTGGGCGTTTTATATACATTTGGGGAGGTTTTTTAAGGTTTATTAACTTAGGTACTTAACTCTATTGACTGTAATCTATTTGGGGAGGTTTATTAAGGTGTTATTAAACTCAGATACTTAACTCTATTGATTGTAATCTATTGGGGGAGGTTTTCTTAAATTTAGATGTTAATCAAAATACACCAAAATGTTTATCAAGATATGAAGGCATGAAGCGCATGAAGCACATGAAGGATAGAACGATTGTCTTGTTAAGTTTTGGCGAAATTATACCAAAACATTATCAAACAAAAAAATAGAGTAGATCTAATTCTTTATAAAGTTTACAAACGATATCTTTATATTTAATACTAGTTATAATACCCGTGCATAGGGGTGTGCACGGTCGGAAAACCGGACCGGACCGGCCAAGACCGGACCGGACCGAAAACCGAGTTCGGCTAAAAGCCAAGACCGAGACCGGACCGAATGTGGTCGGTCCGGTCGGTCCTTCGGTCGGTCCGGTCCAACAAGGCCAAATTCGTCGGTTTTGGTCCGGACCGAGACCGGACCGAGGACCATTTGCCAAAAGCCGAGACCGCGAACCGGACCGAATGTGGTCGGTCCGGTCTCGGTCCGTGTCGGTCCGGTCGGTCCTTCGGTCGGTCCGGTCCGGCCGGTCCGTTTGCTCACCCTTACTGGCCGTGCACGCACAGGATTTTGACAAAAAAATTTATTCTGTATTAATACTGAATATTATGTCTTTTTGCATATAATTATATAGTTATAAGTTTCGTGCACGCACGAAATTTACACATAAATCAAATTTATTTTTACATTTAGTTCAGTATATACGCATATAAGAATTTGCTCATGAAAATTGTGATATAAGTACAACTAATACTTATGCACGAGTTTTTTATTATGCATTTTTACCCATTAAAATTTGATAAAATATTTGTAAAAATTTCTGTTAGGTAACCCAAGATTTAATTTTATTTAGCTGACAAAGATGTTGATGTTGTTATTTAAATTTCACTACGATATTATGTTGTATATATGATGCAAGTTTAATAGCACATAATGAACGTTGATAAAGTTAAAGTATACTCCTTAAAGTTTTTTAATGTTTTTCTAGATATCCTTATATAAATAAATAAATAAAAATTACATAAGTCATTGTTATAAGTATAATCGCGTATATTTATTTTTATATTAAAGTAACTCGTGATTACAATTTGATAATTATATTCCCGTTTTCAGTCGTTTAGTCGTATTTAAAATGTAAACTCGTGTTCACATAGGTTAAACTTTTAAAAATGAAATAAATGAGTCCTTATTAAACGTATATAGTAAAAAAATTGATACTTATAATCTTATGCAAATTTATATGTTGTTATTTTAAAACAACATATACATTGTATTTTTTTGAAGATATAAAGAATAAATGGTATAATGTATAAGGGGGGTATTTGTTTATAATCCAAAGTTATTAAAAAATATGGAGTCTTATAATATTACACTTTACTCTATATAATTTTAAAAAATTCAACCACTAAAGTTTTATTAATTACCTTTTCTTTTTTTAAGTTTTTATTTTCACAAATTTGACACCTATATTTTTATGTGTTTTTTTTATCAACCAAATTTTTCACCAAATTTATTAAAGTTTGACCAAAATCAATTTAATTTTGACTTTTATTAACCAAGCACATCACACGATTTTGCTTATGTTGCGAAATTGAGCATTCATATTGGTCCAATTGTTTTTTCAATAAGAATGAATTGCTAAAAACACTCTAAAATAATATAATTCCTTTATTATATAATATAAAAGATGCCACGTAACAAATAAGCCATTATTATTTATTAGGGGGCAATGTCTTTTTCAATCTACATTTTTCTAGTTCCACATGATACTCATTATTTGCTTTAATTCAATAATGAATTCATTGACATTTGATCCTGAGATTTCTAACATAATTTCTTTATGCTAAATACTTAAAAGTCATACATAAGATAGTGAAAACTTTGTTTACTCCTAAGCACATCTTCACAGATTAACTCTTACAAAAAGGTTGAAAACTTTCACGATTAAGATTGTGTTCTTAAGGTTTTTTAGTAAAAAAAAAAAAAAAAAAGTAATAAAAGCCCACTTTTGAAAAAAAACATTTTACTTTAAAAATAAACCAAATCACATTATTTTTCGCTAATTTTCATTTTCTCTTTAAGTGCAACTCAAAAACATTATTTATTTATTTTATTTTTTTCATTTTTTTTCCTATTCTGTCTTAAGTGATACTCAAGAACACAGTGTAAAAAAACGAAGTATTGCATCCTTTATGAAAAAGAATCCAATTCTTCTGGTAGCATTTACAGGGATTTTCTTTCTGTTTTCACTTTTTTCTTTGGTTTATTTTCAAAATATCACATTAGCTTGAGTTTAAATATATATCCCATGCTATCCGAAGAATTATGGCCGAAATCTTAGGAGTAGCGTAATGGCAAAAGACTTATAACTCAACTTCATTCTAGATGCAAACAATCTTAAATAGACTTTGTCAATCTTTTAAAAAGAAAGGTTTTACCCGATTTGAGTTCATGTGGCGGTGAGTTCAAACATTATAAATTAGTCGTTCAAAATGTCAAAAATGATTGTTTAAAATAGAACCATGGTATAAACTAAACCGTAAAAAACCCATTTAAAATTATTTGATTTGGTTTCATAAGTGATATCAACGTTTTTACAGTTGCGAACATACTTGAGAAATAGAGTATACATATACATATCATCTGACAAGCATTTGTAGTGTATAAAAAAATTTAATTGTTTTTTTTTATAGTTTTACATTAAGTGCATATACTCTATGAAATCCATGAATTCCCTACTTCAAATCAGTGCATACTCTCTACTTAAATAACACGAACTAACGAATCATAATTTTTTTTTTAAATGCATATCCTATGACAAATATTTACGTCCGTCATTGTCCTTTTCCATTAGCAATTTTTGGTACTTAATGTAATCACTTAAGCTTGTTAAGACAACTTTTTTTAAATTTGATAGACAAACATAAATAATTTTTAAAGTGTACTACAGGTAGCCCAAATCATCCACGTACCCAACTTCCAAATCTTAGTAGACAAAAAAATCAGGTTTGTTAATTAATAAGTTTAAGATGTCAAAATGTTAGGCAAGATATTATGGTTAAGGTTTATTAAACTTAGGTACTTAACTCTAAGTTATGAGATTAGGATATAGATTTAATATTTGGGCTTTTTGTATAAAATTTTATTTTGTGGCAAGTATTTACACAAGTAACGAGCACGTTATTTCACAAAAATGTGTAGATTGGCGGGACACTCTGACCTCGGGTGTCTTTTGACATCAGTTATTGTCTACCCCACAAGGAAAAGCTCCGGCAACTCTCTTGCCCTAGTGGGGCACCAACTGGAGCGAACACACAACTTCTTAATATATCAGAAATTCACATAACGACGTACTAAAAGTACTTTCGTTTTTTAGTGTTTTGTATAATTATAGTTCCGGGTTAGATTATTGATTGTAATCTATTTGGGTGTTTGAGGTTTTCTTAAATTTAGATGTTGACCACAATGTTATGAAGCACATGAAGGACTCAACGATTGTCATGTTAAGTTTGGCGAAATTATACCAAAACATTATTAAACAACAAAAAATAGAGTAGATCCGATTCATTATTTATAGACTAAGATCCACATTAATTTAATCACAGTTTGATTGATCACGAGCCATTGACATATTAATCGGTAGGTAGCGATTATCAATTGTATTCACTATACAACTTTTAATTTTCATAGGACCCAAAATGGCACGTTGTCATATATGTACCCCGAGCTCTGGTCCGACCATCCGCATAGTTTAGTCCACCAATCAGAAGACTATAGAAAGTCAAAGCTGGTACGGCATTTCTTAATAATTGATGTCTCGTTTAGTATAGGTCTATTTGTGAATTCAAGTTTTAATATTTATATTTAGCCGATTTAGCCTAATAACAAACACTAACGAGCATCATACCCGATCAGTGTAGCCTAGTTGGTAAGTAGAGTGTCGATCACTAAGAGTGGAACGTTAATACTTAGATATCTATCAGTATTTTAATTATAAAGTTAGTCTAATTAAACATAATCTAAAGCAAGGGGGTTTTCAGCCTGAAAGACTGGCACAAGGTTTAGATTAAGTAAAACTGGTGTAAATAATGCGACTGACACATAAGTACACATATAAGAATACATATAGCAGATAAGAGGCCTGGCCGATAGTAAAGTAGATTTTATTCGCTTAATTGCTTAGTTATATATGATGGGTACTAATTCGGGTCTTTCTTGTTGGTTGTTCACGTGTCTGCGTATATCATTCCTAAGCCTAGGCGCCCCTATATCTCTAGATTTTTTCTTTAAGTCTTTCAACAAACTAATCCTGTCACGATTAATTAAACCTGCATTAAGACCACCTTAATGATTACTAAGTTTATGTATTATTTATCCCGTTAGGGCTTACATTAATTATGCAATTAATGAAGTAATTGTGCGAGCCTAAGGTCGATAGGGCACGATAAACTATGTACGTAATCAAAATAAACGCATGAACATCCAAATAAACATCAAATGAACTTATAATCGATGAGAAAGCAGATTAAATGTGAGTCAAACGTTGGAGACAAGGCACGCAATCCTGATGGATTAAAGAGTACTAATCTATACTACATATAAAAGAAAAACGGTCAAACCTTGAAAAGTGAAATGTTGAAAGTCAAAGGTGAGAGAAATGTATAATGTAATTAGTACTCTTATTAAAACATCTCATTATTTAAAAGTACACTAATTTATTCACATTGTACAACTAATTAGAAGCATATTTACCAAATTAAAAACAACCAATTAAAGCACAATTTACTAAAAAGTACAATAAAATTTTAATAATATACAATTTAAACAAGCTACAACATAATCCAAAATATAAAATAATTAAACACACTAATTAATGTTATTTTTGAAACACCCTAAAATGAAAAGTACATGTTATTATACACATTATACAAATTAATAAAACACACAAAGGTTCATACAAGATAACAAGTTGATGGTAAATATAGTTTTGAAAATCGGACCGGACCAACGGGTTCAACCGGGAACCGGTGTCGCCACCGGTTCGGCTAACCAATAAAAGCTATCCAAAAATGAACCAATTAAAACCGATACAAACTGATGAATCAGATCTCATCGGGATCTATTTTTGCGGCGGTGGGTACTCTGCTATACTATATATAAAGGAAAAACTAAAAAGTAAAAAGTGAAAAGCTGAAACTAAAAAAGGAAATGTTGAAAACATATATTTCAAAATGAAACTATTAATACATATCGAAAACCGGGTTAACGCGGGACGCTTCAAACCCGGTAGGTTGACCCGGTTTAATTTGACCCATTTTTTACCCAACCCGTCGGGTTGACTCGGTTTAAATCAACCGAATGATACGGTGTATCAGTTTACTCGATACGCCATATCGAGGTAACTTCGCGTGGGGTCTAAGATTATTATATTCTAGAATATTCGTACATCGTCATATGATACGGCGGATCTTCAGTCTTGATGCAGCGTATGTGTCTTGTAATCTTGGAATTTCAAGGTGAAGGCATCAAGTTGATACGACGCATGTCAAAATATTTATGCGGCGTATTTTAAGCAGATACGTCAGATTCTTTATGTTAACCAAAGTTTCATATACGGCGCATGGAAGAATTCCATGCGAAGTATTCTTCAAAGTCAGGCAATGGTCTTCACATTCGTCTAAGTCTTGATGTACGGCGTATCTGTCTAGAATGATACGGCGTATCTTCTTTCAGTTCAATAGACTTTATCAACTTGGTCCATTTTGCTCCAATTTACGTCCAAAAAAGCTAACTTTCACCAAATGCTTGTTTATAACTGAGATTTACAAAAGTAAGCGATTAAGTATCAATTCTCATATAAAATAATATAAAACCAACAATATAAGCGATTAAAATGATACTTTTAGTCATGCCACATGTCGAATTTTGTATGAGATCACACGTTCGCACAGTCACACATGATTAAATGAAGAATTTGCAAAAATTTTGACTCCGTTATGGATACAAATTTTTATTTGGGCATATTACTGGAATTTCCTCAACTTATTAAACCATTAATTATTCAAATATGAAACAGACAAACATTTTTCGTAAGGAGTATAGATGATAAGAGAGACATTTTAGTAACTAAAAATATGAGTATATAACACCTCACCACTTTATGATTCCAATTTTTAGTCTATTCATGCTTCTTATTAGTGGTTCAACAACTCATGTTTTAGATATTAAGTATTCAAGAGAAGCCGAAATAGGGTTTCTTTTTGCTATATTCACATTGTATTTTCAATTTATGTTGGATATCAATCTCATCAAGACATAAAGGCTTTTGATATGTTTATGCATTGGGGTATTTAAAGAATTTTAAGTCTTCAATGGCAAATTATACACATCTTAGCTCAAAATTTTTACTATAATTGGTTTTAAGAGGTTAGTTGCACGAAACAACTAGGTCTCTCTCCTTGATAACTTTTTAACTTGGAACAAATATTGCAATCTTTTACATTAAGCATAAAGTATATTGCTTAAAATGAGAATTGATATAAAGTTTGTCGATATGGAGTCCATTACATTTCTTATTGTTCAAAACTTTCAATGTAGTTGTTGTACCGGCCTATTTATGTTTTTGCATGCAACTATAAGAATTTCTACTATGTACGTCTTCATGTTTGTTTCCACATCATTAACCAAAACAAAGTGTGAAAAGAAAACTTATTAGAAACAAAAAAGTGAAGAATCCAAAGAAAAAAAAATGAAAAATAGACGTTAATTTTCAAGATACTATCACTATAAATACAACCTTCATCCAAACCCAATAATGAATACAAGAAATTAAGACATATATGGCTACCCTCATTGCTTATGAAGATGCTTCTCCTTCTGCTGATGCCGAGCTTCTAAAAAAGGCTTGCCATGGTGCTACTTATCTCTCTTTAGCTTCTTTATTTAATATTTTTGCAAAACGTTGATAATTAACAACCCTAGCTGTTGTATTTATCACGGTATAAGTTGTTAGAATTTGGATAATAGTTATATGGCCTGGTTTATGCGTACAATTTCTTCATCATTAGACATAGATCGTGGCAACGTTAATATTCTTGTACTAGCTTATTTGTTTGCAGTCGATATTTAGGGTTAATATGATGGGGTAATTCCCAAAAGGGTACAAAAAGGTGGATAGTGATCACTTTGAGGTACAAAAATAAAGTCTGTTCCCAATTTGGTCATGTGCGACTCCAGCGAATGTGCGACACGTGTCTACTTTTTTAATAATAAAGTACAATGATAGGTAGGACTTTGACTTTGAATTTTTGTTTAAATGACAAATATACCCCTCTTTAAAATATAAATAAATCACTCATTCCACTTTATCACACAACCTCTCTCTCTTATTCTGGCCGGCCATGTCCGTTACTCAATATTTTTCAAATTAATTCAAAACCCACTTTACACTCATCTTCAATTACAAAACCCTTTAACCAATCTCACTAAATTTAACCACAAAAATATTCCCCAAAATCTGCTTATTCACTTGTTTACTAACTTGCTACTCAATAACTCAATATTATTCAAATTAATTCAAAACCCATTTTACATTTACCTTTAATTACATAACCCTTTAATTAATTTAATTAAATCTAACAATATAATTTTCCCCCATTTTTTGCAGGCTCTTGTTCATTCAGAAGATAACCCATTCACTTCAAAAGCTTACATACTCAGATACTGGAACAAAGAGATCTCAAACACCTTACCAAAACCCTCATTCTTAATAAACAAAGCATCCCCATTAACCGCCGTCAGCTTCTTTTCCAAACTTTCCGGCGATCGACGTCACTTTCCGGCAACCTTTCGTCGTTTTGCTCGCCGCGAACTGCTATGTTTCCCTGACGTGGGACCCAGTTTGGAAAAACACTCAGGTGACGTTGATTTCAAAGAGTATTCAGAAAAGAATTTTACTAATTACGGGTCGGGTTCTTTATCCGGGTCCGATTCGTTTAAAAACTATTCGAATGATGGTAACTCGGCTCTTAACTCGTTTAGGAGATACTCACGTGACTCAGTGGGTCATAATGATAAGTTTACTACTTATGCACGTGACACCAATGTGCCTGATCAAAGCTTTAATGTAAGTCCGTTAGTAAAAACAAGTTGGCCGGAAAAAATGAGTGTTATCGGAACTGTTGATGATGATGGTAAAAAAATACTAGTAATAAGAACAAAAAAAAAAAGGGGTATTTTGATCTTTGTATTATTTTTGTAATAAGACAAAAAAAAAATATATGGGAAAAGTCTCACCTACCACTGTACTTTATTATTAAAAAAGTGGACACGTGTCAACATTCTAGTGGAATCGCACATTCGCACATGACCAAATTAAGAACAGACTTTATTTTTGTACCTCAAAGTGACCACTATCTACCTTTTTGTCCTCTTTTGAGAATTACTCCTAATATGATTTATGTCAATGCAGAGTTGCATGCATGCATACTATATATTCATGCACAAGCCACGACACATCGTTCATTCGTTCTAGTATGTTTTTTTTTTCTATGAATTAACGACACTGTCTGTTTTATTTTTAGAAGCATGTCTGTTAATTATCGCTCTAGTGTAGTGTCAAGCCAACTCAAACCATAAAATGGTCTTTAGTGACGACCTTTTCTATCGTCACTATATATTTACACAATATGGTGACCATATATATAATTGGCCGTGACTGATTTTTGGTCATTGTTAAACAGTTAATGACGAAACTGAGTGACAGGTGATCACTAATAAGTCATTGAACTGCATGCTCGACATATTTCAGATTTATATAGTAACGAGATTGATGGTCACTGGTTTTGCAATTAAATAAATTTCCAGGCTCAGTACACACATATATAGCAATCAAACAATAGTTTATATGTAAAATTTGAAAAAAAAAAGTAATAAATAATAAAAAAAAAATAAAAAAAAAAAAACCGTGGATTTTATCTAACCTTCAATCCAACCTGACCCGACCTGGCCGTAGAGTTATATAAAAAAAAGTCATGACTTACCCTATAATTTTACAACTTTAATCGAAAGCGGTTTTAACTTGGTCTACTTTTGGGACCTTGTAACTATAAGTTTATGGTATATGTAATTTTTAGATATTTATTTAAGTAAAGTTGTTTTCGCAGGATGGGGAACTGATGAAAAAGCTGTAATATCAATTTTAGGGCATAGAAATGCAACTCAAAGGAAATTGATAAGGCAAGCTTATCAAGAAATTTATCAAGAAGATCTTGTTAAACTTCTTGAACATGAACTTTCTGGCCATTTCGAGGTAAATTTTATGTTTTTTTTCTTCTTTTTTTTGTACGTTATTCAATTCGGATTTGTATTTTAAACATAATATGTGTACCAATCACATCATGCAGAGAGCAGTTTACCGATGGAATTTGGATCCAGCAGATCGAGATGCAGTATTAGCTAATATAGCACTACGGAATGAAAGTCGTGACCATAAAGTGATCATTGAACTAGCATTCACTCTATCCCCCGAAGAGCTTTTTGCTGTCAAGTGTGCCTACCAATGCCGCTACAAACGTTCTTTGGAAGAAGACATTGCTTCCCATACCTCTAGTGAACTCAGAAAGGTTAGTTCTTCTATTTTCTTACAGGAGCAATTCTAATTCATTCGCTAATTAATGTATCAGTTGAGATCGTTTAATTTAAAATGGGCCAAATACGTACTAATATAAATAAGATTAGCTATTAAGCAAGACCAATTAATCAAGAAGAAATTGCCCAAAGAGAATACTTAAGGCATGCATCTTACTATATCTTATTGTTTACATGGTTGAAAATTTCTTAACATATTATAGTTTTTGTTTAATAATTCAGCTACTAGTTGGATTGGTGAGCATACATAGGTACCAAGGTAATGAAGTGAACTTGAAATTGGCAAACTCAGAGTCGAACATTCTTCGAAGTGCCATTGAAGAAAAGGCATTTAACCATGAGGAAATCCTCCGAATCATCACTACAAGGAGCAAGCCACAACTTATGGCCACTTTGAATCACTACAAGGATGAACATGGTTGTAGCATTACCAAGGTATGCATAAAATTTATGTATCATATATGATTTTCAGAGTTTTTTGGTTAGACGTGTACTAAATGCTTATCCTTGGAAAATCTTGATAGCACTTGAAGGATGATCGAGCAGATGAGTACACTGAAACCCTGCGTACATCGATCAGATGCATGATTAACCCCATCAAGTACTTTGAAAAGGTATTTACCGTCGGGTAAACAGAACTCCTTTTCAAAACTGTTGATTACATAATATAGAGATTCATAATTTAGACAACGACATGTTTGGGAATTGATTATTGCAACTTGAACGTGTGATTATTGCTTTCCATTTAGGGTAAATAAAATCGCATGATCATGTATCCATGTTCGAGCAAACAAATCCATTTATTTGTAAGGGTATATAAGAGTCTAATTAGTTCTGCATACATAAATCGGGTCTATATGGGTAAAACTGAAACAACTTTTTTACCCTTCTAATTTTATTCTTAATTACTAGTACTTTACAAACAAAATCTTATTATAACTTTAAAAGACACCAAGCAGTACATTTTAACATTACACATTCTACAAGCTGCATACAGCTCTCCAATAAGCTTGTGAATGTATACAATCTTGTAGGTGATTCGTAATGCACTAAAAAAGAGTGGGACCGATGAAGATGCATTAACTCGAGTGATCGTAACTCGAGCTGAGAAAGACTTGAAGGAGATCATGGAGCAGTACTACAAGAGGAACAGTGTACCACTTGATCAGGCTATAGCGAAAGAAACCTCAGGAGATTACAAGAGGTTTCTTTTAACTTTGCTTGGGAAGGAAGACTAGGGCACATCATCAATATCTAAAGTTCGATTTTCACAGATGGCCATAATTTTCTGGGTTTAACATATGAAGACATCCGTGTCATATATATGTGTTTGTTTAGGCTTCTGTTACTACTCTTGTTGCTTGTGTGACCGAATAATTAATTTATATTTTATATTTTATATGCACATTTGTATGTGTGTCTATTTATGAAAACCTATAAATTACAGTAATAGAAAAGCATAGTTCATTTTAAAATACACCAAACAACAGTACTTGATCTGATAATAGCTAGCACCATTTGCGTTTTATACAAAACTTGTGCAGTTACAAACAGAAATCAGGTTTCCTACTTAGCAAAACACTTGTAATTTCTCGACCTCAAACACCATTCAAAATACCATGGACTGCATCAGAAATAAGGGAGGCTAAACTCTCGTCACAAGTACTAATAACACCACTTGTTTCTTGAACTTATATCAAAGCATTTGTAGGCACAAATACATGCAAGTATGCAACACATTAGATGCATGTCTATCCTCAATGTTGAATTTTTCAATTGACCCTTTAACTCCACTCTTCTCTAATGCAAACCATATAGACTATTTGAATTAACCTTACCCCAATGCACCCAAAGGCCTCATCTCTGAAAACACTGCATGTTCTTTTGCAGATAAATAGTGTTTCCCTTGATACACAAACAGCTCACCTTTTAATCTTGAAATGGTCAAATCCTCATTTATCTTCAAGAAAGTCAACTTTGAAGCCAAGTCTGCTGCAATATTTAACCAGAGGGGTCTCGGAGGGGTGTTCAATAGGTGCGGTCGCACAAGGCCTCCACTGAAAAAGGGTCACATTTTTATTAGTATTGCATATAAATGCATATAAATATTAAACATATATATACGAGTTATATAATTCAAGTTTGTATTCAATTTCTCTTTAGTTTACAAGTGTAATAAAGCCTTTTTGTTTTTATTTCTTAGGGCCACCGAAAACAACGAGACGCCCTTTATTTAAGTGGGAAAGATTCTTTGAACTTGGCAGACGAAACGTTTCATTTTCAGTGTAGAATAGACACGGCAATGATTCACCAGAAGGATTAAAGTATGGTTTTGTGCAATCTGGAAGTTGTTGATTAAGAATCGTAGCAAGTATTAGACCGATTTCAATGAGAATAACTAGAGATTGCAAGCTGAATGGGTGGCATAATAGGTCAAAACAGATTGGGGTTGGAACCGTCATATTTAGTTGATACGCAAACACTTTTAGTAATTGATTGGCGGGAGCACCGTGATCCTGTGTATCTTTTGGCACCAGCCATTATCCACTCCATAAAGAATAGTTTCGGGCAACTCTCCTGGTCTAGTGAGGCACCAACTGAAGTGAGCCGAGACTCTCGGACTCTTGAGCTCTTATCCACAAAGTCTCTTCAGTGAGCCAATAGATTTTGCGGAAGTGGGTACCTATCTGAGAGCAAAGTGTCAGGGATGGGATTCGAACCCGAGTCAATTGACTCAAGACCAAAGCCCCAGCCACTGAACCAATGCCCCAATGGTAATATAGTACTACATCCGTCCCATAATAATTGTCAATTTTAACATTTCTAAGTATTTTTTATTAAACTTTGACCATAAATATTTTGATTTGTATAATATAATATTTGATGAAAAATATATGAATAGATTGGGTTTTAAACGTATTTTCATTTGGTATAATTTTCATCAAATATTATATAACACAAATAAAAATATTAGTGGTCAAAGTTGAACAAGAAAAACTCAAAAAAATCAAACTGGACAATTATTATGGGACATAGGGAGTAATATTTAATGATCTTTTTTGCACAACATACCAACCTTCGTTTCGGTACAAGTTTCGGTCATTGTACGTTTTGTTCATCTAACTTAGATGTTCTAACTTAAAACGAGGCTTTGTCTCCCGTTTTGGTTATTTTTTAGGGTTTTTCTAGGGCACAAGTTAAGCACACCAAAAGTACATCGAGATCACCAAAAAGTACATAGAGATCCACATATAAGTACAGACATATGTACTTTTATGTGGGTCTTAGTGTACTTTCGTTATACTTTTAATGTGCTTAACTTGTGCCCTTAGGGCACAAGTGATGCAGGTTTTACTGATCAGGTCTTAATATTTATAGTGTCCCGCTATACCTATGGTCTACCCTAATGCACTAACGGGCAGTGTACCCGGTCGTGAGTAGTGTAGTAAATGGTAAAGCCGAGGTCGTCCCAAGAGCTATGTGTGTCGGATAATTACTAAGTCTAATTGTCACAGAATATTAATGGTTTGATAGGGTTTTAATTAATTAAACTACTAATGCAGAAAATGAAATAAAAGCAAATAAATGTGTGAAGGGAAATCAATAGAGGAATAGTGGTGCTAACATAGTTAATCCTCCTAGCTAGTTATGTCTACGTCTACCTACTTCCAATTACTTCAGGTGGAGTCAAATTCGAGAGGACGACATTTGGTCAATTCACCCTAACCTATCAGCAAAGATGCCATCACAGGAGAAATCAGGCGCACCGTCATAAGTCCTGTTGTTCCTGGTCCCCTAAGCCGAGTCATTAAGTACCGCTACATGCTAGATTCTAAATAGTGAGTGCCCGACGGTTAGGAACTTAGACACTACACCCCCCCCCCCCCCCCCCCCCAATTCTTAAGTTCATCAAAACGATAGGTGATCTCAGTCCGCTCACCTAGGGTCAGTTGGTCATATCTCCTAGGCAATTGGCCTCTATCGCCATTCAAAACTACCGAACCAAGGGTGACTACCAAAGAACTATGCATGCATACACTTAGAAATAATTGTACGGAAGTAAAGGTAAACGCAAACAAAACAATTAAGTAATCATAACTAGGCTAGCACCAATGGGTGCTTAGCCGCTCATATTAATCATGCAAATCAATTCAATATTCAAAGGTCCGAAATACATGAATTGAAAGTAAAATAATTAATAAACGCTAAAGCTTATCGTAATGGTGTGACTTCTCCCTTGGAAACAGCTCCGTATGCTTCCCTAGACCTGCCTTGAGCTTTTTCCCACGTTCTCAGAGTGTTGTGTGTGGAATGGGATGCTTTGAAATGTTGGAATTCGTGGGGTATTTATAGGCGTGTCTGGGTTACGGCGTAACCAATAGAGGAGTTACGTAACCTTCTATTTCTTAGTAAATGCACTAGATTCGCTAGTTACGGCGTAACCTTATAAGTGGTTACACCGTAGTCTTCAGAAAACTCGGTTACGTCGTAAGTGATGCAGTAGTTACGGCGTAAGTATCAACGGCGTGTAACCTCTTTTGACCTAATGGAGTTACGTCGTAACCTTTGGGAAGAGTTACGCCGTAACCTCTTGATAAGTTGGACTTCTGGGTCACGCAATAGTTACGGCGTAATGTGAGAGACGAGTTACGCCGTAACTTCTTCCAAATAAGCATACTGTGATAAATCTTTAGTAATGTTTCCATTTCCGCGTCTCTTTAGCTCAAATGCTCGTAATTTACCTAAAAGTGGAAAACAATGGAAAACAAGCGTAAATCCATATAAATGATATAAATAACGAGCATTATCGAAGGAAATTGACACTTAATATTCAGGATTATTTGATGTTATCAACAAGTTAGAAAAACCCATTTTTTTATATGTGATCCTAATATTGGTACATAGAATTTAGAGTAAATTACATGGAAGGTCCCTGTGGTATGTCAAAAGTAACAATCTTTATTCCTCAAAGTTTGAAGTTGCACTGATAGTCCCTAAATTGGTAAACAAATAACACCACCGGTCCATCACTTAACTAGTGTTAAGTGAGTTTCGTTATAATTTACACTTTAGCCCTTTTGGGTTAAATACCGTTGCATCGTCTATCCTCTATAATAACGGATGTTTATAATTAAAAGTTTTTCTACTTTAACTACGCTTTTATATGTTTTCTTATGTTTTCATCCGTTTTATACGTTTTCTTACGTTTTTATCCATTTTGGTCTGTTTTTATACGTTTTCACATGCTTTTATCAAGTTTTTTACGTTTTCGTCCCATTTTTTTTACGTTTTTATCCGTTTTATACGTTTTACGATTTTATCCGTTTTCGTCCGACGTTCTTACGTTTTTATCCGTTTTCGTCTGTTTTTATACGCTTTCGTCCGTTTTTCTTACGTTTTCATATGTTTTCACACGTTTTTATCCGTATTTTTACATTTTTGATGGCTTTTTTTACGTTTTCATCGTTTTTATACGTTTTATCCATTTTCGTCCATTTTTCTTACGTTTTCATCACTTTTATATGTTTTCTTACGTTTTTATCCGTGTTCGTCTTTTTTTCTTATGTTTTCGAACATTTTTTTACGTTTCATACGTATCCGTTTTCTTACGTTATCATATTTATCCGTTTTCGTCCATTTTTCTTACGTTTTCGTCCGTTGTTATATATTTTTCTACGTTTTTATCCGTTTTCGTCCGATTTTATACGTTTTCGTCCGTTTTTCTTACGTTTTTATCCACTTTAATACGTTTTTTTCCAGTTTTCTTACATTTTCATATGTTTTCGTCTATATTTTACGTTTTCATCCGTTTATACGTTTTTCTTATGTTTTCATACGTTTTTTTTCTGTCTTCTTATACGTTTTCAAACATTTAATTCGTAATAAAAATGGACAAAAACATAAAAAACAGATAAAAGCGTATGAAAATGTAAGAAAACGAGCAAAAGCGTATAAGAATGGATAAAACCGTATGACATCGTAAGAAAAACAAATGAAAACGTATAAAAACAGACGAAAACGTAAAAAAACAAACGAAAACATAAAAAAACGGATAAAACATGCGAAAACGTATAAAAATGTATGAAAACGTAAAAAAAGCGGACAAAAATGTATAAAAAGGGATAAAAACTCAAGAAAACGTATAAAAACGGATGAACACGCAAGAAAAACAGATGAAACGGATAAAAATGTAAGAAAATGGATAAAAACGTATAAAACGGACGAAAACGTAAAAAATAGATAAAGACGTGTGACAATGTATAAAAACGTAAGAAAAACGGACGAAAACGTATAAAAAACGGACCAACACGGTTAAAAACCTAAGAAAGCATATAAAAACGGATGAAAACTTATAAAAACGAACGAAAATGGATAAA
The DNA here is from genome assembly GCA_910596185.1 of Chrysanthemum makinoi. Classification (NCBI taxonomy): domain Eukaryota; kingdom Viridiplantae; phylum Streptophyta; class Magnoliopsida; order Asterales; family Asteraceae; genus Chrysanthemum; species Chrysanthemum makinoi. Next base: position 264,979,213 of record OU343221.1, read on the forward strand.
AACGTATGAAAACGGATAAAAACGTATGAAAACGGACGAAAACATAAAAAAAAATAGACGAAATCAGATAAAAATGTATAAAAACATACCTAAAATAGAAAAACTTTAAATTATAGACATCCGTTATTATAGAGGATAGACGATGCAGCGGTCTTTAACCCAAAAGGGCTAAAATGCAAATTATAACGGAACTCACTTAATACTAGTTAAGTGATGGACCTGTGGTGTTATTTGTTTACCAATTTAGAGACTATCAGTGCAATTTCAAACTTCGAGAAAATGAAGGTTGTTAATTTTGACATACCACAGAGACCATCCATGTAATTTACTCTAGAATTTAACATTATACAAGCTCAATTCATTATAAGAACGAGTTGGAGAGCCCGCACGTTGCCGCGGTGTGTTTTCTTAAAGATGGGTGCAGACATAGTTGGTTTAAAGTAAATGTATAATCTGTGGTTTTCTTTTGTGCATCAGTTTAACATTCATGGGGACTTGTTTGTATTTGTAACTCACGATCATGAAATCAAAGTTTAAGACAATCACATTTCACCAGCATCAACATAAAAACCAAAGTCTTGTCTGTGACAGCATCATTCAGTGGAAGTGGTACCCGAGAAAACTTCAGTAACAGTTCCAGCATAAAAAACAAATGTTCGCGTGTAACAGCAACATAAAAACAAAAGCCACACTAATGGAAGAGTTAATTTGCAGAAAAATTCATGATACGCCAATGGAAGTGGTACCTGAAAAATAGCATGTCTGCAACCATATGGTTACCCCACCAACGTATGGTTTTCGGCAAAGTTCAGTTACCAACACAAACAAAAACTGTCAAACATTATGGTTCTTTAGCCTTACAACAGTTTTATTCAAGGGCATTTAAGCCATAGAGAAATTACCAAAATACATCATTCATGACTAATCGCTAGTTTTTTTTACCCTTCCCTTTTGACCCATCTTTGGCAAATGGTTTCATACCTATCTCTTCACAAAAATGAGCATTGGGAAGGCCAAGAACCTTGACTCTGGCATTAAAAGCCTCTTTGTCAATCTGTCTTGGAGTTTTACCCATGATATCATCAATTTTTCAGGCAAGCTGTTTTGGAGCTTTAGTCCTCCTAGCATCTTCTTTTTTAGAGCATGAGCCACAGTAATCAATTGGAAGGTAGTCTTCCCATGGCATAGGAAGTTCAGGGCCTTGTGAGCTTGATTCACTGCTTGAAATGTAGATGATTTCTGCACATAAAAAAAATAAAAAGTCAGTGTATGTGCTCATGGTGTGCCCTTCTGATATAAAGATGGAAATGAAAAAGACAAACCTTTTTTCTTGTTGGAATTCATGGTGTGGTTTGTTTCAGATTATTGTCTGGTGAATGAATGTTTGGTGGAGATGTTTTTTATAGATGAAATTTCAGATGAGTGCTTGGTTTATGAATGGAATCTGTGCAGACAATGTGCAGCATTGAAGAAAAAAATAGTGAATTAAAGCAGTGAATGTATACAGGTTTGAGGTGATTAAAGCAGACAATATACAGGTTTCAGTTGAGTGTTTTTATATGATCATATTTCAATAATGGAATATGTACAGATGTGCAGTGCATGCTTGAAGAAAAAAATAGTGAATCAAAGATTCTCATTTTATCAAAAGAAACAGTGAAGGTGCTATGCAGTGAAAAAAACAGTGAATCCAAATTGTGCAGTGGAGGCTTGAGAGGAGTGAATGTGCTATGACAGATTCTGAATTACACATTGTATGCACATATTCTCAATCACACAGCTACCACATATGAATGGTGGTGACACAAAATGCTAATTCCATTAATCGAGTTATACTTTTTTTCAAATGCTAATTTGCTTATCAGTTTAAAACAGCAAGGCCACAAAACGTGGTTACATGTTCTTCAAAAAGAATTTTAGTTACAGAAATTCAGTTTTGATAGACGACACTAATCACCGTTATATATAAAACCTTATAATCCGATTGTCCCAAACCTAAATCAATCACATTATCACAAATGCAAAAGGTTCAAAAAAATAACCGATATAATAAAACAGCATTTTCATATTGTTTTAAGTGGTGTTTGAGTCTGTTTGAAAAAAGCAGTCTTAATGTGTGCTCATGTCGTTCCTAGTTGTCTCTAGGCAGTTGCATGCATTTCCGAACATACATATTTAGTTAAGTAGCAAGGCAAAAACACAAACCACAAATACTATGACTATATTGCATGTGCAAAAAATAAGAATACTCCAATGTTTGGAATGGAAGTCACATACCTTTCTCTGGTAAGGCAGACGATTACTGAAATTAACCATTTTCGGACCAACATCAGCTGTTTCTATATCGGCCTCTAAACCCTCTATGTAGTTGTGTTTCTTTGCACAATGGACATGTTTGTAGCATGACGAGCTGATTTTATGCATGATCACACTAATTTGAAATGTTGCACTCGGTACTACATAATATGGGTAGTCAACAAAAGAATTCTCAAGATGGCCATGAGTATCATAGTTTATTGCTCAAACGACTGAATTTTATAGTAAAAGCAATTGCATATTTTTAATATTCAGAAAGTACTTGATCCTCTAAATAAAGGTTGGGTGGAAAAACAAACTATGACAAAATTTGATGACTGTTGGTTATAGGTAGACACTAAAAGGAAGCATGAAAATGCACTTATCGACCATGGTTAGTAGTATGAACAGATTATCGAGACAGATCACTGACCGTAGTAACTTAAAATCTTGGCACGTGATAAGCCAACTTATGTGCAGGAGCTCTTCCAACGTGAGCATCTGCAACTACCTCAAAATTTTGAGAAAGCCCAGTTTCAGAACCAATGCGAGTGGCCTTGGTTGATAAGCATCCATTCATATTCATAGTCCCACGGATAACGTGTTTCTGAATCTAAAAAAAAGGAGTATACAATCCATTGAAATGAGCAAAAAAAAATTAACATGTGATGATAAAACAATTGTATCCTCATCAATAGTCGATCATTGTGAATTTTGTAAATTATAGGATAATGGTATGTACGATAATTTACTCACTATGGTAGATTGTTGATCCAATATATATACTTGCAAATTTCACCTTTCCTTTCTTTCCACCATCTTCTTGAAATGAAAAAGTGAGTATAAACCATTATTCACATGACACAATTTTTTATTTTATTAATGAAAAGCCGACTTTAGTTTTCAAGTATTTAAACGGCAGTATCTATTCATACCTGGAGGTCGAGATATAATGACACATACCAAGTAACTCACTGTTGACTGTTTGTCCAGCTGCAATCCAGGTTTGTTAATCGAATGGCATGCCAGATCTAGGATGATCTATAAATTGCACAAATGATCCTAGGTTTGACGTGTCATTCAATCAACAAAGCTGAATTGTAAGTTAAGAAATGATCTGCACTGGTTCTACTCGCGTACATTTAAGATATATCAGTTTTCATTCTCTATCTACAATGGTTAAATTCTGCAACTATCATGTTTTTAGTTTTTATCCTTTTTTTTCTGGTTTTCATATATATAAATATATATTTTTTATCTGGTTTCCTGTTTTTTATTTTATTTTAATAAGAGCAGATTAATTTTTTGTGGGAGTGCATTTGAAAAAAAAGGCAAGTATATGAAAGGTTGCCTAATTAATGGTTGTTTATGGGGAATCAAAACCCATCATTACTTTCTATTGCATTTGGTGGCTCTAGGGTGACAGTCAAATCAAAGGGCTCATAAGTCATGTACTATCACACTATAGCAATCATAATTTAACCCAAATATGCCTTTTAAAAGACACATATAGCAAAGAAAATCTATTTTAGAACAAAAAAAAGCAGGAAAAAAAGGATGAAGACACCAATGTCTTTCTGTGAAGAGCTTGCTGCAGCTGCTGGCTCTAGCCTTGTAAGGGATATAATGGTTGTTCGGTTCCAGAGAGAGGTGGCTGTTACTATGGTGGATGAAGGAGAATTGATGAAAAAAGCCCAAGACATTAGGGCTTGTGTGGCAGATAGGGACTATGTAATCGAAGAGTTGGAGCTTTTGTATCCGTTTGATTCTTGTATGCAGAGTATTTCAGAGTTGACTAAGCTGCAAACTGAAGATTTGAGCGAAGCTGCAGCGATTCTGGTAAATGTCATGAAGAAGTAGAAGCGAGCACAGGAGCTTCTGTCATTCATCGAGAAGCTGAAGGGGATGGTGTATTGATATGGTTTATTTTGGTGTTCTGGAAATCTATTTTGGGTTTAAGCAATGTTGCCAATGGGCAAGCTTGTTGGGATGCGTTGACTAACACTTGTTAGTGTTTATGTTTTTGTGTCTTTGAACATACACTTTTTTTTTTCAGTAGTCAATGAATTTAACTTTTATGGTGCCATATTAATTTTGTTGGAACATACATGTTTTTGATATCTCTTGTAGCTTGTTGTCTTGCTATGATAATGTTGTAGGCATGTAGTGTTAAATTGATCTTGGGAGCCTTTGGTTTGTTCCATAAGTAGTTGACTCTACTGGTATTGCAATGCGCAACCTGTTACAATAAGTTTATAGTTACTGTGTAAGGAGTAAAATTAAATGTTAAAGCTTTCAGAATTATGATAACTGAAATTGTAGTTTAAATGTAAAGGGCAATTCAAATGGGAACTTGCAACTAGTTAAATATGGTAAATGTAAGTATTGGCTGTTTTAGATTGATGATCAGGTATACATGGTAAAAAAGAAATCTTTGTATTAGTAACTGATGGTAGACAAAAAAAGAAAGTATCTAGGACTATTGTCAATCATATTATCGGCAATTTTTTTTGACACTCGCTATTTTATGCTGGTAAAGTGTAGCTGCACGGACATGCTTCAGAAGTGCATATATTTATTGTGCAACACTGTGATCATAAGTAACCGTGCGCAGGTTACATTTTTTTGAGTAATCTTTCTATATGGTAAAAAGCTTAGTGTATAGCTGAACATAAAATATTGATAAAAGTTATACCATTTGAGAGAGAATCTGCTGCATATCTTTTCCATTGTCTTCAACCAACAAACCAGAAAAAGTCTGTAACGACACATGCATGGCTGTTTCAGTTACTGCAACAGTTGTAAGAAACAAAAAATGAGCATATGTAATAATACATGGGAACACAGTGCAGTGTTTGGAGTGAATTAAAAGGACATATGTAACATATTGGATTTCAAATACACATCAAACCATTAACACAAGAGGCGTACAATATGGTTTTAGAGAGAGAAAGTTAGAGGTTGGGAACTTTAGTGAGAGAAAGAGAAATCTTATTATGAGCTCCAACTCTCTACCTTGGAAGGTAGAGAGTATTTATAGTACTTACATAAATCGCCACCTACGGGCTGTGGATCAGGCATACAGTGGGTAAAGACCCGTCCGTCCTCCACGGTGTTACTTAACTAAATACTACTTAACTTGTAATAATCTACGACTACGAGCTTTCTAGCGATTACATATACTTGAGGTGATCGACTCTTTAATAACTGAATTTACTAAATCCTAACAATCTCCCCCTAAGGGAGGTCACCTCAAACACACATTAAAAATTACATTGAATACAAACAGATACTACATTATAAATTGTTCTTGCATTCTTGATGTAGGCCTTTGCTCTGAAGCTCATAGTCATCGATTCTTCATTATTGTATGTTTGGTTATTCCAAGTGGAGGTCTTTATCTGATCCACGTGATAATGAGTTTTGAGCCAGCTTTGAGATCATCAGCAATCATAAATCTCTGAATCATCCATTGTGGTGTTGGTATTATGTGATGTTGTGACTTTTGGACCGACATGCTCACATTTTGGATCATGATTTCTTCTCATCGAGTAGCGGAAGCTTTCGTTGATTCATGATATAGGCGTAGCCAGAAGAAGCATGGAGTGAGAATATCAGAGTCATTGATGCAATTATCATGATTTCTTTAGAAATGAATGTATTGTGTGAGCATGCGGCTATGGATTGACCGCATCATTCTGATCATCTGCAAACATCGGCGTACTGCATACAACTTAGCAATAAAGCGCAAGAAAGTGTCTTTGATCACTTTCATTGAATTGAGGTACACGGCCCACGGTTCCCCGTTGATTAGTACAAGTACTGCCTGTGATCAGGTATAATTCTGAAGAATTTCCTTGACAGGGTTTCGCAGCTGTTCTAGCTGTTCTCAAACCGGAACGTCTCAAAGAAGACAACACGGAGTGAGTGAACCAACGAATTGAGATTCACTGATTGATGAAAAGATTTGTTGAAAAACAATCGTGTACCGCACAATAGAATTTGTTTTTTCAATACAACGAAGGTTTTAATGAGAATCAATTATCAATCATAAACACCTTTTATTTTTGAAATATTAGTACACAGTCGATGTGATAACGAAAAGAGTTTTTGAGCACAACGACCGGTTTTTCAAAGGTATCCGTCAATCCATAACCTGAACCAGGATTGATTCAAATGATTGAATCGCCCCATTGTTTCTGTTCAGTTGTCACATGGTTGATCTATTGAATAGATCTCACATGCCACCTACCAGGAGCTTGTTTGATGTTGGCTCCAGAAGGCTTTCCATCTTCATTGTGAATATGTTTGCATATCACTCAGATGTTTTGGCAATACCACAAGGATAATGCGTAGGACTCATAAGATATAATCTCTCTTTCCACATTGTGTGAAACAGAGAGTCTTCATTGACAGTGTCCTAAGGAGATTTATTTGATGATCTCGTGGCTCTAGTCTCAATAGTGCACATTTGGTTCCTATGTCGGAGACTAGGGAGAGGGTCTCCTTCTTCAATATCAACAAACTCTAAGAGAAAGTCGATAGATAATGTCGGTTCCCCGTGAGAATGAAACAAGTCCTTTTAAGAGGAACTTGAGTAGCTTGGGAAGTTGTAGTGCAGTGCGTCACTGGGTCCATGACGTCTTGTCTTCAATACCGATGTTACCTTGGTAACCACCAGTAGCATATGAATTGAACCCGGTTTCTGCCCTAAGGTTGAATAAATGGAGGGCTATTTCTTTTCACCCTTTTCTTATTTCATTTATTTTTCATTCTTCAACCCCTTCAGTGCTTACCAAGACTTCATAACCAGAACCTTGTTGGGTTTATTCCAGCTCTAGCTCAGTCTCAGTCCACACTCTTCCCATTTATCACTTTTCTCCTTTTTTCATCAAACCTAAGGACTTCTTTACTATCTAGTGGATTGTCCCTGGGTAGATCCCTCCGGTTCTGGCGGATCATGGGAACTAATACCTAACCTTATCTTCCTTATATCACCATACATAATGTAAATTTGGTTGGTCTATTTGGTATTGTTCATCTGCCATTGGTATCAATTGAAAACCATTTGAAAAATCAATCTAGATACTTGTGATATATTATCAAAGCATTTTGTACCTGGATTATTTTTGATAATTTTAGAAACAGAGCTCCCCCTCAACATGTGCATCATGCATCATTTTATAATAGAAATGATTTTCATCTTTGAGGGATTGGCTTGCATCTAAGAGTAGTTATATGAAGAATGTGGTTTTCAAAATAGTTGCTCCCCCTCAATATGTGCATGAAAATTTGAAAATGTTTTGCACATATTAGGAAAAGACTGCACATTGAAATAAATTGATCACGTTTCAAATCTTAGTGGTTTAAGATAGATGCTCCCCCTCAACATGTGCATGGAAAATTTGAAATCGTTTGGCACATGTAGGAAGGAGAGCTTGTACATCCTTATAAAACCATTTACCGAATTATCATATTAAATCCAATTTAAATCACAAATTCTTCCCCGATCACAATTATCAAATCATTTGAGATTTGTGATCTCTGTAGATTTAAATTGATTTTGAAAGCTTTTAAGGAGAATTGTGACTTTATTATGAAAACGTTTTAACTGATAAGGATCGGATTTTGAGACTTTAAACTCCATTGATTAAACATGCATGATTATCTTTTGAAAACAATTATATGACAAATAACCTTTTGATTTAATTGAAATCATTCTCCCCTTCAATCAATGACCTAAGTTGTTGATTGAGAGATAGATATTTTGACAAACGATAAGACCAGATGATTTTCAAAAATAGAGTCCGAGTTGTTTTTCAAAGCAATTAGTTTTCATAAGATAGTAAGTAATTGTTTATAGAATCAGAGCATAAGATTTGAAAACCAAGATAAAGCATGGCTTTGTTCTTTCTTAGAAAAATTGGTTACTGCCTGAAATGACAATAAACCATTTTTTCACTTTCTCCCAAAAAAAAATATATATATATATATATATATATATTAAGAAACGATCTTATGTATATTCGAAGAACATCTAAAGACCCGTGACATTCTTTGAAAGTCAACACAAAGTCCGTAGATGATATCGAACAAGGAAAAACATGACAAAATAACAATAATTTTGGAATTTTTCAAGATTTTCTAATTTTTATGGGTTTTTGAAAGTTTTATATTTTTCTCTTTGCTTTTTGAAGGTTTTTGCAATTTTGTATTTTGCTTTTTGAATAGATATTTACAAGAGATAGATGAAGGAAAACCTTTTACTCCTCTTCTTCCTCTTGAAGACGTTTGAGTGTTTCCGGTTGTAGGCTCTTAAGACCAAGTCGTGGAAGGATAAACTCAAAACGTTCTCTAGGAAGAGCTTTGGTGAAGATGTCTGCTAACTGGTATTCAGTCCTTACAAAATAAAGTTCCACCACACCGTTTTCTATTTGCTCCCGATGAAATGATGTCGTATGTCGATGTGCTTTGCTCTTGAGTGTTATACGTTGTTGCATGAGAGAGCAATAGCACTTTTATTATCACAGTACAGAGGGATTTTGTTGAATTCAAAGCCATAGTCGGATAATTGGGATCTCATCCAAAGGATTTGAGCACAACAAGATGACATGGCTATGTATTCAGCCTTTGTAGAGGAAATAGAAGTACTCATTTGCTTCTTTGAAGACCAGCTCACAAGCTTATCACCCAAAAACGAGCACCTCCAGACGCATCGACGAGTATCTTGACATCCTGCATGATCGATTCCATAGGCTGTTAGTGACATACCGGTGTCCTTCAGGTACCAAAGTCCTATATTGATGGTTCCTTGGAGATATCGAAAGACCCGTTTAACTGCTTCAAGGTGCTTTTTGGTAGGCTTAGCCTGATATCTAGCACACATGCAAACAGCGAACAAGATGTCCGGTCTACTAGCGTGAGGTACATCGGGATCCAATAATACTACGATATTTCGTTTGGTCTACCATGATCCCTGAGTGGTCCTCATCTAGTTTAGTACGCTCTATCATGGGAGTGTCAACATGGTCACTAGAATCAAATCCAATTTTCTTTAAAATCTCATTAGCATATTTAGATTGATTTATAAGAATGCCTCCGGGACTTTGTGAAATTTGTAATCCTAAGAAAAATGACATTTGTCCCATCATTGACATTTGAAATTTAGAACCCATTTCAATAGAAAAACGGTCACACTCATTGGGGTCAGTCGAGGCAAAGATAATATCATCAACATATATTTGAACATGAATTAAATGTTTGCCTGAATTCCTGATAACATCAAATAGTCCTGATTATTAAGTGTCAATTTCCCCCGTTAATGCTCGTTATTTATATCATTTATATGGATTTACGCTTGTTTTCCATTGTTTTACACTTTCAGGTAAATTGCGAGCATTGGAGCTAATGAGACGCGGAAATGAAAACTTTACTAAGGATTTATCACAGTATGCTTATTTTGAAGAGGTTACGGCGTAACTCGTCTCTCACATTACGCTGTAACTATTGCGTGACCCTGAAGTCCAACTCATCAAGAGGTTACGGCGTAACTCTTTCCAAAGATTACGACGTAACTTCATTAGGTCAAATGAGGTTTTATGCCGCTGATACTTACGCCGTAACTACTGCATCATTTACGACGTAACTTGGTTTATTGAAGACTATGGCGTAACCACTTACTGGGTTACGCCGTAACTAGCAGATCTAGTGCATTTATGGAGGTTATGGCGTAACTCATCTTTTGGTTACGCCGTAACTCAGACCTGGCCTATAAATACCCCATGAATTCCAGCATTTCTATTCATTCCATTCCACATACAATACTCTGAGAACGTGGGAAAAAGCTCTAGGGAGGTCTATGGAAGCATACTGAAATGTTTCCAAGGGAGAAATCACACCATTACGATAAGCTTTAGCGTTTATTATTTCTTTTACTTTCAATTCATGTATTTGATACCTTTGAATATTGAATTGATGTGCATGATTAATATGAGCGGCTTAGCACCCTTTGGTGCTAGCCTAGTTATGATTCCTTAATTGTTTTGTTTACGTTTACCTTTACTTTCGTACAATTATTTCTAAGTGTATGCATGCATAGTTCTTTGGTAGTCACCCCTGGTTCGGTAGTTTTGAATGGCGGTAGAGGCCAATTGCCTAAGAGATATGACCAACTGACCCTAGGTGAGCTGACTGAGACGGGAAGGGTAAGATATGACCAACTGACGACCCTTTCTACTTGTGCGATTTGACCAACTGATCACCTATCGTTTGGATGAACTTAAGAATTGGGGGGTGTAGTGTCTAAGTTCCTAACGGCCGGGCACTCACTATTTAGAATCTAGCATGTAGCGGTACTTAATGACTTGGCTTAGGGGAGGAACAACAGGGACTTATGACGGTGCGACTGATTTCTCCTGTGGTGGCATCTTTGCCGATAGGTTAGGGCGAATTGACCAAATGCTGTCCTCTCGAATTTGACCCCACCAAAAGTAATTGGAAGTAGGTAGACGTAGACATAACTAGTTAGGAGGATTGACTAGGTTAGCACCACTATTCCTTTATTGATTTCCTTTCTACCATTTAATTGCTTTTATATTCTCATTAAGTAGTTTAATTAATTAAAACCAAATCAAACCATTTATATTCTGTGACAATTAGACTTAGTAATTATCCCACACACATAGCTCTTGGGACGACCTCGGCTTTACCATTTACTACACTACACACGACGGGTACACTTTGCTTAGTGCATTAGGGTAGACCTTAGGTATAAGGGACACTATAAATATTAAGACCGTAAGTAAAACCCGCATCAAGTTTTGGCGCTGGGAGCTATATTAGGATTAATATTAAGTCTTTCATTTCAAATTTAACCTTTTCTCACGATCATATTTCAAGTTTTTAGGTACCATGGAAGTGGTTAACATCGATGACCTCACTCTTGAGGAATACTTGGCGTTGACTAGAGTCGATCAAGGGCCGGTCTCGTAAGACCGGCAATCGGAGCGGATGTTCGGTTCGAGATTAAAGACCAATTTATGAGGGAGCTTCGCGCTAACCCTTTTTCAGAAACGGGGACGAAGACGCATATGAGCACATTGAAAATGTCCTATACATCGCTAGCCTTTTCAACATTCCCGCAGTGTCTCATGATGTCATTATGCTCGAGTCTTCCCTATGACTCTAACTGGAGCAAAGAAAAAGATGGATCGAAGATTGCTCGCCGGCGCTTAATACTTGGGCGCTACTTAAGAAACACTTTATCCAAAGATATTGCCCATCGTCAAAGATTTCTAATCAACTCTTAGAGATCCACAATTTCAAACAAGAAGACGACGAAACTCTATATCAAGCTTGGAACAGATACAACGATCTTCTTTACAAGTGTCCTACCAATGATCTTAATAACCAGCAGAAGGTCAATATTTTCTACAAAGGAATAAATGTAACTACGAGACAGATGTTGGATTATCAAGGACCTATCCCAAATATGACTCCTACTACTGCAATTGAAGCCATTCAAAAAATGACGGACCATTCTCAAAAATGGCACGACGGTGGAAGTAAAAGAAACCAAGGTGGAAGTTTCGACGGATATGCAGCAATCGCTAGTAAAATTGAAAGCCTCAGTCGTGATATGCTAAAAGTCAGGGAAACCGTTCATGCCATTCAAATGGGATGTGAAAGCTGTGGAGGAGGACACCTTACGAAAAATTGTCCTCATATGGACGAAGAGGATATCGAGGAAGCTAAGTATGGAGAAAATCGACCATTTTACGGTGACAATCAAAATGGGTATCGCAGTAATTATAACCGTGGGCCTTATGGAAAGCCCAGTCTTGAAGAAACAATTACTAAATTTCTGTAAAATTCAGCCCAAAAACAAAAGGAGCAAGATGAATGGTTGAAAGAATTCCAGGAAAACACTGATAGAAACCTTTCCAAACACGACTCCACTCTTAAAAACCTTGAATCCATGATGATAAAGCTCAGCGAAAAAGTAAGAAGGAATAACGATAAACCTGAAGGGTCTAAACCAGCTATGAAATGTAAGGTAATTTTCTCGGATGATAACTCGAAGGTTCAGGCCAGTGATACGAGTTTAGGGGACGATTCCAGATCCGAGTTACGCCGTAACATACCTAATGAGTTATGGCGTAACACGGTGTTTGACAAATGACAAAGGAGTTGTGATGAATCTTGAGGAATACGAATCTAATGAATTACGCGTAATCAAGAATCTCGCCATTCGGCGTAACGGGATACATGGGCGTAAAAATTCATCGACTTGGACGAATCTGAAAAACTCGAGGAACTCTCCCTTGATGATGAAGAAGAGCCACTTATCACTCACTGGTGTACTCCTATCGCTATTACTGATGAAGAAACCACAAGGGCATGGCTTACATGCAGCCCTTTCCACGAATATTGCGATGAAGGAGACAATGAAAGAGTGGAGGAATGGACATGCCCTCATGAGCGTGAAAGACACGGGATAAAATTCGGTAATTTAGCCTTTAAAGATTGGTACGCGATTCAATTTGGGAATGCCAAGATCAATCCAAATCTTCTTAAGAAGCTAAAAGTTGATTACGCGATGCACATTCAAACGGACGAGACTAATAAAGATATACTCTGCACGGAAGAGCATGTAAATAAAACTGACAACATTGAACTACGCAATCACTGGTGCGAGAAAGTAAAACCCCCTGGGGAAATTTTTTGGGCATTATGCAACCCGTATAACGATATGTGTGATGGTGGAGGCAACTCTGGAAGATTAGGAAAAGATGAATTCTTTTGGTCCTCAACCAATGACAAGGAAAGAACAAGTTTACCTTGGATAGACAACCTGGGGTTTGATAGTTGGGTAAAAATTAAGTATGGGCATGTGGATGCATTAACAAAAGATAAGATTTGGAAGGAATACATAGATCACGAAAATTCTAACGACAAAAGTAGCAAAAACACGAGTAAAACTACAATTGACGCGGATTTAGAGCGGGTGAGTAATGATAAAGAAGAATGCAAGCGCGTTCTAGTGGAAAATATGCTCGATGAAGAATGGTTCAAGGGTACTGATTCTGATGACGATGATATCGAAGGGATGCTAGATTACCTTGAGTTGCAAGGAAATGAAGAGTTCACGATCGATCCCGAAGCTTATGAACAAAGAAGGTGCAAGCTCCTGGGGATACCCTACAAAAGACCACCCCTATTATAGTAGAAAAATATGAATTCACTCGCTACCACCTAGGTCCGGAGGAGAAATTCTGTAAAGTCCAAAAGATCGAAACTATTGAGTACCTCGAACGCCTCTAATGTTGCATGGATGAGGCACAATTTGATGAAGGATATCGAAGAAGTGGGGCAAGCTCAAAGACCCCATAGGAGTCCGCAGCTCTGAAGTCTAACTTAAAGACTCTTAAATAAAGAAAAGTGCTCTTTCAGGAGACAACCCGAATTATCCCTTTCTTTTGTTTTTATTTCCTTTTTGTTGGGTTTTGTGTTTTCTAACCATTTTTGCAGGAGACAATGAAGTAATTATGCTGCAGTTGTTTATCGAGAGTTACTGGCGTAACTCATCTTGGTGATGACGCCGTAACCAACATTTTAGCAGCAGAATTCTTGACGCATTACCAACTACGGCGTAATACCATCTAAGTGGTTACGCCGTAACCATTCGCTTCACCATACAAGGTTTTGCAAGTTACGGCGTAACTCTTTATTGGAGTTACGACATAACTCTCCTCGCTTTAATTACTTTCATTTTAAAACACAATAACCTTGTATTAGTTTTTAAATGAACTTTGTGGGTGTGTTCCCTGTAAACCCTCACGAGACTTCACTCGTCCACTTGGGACACCAAGTGGTTTAAAATGCTTGTTGCATTCGCTAAATGCAACCGTGATTCCTACGAAAGTGAGTTAGGTTTATTTTTCATTTTTATTTTTTTCTTTTTAGAATTATGCTTGTCAGTATTGTGATTTCAGGGATTGAAGTTTGCTCATGACGCTTTAACGAAGGCACAATCCTTTCTCGTGAGCCTTCTTCTTTTTGGAGCAAAATTCAAGGAAGTTCTCGCTCTAATTCTACCTTTCTCTTCACCTTTATTTTAATGCCTAGTACAAAATGGACTTTGTACAATTCAAGTGGGGGGACGGGAGTAGAATTATCTCATGAACTTTATTTCACCCTCAGTTTTCTAGTTTATTTTTAAAAATTATGCCATTTTTAATATTTTGACATGTTTTTCAGAACCTAACTAGACTAGACCTTAGCCGAGCACATACAACCCTTGATATTACATGGTGAGATTAGCCTTATCCATTTCCTATATTTTACCCCAAATCCACTAAATTATGAGTGTGCCGGTAGCTTGTAAAGTTTAGAACTTGGCCTTTGCATCATTTCAAGACCATAGACGAGGTATGTTGAGTTAGCTTGATGTATTTGGACTTTTCAGTTTTAGAAGGCAGTATTATAGGATTATCACCCAAACAGCCTACCATTGTGAGTCTATCGATTAGTCACCTCGACTTCTCGACCCCCATGTGAAACCCTTTTGTTGCACTCTCCTTTAGTGCAAGATACCCCTAGATACACCCTTCTGAGCCATTCCTTTCATTTTTTCACCCCAATATATTGTTTCGTTACACCCTTACACCTTAGCCTACCCTGTAGTCTTTATTTGTAATTGGGAAGTCATCATTTGCCTAAGTTCAAGGTTCGAGTGGAAAGGTTTGGAAATCACGCTTTCATCGACAACAATTATGAAGATCATTGAAGACCCCCCGAATTCCCATTGTTCATCTCAAGTGGGGGGATGTTATGTTATCAGTTATGATTCAAAAAAAATGATTCAGTTATGATTTTGTAAAGTGCATTGTTATAAGCACTATAGTATGAGCTTTATTGTTTAGTATCGAGGAGGCCACCTCGGTCACATTTGAAGATTGGAGTTGGAGTAATACCAACTGAAGAAGAAAAGGTAGTGTGCCCATCACGACGTCCTCTAATGACACATCTACCTTGCATTTCATGATCCGGTCTCTAGACTTCTAAACTTGAACTTTGGGCGGACGGTAAGTGGTGATGACTTAGTTGATATAGACTACCTGCTTGTTTTTTGTTTTACACCAATTATATATCCCATGTCTTATCCTACCCTTTAGTCATGAAGTATGTCTAGGTGATGCAGCGAGCAATCTTTGGTGTCTTGGCCATGGATTTGGTCATGTATCATTGATTTTGTCCACTTCGCCATGACATGTTAGTAATGACGAGTCACCCCTTAACCTTTGTCGTGTCTACCCATATTGCCTTCGAGAACTGTTTAGCCCTTAACTCTAGTGGTGGAGATTTGTGTAACCGCCAAGCTTATGATAGAATACATACTATGACTGTGCGTTTGAG
>OU343221.1:264995023-265102028 GCA_910596185.1 Chrysanthemum makinoi
AAGTAGCTTTTTTCACCTTTGGAATTTTAGGACAACTATGTGTAATGTTAGCAAGTATAAATGAATATATGTATAGTTTAAGTAGATATTTAGATATTAATGGTGCGAATTTCATTCTGTCGCATATGTTTGTTAGCTTGATAATTTTTTTTTAATGTATAAGTATAAGTAGATGTAAAGTTATTTGAAGACATTTAGTAACTTGTATACATATTTAAGCATTTAGGGTATGTTAACTAAAAAATAAATTTTAAAGGGTCAAAATAAAATATATTGAAGTCATAAAAATTATAAAAATACATTTCTTGCAAAATTCGAGTGAAATAATAATTATCGTGTAGTATTTACGAAAACCGTCGTAATTATATAAATATAACAATTTATATACAAATTAAATTTAAAACACTGGGCAAACTCATAATATTATTTTTATAATCTTAATATGAATATAAAAATATATCGGATAATTTTGGAAGTAACGGATCAAATGTTCAAAATAAATGATTACACGATAGCGTTTATTTAATAGGAAATTATGCGTTTAATGTAAAATGCAAAACCATGCATGAATTAATATGATGATGATCTTACTAATGATATGTAGACTAAATCTAGTCTATATGAAATGTCCTTGATGATATGTTCAAGAAGCCTAAACCATTAAGTTACGCAATTTGATACTCGTAAACCTAGTTTACGACAAATGATGAATAATGAAGCATGAATAGTGATTTTCGAGATGAATAGTGAAAATTTTAAACTTTGTAAAATGACCTGAAATTACGAGTTGTCACATTCGCCCATCCAAAAAGGAATTCAGTCTCTGAATTCAGTTCGTGTTGGTCTCTCCGGTTTAGGGTTGATGAGGCAAGCTTTACCATTCTCTAGCAAAACCCTCAAAAGGCTTTTAGGTAACCGATTTTTACTTAATCTCACAACTCATCAAACAAGAACTGTCATGAGATTAGGCTAAATCGGTTTGAGTAACGGGTTTTTGAAAATTTGGCTCTAGTCATAGATTGCTTACACATATAAGCTATTACTCCCTTCATTGCATGATTTTTCCGAATTGAGACATGGTGATCAGGCGTATAATTTAGGAGTAACTATGCAATGCTTGGACTAATCGACTCATATGATGTTTGGTGTTAAGTCATAAACCCGCATGTATAATGAGTATGTACTTATAATGATATGATGAGATGCTATGATGATGTAGTTATAGTCTAGGGTCAATGATGCAACCTAGTTTTCTATAACTGAAGCTCATGTCAATTGTCACACCCCAAATTACCTTTTTTGCAGCGGAATGGAATTCTGGGGATTGACTGTCATAGCATCACGTTACAGATATATTGAACGACCAAAGTGTCGTTTGAAAAGAACATCGTTGATTTAATAAAATAATCGAGTTTACAAAGTGTAGGTCCCAAATGAAAATCAACTTGAAAGTGAAATAAATTTGATACAGCCAAACGATGTTTTAAAATGCATAAATCCCATGGGTGACGCGTCGTCACCACGACTCTATGATAGTCCAGCACATGCCATGAAGTGTATGCCTTAGATACCGAGATAAAACATGCTAAATGTAACACCCCAAACCCACAAGGTAAAGATATCACAAATACGGTTTCATATCAGAACCTTAAGTACTATACAATAAGCTTTACAAACTTACAAAAGAAAAAATAAATAACTTAATAATCAAAATAAATCTAAGATCTCTATAGTCAAAACTTGCTCTCAGCTCTACCTCAAACCCAGATCGCTATCCCATAAGCTCATCTTGAATGCTTAAACCTCGCCAAGTAAGAAAAAATGCGGCTGAGCTTACAAAGCCCAGTGAACAGATATAACAGAAAACGAAAACTAAACAAAATGGAAATACGAAATAAAACGAAGAAGCGAATAACGAAGTCACAACGGAATAAGATCATTGAATCATTAAAGATTTTATGAAACACAATCATACGAAATCCGAAGAACAAATAGCAATTAAGAACACTCACATATCATATTGACGGCACCAACGCAAACACATCAAGATAACCAAACATTAACTAAAGCAGGAAATTCGAGTACATATGAGCCAAACAAAATATCAAAAGGCTAACGGATAATTTCTAGAAAGTAAACATGGCGTTCATACAAATCAATTAATCTTCATTTAACACACTTAATCCAATATTGCAGAGCGGAAATAGCATGTCATCATGGCATTCCATGCAAATAGAAAACATAGTAGGAAAACTATAACTAAATAAGCAAAAGACATAGCATAGCAATTAGCAAATTATCAAAACAGATATCATAATTAAACCATTTTCCAAACCAAAACTTAATATAAAACAGAGTCTAAACATGGCAGATCAAACATAAGCAGATAGATACCCTAACGAATAGGCAAAGTTCACGCAGAACCTAACAATCATAATTAATAAACCTTCAGGATATTCACTTTCACACTAGCACATTCATCTCACAGATCAATGAATTCACATAACGATAAACTAACATAACACCGGATGACAACATACGAATCATATGTAAACATATTAATCATATCCTAGCATAGTAGACGGTAGTCACTTAAACCTACAAAAGCATAATCACTTATACAACATATAATAAGCCTAGCACATAATTACAAACACTTGAACATACCGAATCAAAATCAGAATACTTAATACAGAAATAATAGATAAAGATTTAGTTAACTACCACGAGCCCAGAACATATCATATCAGAAAATATCTTCCTTATTCAGAAGGTAACCTCATAAACTAATTGGAGTAGCTAGCTCCCAGCATTTTGTGAAGACGCCAGATTGACCTTCGACATCATTCACCGAAAAATATAATGATAACGATCGTGATCTAGGATGCATCCATATACCCAACAGACGGATAGTGGTCATATAACATAACTTGAGCTCATAATGTGATAATGTATAAGGGACGTGGCGAACATCACTCTACCGCCCTAGATCATGTCAGAGGTGCATCACCCATGGACATGCCCATGACTAGTGAAATATTTGGCTCGGGTGTCAAACTAACTTAGGTCAAACAGATCTTCGATATAACACGGATCATAATCAAACACAAGGTCACGATAACATATCGATAGTTCATATCATAAGGTTCATATTCAGATATTCAGAAGTCAGAAGTTCATATCACAATCACAAATCCTACATTCATAATTAGAAGTTCATAATTAAATTTAGTAAGGTTCAACCAATATGAATACCAGAGTCTTCATAACACAAGTTCAAATCAGATATTGCATGGTTTAATAATACAGAAGTCCTAAGCACAGATCACAATCAAAGAAAAGGTTCATAGCAATGGCATTGGGAATAATAAGCAAGAGAAATGACAAAGAAAGGAAAACATTGAACTCCTTTACTAAAGGTCGAATATATGTACCTTAAAGCAAATGAGAGAAAAGCAAACAAATGAGTGAATCACGAAGATATAAACGCCGCGTCCCCTTCAACTAATCTACATGGATTATGATTTATTTAATACTTGTTAGCATCATTAATTTATAACGGATTCATCGCATTAACATTCTTAGAGTTGTAAGTATATTATTATTCTTAGTGACGGACGGAATTCCAACATTTTAGAATCTTAACCATTAATTAGCCAAACTTATGGGTTGCAATTGACAAGTGGTAAACTTAAGGGTTTAATATGACAAATATCTTAATTGAGAACTTATATGATCATCATTCAAAGTATAGGGTTTATAAATGTCAAAACAGATTTTAAGACTCTCTTTCAACACAGTTCACACCAACTTCTATACCTTACGTGATTGACCAAGACTCACATGTCATTATTCGCACACAAACTTAATGAGATCACGCATACAATACTTCAATTCATGATATTTGACTCCTTGCATAAAATCATAACTCACGCATGTTTACAACATACTTAATACTAGCTTGTTATACGCTTAATCATTTGTTATTAATGACCTCAACGCTTACCATTTTCACATGAAATAACAGATCAACACACACAGCTTAAAACCCTAATCGACTCATAATCATGACCTAGGGTTTCTCTCAAACTTCTAGCACCATATTAAATACACATTAAATTGACATGTTACGGATTTTAAATGACCAATTTCATGCATGCCTTTACACAATTACCTACACATGTCGACTCATTATCCCAATCATGCATACATTTGACACAAACAAATTATACTAAAAGATTAATGTGATGCATGCATATTGTCACCATTAATACCTTTTCCCAAGACTCACGTTAGGAAACCATGCATGAACTTGACCTATAGCTTTTACGAGACTAACACATCTTCATGATTCATGTTTATTTACGTTTTACACAACAACTCATTCTTGACCTAACAACCATCGCGTTAACCTTAACGTAGGAAACATCAAAGTGTACTTTTAACGCGATAACATGCACGTTACTTACTATAACGTTAATACATATGATCGATACGCACCTAACTAGGTTTCGAAAATATGAATATGTAACATATAAACACGACAAGTTCACATGTTTCACAAATCACACGCACGACTCACGGTATTATTCATATGGTTCGGTTATATTTATACGCGGCTCATGTTGCACTGCGTTGACTCAACTTAGTCATGTGTGTTTTACGTTTCGCATGTTTCACAATTCCTTAATGCATGGCCATGATTCCATTCGCATGGTTACTTTTTGATCCGTACGGTTTGTTAGCCTACTCACAGGTTTCATGTTTTAAACGTTTGCATGTAAATATAAGTGAGACGAATGGAGAATGGTTATACCTTAGCTTGCTTGAGACAAGCGCACGAACAATGTGGGTTAGCAGCGATCGATCGAAAAAGAGAAAAGAAAACTGGAACTTGTATGTGCCAGAGACTTTGCATAAACTAGGGTTCCAATTCTATGTATTGTGTTTGTATTTATAGTGTATATGTATACCCGATCGGGTCTAGGGCTTGGGGTGGCTTGGTTCTCTACTCAAAGCCCAACCGACTCAAACAATCTACCAACATGAAGGTTGGCTATCGACGAACCACAAACAAAAGAAAGACGAGGCCCAAGCTCATGTCGTTATTCGGGTTTTCATTTCGAACCGCCATGACTTATGTGTACTTGGCCAAAGAAATATCAAACAAGCCCGACTCGGTCTCATGGTAATCGGTTCACAAAATAAGGAGAGGCCCAACATAGTTTATATGCGTATCTTTGATTTTCACGTAAAATGTCGATTACTTAAATATACATTGTTAGGTTTTAAATATTCATAAGTTAGGTTTTTAATTTCGTTAAATGAACGTTATTATATTTTACGTGTTTTAAAATTTTGGTCTCAAGGGAAAAATAGTCTTATTATGCGTTTATATTTTTAGGGTTTTACAACTCTCCCCTTCTAAAAAGAAAATTTCGTCCTCGAAATTGGACAAGACGTAATAGAACAGAAAAAGAATTTCAAGGAATAGAGCAAACGCGAAACTTATTTTAGAACAAACGGCTTCTTATCAGAATATTCAAACTCATGCTTTTCAGAAATCAAATTAATAGTCAGATACTTACAACAGATAATCATATACTTATCATAGTAATATCAGAGAACAGATGAGATGCAGAAAAATCAAACAACACGATCTAACTTATGCAGATCTCTAATGAGGAGAACAAACATATACATAGACAAAATGAATCCTAACGGTCTCACTAGTCGCAGATAATCAAACTAAAAGGATCTAATGTTCCTCAAACACTTCATGAAATATCCAATGATCACAATAAGGGTACATGGAGACGTACACATTTAGAGCAAACATAGCAATCCATAGTTCACACAAATCATAACAATTTCGGTCCAAAACGTACAAACTCACACGTAACAGATATCGACGAACTCTCACAATTAGGTACAGAATTTCAAACAGGCATGAGGAGTGCCAAATAACAGATACAAGTCAAAGTCCATTCACGCATCAACCACAGGAATTTCCCCAGACGTCATATAATTTCAATAAGTTCAAATTATATGATCTCGGTATTATCACGTTGATCAGGCGCCATAATACTTGCATCACATAACAAGTTCTTATTGTCATCATATTCTGTCCCGGTCATGACAAACCACATAACCAATCACAACAAAACATATCACATACATGATAACATACATATAAAGTAAGTAACATACTATAATCGCATCAAAGACACCATTAAGCATAATTTTAAACTTATGAGGACTAGCGGAAACTTAACGAATCTATCGGAAAGAAACAACAAACAGGAACTATACTTTCAAAATTTTGCTTTATTCTCACTAATCAAACAAAATTGCTGAATTGTCATAAGATGAACTTCCAAAACAAAACTTAATAATCCAAGATTTCAATCATCTAAATGAAAACAAAAGGACCTAAACTCAAAAGCCAATGTCAAATTTTCATAAAGAGGACAACTAATCGAGCGAATTTCTATTCTTGTATCGATTAAACTCTGCTAGTAGCTGTAGACTCTAAATCCGAGTCCACCCTAGTCTTCTTCTCATGTTCTTCTTCTCTTCCTCTTCCTCACTTATCCATCCGTTCTTATTTCCTTCATACGGCAATAAGCGACTAGCAAAGTCACTTCTCCGATTCCTCTCTTCTTCCCGGCACACATCTACAATAGTTACTTGATATAACACATATGAGTGTTGTTTCAAATCGTTCCAAGACCATTAGTTCATGATTCTACCAAGACCATTAGTTCAATGATTATACCAAGACCATTAGTTCCATGATTATACCAAGACCATTAGTTCAATGTTATACCAAGACCATTAGTTCCATGATTATACCAAGACCATTAGTGCAATGTTATACCACCGACCATTTCTCTGATTATTCCAAGACCGCTAGTTCCAATGATTATACCAAGACCATTAGTCCAATGATTATACCAAGACAATTAGCCCAATGATTATACCAAGACAATTAGCCCAATGATTATACCAAGACCATTAGTCCAATGATTTATGATATAGAAATTCTAAATATAGCAAAATTGTTACTTCGTATGACTAAACATTCATTTCAGATAAACATATAGTTTGCAAATAATCATGAATGTCATAAAAGTAGTTGAGCATGTATCTCCCCCAAAGAGTTTAAATAAACAATTAAAAAAAGTAGGGGCTATGACTCACGGTAATCCATAAAATTTTAGAGTAACTATGAAAGTAAATAAAAATAATTGAGCATGTATCTCCCCCAAAAGTAATTCAAAACGTATAAAAGTAGGGGCTATGAAACTCACTTGGTACAATGATGCGATGACAAAAGTGAGTACACCGAAATGAGAGAGACGCTCTCTAACTGCGACCTATTATTAATGATATGTTCTATGATAAGTTATGATGTAACGTTATGCATGCAATTCGTATGATATCTATACCACTTGTGAATTTTTGAAAATAACACTTATCGTCGAAAAATAATCTTATAACGTCTTGACAACTTATAAATTACTTTACAAGTATTTATATTGAAATGATATCCTACGATAGTCATTTAGTGATTTTTATGAAACTATAACCTTCGTCGTAAAATAATGTCATTTGACAATTTAAAGAAAGTGACAAACGGCCTTGAAAAGCAAGAGTCGTAAAATGGTGCATGCCGAAAGTGTTAGGAAACAAACTCAACGGTTTTGGGAAGCTTATATCATTATCTCAAAGTTTTAGCATTTAAGTTTTTGTCCTAGAGGTCTCGATCATGGAGAAAAATATAGGTAAAGTATGGTACTTGTCCAAAATATTGTTTAAGTAACTTTGCAAAGTTTGAGTGTCCATATTTTATTCGTTACAATTCCGCTTGACAAACGGTTGGACATTTTGGAAAATATGCTAGGCGAACTTACTTTTGCTAGAAGACATCATGTTATAAAAAGTACTACATCAATGTTAATAACGACCTCAACATGGTCATTTGTGGCCGTAATATTTGTCTAATAGAAATATATTAGTTTTTCTTATATAATATAGTTACGGCAACTTTATGTAAACACGTGTAATTTAATCGTTACAAATCCGTTTTCTACGTTTTATATGTCCTTAGCTTCGTATCAAAGTATACTATTATATTTTTGATAAGTCGACACAATTTATAACGCTTAAGACTTTTTTACTCGTAAAAGTGGAAGTAATATGTTGAATTTTCTGATTTTTATAGTTTTCGTCGTCAAACTTGGAAAATTCTATATCTTCTTCGTTATAACCCGTTTACCCGTTACCCACGCTGCTTTTTTTAAAGTGTATTTTCTAAATATCTAGCCCAATAATTTTACTCACTAACAAATTTCCAGAATTTGAAAATATGATCAGACCTCTAAAATAAGTTGTCGAAATGAGTTTTTCTCTCGCAAAACCTATTCTAACCAATTCAAAACAACTCCGAAGCTATTCTAATCCTGCCATACACCTTCTTAGGGTGTCATGGGTTCCTAGACATACCACCAAGTGATATGTTTCAAGGAGTAATTATAGGATGACATAAATATATATATATATATATATATATATATATCTATATACATTATATATAAGAGGAGACATGCCACATAAAATGCCACTTGGCATCCCATAATGCCATGTCATATTTCCATGTCATCATTCTAATTCCACCTAAGCAATTATTTGGGTTGTAAAAATCCAATTTTTAAAAATGCTCTCTAATAGATTCGAACTTTGGTTGCTACTGTTTTGTCATGCATATTAACCACTACCCCAACACAACTTTTGATATTTATTTTACAACTTATAATCTATAAGATGGAAGTGGTGGTTAATATGTTTTAAAGAGATAAGATCTGATACTTTAGGAAACTTATTAAGATTGTTACCAATTTTCAAATAACCTACAATAATAATCGGATACATATCATATTTTCCAGTTTTTTTTTTTACAAAACCCTAATATTATCTTTTGCCATCTCCTATAATGATCATGATCTTCAAAGTTATGAAATTAATATGCAGGAAGGATAACAACTAGACAACGTCCACGAGTGCTTATAAACCTTTGTTACATGTTTGATATATGTATTATTTAGTATATATTTTTAGTGAAACAATATTTATTGAATTACTTTTGCATCCGTTGACTACGTGACGAGCATCTTTTCTCCGAGCCATACTATGATTCACAATTGCAGTTTATTATTTATGTATACGTTCTTGGTCATCTAAATCGTTTTTCATATAACGGTGGAGGTAAGGATTTTGATCACTTAGGCATACGGTTGTTATGTTAAAGGTTTGATCTTTATGTTCTTTTTGTGTTGCTAAATTGATAGTTTAAAAGCGAAGGTTACACAAGAATGTTTCTAATACACCCGTTTCGCTGATAGTTTTGAAGTTGCGGTTGTTAGAAGAAGGAGGATTTCGTAGGTTAACTTTTAGTTTACTCTAAGTTGCCACTGTTATTAAGTGTCAATAGCATGTCTAAGTATTGGTGTCTAGATTTGGGGCTAATCTTATGCAGTACCTATGCTTAATAGAGGTTGGTGGTCCTACAGAGTTTCAAAGCTGACGTCTTACAAAAATGGTGTTGGATCTTCAATGGGGTAGTTGTTTCATGAGGCTCATCATACTATACTGCTGGTAATTTGACCGATCAATCAACATGTAAAGATCGGACTTCCATTCCTGGTAATATTAGATTTGTCACTCTCATTGAAGTAAATTATTTGAATAATACAAACATCAAGTTCTGATTGTTGAGCAGAGTAAATTATTTGTATCAGTTGGTGTTGATTAATAGTATCAGCCAACGGATTCGACCAATTTCTATTATCCATATTCGCCACAAAGGACATTGTTGAGCAGAGTAAATTATTTGTATCAGTTGGTGTTGATTAATAGCATCACCAAGATTCGACCAATTTCTATTATCCACATTCGCCACAGAGGACGAGTTACCATCTTGGTTTCTCTTGTTGCCACCAAAAGGAATAATCGAGCTTATACCACCATTGTTTGAATTCAGACTCGCCATGCCATGTGTAGAAGAAGCTCCGGTGCATTAACCGAGGTTCTTGCTGCATTATATTGCATGTCGCGATGCCAGCTATTTGTTGATTTCCAAGATAAACCAATGAATTTGACCGAGTACTTCGCTATCTAAGAAGGCCATAGGAACTACTGGCCATCTTGGCTTACCGCTACTATCAAAAGCGCACACACGAGACCTTATACCATCATTTGCTGAAGGCAAACTCATGGAACGCGTAGAGGAAGCTCTCAATGCATTAAAGGCAGTCCTTGGAGTCTTATCAAGAATTTCCAATGTCATTTGTTGGTGATTACCAATTAAAGCCAACGGATCTCTCCAATTTCTGTTATTTGAATTGGCCAAAGAGGATGACTGGCGATCTTGGTAGAAGAATCTCAATTCTCAGCATGCATGTAAGAAGCTCTGGTGCACTACTTGAAGCCCTTAGTGCATTATGCGATGCTATCTTTTGTTGTTGATTACCAACAAAAGACAGCAGATTGACCGATTTATATAATCTGAATTGGCCATAGAGGACGATTGACCATGTTGGTTTCCCTCCCACCTTCAAAAGCAGACATAATTGAGTTTATGCCATCATTTCCTGAACTCAAATTCACCATGGCATGTGTAGAAGAAGCTCAGGTGCATTAAACCCCGTCCATGACTTGTGATGTGCCCGCGGGTTTCAACACCAAACTGATCTTTCGGCTGTTGAGATACCCATGGAAACGTTGGAATTGAGGTATATGGTGCATGGTTTATTGGACTTGGGACTTCGTATCTGACGGCCAACATTTTGAGTAGTCGATTCACAACATTAGGTTGATCCATAGTCGGTCTCGACCAACATTTAGAGTAGCCGATTCACAGAATCCATTGCTTGCTCTGACCAACATGCGAGTAGCCAGATTCGCAACAACAGATTGATCCATCCCCGGTCTCTGACCAACATTTTGAGTAGCCAGATTCGCAACACTAGGTTGATCCGTCATCGGTTTCGAGTCATCCGTCCCCAAATTTGATTTTTCTGGTACAGACATCGGCCTCAGACTCTTCTGACGCATAGCACGAAAAATCGATTTAGCTGCAAGAAATTTCACAGAAGTTAAAAGAGCGGTAAACAATTAAGACACTTTTAAAGCTTACCTTTACAGTCTTTGACTTCTTACAAAGTCTGTCAAAGTTATCTAATATTGTTTGGACCAAGTTTATCTATTCAATTCACATTAAAATATCACACTATATTACTTGGATTGTTAGACACAAGAGTATGATGCACACGTTTGTAGTTGCTGATATCACACATCCACGGTAAAAACCCTAATGATAAATCTTCTCACTCTGCAATCAATGTTCACATATAACTATCATGCTAATATACATCTTTTATTATGTAAACAGAATGAAGTTACATACAAGGGGAAGAAATTCAATGCCATCTCGCCACTTTTGGCTACCAAGCTCCTGGTTCTTTGCCTTCAAAGTTTGATTGTGACTATGCATATGTAAGTTTTCACACTTTAGCCAATGAATGTAAAAAATAGTATTCGCCCACCTAAACTCTGAACAATTCTGCTATAGGTTCTTGGACATTGTTGTTACCATATCTTAGCAGTTGGTCTAAATGGTTATAATAATAGTTTTTTTCCTTTCAAACATCAGCTTTCCGGTAGATGAAGGAGGAATGATGAAATCTGTGGTTGAGTACTTCCGTGAGACATATGGATTTGCCATTCAACACGTACAATGGCCATGCCTACAAGTTGGGAATAATCAGAGACCAAATTATTTGCCCATGGAGGTTCGTCAAGTAACTTTATTTTCTTTGTTGTCATTTGTTTGTAAAGTAACTATCTTTTTTATATATCATCAGGTCTGCAAGATTGTGGAGGGTCGAGGTATTCAAGAGGCTGAATGAAAGACAAATTATAGCCTTACTTAAAGTCACATGTCAACGTCCTCATGAGAGAGAGAAGGACATCCTAAAGGTGGGAAAATCTCGTCTATTTCAGCAGACATCTTTTATGAAAAATATGCGGTTTGGATGTTGTTTGGTTGTGGGTTGGTCTGTTGTACATCATTATGAGCAACTATTATGGATTTATATATTTAAAGTAGATATGAGCAAAGCCTGCCCGGCCTTGGACCACTTGTAAACAAGTTTGGTTTTTAAAGCCGGGGACGGGTCGGACCGCTTTCATGTGTTTTAGCATGCTTTTTAGGCCTTCCGGGCCAAAACCGGACCAGTTTACTTATGATTAGGCTAATTTATGCTGTGCTCTACTACATGTCTTGAAATTTTGTTTATATTACTGGTTTGTCCACTTAGTTTGCTAATGTTCATTTTACATGTCTGATGCTTCTGCAGACAGGTAAAGCCAACAATTACGATAATGACCCGTATGCAAAGGAGTTCGGGATAAAAATTAGTCCAAGGCTAGCATCTGTTGAAGCTAGGATATTGCCTCCTCCTTGGGTAAATAGCCATCATTTTTTACTTTCTTTATTGACTCTCTGTTAATATATTCCTCCGACCATTCATATTTATGCTTTTGTAGCTCAAGTACCATGACACAGGTCGTGAAAAGGAGTGTTTGCCTCAAGTGGGTCAATGGAACATGATGAACAAGGTAGCTATTGTATATATTTTGTGTCATAACAGATCTCATTATTGTATCAACTCTATACTTTATAGAGGTGGCAAAATGGACAGTCGGATGGGTTTGGTAATGAGTTAAAGGGACATATCACCGCTTTTATTTTTTTTTATTTTATTCTATTTGTTGACCTGCTATCATTGAATGCAACATGAAGTTCATGTTTCTTATTGACGTGTTGAAAACCTGAAATTGTTATCTTTAATATCAATATTGATGTAAGTTTGCTTGATGAGTACTCCGAAATTTTTGGTTTAGGTAATGGATTGTGTTTTGTTTGGTGCATGCACATCCAGTGTTAATAAAGTGTTAATAAAAGGCGTGACAATATGTCCAACAGAATATCATAATTATAGAGACCAAGTATGGGAAGAACAATGCCAATATACGTAAAGTATGGTATTTATCTAGATTTGCAAAAACTTTATATATAGAATAAGAAAAAAATTTCAGATGGGAAAAGGTTACGAGAGAGTACCTTGGAGAAGATAACACTCCCTGATGTGTTCTGAGCAATTCCCTCATGTAACATGGATGTACTCATGTTCAGGCTTGTGTCACCAATCGACTGGTCTATTACCCATCCCCCCGACTGTCCAACTGCACCGCATCATTGTATCATTATCAACATTTGCATTTGTATTTCCTTGTGTGCATAAAATAAATTCAAAGGGATGAGTGACTTGATTTGTATTTCCTTGTGTGGAGGAGAAAACAATGAGAACTTATATGCTTTTTTCTGTATTTACACGCACTCGGTTCTCTTCCTCCATGCACTTTCTCTCTACAGGCTAGACTCTTGGAAAGTGGCAATAACCCCGTCCACCCTTCAGTTTAGCAGGCAAAAGGTGGGCCAAAACGACAAGACGGACGTGCTAATTAACGGGCCAAAACGGTTGGGGCAACATCGAGCATTTTGGCATGTTAAAAAAAGTTGGGGTTTGGCTATTTATATATAAAGAAAAACATTAGCAAATCGAAGTATCTCCTTATTAATTCCTCGTCGATTGATTTAATTGCATTGTTTGGGTTTTTTTTTTACTATCATCTTATTCATCACTCATGAGTACTGTTATTATTTTCTTACATTAATGTAAATCATTTTGATAATTGGTAGGTCCAGAACGGAAGAGAACATGCTTTGCAATGGTAAACAATATCATGCCTTTTCGAGTAAAGATGGTCGAGGGATACAACATAATTGGAAATAAAGTCGTTCAATTCAAAAAGTTATAACTTTTATTGCTTACACTTTGAACTTTGCACGATCATTGATATGTCATGGGAGGGAAAGGAAAGCGGGTAATCCACAAGTCAACCCTAACTTGATAATTCTTTTATAGCCCTCAACAACTATTGATTATCATTCTTCCCGGCACATAGTTTGATATTTTGTGATAATTTTAATGTTGTGATCTTGTGTTCTCATTTCGTATAAAGAGCCCATATAGCAAAAGCATATATTACTTAAAAAAGGTCATCATTATATAATTACTCTTTTCTTTACCTTAATGAATACTTAGATGTTGGAAAATGGTTGGGTAAGTTAATTGGTTAATACGGATAAGTTAATTGGTTAATACGGATAACGAGTGTCAAATGGACGGGGTGACCTATAATTAACTTTTTTAATTTATTACCCCGTATAACAAATGTGTCTGAATGCACAGAATAGAAACATCTTGGTAAAGCTTGAACCAAAAGAACAAAGGGATGCAAACGCAATAAGTACTAGGAGGAATGGTTCCCGTTTAGATAGCTGGATATGCACATCTTGGAAAGGCTCATTCGAGTGTTGGTTATACCTATAGCTTATTTTTCGTTAACTTAAGTTATTAAATGATATTTATAAGGCTTGCTCACCAATCGAACGGGATATGCTTTGATACTTTGTTCTTGCTCCTACAAACGTTATAAAGAATTTTTATTTCGCATTTGAGTTTAAATTATATGCTATGTTGTTACAAAATTGTATATTTTCTTTGTTCTATAAAAGTTTTGCTTCATTTGCTTGAAGGACTTTGTTCAAATTGCGCAGTGATGTTTGTATAGCCATTCTAAGCAAAAGGAATTTAAAAAAATATGGTACCTTTTAACTGTTCAATAATTAATAACGGCCAACTAATTTTCATTATTAACACATAAAAAAACACTCTTTAATATCTTATTATTTCTTTTATCTTTATTCATTCATTTTAAATTTCTACTTGACCAATCTTCTTTCGTTATAGAAAAATATGTAAACGATAATTATAAGTCATGCCCGCCCCTATGTTGGTGGCTTTTATGTTGGATTTGACTGAATACGAAGTCCAACATTGACCATCTGCAACATTGATACTCATTTGTTAAGCATGTTGATCAAATTGATCCTCAAATATTTCTTTATATATTATTTTCCGATAACTAATACCTTCCAACAATAATTATAAGTCATGCCTGCCTTTCTTATATATTATTTTCCGTTAACTAATACCTTCCATAGATAATTATAAGTCATGTTTGTCTCTTTATTAAAACATAAGTTATAACTATAAAAGATCACTGGTATCCATACATGTGTAAATTAAATGTAAAATACAAGTCATGCCTGTCTCTTTATTAATGGGTGATAGCTCAAAAAGTAGTTTACTTACCATTAAAAATAGTGAAAAGGAGATGATCAACGTAATAATGAATCATAATAGCTCCCAGCAGGCAATGTTGATAAGCGACGATGATCCAAAGCCAGTTGGTTTGGTCGTGTCTGTGAGAGTACCATAAGATGTCAACAGTTAGTCCTTTCTATAAAGTCATCACCATTGCTTCTGTCACTGTAATCACTATCCAAAAAACTTTGGCTTGGCTATGTATTTGTTTTAGATTCACCTTTTCCAACATGTAGTTTAATCAACATTATAGATTAAATATTGGGACATTATTCTAACTACTGATGGTAACTATTGGATATTAAAACAAATCAATTAATCCCAAGCACCCTTTGTTTCATTTCATTTTGTTTAGATTGGATAATATACTAACACAGTTATGCTCACTAATTATAATGTTGTTCTTTCTCCACAAAGTACATTGTTTCTTCATTTTTGCAGGTTAAATTTGTTGTAGAACTTGCAAGATCCTTATGTCTATCAAGTTGATTTGATCACACTTCAAAGCACTTCATAAAAGTGAATAATGTTTTTGTTTTTGAATGGTGTGTTATTGGACTGTAAGTAATTCCGCACGCCAAAAAAAGAAAAAAAAATGTCGATAATTACTATAGCTTAAGGTGTATCAAGTTCCATTTCTTTGAATATCTAAAGGTCAAAACGGAATATGTGTTAGTTTTATAAAATATAAAATTAAGTTTTGTGTTATCAAATGTAATATTGTACCTATTAAACTTTCTTTCTTGGTTGTCGTCGTTTAGTCATCATTAAATATTCTAGGTACGCTATTTGGTATGTATTAGTTACAATTTATTTTTGTACGTTAAGTCTATAATCCATCTACTATTAAGCTAAGTAATGCCGGTCCGTATCTTTTTATTTGACTCAAACTAAAATTTAGTTGGTGTTTTGGTCATTGCTTGATTAAAACATGAATCTATTTTATGTAAAATAATAGTTATTGTCCTCTGAATTGAAAAATGATCATTCATGGGAAGCATATGGAGAGATATTTCAATCTAGAGACAAGAAAAGAAAAATATCACCCTCTTCACCTGCTTTCCCGTGATGCAAAGTGCACAAGAGAAGCTGTTCAGAAGTGACATTGGCAACACATGAAGGATATAACAGGATTCGATAAAAATCTTTCAATTGACACATTATACTCCTACCCTCCCTTCAAACTACCAACATGTGAATATATACTTTATTTCTACCATTGTAGTTCTAAAGAACGCCGGTAAGCAACAATTCCATTTTTGTGAAACTGCTAAATTTGAAGGTTTGGATAACAATTCTGTTTTAGATATCATTGGTGTTGTTTTAGGATATTTCCTTCATACATTGTAAAGAAAGAAACTTTCGCGTCAAGGATATGTTAGAAGAAGTGTTGATATAACTTTATGGGGAAATTTTTGCCACATGGATAGCCAAACACTTCATGTGTGATTCTGGGATATTTCCAGTTTTGGCTATTAAATCTTCTAGAGTGGGTGAGTATAATGATACAAATTTAGGGACCATATACACTAGCAAGCTATTTATAGATCCCATTTTTTGAAGCTCATAGCATCAATGTTGGTTTGATAACGACGGGAGTAATATGCCTTCTGTTTCAGGAAAA
Organism: Chrysanthemum makinoi; assembly: GCA_910596185.1. Lineage (NCBI taxonomy): Eukaryota > Viridiplantae > Streptophyta > Magnoliopsida > Asterales > Asteraceae > Chrysanthemum > Chrysanthemum makinoi. The sequence goes on from OU343221.1 coordinate 265,012,004, forward strand.
TTCGATATGGTTATATATCTGATAACTTTGAAGGAGATATATCTAATGTATGCATTAAATCTATTCTTAAGAAAGAAAGTATGTATTAGTTTCACAACATATTTATTTCTTATTTTCTTTTTAGTTTGAAAGCCAAGATACAAGCTACCCGTAGTTTCACGAAGTAATAAAAAAAAATGAAAACGATAATGCCTTTAGCAGGATGTTTTGTAATCGAATGTTTCTTGAGATATGACCTATTATTAGCAATAGCTACTGATATCGGCTTTCTTGGTTTCACAAAGATGAAGAAGGGGTCAAGTTGGATTGCCACTGGGTTGAATTTGATGATGTCCGTTACCAAATTCAGGTTAGCCAATCAAAGTTTCTCTTAAAAATGAAAAAATATGGGAAATATAGTACGTAACTTGGAATGGTAGTTATTGCAGGCATGAATGAAGAATCCACATCTGCTACATTTATCAGATCACCACTCCACCTCCATATACTCCTTTCTCAAGTGGCCTTCCATTTAGAGCCATTGAAGCCGATTTACATTTACAGGACCATGATGTGTGAACTTGCACGATATTAATGGTTAATTATGGGTAGACATAGAGCATTTACTATCTACTTGAAGAACCTCGACAAGTACAAGTTATTCCACCCTTTTCATTTAGCTTTTAATTACTTTTTTGTATATATTTGTTCAACTAAATCCTAAAAATAAAAACCAAAAATCAAAATACTTACTTGCTTATAGCCGTTTTATGGATTATGGTAACATCAATTATAGATCTTAACCGTTTCATTTAACTTTTAATTACTTTTTAGTATACATTTGTTATACTAAATCCTAAAAATAAAAACCACAAGTCATACCCGTCCATCGGACGGTTTTTTTGACTAGTATATATATATATATATATATATATATATATATATATATATATATATATATATATATATATATATATATATATATATATATATATATATATATATATATAACACTTAAAAACATTTAAAGTGGATAGCTATCCATATGACTTGTACATTTTTCTCAAGCATGATAAAATGAACATAATATGAATATGAAAGATGAAAAGGACGATGAAATGCTTACTTGATTATTAAAAACAAGATTATCCTAATGTCCTTATTTATGGGCTTGCTCTTAGGGAGAGTGAGTAGCTTTTTCACCTTTGAATTTTAGACAACTATGTGTATGTTAGCAAGTATAAATTAATATATGTATAGTTTAAGTAGATATTTAGGATATTAATGGTGTGACTCATTCCCCTTGTCGATAAGGGTGTGAATGAGTTAGCTTGATACCTTTTTTTTTTAAATGTATAAGTATAAGGAGATGTAAAGTTATTTGAAGACATTTAGTAACTTGTATACATATTTAAGCATTTAGGGTAGCGTTAACTAAAAATAAATTTTAACGGGTCAAAATAAAATATATTGAAGTCATAAAAATTATAAAAATACATTTCTTGCAAAATTTGAGTGAAATAATAATTATCGTGTGGTATTTACGAAAACCGTCGTAATTATATAAATATAACAATTTATATACAAATTAAATTTAAAACACTGGGTAAACTCATAATATTATTTTTATAATCTTAATATGAATATAAAAATATATCGGGATAATTTTTGGAAGTAACGGATCAAATGTTCAAAATAAATGATCACGCGATAACGTTTATTTAATAGGAAATTATGCGTTTAATGTAAAATGCAAAACAATGCATGAATTAATATGAAAATGATCTTACTAATGATATGTAGACTAAATCTAGTCTATATGAAATGTCCTTGATGATATGTTCATGAATTCGCAGCTAAACCATTAAGGTTACGCGAATTTGATACTCGTAAACCTAGTTTACGACAAATGATGAATAATGAAGCATGAATAGTGATTTTCGAGATGAATAGTGAAAATTTTAAACTTTGTAAAATGATCTGAAATTACGAGTTGTCATAGGTTATTAAAGGTATCCATGGCGAAGACGGTAATTTGAATAAGATCGTTAAATATAATCATCCGTCCATTTGGCTGGACATAGTGAAGGAGACGACACTCCTAAAGAATCAAGGTACTGACTTGTGTGGTTTTATTCATAAAAAGATTGGCAACGGGATTGATACTTATTTTTGGGAAGAAGTCTGGAGAGGTGATGTGGATTTTAAATCCCTCTATCCTAGGGTATATGCTTTGGAATCTCAAAAAAATATTATAGTAGCAGAAAATATGAATCATGAGAATTTAGAATTCTCTCTTCGTCGAAATCCTCGAGGTGGCATTGAGCAAGAGCAATTCCATAATCTCTTGACTAGGCTGGACGGTACTACTCTAATTGACATGCGGGATAGGTGGACTTGGTCGATGGAAGGTACAGGAGAATTTTATGTCGCATCTGTGAGGAAGCTGATTGATGATCGTTGCCTGCCAAATGTCTCGTCTAAGACTCGATGGATTAACGTTATGCCTATTAAAGTTAACATTCAGGAAAGTAAAGTTAGATTGCTTACCTACTAGATTGAACATTTCTAGACGAGGTATGGACATCGACTCTATTTTATGTCCTTCTTGTGGTATGGCGGCGGAATCATCTAGCCATATTTTCTTCTCTTGTAACATAGCTAGAGAAGTTTTTGTCAAGATTGCTAATTGGTGGGACGTCAATTATACAGAGCTCTCTTCATATGAGGAATGGATAGAGAGGCTTTTGAACCTCCGTCTCCACTCTAAACACAAAAAGTTGATCGAAGGTGTTTGCTGTGGTGGTCTATTTGGAACTTCGAACAAGAGTATCTTCGGTCGAACCCCCTATCAAGGCATCCATTCTTGAGGATATTGTATCCCGTTCTTTCTGTTGGTGTAGATATAGATGTGTTGCTTTTAGTTGGAAAGATTGGCTTAAAAACCCTTATCTTGTTACTTTGTAATCTTCTAGCTCCTTGCTAGTTTATTTTATAAATCCGCTCAAAAAAATACTTGTAAGTCATGAGCTTAATAATACTTGCAAGCCATGAGCTTAATGAAACTGCTACGGGTGCTTAAAGTTTAGTAGTAGAAAAATTATAAATGGGGTCCTTTACAAAGTTTGATATTGGAAGCCCCGTTACACATGGTGTTGGCGTAGGAAACATGAAATGTGTTCATGGTGGTCACAAAGGCGGGCAAGGTGGTGGTCATGGTGCTGGCATAGGTCGTGGCTAGTTCATTAGGTAAATAATGGGAAGTGATTTGCACAATCTCGTTATTTTATTGAGACACTCATTTTGTGCTTCGTTAGTTGTACAAAAATCACATGTGCTTAATCTGTTTATACTATGAGTGTCCGAATCAATATTATAAGTGTGGAAATCACTTCCCATAAATAATATATCAAGATAGGACTCCTGAAAATATAATAAGTATCATTTTGTACATATGTTTCTAGTGACTCCAAAATTGATACAAATTCAAATTAGATTGAGTAACCGTGTTACAGTATTACCATATACTAAATTTCTAAAAACATTTTATACTTTTTTGTATAAATAAATGCTAACAAGTATCATTCATTATATTAAATAAAAGGGTGAAAGGTAAAGGTACGCAACGTACTTTCGAATTACACATCTAGCTAATATATTTTGTTAAGGGTCAAGCTACTAACATACTTTCAAATTTCACTCGATCTAGCTATATGACTTGGTAGTAAGTTACCGTGTCACCTTGGCGAAAAATGTATGCTAGTTAGTCCTTCTAGGACTAACGACCGTTAACTAAAAAAAAAAAAAAAAAAAAAAAAAACTTTTAAAAAATTTTACTTTTTTTAAAAATTTTACGTTTTTTTTAAAAAAATTTAAAAAAAAAATTTAAAAATTTTTACGTTTTTTTTATAAAAAAAATCCTACGTTTTTTTTTAAAAAAAAAAATTTAATTTAAAAAAAAAATTAAAAAAATTTTTACGTTTTTTTTTTTTTTTTTATTTTTCGTTTTTTTATAAAAAATTTTTACGTTTTTTTTTTTTTTTTATTTTACGTTTTTTTTAAAAAAAAAATTACATTTTTTTAAAAAAATTTATTTTTTTTATTTATTTATTTATTTATTTTTTATTATATTTTTATGTTTTTTTTTTATAAAAGTTTACGTTTTAAAAAAAAAAAATTTTAAAGTTTTTTTTTTTTTTTTTAACGGTCGTTATCTTCTAGCTAACGGTCGTTAGTCATAGAGGACTAACTGCAAGCTAAGAATTTTTCGCCAAGGTGACCGGTAACCTACTACCAACAGGTCATATTAGCTAGATCGAAGTGAAATTTGAAAGTATGTTATTTAGCTTTACACCATTAACAAAATATATTAGCTAGATGTGTAATTAGAAAAGTACGTTGCGTACCTTTAGCTTTCACCCTAAATAAAACATTATGATTAAAGATGTTAAAAAAACTTGTGTTCTCAGGCTATTGTGTAATTGAACAAATTTATGCTTCATAAGTTGAGATTAAGCTAGAAAGAGGTCAAGGTGGGGTAGACCTCCCTCGAAGCTTTACATACACGCAATGCAATCTTAATAAAATAAATACCATCTTTTTTTTAAATTGCCCCCTCGAAATGTGAACAAATTAAACAGAAGGTGCGAAGAAATACGAATACAACGTTGTGATATATTTGGTAGACATGTTTTCTTTTTCTTTTTTTCTTTTCAAACATATTTTTTTCTCATTTCCTACAAACCATGTCTTTTACTCTTAGAACAACCAATGAAAAATAATGTGTATGCGGTTAAGGAAGAGGGAAAGGAGAGACAGTCAAATAAATAAGGTTGAAGAAGATAAATCTAAAAAGAAAAAGAAGAATAAGATAGCCTTGAATAAAGATGTTTGTGAGAATGAAGAATGGCTTTCAATTAGAACAAGGGGATCACCAAAATTTATTTTCCATTTGATGAAGAAACTTATTTCTGCTCAAAGGAAGGATCTAATTGATATGGGTTCGGATCACTTTTTGAGATGGCGGTAGAAGAAATTATAGTGAAAATAGGACATTTTGTGGTAGATAACTTTGATCCTGTTGAGATGAAGTTAAAACTTAAAAACTATGTGATGAGTGTCTAAATACTCATAATTTTGTCCCATCTAGACTGCAAAAACACCTGAAAACACTCAGAAATGCATCAAAATGATGAAAATATCACAAACAAGTGTTTTATGTGTTTTAAATGCAAAAATACCAAAATCAGATGAAAAACGTATCAAGTTTGCAAAATTGGCAGTTTTAGTCCCCCAAGTTTCAAAAGTTGTCAAAACTAGTCCCTGGTAATTCAAAAACTTGTAAAATATCATTCAAGGTCCTTGAAATATTCTAAATTGTCAAAAATGGTCCTTGAATGAATCTTTGGGCAAATGACAGAAAAGGTCCCTCAACTTTGGAAAAATGTCAAAAATAGTCCCTGGGTGTTCAAAAATGGAAATTATTCAAACAACACCCTTGTACTATTAAAATGTGGCATAATTGGTCCTTATATGATAAGTTTGGAGAATTTACATGATTAGTCCTTCAAGTTTCAAAATTGGCAAAATCTACCCTTGGACGTATAAAATTGGAAAATAAACATTATTGGTCCTTTGGTAAATGAAACTTGGCAAATTTAACCCTTGTGTAAACGTTGGAATTTTGACAGATTTGGTCCCTCAAAGTTTGCAAATTACATGAATGGTCCTTGTGCTTAACCAAATGGACCTTTGTGTTATTAATACCAAATCCAACCCATTATACTGCTGGCCCAATACCCGGTCCCAAGCCCAAACTAGTTTTTAAAATAGAAACCCGCCTCCACTGTTCACTTCCCTCTCCCACTCCTGCTGACGAAACCGGTGGTTTTCACCACCTTTTCCCCTCTCCACCTCACCTTATCCCCCCACTGGTTAACAACCCTCCACCTCTACATACACCCAAAATTCATTTAATGCATAAAACATGCTTTAAGACTTTTCCCGCCAAAATGCCAAGTGTACGAATAAGATGATATCAAGGCCTATCTAATGGTGGGATTTAATCAGAGGTCGACAAGAAGCTTTTTGGAAGTCTATAAAGAAGAAGGAAAAGCAGAGGTGAAGAAAAGTAGTGTAATTTTAGTTTAGGTAATGTCGTTTTAGTTAATTTTTAAATTCTAGTGTAATTTAAGTCTTTCAAGTAATTTGTTTAAGTTATTTAAGTGTATTGTACAACTTTTCCAAAGAATCAATTTCAAGTTTCAGTTTTCATTTTCAGTTTATGCAAATTACCTGTTAAAATCTCAAAATATTTGAATGTTGTTATCAGTTGTAGTTAAGAACTCTTAAGCACATATAAGCTCTTGAAAAAGCTTATAAGCTTTGTGAAACCTTAAAAATCCAATTTTATTCAACAAAACAGAAAAATAAAAAAAAATACTTAAAAATAGTTGGAAAATCAAAATTCAGTGGAAAAGATGAAAGATACATTGAAGCATGGTTGATTTTGGAATGCTTTGGGTTAGAGGCTTAGTGGTAAGCCTATAGGAGTGGTCCTCAGTCCTCAGTCCTCAGTTTTGAGCACAAACATAATTTGTAAGCCATTTCTTTGAAATTTGCAATTCCTAGTATTAGTAATTAAACCTTGTTAATTCTAGTTTAATCCTGTCTAAATATAGTTAATATTAGTTAATCAATAGGTTACTTGGTCTAAAAATCTGTTTTAGTACATTAAGCTTTAAAACTGTTTGTTAAAGTGTTGTTTGGAATTGCTTTGTAAACTGTGTTAGAGTTTGTTCAAGCTATTGTTCTTGCTTGTTTCATGTCACATGAGTGTATAATAACTCATTTCAGTCATAAAATATAGTCCTTGTTCAATAAAAAGTCAAAATCATCTTTAAACTTACCTTAAGTGTTAACTGTTGAGAATTTAGAGTACAAATTACATCAAAGTTGCTTATAACTAGGTACTATAGCTTAAAATCATCTTATTATAGCTTATTTCAACATATTCAGTCTATAGAATCAATCCTAAGTTCATAAAAGTCAACTTAGTTCATTTTTATAAAAAGTCAAAATCTCACTTTAGCAGTTTTGAATAAACTAGAGAATTTTATATAGGGTTTAATATTGAGTTTCATGCCTTGTGCTTTTAGGATATTAAAGTTTAGCTGCTTAACTTAATTAGAAAAATATTAGTTAACTTTTAATCAGCTTATTCAGTGCTTATTACTTAGCTTCTTTTGAACCCCTTTTCAAAAAGCATGCCCTGTGCACAGTTTAACTAGCATATTTCACAAGCTCATAAAAAGCTTAATAGTAAACCATAGCTTGTGAAATTTGGTTCTTTGGAAAGCTAACCTAGCTGTCTTGAAGATCCAAGCTTAATTTTCCATTTTGTAGCTTATTTTCTAGGGTCGCTTATAGCTTTACTTTGTCCCATTTTCTTGTATACTTGAATACCCAGTCTAACAAGCTTTTTCATAAGCTCACCACAAGCTCATTAGTGAACCCCAGTGTTTGATCTTGGACTTTTTGGAAAGCTTACCAACCCAGCTTGTTGACTCAGTCTTTGTTTTGAGCTTTTGAGCTTATTTCATTAGCTTAAATTGGCTTAGAAAATCTCCACAGGACTGTTTGGTAGATAGGTTTAGGATAAGTGCTTATTTGATTATTACAACTTATCAATATGGTTCTTTGTGTTTTCTAGCTTAATATAAGTAGCTTTTAACTTGTTGAATCTTATTCCATCTTTGGTTTTAGCTTGTAAGTTTGTTTGAGCTTAAAACATCCAAATAAGCTCATTAGCTTAACTGTTGACTTTATAAGCTTATAAACATCTTATTTTTAAGTTTGAAAATTTTTGTTTTTATTAAAGTTGTTTATTTTCATTAGTTAAGTAAGTTTGTAAAACAAAAATCAAAAAATAAAATATTTTGCAAAAGCCATTGCTTTGGGATTGAACCCTGCCACCCAGCTTACCACACCACACACTACACTACCATCCTGGGTCTTTGACTGGTAGTTCTTTGCATTATCTATTACTTAACCCTTTGTTTTCCATTTAGCTTATACGTAAATTTTAGCTTATTTCTAGCTTATTTAATTAAGTTGTCACATGTTTTGTAATTTTCCTAGCTTTGTATTGTTAATAAGTATTTTATAAAAAAGTTTCAGATTTTTCTGAATAGTTTTAGTATTTTTAATCATTTATTTAGTGTAAAATAGTATTTAATTCATAATAAAAAATATAAAAGTCAAAAAAATATAAATTTTTTTTCTAAAATTTTCTTTTGTCATATAGTAAGTAAGAAAATTGTTTTTACACTCGTAGGACTTTTATTTCACAAATTTTACGTTTTTTCTTGCGCACTCGCGTAATTTTTATACATAACGCACGTTTTCATTTTAGGTCATGTTTTTAGATAATTTAAGTTTACGTTTTAGTTAAAATAGTTTATTTAAGTTATTTTGTTTTATAAAATCAGAAAAAAAATCATTTTAAAAATAGTGATAGCGTTTATTTAATATATTTTAGCTTTTTAATTTTCTTTAATTTGTATTTAAGCCCCTGTAATTTACAAACTTTCTCTTTAGGTATAAATATTCCAAATCTTCAAAACCTTTTCCCATTCAATATCACCCGATCACAGATTCGTTGTACTACAGTGTTCACACCTCGTTGGGACATAACGACCCGGGGAAACACTATACTCCTCTAAATCTTCATTGTATTGGTTTCAGACTGTTTGGACTTTTATTACGGTTGACCATTCACAAGTGGTTAGCTACAAGTGTGATAAAACTGATGCTGGACCAACCACTATGTATATTAATAACACCAGAGATAGTTCATAAAGTTTTAGGTGTACATTTAGGAGGTACAGATCTTCATGAATTGAATAAGGTTGAAAGGCAAGATCCTGTAAGCGTAAGATGGTATGGATCAGTTTAATAATAGGTATCCAACACCAAACAAGGTTGTTGACATCATTACGAAAACTGAACTGGATGGGATTTTGTAGGGTGTCAATTCTCGACACGACACGAACCCGACACGAAGTTAAACAGGTTTGGGTTGAGGATAAACAGGTTTGGGTAAAAAACGGGTCAACCCGTCTAACCCGTTTAATAAACAGGTCGTGTTTGGGTTGAGTAAGTATTAAAGCAGTCAACAACGTGAACCGAACCCCGGGGTGAGTATATAAGATCTTAAAAATAAAATATATAACCTGGTTTTTATGTTGGATGTGGATTAAATGTATTTTGTTATTTACTTAGTATGAGTAAATTATAATTTTATACCTTAGATATCATGAAAATTGATGCTTATAATTCAGAAAATTGTCGCATAGTTATTTGTATGTAATTTTTATCATATTTAAGATCCTTATATCATTTTTTTGCATTTAAACTAGTTAAATCGACCAACCACCAGCTTTATTACTGCTGACCTATTTACTTAAATGGGTTAAACGGGTCACAAATGGGTTACACGTGTTATGCAGGTGTGGGTTAGGGTTGAGTTTCTTAACACGATTAATAAATTGGTCGTGTTTGAGAAAAGGCTATCCTAACCCGCCAACACGCGAACCGAATAGGTTAACACGAACACGCACTTCGATTGTCGGATTTTGTTCAAGCTAAACGCACTTGTTTCATTTTCAAATGTCATGGGATTGGCCGGCATGGGTGGGCACTGTAGGAAAGTTAAAAAGTCAAAGGCAATTTGTAAAGCTGCTGCTATGTGGGCTTTAAAATGGGAGAATATGAATTTGCAAATTGTGTAAGAATGTATAGTGTTAACAGCCTTAAGAAAGTGAATCACGAAAGATGAGACTACTCTCTTAATGGTTATATTGGTTTGTAGATAATTTGTTTTGGAAAAAGGGTGTTTGGATTAGGGTATAAAAGGGGAACATGGGGTGATGGATGAAGCCTTTCTAATGTAGCAACCATTTACCATAGATAGTGAGTTAGGGAGGGTTGATATGGCATGGTCTTTGGTTTGTTTACATTAGTTAAAAAGAAATGTAGTTCATTAGTTCTTGTTCTACCTTTTTGGTGTATTGTTGTAGATGAGGCCTTCTTGATTTGATACCATTCTACTAAGCTTATTGAGTCTTGGAGAACTGTTATGTCTTGGTCTTTGGTATTTTCTAGTGAATGTAAATGTAGTCCACAGTTGTACCGGTAATTAAGAAGTGAAATATGAAGTGGTTGATGAATCATATAGTTGATGATGAAACTTATGTTGTTAAGACTATTGATATGTGCACTAGAAGTATTCTTATAGTGATGTGTTTAGGTTGAAGTATAGTATTGTGTATGTAGTAGAAAAATGTCCAAAATATTTGTTCTAAAGGCATGTCTTTAGCATAAATTTCTGTTGCCAATGTAATTTGTAACAAAGTTTTGTGATTAATATATACTTCACAATTTCAACAAAGAAAAATAAAATAATATCTTTTACCCTTTTCAATTATTTTTATCTCAACAAACTCTAATTTTGTTTTACTGAAAGAACCTCTATTTATTTAAATTTTCATTATATAGAGAACTCCTGAAAAAAAAACAGTTTTTGCATTTTCAAGCTCTATATAGTTGCGTATTATTATATTTACTGAATGCTATTTGATTTCATTTACGGTTAGAGACCGAACTCATATTAAATTCTCGGTTTGGTGGTTTACTTCGACACCTATTGTTTGTTGCTCATAGAAAAAACATCATAGGTGAATATTTTTATAAAAGGAAACATATGCTTTGTTACTTATTTAGTTTCGATTTAAGATCATTTGAAGACAAGATTATTTACATGCCAAGGATCAATCTACACCTCCATCTTTATTTGATCTAATGGATGAGATTAATCCCAACAATTTAATAAACCCACTTTCATCATTTTTTTTCAAATATTAATATCTTTCAAACCGTTAATCGTTAAGCGAAAAAAAAATAAATCTTTGCAACAGCATTTAATTATCTTCATAGATAGAACTTTGATATACTTACCTCGACAAGTTTTTTTTCTTCGTATTTTCACCTTTTTTTTATAAGTTTTTTCGTTTTTTTACATTACTGAAATTTGCATTAAAAAAATCATATATGATAAAACACTAAATTGAATATCACATGTGATATTAGTGTTAAATCATATATGATATGTAATATCATATGTGATATTACACTAATATCACATATGATATTACATATCATATATGATTTAACACTAATATCATATGTGATATTCAATTTAGTGTTTTATCATATATGATTTTTTTAATGCAAATTTCAGTAACGTAAAAAAACAAAAAAAATACGAAAAAACGTGAAAAAGCGAAATTTTTTTCTTTTTTCGAAAGTATATCAAAGTGCCCGTCTATGTGAAAAATAATTAAATGCTGCGTCGCGACTGGTGTAAATATTTTCACTAACGATTAACGGTTTAAGAGATATTTAAATTATAAAAAATATGTGAAATAATAAAATGCTTTTAATCTCAACCATTGATTTCTTTTTAAATTGATGGTGGAGAGAAAAGTTTGGTATGTAAAATAACTCTCCTCTTTAGTTTGAAATAATATGCGCTTATTAAAAAACTCTCAACATGTCATGAGAAATAAACATACTTTTTTCGCAAAATAAATTTCCGCTTTGTAATACATAAAGTTTTAGGAAATCTCACCAACTATACCCTCCACCAATCAAATATCATATCACTAACTATTATTTTTTATTTTTATTTTTTTGGGTTGAAATGCAAAATAAATATTTATTTTGAGACATTCAAAATAAAAATATGAACGTTTATTTACGAATGGAAGAATAAGTTAATCAAAACACTCTATGAATACAAGCATAGGTATCATAAGGTGATGGCTGCGATTTATTCAATCTGATGGCTAGAGGTTAACGGTTGCTATGATACTTTACATTTCTTTCTTTGTTTTCTATATAATTGGAGAACCCCCAATGTTCATTGTTTTTCTATACAATAGATCCCAAAGTTGGGTGGTAAATAGTTGAAGTCAATCTAAATAGGTCTACACCTTTAGAGTTTTTTGTGTTCCTACTCGCGTCCTATACATATACATGAAATATGTTGCAGGCCATTTAAATTTTATGGCTTAGATGCATGAAGCGCATCCATTGTACATAGTGGTTGCAGATTCACGTGTAAATATGTCGGATTTTAACCTAAAAATATACAAGGATCTTTTCCGGTCGTGTTCATTATGTGTTTAGAGGTGTGAATGTGTATGCTATGCTAACATAACATTATGTTTATACGCAATAGTAATGACTTTATAAGTTATGTAAGGAAGCTTGGTTGCATGTAAAATGGGGTTTAAAATAGGTACTTAACACTACTATTTGCCAAAATAACATTAATGGGTTGAACGAAGCAAGTTAACTGGTAGTATTACTAGTATGTTGAGTAGCACATTATAATTGGAAGAACTCTTCTGCAGGAGATTATTACCATCTCCCTTAATTTGTTAACCGTTAACACGGTTTTGTAACTCAAAAGTTATTGTGTTGTTAATTAAAAGTATTGTTTAACGATTTAGTCAGACACTTATTATAATTTGGCTGAAGTGCCCTAGACATTTTGTTATTAGGGAATTTTTCATTAGTGATATGCTGAAGTAAACTAGATTCAATTGTATTATAGAACCATGTTTTAACACGAGAATCAACAGATTGCCAATCTTCATCATTGTCACCTTGAGGTTTTGAGTCACCAGTTATGTGACCAATAACTTTAGTACTTTTGCATATGTCCATACAAATATTACGCCAAAGTTTGTACTTTGATCCATCAACCGAGAGTTTGAAACTAAACGAAGTAGAAGAAACAAAACAATAATGCCCGACAAGAGACCCCGAGAAACTAGTTGCTGATCGTGTGAGCAGTCAACTGAGGCTGCTGTTTGGTCAAACCTGGCAGCTGTCTAGTTAAACACTTGACGGATCACACACAAAAAAGACAACGACAATATTGGTGTCGAAGTTACGTGTGGTTAACTGTGGCAAAGGATGACACGTTTAGAACCATAGGTATGTTTGTCACTGGTAGGACAAAGCAAAGAAGAAAAAAAACAAAAATCAAAGTTTTGACCGGTTTATTAATTGTCAAACCTATTATACAATTCAATATATGAACTAGTCAAACAGGGATGAAAAATCACATTAAGACTTGAATAAGGAACATAAATCCAATGCTTTCACTGTTAGATAGCTTTCATGTGATGTGGGAGACAATTAAAGGTTGGACTATTAAGGTAGATGGATTTGAAAAAAATACAAGGCTTATGACCCTGCTTGTGGGAAAGGCTTCCATTCATTTGACCCTGCCTGCTGGAAAATTCAATCATATAACTAAATCTAATTGATAAAATGGTTATACAGTAGTATTATGTTTTAAAAAACATCAATGGAGAACCACTCTATACGTGTATTCTTCTTACTTGCTCTTATCATCTTGCTCCTCTTATCAGATTGTAGTGCAATATCAGATACAATATCTGCAAATCAAGAAATTAAAGATGGTCAAACAGTTGTTTCTAGCGGGGGGATGTTTGAACTAGGATTTTTTAGCCCGGGTAAATCCAAGAATCGATACTTAGGGATATGGTACAAGAAGATATCAGGGGGTACAGTTGTATGGGTTGCAAACCGAGAGACACCAATTAACGATACATCGGGCGTGTTCAAAGTTAGCAGAGAGGGAAACCTGCTGCTTTTCAATGGTGCGAACAACTTGGTCTGGTCATCCAATTCGACGGTATCGTTGAGGAGTAATAATACAGAGGAGGAGGTCGTGGCACAACTTCTGGATAATGGTAATCTTGTTTTGAGGGATGAAAGTCCAATTTGGCAAAGTTTTGATTATCCTGGTGACACATTTTTACCAGGAATGAAAATGGGGAAGGATTTGGTAACCGGTTTAGAACGGCTCATGACATCTTGGAAAAGTCCAGATGATCCTTCTATAGGTGCGTATATTACTAAAATAGACACAAATGGATTTCCACAATCATTGGCATGGCGAGGTCAAACATTAGTAACGAGACTTGGACCATGGAATGGTCGCGGATTTAGTGGCTTTCTTATTGACATGCCAAATCCAATTATATCAGTTGAGTTTGTAGTTAATCAGAAGGAAGTATATCATAAATATGATCTTAAGAGTTCGGTTCTTTTGAGGATAGTTCTGACATGGGACGGAAAGACACTGGCTATGCACTGGATTGAGCGAATTCAAGAGTGGGCTGTGTATGCGGATCTTGTGGTAGATAGTTGTGATCGGTTTGGACTCTGTGGTCCATATGGAAGCTGTAGCATTAACAAGCATCCACCCTGTACTTGTATCAAAGGTTTTGAGCCAAAAAACCCAAAAGAATGGGATGCATCTGATTGGTCGAGGGGGTGTAAACGTAAAAAGCCTTTAAAATGTGAGAATAGGGATGGGTTTCAGAAAATTTCCGGAGTCAAAGTACCAGATACACGAAGGTCATGGTATAATTACAGTATGACTCTTGGAGAATGTGAGATGAAATGCAGAAAAAATTGTTCATGTACAGCTTATACAAGTTTAGATATCAGAAACGGTGGAAGTGGTTGTTTGCTGTGGTTCGATGAGCTCATGGATACCAGAGAGTGTGATTCAAGTCAACATATCTACATACCAATGGCTGCTTCTGAGTTAGAAGGTACACATGTTTCCAGACGAGCATCTAGAATCGCACACCTTTATATAAACCACCTTTATATAAACGTCAATGTTTGTATTGTACTATCACTGTGTTTTAAGTTTGTGAATGAAACTTACCAGCTATTGTCATTTCTTGATGAAAGGTCGCGCATACTTCCCGTTTTACTCCAACAGAAGGAAACGAGTATTGATCATAGTCCTGTCAATGTCTTCGGTTGTGCTGCTTTTGTCTGGACTAGCATATGCCTGTAGAAAAACGCCTTACATGAAAGGCCTAGGTAACACAAATGGGTCATTTCTGCTTTTAATAAATCATGTATTTTTTTTCTTTAGAAAGGAAATTTATTCACACACTTCTAACAAATAAGATTGTGTATATCAGACGATACATTAATCAAACATATCATATTGTAGGAAACTGGGGTGGTGAAAGGCATAGAAGTCTGAAGATGGAACATCTAGAAGATTTACAGTTTTTTAGCTTTTGTAAAGTAGCAAGGGCTACTGACAACTTCAGTGTCTCGAATAAAATTGGAGAAGGTGGCTTTGGTCCCGTTTACAAGGTAACTGGTTAATGTTTTTCAAAGAATGCAATGCTTATTAGTATCATGAATCGAAAATGTAAAAGTTAAAGAATACTATAAGTTATCATGAACTCAAAATTATAATTGTTTAGGGTGTTCTGGAGGATGGGCAAGCAGTAGCTGTGAAGAAGCTATCAGAAACATCTCAACAAGGACTGGACGAGTTCATAAATGAAGTCATTTGTATTGCAAAACTTCAGCATCGGAACCTTGTGAAGCTTCTTGGATACTGCATTCATAGAAACGAACTAATTTTGATTTATGAGTATATGACTAACAAAAGCTTGGACTTGTATCTCTTTGGTTTGACTCCTATATGATTTCACTTGGTCTCTTTCTTTCATACTTCATAAAATAACTAGTTACCTTACTACAGATGAAACCAGAAATTTGATGCTTGATTGGCCTAAGCGTTTTCACATTATTCATGGGATGGCTCGAGGTATTCTGTATCTACATCAAGACTCCCGATTTCAAGTTATTCACAGAGACCTCAAGGTAAGTAATATATTGCTGGACAGTGACATGAATCCAAAAATATCGGACTTCGGCCTTGCTAGAAAGTTTGTAGGACATGATGCCGATGCAAAGACAAAGAAAGTGGTTGGAACTTAGTAAGAATCCATAACATGTTGTCCATTGACATAACTTTAATACATTTTCCGCTTATGTTATACTAACATATCAGCTATTTCTTTCAACATTTCTGCAGTGGTTACATTTCTCCTGAGTATGCAGTACACGGGCGATTCTCTATAAAGTCGGATGTATTTAGTTTTGGTGTTATGGTGTTGGAGATCGTTAGTGGGAAGAAAAATAGAGAATTCTCTCACGAAGACCACAGAGACAACCTTCTTGGACATGTATGTTAAATTAACACTATATCCAAATATTCTGACCAGAAGCTATTAATTTAATTTTTACCATCATCCTCTTTTTTAGAACCTTCGAAGTTTTAACAGCATCCTTTAGTATATACTAAAATATGATTTTTTTTTTTGTTTATTCTAGGCATGGAGGCTATACAGAGAAAAAAAGAGTATGGAAATCATGAGTGAATCATTATGCTCATCATGTGTTGTCTCTGAAGTACTAAGATCAATACACGTTGCACTATTATGTGTGCAACATCATGCAGAAGATAGACCAACTATGTTGTCAGTAGTTCTGATGTTGGTTAGTGAGAGTGCATTGCCTGAACCTAATCAGCCGGCTTTTTTCACAGACCAGAGCTGTCCTCAACTTGATAACCTTCCATCCGTTAATGAATGCACGATAACACTATTGAATCCACGATAACACATTATTCGTAAGTATATAATGTTATAGATAATGATTAGGTTTTTTTGGTTTCATATTTCATATCTTTAATAGTTTATACTAGTTCCTTTTCTAGATTTTTATCCACTGTATACTCTCTATCCTTTTAATACATACTCCAATTACACAATTATTATTAAAAATATCATAACATTAATCGTTAAAATTGATGAATGGAGGCAACCTTCTGAAGTTGCAATTGCTTATGGTCGTGGAATGTAATTGATTTTCCTCTTTTGTAATTTTATTAATTAGTTTATTTGTTAAATTGTTGATTATAGTTATAAATTATGAAGTTATGTTTATTATTGATGGGTTTTGTAAGATTTTGAGTTTTGGTTAATGTTTTTTTTTTTCCGGAATGTTTGTTTTGATAAGTAGAAGTAGATACATGTTTTGCTTATGTTGTGAATATGGGATAATTTCATAAGTTGTTGCTTATGTTTGAGTGTTTGGCAATTTATGAAAATAGCTTATTCGTTGTTAAATGATTACGTGGGTGTTTGGGATTCCTAATATTTTCTGCTTATAGGGAAAAGCAAATAAGCAGTTAAGGAATTAGTGGTAGGATTTGCTTATGCCGTAAAATGTAAAATATGCAATTAGACACCAAAGAAACACAACCAGTATAAACTATGGAACAAAATCATTATTGTGGATAATGCAGTTAATCAAATGCTATAATCTCCTAATTGATTACTATGCGGTCCTCCAGTAGATTTACTAATGCAAGAACGTTCATCGACATTCTTGGTACAGTCAACAAATCTTATTGGTTAGTTTATTAGTGTTACTTTTTGTTTGTGCCTCAAAATGATTTATGGGTGTAGGGGATTGGCTGGGATTACCCATTTTGCCTCCTTTTTCGGATCTCGGGACTGCTGGAAGCATGATTTTTGGTGGACATTATGTAAGGTCTCTTATATTTGGAATTTTTTTTCAAGTCAAAGAAAGATAGTCTTCATGGAATAATTCTCTAGCTTACTTTCTTTGTATCTTTCATATATGATCAGAATATGCTGCCTAAAGTTGCTTTGTGTTCCATTTTATTAATTAGATTATGTATTTTGGCCAGCAGAAAAGTATAGACACTAAAATCAGCAAATACATATGTTAAACAAAAGTGGCTCAAAATCAACAAAAAGTAGCATAGATGAGCTGTGTGTTTGATGATTCTCTTTGGAAGAGGGTCTTTGTTGAAGAGGCTTTAGTAGGGGAAAGGTGGACTCGATAGTAGCTTTTAGTAATCACGATCCCTGCTAAATCATTGGACTCTTTTGTCACTTATAGATCAACCATTGTGCTTCTACCAAGTGGTCACCCTAACCCAAGTTTTACGACACTTAGATTGCGATTTTGAGTCTTTTTTAACTTACAAGTTATGTTTAGAAAAAAGACTAATTGCAACTCAACTAACTTTTTACCTTAATTGCTAGGCTGCTAGCATAAGTGCAATGATAAATTAATAAAATTTCCAGGTACTATAACAACTACTACTAAAAAAGCTGAAATGTTATATATGATATGCAATTCTTTCATATAGTGGTGGTCACTCTTTACATATTATCAGAAAGCATCAAAGTGAAATGTCTCTGATGCATTTTATTGCACCTTTTCAATTTGTAGACATATATTTGTTTTAAGGTTAGCAATGACATTGTCGATTGTTTGTCTTTGCATCCACCTCCCTAAAAGTTCCAAATAATGGTGATGAACTCCCAAAATTACAATCATGGTAAAACGTTTTGTTTTGTTTTACTGTAGTTACCGACCTTTTTTTAGTATCAGGTTAACATGTTATTAGGTTGTGCCTATAAACTATAGAATGGAAGGAAAAACATTATCCATGGTAACTAACTCTCTAATGGCTCATTTTAAAGCCCGCATATGTATAATGCAAGTGGGATGGGGTGATATTGAGGTCCATGATAATGAAAGTGTTATTTTTTTCATTTTTTCATTTGTATATATTGTTACTAAACAAATATTGCAGATTTACACATTCTTCTGATGTGCAGGTTGGGCACATGGTTTTAGCAAGTCTCGAGCCGAGAACTATCCTAATATGTGATCAGGTGCTAAATAGTTTGTTCATATTTGATAGTTTATGTTTGAAATATTGATCAAGTTATAGGTATTTAAAGCTAAAAATGATCTTTATTAATCTAATATTTACATTCGAACACTAAATTATGTTACTAAGTTCATATGATTATTGCACATTTAGCTTAAACTTGATCGAAGGGTTCTCAATTGCGTGATCTGTTGTAGACAACTTAGAGCACCAGAGAAGGATCTCTTGGCTCAGTGTTTCAGAGCAGACTTCCCTCATGTACAAGTACATTCTCTACTCTATATTTAATCAAACTTAAGTAGAAAAGTTAACGATACCGGTTGTACTCGTGCTGATCGTGTTTTATTGTTCAACATAATTACAAAAGCATATTTGTTTACGATTCATGTTCATACATTTTCAAAAAACTTAAGCTTAAGCTGGTTGGCTAAGCTGAAGCTTAAAAACTTATACATTTTAAAAAATCTTCAAGTGAGGAGCTTATGCATAATAGCTTATTTGCCCCTTTTAAAAGTAATAAGCTCATGGGATTAAGATTATTCAAACCCGGCCAAAGTTCATAATAGCTATTTGGAAACATAATAGGTTATATCAAGCACATTAAATAAGCTTATCTAAACACCCCCTTAATTTGGAAAGTAATAGAAGAATTTTTTTGTATAATGCTTTGGTCAACCGAACTTGTGCGCACTTCTTCAGTTCGTATCTAAAGGTCAAAATGGTCATAAGGCGAGCGCATTAAATTGTGTTCTTAGGGGATATTTGGCTAAGCATAAGCTTATATTTATTCAGAAAGCTTTGAGGAGCTCATGCTTAATAGCTTACTTTCCCTTTTAAAAAGCTATAAGCCCATGGAATTAAGATTATCCAAACACCATTTTGATAGTTATAGGGAAACATAATAAACTATTAAGCACGTAAAATAGGCTTATCCAAACACCCCCTTAATACATGGAAAATTAAGGGATAATTTTATATTTACCCAACCTAAATATCAAGATTTCATATTTACCCAAAACACAAGTTTTTAGTACACATGCATTGACGGAGCTTGAAGAAGTTTATAGGAGGGGCCGAATTGAAGTTGTGAAATTTTGGAGGGGCCAACTACTACAATTGTGCTTATTAAACTATGTTTATATATGAAATACACATACAAAACTACACATGGAAGCTAGATATTTGGGGGGGCCACCACCCATGAAAGCTGATCTCTGTACCGTATGCAATCTTTAAAGCGTGTATTGGGGAAATTTGAAATTATGAGGTTTAAGTTGGGTATATATGAAATTGCCCCGAAAATTAATATAGTACAGGGTAATAAAATTTCTTGGATAAAGTCTCTTTTCTTGGAGGTGTGGTGAAATAAACTTTTATATGCTAAAAACCAAGCACCGAAATATCTTAAGGTTGTCATATCCTCTTCATATGAAGCATTTGAGAGATTCACATATAGCAGCTCCTAAGTATGTTTGATGATGACCATTATAGTTGTTGGGTGAAAGTTTAAAAATACGAGCATAGTTTTCAAATGCGATGATGTAATGATGAGCTTTGAAATTATCATTTATATCTGAAATACTTTCAAATTTGGAGCGATGTACGTAATATGATGACCGGGAGTAGTAGGTTACAGGGTCACAAAGTTTGAAATTGGCGAAATGGTCCATGTGGCTTACGTTGACTTTCACGATTCATCCCTTAACTTTTTTTTTTAGTTAAAAAAGTTACAGTAATGGTCCTTATGGTTATTGACTTTCAGATTTAGTCCGTTTTTATACTTTTCACCCGTTCTCTTCGCGTTTTATCCGTTTTCTTACGTTTTTATCGGTTTCATCCGGTTTTATCGGTTTTCATCCGTTTTTATCCGTTTTCTTACTTTTTAAATTTTTGTGTTTTTACCATTTTTCTACGTTTGTCTATTTTTTATTCGTTTTTCATCCATTTATTTTATATTTTTGTCCGTTTTTCTTACATTTTGTCTGCTTTTCTTACGTTTTTGTTTGTTTTTGTACTATTTCAACAATTTGAAAATTTTTATCAAAAAGAAAAAAAATTTGAAACAATTTGAAAAAAAGTTTTCCAAAAAAAAATTGGAATTTTTTCGCAAATTTGAAAAAAAAAATTCTAAAGAAATTTTAAAAAAAAAATTTCCGAAAAAAAATTTGAAAAAAAAAGTTCCAATTTTTTTTTTCGTAAATACTTTTTTTTCAAAAAAAAATAAATTGGAATTTTATTTTTTTTCTGAATTGTTTTTTCGAAATTCTTTTTAAAAAATATTTTTTTCGAAATTTGGACATATTGAAAAAAAAAATTGAAAAAGAAATTCGAAAATAATTTTTTTTCGAAAGTTCTGAAACAAATCCGAAAAGTCACAAATACTTCGAAAAAATTTGGAAAAAATTTCGAAAATAGTTTTTTTTTTCAATATGTCCAAATTTTGAAAAAATTATTTTTGTAAAAAGAATTTCGAAAAAAACAATTTAGAAAAAAAAATTCCAGTTTCTTTTTTTTTTTGAAAAAAAAGTATCAACGAAAAAAAAATTTGGAACTCTTTTTTTCAAAAAATTTTTCGGAAATTTTTTTTCCA
The DNA here is from genome assembly GCA_910596185.1 of Chrysanthemum makinoi. Lineage (NCBI taxonomy): Eukaryota > Viridiplantae > Streptophyta > Magnoliopsida > Asterales > Asteraceae > Chrysanthemum > Chrysanthemum makinoi. Next base: position 265,033,273 of record OU343221.1, read on the forward strand.
ATTTTTTTTTTCAAAATTTTTTTGGAATATTTTTTTTTCAAATTTGCGTAAAAATTCCAATTTTTTTTTTGGAAAACTTTTTTCAAATTTTTTTTTTTTTTGAAAAAAATTTTCAATATGTTGAAATAGTACAAAAACAAACAAAAACGTAAGAAAACAGACAAAATGTAAGAAAAACGGATAAAAATGTAAAATAAACGGACAAAAACGAATAAAAGTAGACAAAACGTAAGAAAAACGGATAAAAACGGACAAAATCTTGCGGGTAAGAAAAACGGACAAAAACGGATGAAAACCGATAAAAACGTAAGAAAAACGGATAAAAACGTAAGAGAACGGGTGAAAAGTATAAAAACGGACTAAATCAAAGAAAGTAAATAACGAGGACCATTACTGAACTTTTAAGGAAACCGATGAAAGTCAACGAAAGCCACAGGGACTCAAACTTTGTGACCTGGTAACCTAAGTTCTCGGTCATATTACGAACATCGTTCCAAATTTGAAAGTATTTCGTCAATGGTAATTTTCAAATTTCATTCGCGTACATTGTCGTTTTGAAAAACTATTTCGATATCTTTAGCTTTCACCCTAGTTGTTGAGAATAGGTAATTTTGGATTGATCAAACCTTACAGATAGAATGGGAACATCAAAATGTAACACATGTTGCGTCATACATCGTTACCTACAACTGTCGCGAATGAGAGAATTGAGAGGCACACCGGATAAATCGAAGCCTATGATGAGCTTTTTCAAGGTTACCACTACACCTTATATTCCCAAGTAGTTTTTTGTGTATTTTATCCTACACGAAAAGATGATTAGGGCCGTCAGATATTCTTATGAAAAGATAATTAATCATGATGCTTGCACACCCACTTATTCATTGCTCTTCGCGTTTGTCTAATTATATTTCTTTTCTTTATCTAGAAGGGACAACTACAAATGAGGATTACATTCTTCCATTTAAAACCGGCATTTTCACAAAAGTTCATGTTCTTCCAGTTATTTTGAAATCTTTTATATAATAAATGAAAACCTCAAGTGAGGATTTTGATGGTGGTTGTGTAGCAATTGTTTACCGAACTTGATCCGAGACAACCAAAGGGAAACTGATGTGAATGATTTTGAGTTCAACTCAGAGGGTAATTTTATACATGGCCTTTTGTTTATAGTTTCTCATTAACATTCCAGCATAAGATTAAAAAGTAAATTGATCTAAATTATCGATACACAAACACGAGGTAGTTAAACTTTGTACATAATCATATAAAGATGACCCATGTCTATGAAAGTGTTATATAAAACTTTTACCATACATCAAACATAATTATAAATCAAAATTAAGAATCATAATTAAAACAAAAAATGAAAATTAAGCTATTTGTTTTTTAATAAATAAAAATACATTATTGAAAATTTTAGAAAAAAACCTCGCGGTATTATAACTAGTAATCCGGATGTCAATAAAACGACAAGCTAGAAAGGACCTGCAATTTGGTTTTCTTTTGTACAATAAAACGACAAACTAATGTAAATAGATGTTGGATTCTAATTAGCATTTCACACCTAAAAACTTTTAAATAAAGAGTTTATAATACTTTTAAGTCATGAGTTTAATAATACTTGTAAGCCATGAGCTTAATGAAACTGCTACGGGTTCTTAAATTTTAGTAGTTAGAAAATTATAAATGGGGTCCTTTACAAAGTTTGATATTGGAAGCTCCGTTACACATGGTGTTGGCGTAGGAAATCTGGAATGTGGTCATGGTTGTCAAAGGCGGGGCAAGGTGGTGGCAGGGGTTGTCATGGTGATGGCATAGGTCGTGGCTGGTTTATTAGATAAGTAATATATCAAGATAGGAATCCTGAAAATATGATAAGTATCATTTCCTATATATGTTTCCACATACTCCAAATTACAAATTCAAATTAGATTCAATAACCGTGTTTTAGTATATACTGTAGTAAATTTCTAAAAACATTCTAATTCTACTTTTTTGTATAAATAAACGGTAACGACTATCATTCATTTATATTAAATAAAACATTATGACTAAAGATGTTAAAAAACTTGTGTTCTCAGGCTCGCGTCTAATTGAACAAAATTATGCTTCATATGCTGAGATAAAGCTAGAAAGGGGCAAGGGTGGGTAGACGCCCCCTCGAAGCTTTACATACGCAATAAAATAAATACCATTTTTTTAATAGATTGCCCCTCAAAATGTGAACAAATTAAATAGAAGCAGCGAAGAAATAAGAATACAACATTGTGATATATTTGGTAGACATGTTTTCTTTTCTTTTTTATTGTCAAACATACTATTTTCTCATTTCCTACAAACCATGTCTTTTACTCTTAGAAACAACCAACGAAAATTAATGAGTATGAGGTTGATAAGGAAGAGGAAAAAAAGAGTCAGATTGTTGAACAAATTGAAATTCATTTTAAAATAAATAAGGTTGAAGAAGATAAATCTATAAAGAAAAGAAGAATAAGATAGTCTTGAATGAAAATGTCTGTGATAATGAAGAATGGCTTTCAATTAGAACAAGGGGATCACCAAAAGTTCTTTTCCATTTTATGACGAAACTTACTTCTGCTCAAAGGAAGGATCTTATTGATATGGGCTTCGGATCACTTTTTAGGATGGCAGTAGAAGAAATTCTAGTGAAATAGGACATTTTGTGGTAGATAACTTTGATTCTGCTGAGTTGAAGTTAAAACTTAAGAACTACAATATATTAATAACACCAAAGATAATTCATGAGGTTTTAGGTGTACATTTAGGAGGTATAGATCTTCATGGATTGAATAAGGTTGAAAGGCAAGATCTTGTAAGCATAAGATGGTATGATCAATTTAATAATAGGTATCCAACACCCAAGAAGGTTGTTGACATCAATACACAAACTAAAGTGGATGGGATTTTGTTTAAGCTAAACGTACTTGTTTTATTTTCAAATGCCATGGGGTTCGCTGGCATAGGTGGCCAGCGTAGGAAAGTTAAAAAGTCAAAGGCAATTTGTAAAGCTGCTGTTATATGGGGTTTTAAATGGGAGAACATGAATTTTCAAATTGTGTAAGAATGTATAATGTTAACACCCTTAAGAAAGTGAGTCATGAAAGATGAGACTACTCTCTTAATGGTTATATCGGTTTGCAGATAATTTGTGTTAGAAAAATGGTGTTTGGATTGGGGTATAAAAGGGGAACATGGGGTGATGGATGAAGCCTTTCTAATGTAGCAACCATTTTATCATAAATAGTGAGTCTGTTGGAAATGTATATATTTACAAACATGTGAATGTCCGGATTCGAACTCGTGACCACGGGATTGCACACATTAGCGAATGAGAATTAAAGTTAATAATTAATGTTTATGTTTACGATTAATTATTACACATTAAGTCCGGTTAACGATCGTTATGTATTTAACGGAAAAATGACTAACGACCGTTAAAATGGAAAAGAGAAGGACTAGAAATGGAAACTTGGGAAAGTTATGGAATGGGCTTTGGGCTCCTCTTGGTGGCCGGCCATAGGCTTCTCCAAGGCCTCCATTCCCAACTTGTCCTCAAGTTTTCTACTAGTATATAGGAGGGTAAGGTGCAGGGTTTCATTCACACTTGTGCATTGATTAACCCAGATCTCCTCTACTCTTTTCATAGCTTGGCCCAGAACACCCCATTTGTTAGGGAGTTGGTTTTGTTTCATATCTGAGGGCTTGTGTTAGATCTAGCAAGCGATTAGTTGGTTAATTCGTGTATACAAGAACGTGGTTGTAAGACATTATTCTTACACCAATAAGTACTTCTTTGGTTTGCTTTGCTCGAGGATGGTTTTGCTTTGCTTTCAGTGATTTGATATTCACAAGAGGTGCGTTACGCATACTTTCGTTAATTAATTTATTTGTTATGATCTTAAGTCTTATTTGTGTACTCTTGATGTCTTTATGTTTTAGTATATTTTATATATCATAAACTCAACAGTGGCATCACGAGCCTTGTATAACAAGTAATTCTTGAAAACACATAATTAAAATAAACATGAATGTGTTATTATTTGTATGCTTAGATCTAGGGTTTTGCAAAACCTAAACCCTAATTTTGAGGGGGGCGTTTTTTTGGTGCCCTAATTAGGGTTTTGTAAACTTTTGTTTTAATTGGATTAGAAACCCTAAGATGCATGCAACTTTATGTGTATATGCGTAACTCTGTTTAATTGCATTAATTGTTAAGTGTAATTTATATCCATGATTATTATCTGCATGTTTTATCATGGATCTGTTTTTTAATATGTCTTTCATGTTTTAAGTGATATACATTAAATATTGATAGATCTTAAATTGGGAAGACCTCATTATAATTATTTTAATCAGTTATGTGCTATGTGGTATATATTTAGTTTTGACTTACGCAATCGATGAATCGATATGTGGTTTCCTTGTACATAGATGAAAGCGGTGGAAGTCTTAATTAAATATATGCATATTGACAGTTATAAAATTGGTTATTAATAAGATTTATCAAAACCGTTTGCATGTGGCTATTTGATATACATGACTTGTATTTGTTATGTATTCATTGTTTATTTGTTTATTTTTTCAAATACTTGCTTGTTTGTGTTTATGTAACAAGGGTATTTTTACAAGAAAAATAAACCGATCTAAACAATGGTGAAACATGTATTTTTAAGAATAGTAATCATAATCGTTTAATTGATTGATGACCTTGGTACAAATAGTGAAAAGGCTCACCCATGAGAATGAACTAATAAAAGGGGTTTAAAGTGTAGTCGCCTTTGAATGGATGTCTAAGGTTGTGCTTTAGCACGCGTACTGGTCCTCTGCCCCCTTAAGTTAGTGGAGCTACTTAGTAAGTCATTAAATGTGCAAGCTCATCTTAAGGGCGAATTCGTGTTGATTCCATGCGCCCCTTAGGTGGTAATTATCCGAAACACTAAGTGTTTACACTTATGCAAAAGTACGGTATAATGGATGATAATTAACACTAATTCCTTGATTGGTGAACCCAATACCTCAATTAAAGTTTGATGATGAAAAGCTTAAACATTAAAACAAGATATAAATGTTTTAATAAAACTATGCTACAAAGATGAATGCATGACATCTTTGTACATATTTGATTTAACATCAAAACTATTACCCTTTAATTTATGTTATATGCCATCCAGCGGAAACACCTAAGATTACTTTCTATTTGCGTGAGAACGTGATTTAGATCTTAATCAAAGGGTAAAATGTCCACGTGTCGTGAGAACGGGCATGGGCGATTTTGCAGTTTCTTAAGTTGGACAACTTAATTGAGTTAGGCGGTGGCGAAAACTCAAGGCATAAGATGGGATAAAACATGTTTACATGGCGATTGATATTGGCTCTATGTAAATCCCATAAATCTAGGAATTGCAATTGAAATTGGCAATTGAGCAAATGCTCTACCATTTTGTATAAGGTTCATCACTAACAGATCAACTGATGTGATGAGATTATGACAATTTGGATCCTAGTTTTCAATAAATATTAATTGGTTATATGAATATGAACCTTGGGTATTTAATTGTTTATTGAAAAGGAAAATTATCAAATTACTAATTATGGTTTTGAACTTTTTACGTAGATGGCTCAATCGATAACACTATGAGCTTCTTGAGTGCCGCTTTCAAAGATATGATTGGAAGGGACAAGTTGACTGGCCCTAATTTCAATGATTGGCATCGTTCACTTAGGATCATCCTTCGTGTTGCCAAAAGGGTTGAATTTTTGACTACACCTCTACGAGACTCCTCCCAACACAGCGAATTGCTGATTAGAGGCATATCGTGTTGAATATGACTTATAATGATGTGGCGTGTCTAATGCTTTCGGGGATGTTTGCTCAATTGCAAAAATAATTTGAGCACTATCCTATAGCATGCTAGATGAACTCAAGCGATATGTTTGAGAAGCCACCAGCAATTTGAACCGTATGAACTAATTGAAAAGGTTCAGCTGCGAGGCAGGAGGCGGCAAATCTGTCTCGACCACGTCCTGAGATGAAACATCACTTGGACCAATTGGAGAAGCTCGGTTGTGGTTACTCGAACGATGTATGTGTCGGACTCATCAATCATTCCCTTAATGGGAACGATTTGGTGATTTTGTCCGCAATTTTAACATGCATTACACGCGGGAAGACATGAATGAGTTACATGCAATGCTTGTAGACTACGAGAGATTGCCAAAGAAGGCTCTACACTGCTGTGCTCGCTATACAAGGTGGTAGGGTGAATAAGCCTAAGCCGCAAGCAGATAAGAAAGGGAAAGGAAAAGGAAAGGGGAAGCAAGTTGTCATCCCACTAGCTCCTAAGAAGAACCACGGAAAGAAAAAGGAGAATCCTAAGAAGGATTTGTCTTGCCACCACTTGCAACTCACCCGGTCAACTGGAAGCGGAACTGTCATTTATCTGAATGAGTGCCTTCAGAATAAAAAATAAGATGGTGCCTAGCTCATCAGGTATTTTTATGTTTGAATTATTTTCTTTTCCTCATAAGTTAAATTCCTGGATATATGATATAGGATGTGGTACTCACATCATGTACATACATGAGGACTTAGAGGCGAAAAGTACATGTGGAGAGAGATACTTGTGCGTTGGAAATGGAAAGCGTCTCAGCTGTGAAGCCATAGGGACTTTTGATTTAGTGTTGCCTTTGGGCTTAATTTTAGAACTAAATAATTGTCATTATGCACCCTCCATTGTTAGGGGTGTCATTTCAGTTTCTTTGTTAAAAGATATTGATTTTGTGCACACTTTACAAGTTATGGAATTTCAGTTTCTTTAAATAATGTTTTTTACTTTAATGCAATTCCTACTCTTGGTGTGTTTGAAATTGATATGGATGGTTGTATATCCAATGAAAATAATTAGTTGTATAGCATTAGCAATAAGAAGAGCAAGTCAAACTGTGACTCTTCTTATCTTTGGCATTGTCGCCTTGCCCATATTGGGAAAGCATGGAAAAGCGCAACCGCGATGGGCTTTACAAACGGTCAATGATGAATCATTTGACAAATGCGAGTCTTGCATTCTTTGGAAAGATGACAAAAACCTTTTCACCTCAAGTGGAAAGGGCTTCGATCTACTTGGATTGATACACACTTGATGTGTGGTCCACTTAGACATGTGTCAAAAGCGTGGTGTGCTACTTCTTCCTTTACGGATGATTTCAATCGTTATGGTTATGTTTATTTACTTAAACATAAACATGAAGTCTTTGAAACATTTAAGGTTTTCAAAAGTGAAGTAGAATTACAACTTGGTAAGAAGATTAAAGCTCTTCGATCCGATAGAGGTGGTGAATATATAAGCCAAAAGTTCAAAGATTACTTAGAGAGTGTGGAATTATCCGGCTCACATCTCCTTATACTCCACAACAAAATGGTGTATCAGAAAGGAGAAATCGTACCTTACTTGACATGGTACGATCAATGTTTGAACTTACGACTCTACCTTTTACTTTTTGGGATTATGCCCTTGAAACTGCTATTCGCATTTTGAATATGGTTCCAACTAAGAAGGTTGTTAAAACTCCATATGAAATATGGACAGGAAAATCTCCCAACTTTTCTTACTTAAAGGTCAGGGATGTGGCGTTTGTTAAACGTGACACACTGATAAGCTCAAGCAGATCGTTAAGTGTATCTTTGTAGGATACCCTAAGGAAACTATGGGTTACTACTTTTACTACCCAGCTGAGAACAAAGTCATTGTGGCTAGGTATGGAGATTTTCTTGAAAGGAATCTCATATCTCAAGAACTCAGTGGGAGAGTATATGATCCGGAATATGATCAAGAAGATACAACACCTTACGAAAATACTAGCCAACTTCAAGAAGAACACGAAAGCTTAGGTGCTCCTCCAAGTTGTTCCCATTCGTGGTCTGCGAAGGACTATACGTGCACCGACCGTCTATGTCTTAACGTAGAGGTGGAGGAAAATATGGTTGGGGATCTTAATGAACCTCCAACTATAAAATCGCCATGGTGATCTGAGAAGGATAAATGGCAGATTGCTATGAATGGGGAAATGCAATCCATGAAAGATAATGATGTTTGGATTGAAGTTGACCTTCCTCCCAAGGCTAAGGTCGTTGGGAGTAAGTGGATCTTCAAAAAGAAAACTGACATGGATGGCAATGTACACACCTACAAGGCTCGTCTGGTGGCTAAAGGTTTTACTCAAACCTATGGCGTTGACTACGAGGAGACATTCTCTCCTGTAGCGGACATAAGAGCTATTAGGATTCTCATAGCTATAGCTCACACTATGACTATGAGATTTGGCAAATGGATGTCAAAACTGCTTTTCGAATGGCGTCAAGATGAAGACATCTATATGGCACAAAGGAGGGGTTTGTGAATCCATTATTTCCTACCCGTGTATGCAAGCTTAAGAGGTCCATTTATGGACTAAAGCAAGCATCAAGGCAATGGAATAAAAGATTAGATGGAGAAATCAAAAGTTTTGGATTTACTCAGAATCTTGATGAGCCATGTAATATCCAAAAGCTAGTGGGGAGTCGTGTTACTTTCCTTATTAAATAATCGATGACATATTAATCATGGGAAATCATATACCAAGTCTAAATGAGGTGAAAGCCCATCTTGGTAAATGTTTTGATGAAGAAAGACAGAGGCGACATATATACTTGGAATCAAGATCTACCGGGATAGATCAAGGCGGCTAATTGGTTTAAGCCAAAGTGCTTACATTGACAAAATATTGAAGAGATTAAATATGCAAAATTCAAGAAGGATTTTTGCCAATGCAAGTGAATCATGGTTTGAGCAGCCAAGCATTGCTTCAACACTAGAGGTGGCGTATGAAGAAAGTTCCTATGCTTGGCTGTAGGATCTATCATGTACGCTGTTCGATGCACAAGGCCTGATGTGGCGTTGCTCAAAACTTGACCGGTCGGTATCAACGAGAATCGGGTGAAATTCCTGGACTGTTGTTAAGCATATTCTCAAGTACCTTAGGGCTACAAGAGATATGTTCATAATGTATGGAGGAAATCGAAGCGAGCTGCATGCATTACAGTTCTTTGCGATGCATCACGGAATGTGACAAAGATGATACGAAGTCTCAAAGCGGGTTACATTTTGTCATCAATGGAGGTCTGTGGATTGGAAGAGTAAGAAAGACAACACTTGCAATATGCGCTTTCACGAGAAAGTGAGTACATAGCGTCTGGCGCCATGGAAGCTGTTTGGATAAGGAAGTTTGTTTGGGCTTGGTGTTATGCGTCGATTGAACATCCTATTAAAGTATATTGTGACAATTCAGTGCAATTGCCCATGAACCTGGAGTGATGAAGGGCACCAGACACTATCCTAGACAATATCATATGTTAGAGCAAGTCGAGATAGGTGAAATTGAGTTGCTGGTTCACACCGGATGATAACCTAGGATCCGATTACGAAAGCCTTGCACGGTGAAAAACTTAATCATTTGTCCGATAAGTTTGGACTTCGTTTAGCTAGTAGTTTCATGCCCATCTGTGACTAAGTATTTTAGATAAAAGGATATTGTAAACATTATTATTGAAATGAAATAAAGTATTTTTGTTATGTTTATTATTCATTTATTATAATGTTGTCCTATATTTACATGTTTAAATCCTTGAATAACTTAAGTTATTCTAAATAGTTCATTGTCAATCAATAACATGGGAATGATATTGAATTAAGACAAATCTGAGTATTAGTTAGAATATACTTGAAAGTATATTGATGCGTAGCATGACTAATTTCAGATGATATTCAATGAATTGAATATAGGACTTATCACACTCACATGATGATACTTTATGGATCTTTGTCATTAAGTATATCATGGATATTTATCCTCTGACTTGAGATACAAGAGATATGTCATGGATGTAGTGCATTTTTATGAAGCAATCTAACGCTACGTGGCGCTGGTAGTTATAAGGGTTGTTTTAGAAGTGTTCTTAAATTATGAATCCTGCTTGTAGTCAAAATGGGATTTGTTTCCTTCAAATTTATTTTGAAGTTTAATATATCTTTGGCCCTCGTAGGATTGTTAAGATGTTTGTATGGCCATACCAGGTCTTCGTTGAGAAGAATTGTAATCTTAATAAATCATAAAAGCGAGAAAACAATAGTTAATTAAGAAATGAGTGAGATCCATATTCTTATTAACATGGTATTAGAAACAAAAGGATGAATATGATGATGAATCATCAAACTTGGTTTTTCTCCAGAAGACCATACGAGTTGTACGGGGCATTGGCGTGTTGCTAGACGCTAACCAATGTCATTTCACGTTGTAAAACATATCAAGTGGGATTTATTGGAAATGTATATATTTACAAACATGTGAATGTCGGATTCGAACTTCGTGACCACGGATTACACATTAGCGAATGAGAATTAAAGTTAATAATTAATGTTTATGTTTACGATTAATTATTACACATTAAGTCCGGTTAACGATCGTTATGTATTTACGGAAAAATACTACGGCAGTTAAAATGGAAAAAGAAGGACTAGAAATGGAAACTTGGGAAAGTTATGGAATGGGCTTTGGGCTCTCTTGGTGGCCGCCATAGGCTTCTCAAGGCCTCCATTCCCCTAACTGTCCTCTAAGTTTTACCTGTATATAAGGAGGGGTAGGGTCAGGGTTTCATTCACACACAGTGAATTAACCCTTGCCGTCTCCTCTCTTCTTTCTTTAGCAAGCTTGGCGAACACCCCATTTGTTAGGGAGTTAGGTTTTGTTTTTGCATATACGAGGGCTTGTGTTAGATCTGCAATAAACGATTAGATTGGTTAATGGGTGTTACAGAGCGTGGTTGTAAGACATTATTCTTACACCAATAAGTACTTCTTTGGTTTGCTTTGCCGAGGGTGGTTTGCTTTGCTCGAGGTGATTTGATATTCGCAAAGTACGTTAAGCATACTTTCAGTTAATTAATTTATTTGTTATGATCTTAAGTCTTCATTTGTGTACTCTTGATGTCTTTATGTTTATTTTTATTTATATATCATAAACTCAACGAGTCAAGGAGGGCTGCTGACATAGTCTTTGGTTTGTTTACATTAGTTAAAAAGAAATGTAGTTCATCGGTTCTTGTTCTATCTTTTTGGTGTATCGTTGTAGATGAGGCCTTCTTGATTTGATACCATTCTACTAAGATTTGTGAGTCAGGAGAACTCAATGTCTTGGTCTTTGGTATTTTCAGTAAATGTAGTCCACAAATGTATTGGTAATTAAGAAGTGAAATATGAAGTGGTTGATGAATCATGTAGTTGATGATGACAGGCTTATGTTGTTAAGATTGTTGATATGTTCATTAGAATTATTCTTATAGTGATGTGTTTAGGTTGAAGTATAGTATTGTCTATGCAGAACAAGGTCTAGAATATTTGTTCTAAGGGCATGTCTTTAGCATAAAATTCTGTTGACAGTGTAATTTGTAACAAAGTTTTGTGATTAATATATACTTTACAATTTTAAAAAATAAAAAATAAAATAATATCTTTTACTATTTTCAATTATTTTTATCTCAGCAAACTCTAATTTTGTTTTAGTGAAAGAACCTCTATTTACTTAAATTTCCATTATATAGAGAACTCATGAACAACGAATAGTTTTTGCGTTTTCAAACTCTATATAGTTGTGTATTGTTATTTAAATTGAATGTTATTTGATTTCATTTCTGGTTTAAGACCGAACTCATATTAAATTTTCAGTTTGAGACTGAACTCATATTAAATTTCCGGTTTTGTGGTTTACTTTGACACCTATTGTTTGTTGCTCATAGAAAAAACATTATTGCCAAATCTTTTTATAAAAAGGAAACATATGCTTTGTTACTTACTAGTATTTAGTTTCACTGAAATAATATGTGTTTATGAAAAAACTATCTAAGTGCTAAAAATTATTTTACGAGAAATAACATACGTCTTTTGTCGCAAAATAAATTTCCAATTTGTAATACATAAGGTTTAAGGAAATCTCACTAATTATCGTTGGATGGTAATTAATCATTTTTGACTTCAATGTATTTCCATTTTCCACACTGCGCCAGCCATTTCATTGTTTCATGGGCGGGAAAATTGTTTTTTCAACATTTCGTATTTCGCCTATATAAACAACCCAGAACAAGTTTGTATTTCAAGCAGCAAAGGAAACAAATCCAATATGATATGAGTAAAATATCGCATGTTAAAGATGACGTCTTAGTTATATTTAGTGCACACAAAGTGTTCGATAAAATGACTAAAAGATATTTATCTTATAAAAATACATTTAAATGCACTAATTGGTGTATTACCAATACATCTTTTTTTTTTTACTTTTCGCTTTTTAACGATGAACAAAGTAAATAACGAAGCAGACTAACGATGAATAAACAACTTGTTATACAAATAAACGTAAGCGTTTATTTATATTTGACGATCTTCTAATGTTTTGTCGATAACAAACATAAAATCGCTTTTGAAACAAATAAAATATGTAAATAGTTTGAGCCAATAGTTTACTAACACACTTACATTTTCATATAAAACACTAAACAAGTAATATTGTTTACATGTTATAGAAATGCATATGTACAACAACTAGTGTTTACATAATATGGATATGTACTTATATATACTTATTATATATATTATAATGGGTAATGTAATGGGTAAAAATCTAAGTACTTGACTCATTAACTAGATACATTGAATGTAGTTGGGTAAAACCCAAAGTCCATGACCCATACCCATGGAGCTTGATCCATAACACATGACCCATTGCATGACATCATGCATGAAGTCATGTTGGGTATTATCTATGACCCATGGACCTAAACCATACCCATGATTTAATGTCTAGATACATTGTATCTATTGGGTACCCATGACCCAAAGTCCATAACCCATGACCCATGATCCATGACCCAGAACCAAAATATAGAGGAGCGTCCACGGATCCCCAAGATTACCTGGACGGATCCTCAAGTTAGGGATCCGTGGGATCCGGGGAACAGTAGAGGTTTTTGCCTATAAATAGTGAGTCATTTCTTCATTGTAACTCACCCCTTTTACACATACTTTCTTTTAGTATTGTAAAATCTCTAACCTCAGATCCAAAGGAACTTTCTATATAGTTTTGTGTTTGTGTGATTCTCTAGTTTCCTCTTAAAGGCGAGATCACCACCTCTTGAAGTCGAGCAAGCTCAAGTCCATGAGTTGCCAAGCTCCGTCATCATCAAGACTACTGAAGTTCTCTTGTTGATAGTTCTTTCTTCCTCATAGAAGTTGTGTCAAAGGCATTAGTGAAAGGTGCCAAAGGTTCGTGTTAAAGGCATTAGTGAAAGGTGCCAAAGGTCCGTGTCGAAGGCATTAGTGAAAGGTGCTGAAGGTTCCTGTCAAAGGCATTAGTGAAGGGTGCCGAAGGGTTGTGTCAAAGGCATTAGTGAAAGGTGCCAAGAGTCGTGTGTCAACATATTAGTGAAGGTGCCAAGGGTGTACAATCGATATGGTGCATCGATGTACAAGATAGTTAGTTTGGGTTAAAGGAAATTGATATCCTTGATGATGTTGTAATAAGGAGTGTGTCTCCTTTGGGATAGGTGTTGTGTAGTATTTACTCCTTTGTAATAGAACTCGGTATCTAGCCTTGTACCGGATAAAGTGTAGGCGACATTGTGATAGGTTTGGTTCTACCTGTGAAAGAACCGGTGTCCCTTATATGCGGATAAAGAGAAGGCGACGTTGTGAAGGCTTCTCGCCACAAGGAGCTTGTGTTGTGTAGTGATTATGAACTCAGTAGGTGACTCGGGGTGGAGTAGAGACAAGGAAGGTGTCCTTGTAGCCGAACCACTATAAATACTCGCGTCGTGGTTTTGTGCTTCTTACTCTTTATCTTTGCATTGCTTATTTATATGTTTATCTATCAACATCCAACACACACATTTAATAGATTGACATAAGTTGATCTAAATAGTTTAAAGCGAAGTTTTAATCGGTAAAATAGTCAACCCTTCTAGTTTTCCACAATTGGTACGAGCTTAGTTACCAAGTTTCTTAGAATATGTTGTACTTTAAAAACTTGATACGATCCGTGTATGATTGAAAAAAATACTATATGTTGGATAGTGATAGATTATTTTAACAATTTCTCTTTAAGTAATCTTCCTGCTAGGACTCTTCCAAAGTCTTCATTTCTATCCAAAGAAAAATGAAGTCAACACTCAAGGAAGAACTAAAAAATAATCACAACCTACTTCTACTAAGTACAATGGATTACTTTAAAAGCTCATGAAGTATTTCAGGTATAAACCATATCAAGAGCTTAGAGGTATGTTCACTCACCCACAAACTAGCTGATCTTTATCTATAGTACGCTTATATGAATATGTTGATGATATGTGTCTTTCTCCCATGATAAAAACCATGCTTTTAAATATTTTCTTATAAAACTATATGAACACATGAATTAGGACGTTAACTTCAATAGTCGCAAGTCACTAAAAAATCTCTCTTCACCACTTTTATTACTTACTCATCATTGGGAATAATATTCCTCTTTGATATTCTCATTTATACTAAAGATCATCAAATCTACGCCATCTTCGCAAAATAGATCTTTGATGGTTAACTTATCAAAAATCAATTAACCATCAAAACACCTTGGACAAACGTCTATTCAAATAGGAACCTCATTCTACAAGTTCTTTTTCAAAATAAGTTATTGTATAACTTAAAAGTAAAAAAGTAAATCCAAATATTTTTTCTTTCTAAAGTAGCCGGATCCCACAAGTTGTACTAGTCGGATCCCTAAAGCAAAGGATCCGGGGAACCGTTAATCACAAATCACTATACGCTTTTCAAAACCAAAATAATCCATTTTCCCTCCCCCACAAACACAAAACGACCTAACTTTTGCTTCCATCACCATAGGGCTTCATATTCTAAAGCATCTCATTATCGAACATCATTGTAAGTAATTACACTCATATGTTCTATTCATCATCATCTTCATCCTAGGGTTTATGGTTTTAGACCTTTCAATTAAGATTCAATTGATCACTAATTGAAGAAATTAGGTATTGCAAAAATTAATTACAAAAAGGTTTTATACAATTAAAGGTTTTCAAAACAACATTGTTAATACAAATCAAAACCATAAACCCATCTTGACAAATTTTACCTAATTGGAATATTTATTTTCTAGGATCAATCATGCCTAAAGCTACCCAACAAGATCACCATGACACCGTTCACTACCTCTCCAGATACTATCGGAAATAAGAGCTTTAAAAAACCAATCGCAAAATCTTCAAAAATCTAGAAAAACGACTTACCCATAAAGGTCGTGTATTTAAGGATTGTTTCCTTGAAAACATCGACATTCGTCAAGTCTTTTCGGCAATTAACTTTGATTGTCTCTTAGATATTGATGAAGAAATTTGTCTGGTTTTTATCTTTGAATTTTACAAAAGTGTTCGAAACAACGATGAAAGCATCTCAATCGCTTTTATTGTTAACAACCAAAGCATTACCCTACCCCTCAACACATTTGCACAAATTCTTCGCATCCCATATGAAGGAATTTGTATGTATTCCTAAGATTGGTCAATAGCCACTCAATCCTTTGCACTATCACACTCCTCTCGATGACCCCGTAGTTGTTCGAGACACCATCTTCCAGATAAGAACCGACCAATCTTGTCTCAACCACAACAAAGAACTGATTCATCGTTGATCCCTTCAAATGGAACTCTCGATATAATAATTCCCATTTACAAAAAGTGGGAAGAAATCCTTAGAGAAAATGTCATTTGCTTGCAGTCGGAACAAAGACCATCCCAATGCGTGTCTTAACCAAATGATCTATTGTCTCATTCACCAAAGACCATTCAATCTTTCCTATTAAATGGTCAAAAGAATGGTAGGTGTGTTCAAAGTCAACAACATTGTACTTCCCTATGGTATGCTCCTAACACGACTCCGTGAGTATGTTAGTGCAATGCAAGCTTCTCCTATTAACGATGATCACTTTCTTGCCAACCATGTCATGGTGCCACTTACCAAAAAACCTTCCAAACGGCTCATGATCAATGGGAAAAGGCCTCGTGCTCTCTCGTACTCTTCGGACGAAGATGAAGAAGAAGTCAATCCTGTTTCTAACTTTCGAATCGACCCCATGACCTACTATGAACAACTTCCCACTCTTCCAAATGATTCTAAAGAATTCAAGGAAACAAAAGGGATGATCAAATGCCTAACTCACTACCTCCACGGAATGGAAATAAGAAGGGAAGAGATTGACGAAAGAGACATTATGCTTGTTGTTATGGTTATCTTAGATATTTTATGATCATTAAACATTGTACGCTTATGATTGTGCAATACTTACTTTGTTACCTCTATGTTTTTTTGTTATCATAATTACTTGCCTTTATGTTATGATTGTGTATGATATTTACTTTCTTTGATGCTTGTTTCTTGTAAAACTCTTAGTATTTAGTATGCATCACCTAGTGCAAAATCTGCACATTTTCGTAAAGCTCTTTCTGCATTAGTCGGATCCCTCATTTAGAACTAGCGGGATCCCTCAATAAGGGATCTGTGGGATCCGGGCTGACAGAAGTGGATTTGAGACCTCCACATATCAACCCATTTTTCGGACCTTATCATACTAGCTAAACATGATACTTTAGGATCCACGATGTCTTCCTCACTCAAGTAGGTCTCATACTCACTCATAGCTAACTTAGGATCATTTTTAAGTTGTTTTTTTAATTTATCATTTCACCAAAACTCACCATATTTCTGCTCCAATGCTCACATATTATTCCTCACATCTCAAGACACCTAGTTTAATATTTCTCTCAATTTTAGCAAATTGATTTTAGTCATCCTTACCTCAAAATTGGTTAAAAACTAGTTTTTCATTTATCATGATTTTTAAGGAATTTTCCAAATTTCTTTTTAAACTACATATCTCTCAGGATCATTTGAATCCACTTGACACTCTCAAATTTCTTAATGTCATCTTTGATTACCCATTGGTGCTCATAAAAGCCCATTTCTTTATAAAAAGCAATCATTAGCTACCATCAATCATTTCTCTTGATCATTTAAGTCCCTCTTCATTTAAGACACCTAAAAAAACTGAAACACGCAAGATGTATAGGTACTAGACCTTACAAAACATCATTTTCCTTTTTCTTTGAGGCCAGAATCCCTAGGTTTAGCCTTAGGCGGATCCTCATTTGGGGAACCGTGGGAGCAGGGAACCAGAACACCTGGTCAGCTAATCCTAGCTAAAACAATCATTTCAAGCTTTCCTTGCTAACTTGAACACTCCATCTTGCCTTAATTGACTTCCTTCGGTCAACTCACGAAGTTGACTCTGTGCATGCAAATCATTGCATTTTGAAGGATTTTAGTGGTTTAAGCTTTGAATTCACTTACCAATTCCTTTCCTTTATAAACCCCATTTGTTAGTACCTCTAAGTCACCATTCATAACATCATTCTCAGTAATTAAAAGCCTACTTCACTTTATCCATTTATCATTTTATCATGAGGAAAGCTCCTAGTGCTAACTCGTCACCAAAGGACCACCAAACTTTTCGGGTTGTTCACAATCTCTTCAAGCCAAGTCATCACCCGTTAAAACCACTAATGCTAAGATTCCCTCTCAACCAACTCGACCAATCAAGCCAATCCCCGAAAGGATTGTTCCTTGAAACTACCCTTGCCAACACTACCATACCTCCTAAACCAAACACCCCTATTTCCACTAAACCATCACCCTTAGTGCCTAGAGCCATATCATTCACCACTCCACTTTCATCTCCACACCTCTACAATTTAGAGGACTTACCTTCTAAGGCCATCTCATCCTCCACCATTGCCAACATTCTCCTCAATTGAGAAAATAGCACAACAACAGAACCATGGTGTTGAAACAACACTAGCATCGGTTTCCTTCTCTCCATCACCCTCGAATAGTCCCTTTTGGATTATGAGGAATCATCAAAGTCAACCACTCGATCACATGGAAGTAGATACCTCTCTACCACCATCCTTGACACACATTCCACCACCATCACACTTAGTTGAACCACCTTCAAATGTGCCTCTACAAATCCCTCCATCTTGTGTGGATCCTCCACCTTCTTTCTCCAACTTCCCACCTCAAGCCATTCCATTTCTACCACCACCATTCCCGAGCCATGACAAAGATTGTTATCATTGTCAACATGTTGAAGGCTTAGTTCATGAACTACGTGACGAGCTACGTTTCATGTGTTATCACCTCCTCGAACGTTTCGATGAGGTCAACAAAACTAAACATTCTTAAGCTTAAGGATTCAAGTGGTGTTCTAATCTTAAGCTTAACATAGATTGATTAAGAATCATACTTCATGTTTAGATCATTCTCTTAGTTTTAGAGATATGTATATCATTTCTCGTGTTTTTTATTGAATGAAATTACATGTTATATGTCATATGGTCTTGAGAATATGTTTGGTGCCTTAATACACAACTTATTTTGATGTTGATTACACATTTTACACCCACATTGCTGATTTGAGAATGCAGGTTACAGATCCATCCTTTTGGCCTAGACGGATCCCTCCCAGGAGGAACGTGGGATCCGTGCAACAAAGACCTTTTATTACTAATTTGAGTCTCATTTGCAGGAAATTATGCATCATATACTTGTTTTCTAACCTTTGTTTTGTAGATTTTCAATATACACATAAAAGACTTTGACACCCTAGCTAGGGGGAGCTTCTTGTCAAAGCAAAACATTGCAAAAACGCTTGCAATACTTTCACATAGGATTACATTACTACTTGACGTCCTCCTCACAAATGAGCACTCCGTCAAGGGGGGCATTTTCGTCATAGACGAAACCATTTGCAAACATAATTGCAACACACTCGCTTAGTCTTCCTAATTACTTGAAGCCCTTACAAAGGGAAGCACCCGTCAAGGGGGAGCTAAGACGAGGATTCTTATCTTCTCTCACTCACTCTTTTTTTCATATTTTTACTTTTCACATGTTTTCTTAAAACAATGTGTTAGTTGCTTTTTCGACGCTTTTTGTTTCAACAAGGGGGAGAAAGAGTAAAAACTCTAATTCAAACTTTTACGAATTTTAGTTTTTCCTTAAAATAATCTTATGTTTTGTTATCAACAAAAAGGGGGAGATTTTTAATACAAAGAAGCCGTAAAAACGTTTATTTATATTTTACGTTTTTTTAATATTTTGTCGATAACAAACATAAAATCGTTTTAACGAAACAAATAAAATACTAACACACTTACATTTTCATATAAAACACTAAACAAGTAATATTGTTTACATGTTATAGAAATGCATATGTATAGCAAATAGTGTTTACATAATATTGATATGTACTTATATATACTTAGTATATATATTGTAATGGGTAAAAATCTAAGTATTTTACCCATTGACTAGATACATTGAATGTAGTTGGGTAAAACCCAAAGTCCATGACCATACTCATGGATCTTGATCCATAACCCATGACCCATTACATGATATCATGCATGAAGTCATGTTGGGTATTATCCATGACCCATGGACCTAAACCATACCCATGATTCAATGTCTAGATACATTGTATCTATTTGGGTACCCATGACCCAAAGTCCATAACCCATGACCCATGATCCATGACCCAGAACCAAAATATAGAGGAGCGTCCACGGATCCCCAAGATTACACTGGACGGATCCCTCAAGTTTTTTGCATATAAATAGTGAGCCATTTCTTCATTGTAACTCACCCCTTTTACACATACTTTCTTTTAGTATTGTAAACTCTCTAACCTTAGATCCAAAGGAACTTTCTATGTAGTTTTGTGTTTGTGTGATTATCTAGGTTCCTCTTAAAGGCGAGATCACCACCTCTTGAAGTCGAGCAAGCTCAAGTCCATGAGTTGCCAAGCTTCGTCATCATCAAGACTACTGAAGTTCTCTTGTTGATAGTTCTTGCTTCCTCCTAGAAGTGTTGTGTCAAAGACATTAGTGAAAGGTGCCAAAAGTTCGTGTCGAAGGCATTAGTGAAAGGTGCCAAAGGTCCGTATCGAAGGCATTAGTGAAAGGTGCTGAAGGTTCGTGTCAAAGGCATTAGTGAAGGGTGCCGAATGATTGTGTCAAAGGCATTAGCGAAAGGTGCCGAAGGGTTGTGTCAAAGGCATTAGTGAAAGGTGCCAAAGAGTCGTGTCGAAGGCATTAGTGAAAGGTGCCAAGGGTGTAAAATAGATATGGTGCATCGATGTACAAGATAGTTAGTTTGGGTTAAAGGATAGTGATATCATTGATGATGTTGTAATAAGGAGTGTGTCTCATTTGGGATAGGTGTTGTGTAGTGTTGGATAGTAGTTTCTTCTTTGTAATAGAACTCGTTCTAGCCTTGTACCGATAAAGTGTAGGCGACGTTGTGATAGGTTTGGTTCTACCTCGTGGAGGAACCTGGTATCTAGCCTTGTACCGTAAAAAGTAGGCGACGTTATGAGGCTTCTCCGCCACAAGGAGCTTGTGTTGTGTAGTGATTACGAACTCTCGAGTAGGTGACTCGGGGAGTGGAGTAGGGCAAGGAAGATGTCCTTATATCTTTGCAT
The DNA here is from genome assembly GCA_910596185.1 of Chrysanthemum makinoi. Classification (NCBI taxonomy): domain Eukaryota; kingdom Viridiplantae; phylum Streptophyta; class Magnoliopsida; order Asterales; family Asteraceae; genus Chrysanthemum; species Chrysanthemum makinoi. The sequence goes on from OU343221.1 coordinate 265,053,967, forward strand.
TGCTTAATTATATACTTATCTACCAACATCCAACACACACATTTAATAGATTGACATAAGTCGACATAAATAGTTTAAAACAAAGTTTTAATCGGTAAAATTATTCAACCCTCCTTATAGTTTTCTACACAACCAACTTATGAACTGATGAATACTGTGACCTTAACTGATGAACACTGTGATTTTCTGTAGACAACTCATGAACACTATGATTTTTTTTGAAAAACTGATAAACTGATGAACGATATAATTTTTTGATTAACAACATTTTTTATTGATGAACAACATTTGTATTAATGACCAAAGTATACTATAAACAATGTTTTTTACTGATGAATATTGTGATTTAACTGATGAACAAAATTAAAGAGGAATGATGAAAAATTATTTTTATTGATGAACAAATGAACAACTCTTTTATTGTTGAATAATACTTTTTATTGATGAACGATATACTTTGATGAACAAAATTTCGTTTTGATAAACAGAAATATGTCTTTTTCATTAGTTAATATTATTCATCACCTTATCAGTCTTGAACAATATTAGTAATGAACAAAGACTAACTGATGAATAATACTAACTGATGAACATGATTAACTGATGAACAAAGACTAACTGATGAACAAAATGTATTTTTTTTATTTATAAAAATTAACTATTAAAAAAACCACTTTTTGAATCTTACATTAATACAATGATTAATAATGCGTTGTGGTACAAAAATTAGAGTTAGTAACGCAAATTTAATACTAAAAATCTAAGTTAGACATTTCATCAAACACCTTGTGTGCAACAAATATGAGTAAAACGTCCATTTTAACGGTTGTTATCTTATTCAGATGACATCGTATATGGGTGATTCAAAACCTGTGTAAGAGTGAACCTTCTACAACTTTCGTGTTTTAAGTATTTTATGATTCGACAATTTTGAAGGTTAAAAAAATATGATAGAAAATGGCAAGAAACATCATGAAAATCAAGACTCAATGAATAGGTAAAAGAAAATTTTCGAAGTAATTAACAAAATTTATATTAAATTAAAGAGAATCAAAATTTAAAAATTATGGTGAAATCGTTTTTTTTCTAAAAGGTTTTCGTTTAAGAGATATGTGCTTTTGAAATTTGAGGTGAAAAAGTAAAAATAGGTCAAAAGACCATTATACCCCTGGACAGATTTTTTTTAATAAATTAGAGTGGATGACACGTGTCGCTCTATGAATGACTTTCTACACTTTTTAAATTTATCCATTGCAATTGATCCACCACCATGTTAGTGTTTCCAGTTACAAATTATGACTATACAACTATTTTATCAAACACTTTATCAAAACAAATAACTAATGTTTTTATCTGCTTACTGCTATACTACGCTTCCCTACTCATGTATTGTTATTTGCTACCGCTATATTCGCCTAAGACACCCTAAACGCTAAGAAGGGCTTCTCGCTAAAATTGTTCTCTATCTAACCCAAGTAAGCCCAATATATCGAGCGAAAAAATAAACACTGATTCGGCCCATCAAGAAAGAATACAAAGCAAAATAAAATCCACTAGGGTTGGAAATATATTCTTGTGTTGTCCCTCTTTACACATCTTCGCCGTCACAAAACATTTTAGTCTCATCAGTTTTCCGGCGAGAAAAAGCAAGAAAAATGGCGTTGTCAGCAAAAGAAGCAGATATCCAAATGATGTTGTCTGCTGAGGTTCATCTTGGTACTAAGAACTGTGATTTCCAGATGGAGCGTTATGTCTTTAAGCGCCGAAATGATGGTATACATACTTTTTTTATTTTTATGTATGTATGTTTTTTTTTTGGTTAATGTTAGATTGTAAAATGTTTGGTTTATGTTTTGCTGTTTGTGTTATTAGTCTTGTACTAAATGTATATGGTTTTCTTAATGAAATTCTGTTCAAGTTGTTTGTGATATATGGAAATGTATTTAGTTGATATTATTGGATCTGCTTATCTAGAAGGATTTAAGCACTTTTAAAATAAGCAGTGCCAAATATTTATTTAGGTTTGTCATATTTAAGTAATTAGTAACCCTGGTTTATTGATTGTTCGTACTTGCTATGGTGTTATGATGGTGTAACTCTCTGTATCCTTGTATCGTACCTGTATAGACTTTCTGAGAATTTGTGTACCGGATTGATAGGGGGTGTTTGTTGCGGCTTATTTGGTTTTGGGCTTATGTTCCATAAGCTCACTTTTGTGGCTTATTTTGAAACTTTTTGGCTTATTTAAGCTTATTATAACATATAAGAAACTTACATAAGCTGAAAAGTTTCAAAATAAGCCACAAAAGTGAGCTTATGAAACATAAGCCCAAAACCAAATAAGCCATAAGTCAGCTATATAAGCCAAAACAAACACCCCCATAGTATTGGTTCTGTAACTGAAGTGGTATTGATGTCAAACAATTATGGGATACATGGATAGTGATTTGAATTCTTGTATTTACAAAAAGTACCAGGTCTTTAATTGACGAAAGACATGTACCAGACAATACTGTAATTGATTTTGTTCATGTCTTGAGTTTTGCACAAGTTCAGTTGGTGAATGCAGTTTTAATTGTTGTTTAGTTTGCTGCATGTATCTGACGGTTTTATTACTGTTGTAGGGATTTACATCATCAACCTTGGAAAGACATGGGAAAAGTTGCAAATGGCTGCTAGGGTTATTGTCGGTATTGAGAACCCACAGGACATCATTGTCCAATCTGCTAGGCCATATGGTCAGAGGGCTGTGTTGAAGTTTGCCCAGTACACTGGTGCTCATGCTATTGCTGGACGTCACACTCCTGGTACCTTTACCAACCAGCTTCAGACCTCTTTCAGTGAGCCCCGTCTTCTCATTTTGACTGACCCACGTACCGACCACCAGGTTTGTTTTTAATTTTGACCGAGTTATTGAGTTTTAAAGTTAACATCATTATCCTACATGTTATTTTCTCTCATGTGGTTTGATTGAATCTAGATGCTTATTAGAGTGACATATAAATCAGTTCCTACTGTTGGGTGCTCTTATTATACAATATACGTCTTTGTTATACATTTACTTGTTTTTAGTCTTGTAATTCGTCAGTTGTTATTAATATGCTACTATTGTTGATTTTTGCAGCCTATTAAGGAAGCTGCTCTTGGAAACATTCCCACCATTGCTTTCTGTGACACCGACTCACCTATGAGATATGTCGACATCGGTATCCCTGCCAACAACAAGGGAAAGCACAGCATTGGTTGTTTGTTTTGGCTTCTTGCAAGGATGGTTCTGCAGATGCGTGGTGTCATTAACCAAGGACACAAGTGGGATATTATGGTATGCATAAAAACCCTCGGGGCTTTCAACTATTGCTTCTAGTTCAGCCGTTTTATCCTTTAACCAACTGGCTTGTTTTTGCAGGTTGATCTGTTCTTCTACAGGGAACCTGAAGAGACTAAGGAACCAGAGGACGAATTGGCTGTAGCTGACTACAAGGATTATGGTGCTGGCAACCTTGGAATGGAAGACTGGTCAGCCAATATCACTGATGCCCAATGGGCTGGTGATGCTGCTGCAGTACCAATTTCAGGTGCACCTGTAGCTGCTGGTGGCTGGACTGGTGCTGAAGGTAAAACATTTGACATAACAGTCACACCTATTGTATACTTGATATTGATGATCATTATTATCTTATTCGACTTGGTATTTATGCATGTCTTTGTCTCTTTTTTTTTCAGCTCCAGTAGCTGGTGGTGCTGATGGTTGGGACGTTGTGGACGCACCTGTACCACCAACTGATGTTGCTGCTGTTTCATCTGGGTGGGAATGAAGTTAATCTCTCTTGATCCTAATGTTTATTTTTCATGTTCTATCTAAATATTGAGTAGGACGTCCTGAGAGACGAGGGTAATTTTGAGTTTGTGACAGGTTTCAGTGTTTAGATGTTTTTTGGTATTAAGAATCTATTATCTTGAGCTTTATTGAGGTGGATATTGTCCAAGTTTCTTTTATATAAATTGTGGAACAGGCAAACCCTGGTTTAAATCTGTTTTGAAAGTTATGGCTGTTGTATTTGTGTTTTAGCTTTACTTTGCCTTTAGATAGTTAGTTACCATGACACTGTGTATCAATGAAAACCTGGCTTTAAATGATTGCTTAGAGCTCTATCTTAATATGATATGGAGTTTTAAAATAACTTGTGTTTTCCTAAAATTAGCAAAACTAACAGCTTCTTTACCGAACGATTTACTAAAAATTAAATGCTCATGCCTCATTGCGCTCCGAAGCTCCCGCTCCGTGCCAAACATGCCCCATGCTTCACCATGTTTATTCTTTTTACACTAAATAAATACTACGTATCAACTTATTTTCATTGATTTTTAGCAAATAATGTTCAGCATTTGTGATTCTGTGACCGTGTGGCCGGTCGATTTGTTGACCCGACTCCCCAATTTTAACATAGAATAGAGATGCCTACAAACCTACATGTCACACCAAATCATTTTCTTGTGTTTGATTTTGAAAAACTTTGGTTGCTAGAACTCCTGCTTGTGGTTGTAGATTCCTAAGAGCACTGGGTACAGTGGTGCCAAAGTGTGGTGCCAAGCTCGTGCCAAACTGCCAAGTCAGCAGTTTTTGAGTTCAGAAACTGTTTGGCACCACATTCTGGGGTATCCGTTGGCACCAATTCTGGTGCCAAACTAATTTTTTTATTTTTTATTTTTTTATAAAATTAAAACCATATATCCTAAAATTACTTTATTCATAAAAAACATTACAAGAAAAAAAAAACAATAAACTTAAAAAACATAACATAATATTCTTGTGAATATTTGCCCGATCCGTTGCTTGTTGGGCTCTCACGATTGACGCGTTCATTGGATCGAGCGTGCTTGTGTCCATAGATAGCACCCGCATATCTTCGGCTATCCTTTGAGTTTCGATTAAATCGACCCTCACTCGAGACTCCCGCTCAAGAACATCTTGCTTCATTTTTCGCTCCAACTTGTATTGTTTTTCCATCATTTGTGAAAACATTTCCGGGTTTGAACCGGAACTTGCTCGAGTTAGACAACGTGCTCTTTGCGATCCGGTACACCCCGTCCGGCCTTGGCAATGCGTCGGTCCAAATGCTCTGATCCTCTTCCGTAACCCGAAGGACTATTACGTCTTGCATTTGTTGAGTCCGGATTTTTCCACTTATGCTTGTCCTTCAAAAACTTCAAGCCGACAATGTTTAAAATCGCCATGATATCGTTTATACAAAGTGTGGCAACGTTCCATGAAATCCATATCGTTCTCCCCACTCATAACAGCCATTTCATTCACAATCGATTAAACTTCCGACACAACGATTCATCGAGTCCACTTCCGGTACATGTTCTTGGTACGATTACAAACTTTTGTTTTTTGCTTCCTTGTTGTAAGCTTCCAAAACTTTATACCAAAACGTTTCATTACCTTGATCCGCACCGACTTTTGGATCCTCGGATACTTCAATGTAAGTTTGCGAAAAGTAGTTCTCTTGTCGGTCCATGCTTACGCATCGTCGGTCTCGCTTCCTCTTCGTGTTGGTCTGTTACTTTCGTTTTCTTTGCCTTCGCCGGTTCCTTCATTTTTGTTTTTTACGGGGGGTCGGGATGACCCTTCCTCTTCGATTCGGATTCGTCAACAAGGTGGAACGATTGGGGGACGATCTTGGTTGTGATTCGTTTGTTGTTGTTGTTGTTGCATTTTCCATTGAGAAACAAAGCGTATTCGTCGGATTGACGCATGATTTTGTTGAGAAAACGAAGAAAGTATTGTTGTTGGGTGTTCGGATTCGATTCGAAGACGACCGATCATTTTGTTCGATGGATCGTTAAGCATTCGATTGATCCAAGGGGTGTTGGGATTCATTTTCTAAAAAATATTGAAGTTGAGATGTATTTAAGTGGTATAAGTAAGGTTTATATAGGATTGAAGTGGGTAAAAGTGGTAAAAAGAGGTCAAAAATCAAAAAAACACTAAACTAGCCGTTTTGCAACGGCTATATTTTTGAATGCAACGCCACATTTAAAAAAAAAAAAAGAAAAACTGGGCTTTAGGTTTGGCGCAAGGCACTCTTAGCTTGGCGCAGCGTGTCCCAAACTTAGCTGTCGCGCCAACTCGTTGGCACCAAGTTTGTGCACCACCGTACCTCCTGCTCTAAAGGTTGCATCCTGCGTTAATTGTTATGTTTATATTGTTATGGCCATGATTCCGAACTGGTCAACACAAGTTTATTATCTGGCTCAAAACTTTGCATCTAAATGGGTTTATAAACCACATAAACATTTGTAAAATCTATATAAAATCTACAGATTGTGGATGTACAGATTATGAAGCACTCCATTGGCATAAACTTGGCACAGATGCAGGTAACAAACAAATGATATAACAGGTATTAATAAGAAATAAACAAAGAACTGCTGAACCAACAAATAATCTCCAATCTGACTAAATTATGTAAACAGCATCAAAAAATATTTACAAAGATTCAAATGCAAAAAAATTGAACTGTAGTTTTTTTTTTTTACTCTTTTGTACTTGTACTAGGATTTTGACCGTCTCATGTATATCTTGATGATAATCGCAGGTATATTTTTACAAGGGTTAGGATACTATCCTTTCTTAATGGGTTCTATATCTTGATAGTAATAGCCGTTTTTTTGTTTTGTTTTGTTTTGTTTTTCTAATGGTATTCTCTGACCACTTATTTCTGCTTTAGTAACCCACGTCCTTTTGGAGGGGATGACTGAATTTAATGGCTTATCAGTAAGGAGATTTTAGGCTTTGTTGACAGCAAGCATGGGTAACATAATCTCCCCATGGGTCACCCATTCTGCAAATCTATCTGAAAACCCGCCTCCAATTAGGTTTCGACCATCCTGCACGCAAGTTATAATAAACCAGTAAATAACATGAATTTCGTAAAATAATCTCCATTAAGTAATGAAGCCCAAAGATAGCCTTTATGTTTGACTTCTACATGAAATATAATTTACTTTACAAATCGTAAATTATTAATTCTTATTTTATAAACAAAGAGCTTGATAACCTGGTATAACAATAAAATACGTGCTACTATACAAGACTTTGGAATGGCACAAGCTTTTATGTGATTGGATTCCTATTTATAATTTTCAGATCCACATCTAATTTCTTTAAGGAAGAGAGCTGGAAAGTTGAAATGAAGCATAAAACTGACCTTCACATTAGGTGATATCTCAGAATCACTAGCGAAAGTGCACATTTCATTTACCACATTATCTGATGATTGACCACCACCCATAGGAGAGCCCACAAGTGTTGACCTGCAGCCAAGAAGGTGGGAACGGGATCAGTGAGGGTAGATTAAAAAAAAAATAATGTTTGTACAGGTGGCAATTAATAGACAAACTAATTTGGGTACAGCACTAGTCACGAGTTACCTTTCGTAAGTTTCATCTTCAAATGAATTCGCAGATGAGGAAAGCCAGTCAACATCAAGAAAATTTGAGCAATTGAAGGAATTCTTGTTGTAAAATATACGATCACTGTTGGGCATTTCTTCAGGAATAAGCTGTGGCCGGGATGTTGAGTTTGGATACCTGCACATTAGCAATTTATTAACCTACTAATTCAAATATAACTCGGTCATAAAGATATACAAATTTTTAATACAATGATCATCCAAAAGGTATAAAAGCAAACCTAGGATAAGATGAATCACTTTCACAAGAGATTTCATGTAAGGATTCAGAAGAATCGCCTTGTGTCCTGTCACTATATGGTTGCTCCAATTCTTCATTACTTTGAGTCATTTCAATGGGAGAATTTTCATCACGGAGATTGTTTCCATCATAGAGAATGTTGCCAACAGACAACGACCTTTTAATAAATCTGCATTAACATAAAAAGTAAGCATGCAACCAAACAAATATAACTTAATATGAAAAAATTTCAATTCCAAAGCTGGTTTTATTGTGTTCAATAATAAGGTTGCTCAAAAATTTCTGTTAGGATGTCCCCTAAATGTACTTTCATGGACAAAATTTACATCTAATTAATGTTAATAATTCTAGCCAACAATTTGCCCCCAATTTGCCATTTTAGTTTGATATACGAGTAATATATCTCCACAAAACTATATGCTTACAATACAGCGCTGTCACTTTGAAATTGATAAATGTGCATTAACTATAAAGTTTTACTTTTTCTTTTTGTGTATTTAGTTATATCTGCTGTAAGAAATTTTAGCGACTAAAAGTACATAAACACTACAACAGTATCACAACATAGTACCTGGATCTTTCCACAAAAACGTTAGAACTTTGGCTTCCAACGTTACAATGCTGATCTGAATCCAATTCCCACAGTGCGGGTCGGCCAATTTGTGGCTGATAGTGACCCAAGAATCTGCTCAAACAATGTAACTCAGTTCAAAATCATGGAGAATGACAGGAGTATATACGTAATTGTGTATTTCTGATATACAAAATAAAATATGATTGGCAGGTACATCTCAGAGGTCAATATGTTTTACTCACACATTAATGGCATCCTGCTTTTCAGCATCCATGTATGCATTACTGTAGTAACGTTGCAGAGTTCTAAAAAATTCTTGAGACTGAGTTGCAGCCTTCCATTGACCTCTTCTTTGACAAAATATCTATGAAGATATAAAAAACATGTAAAGTCACTTAAATACTATTTTTAAGATAAGTCCTATTTCAAATATGAAAAGTGACTACAAAATCATATAGTTAAAATAACCTATTACCTTATTGTGGGCTGCAGAACCACCATATTGTAGTGCTAGAGTGTCGCCCATTCTCTCATAAATCCTCATCAAATCATCTGCTAAATCCGAATCCAGCTCAATACTTGGGGTATTTATATATCCTATAGTATGCAGTTGACGGCCAAGCGCAGCCCAACCATATGCAAATTGAGCAACATTTGTCCGATCCAAACAATCTATGCAGTTTGTTCTTAGGACCCCAGTTTGATATTTAGGAGGCTTGAAACTAAAACTCCCACTCACACCACTAAATTGAGTTTTTAAGTTGTCAGAATCGTTGTTCTTGGTCTGGAAAGAGTAACGGTCATCATTATCAGCCCTGCACCAACCAGACACTATTATAATCAACGGGTGTTCAACAACTAAAAAATGACGCATCAACCATCACCAATCAATTAGATTTTATAACTTATCAAATAATAAAAAAATACATTCCATGTAGGTAGAATTTCCCCCCAATTAGGTTATGCTCCAGAAATTATTTATGTTATAGATAGTCCACAAAAGGTGTAGATTGGCGGAACACCCTGACCCCGGGTGCCTTTTGGCATCAGCCATTGTCCACCCCACAAGGAATAGCTCCGGCAACTCTCCTGGCCCAGTGGGGCACCAACTGGAGTGAGCACGAGTCAAGACTCGGACCCCTGAGCTCTTATTCCACAAAGTCTCTCAAGTGTGCCCATAGGTTTTGCGGAGGTGGGTAGCTATATGAGGCAAATGCCAAGGATGGGACTTGAACTTGGGTCAATTGACTCAAGCACAAGTGCTCCAACCATTGGACTAATGCTGACATATATATAAGGCTGACATTTAGTTTATCAAAAGGATTAAAACTAACCCTTTTCTAGGACTCCAAACAAACCATCCTCTATATTTAAACATGACCTACCCCTATGCTGAGCCACCTCTTTGATATTAAATGTGTGTTTCTTTTAAGCATATTACTTCATATTATCCAAAAAAGTAAGTTATAATTATGTGATGTCACGTGAAACCATTGGCACAACCGCACAACTGTAGATTTGCTCCTATTTGCGATTTGGAACCAAACAGCATTCTACTAAGTGATGACAACTATTTACGAGGGAGAATTACCAAACAGAGTCATACAAAAGCCTAGCATTAGCTTTACCTGGAAGGGTTTAACAGCTCTTGGGACTTTGAAAATGGGATCACTTGACAATAAAAGAAGCCAGTTAAATTCAAGGCATAAGCAGCTACTTTGCCCAAAAGTGCCAACACATTTGTAGATTTGCTGAAAAATAAAAAGATAGATATAAATGTTATGGCCAGATCGATAACCTATAATATAGCGAAAAACATTAGTAGGGCAGAGGGAACTTACTTTCGGGAATATTTGTTTAAGTCCCAGTGTAGAAACTTCAAACGATTTTCCTCAGGCAAATCTTTATTAATAGACTCAATAGCATGAGCAAACTCTACACGGAGGAGGGATTCCCTGGGTCTCTTTTCTTTGGTCTGCAAAACCACATGGTGATTAACATATTAAATCAAAATTACCATGGATGGTCACTTTTATCAGATGGAAACCAAATGGACATTTGTATGGTAAGTTATTTTACCTTGATCAAATTTAATATAATTATTGGGTTTCCATATCTTTTGGTAAGATTCTGAAAGTGAAGTCTGGTGGCGTCATACTTTTGGTCCTTCTTTGACACTAGATGGAAAAGTAATGGTTAAGACAAAAGAAGTTGGAAATGCAATCAAACAATTTCAGTAATTTTTACTCTTACATATGATATCGGGTTTGATATTTAATCGTGAAGTTTCCTGGGACCAGAAAAGGGGTATTGAACCCCGATTTTGAACGACGGAGCTTATTTGTACAGGACATCCTTCAGGAACATCTTCAAATACGATCTGTTCTGTTTCAACATCATTGGCAACACGACCCTTCTCATTTACCCCTCGTTTCAAATACCTGCACCAGGAATACGTAAAGCAATTAATTGACAATGTGACCTATTTTTAAAATTTGGAAGCACTAAGAATCCACAGGGTTCTTATATTTCACTATCCATTGTTTCCCTCACAAACAAATAGCGGAATTAAGCAAAAAGTGAAGGAGGGGATTATGATATAGCAGCATTTAAACGTTACTTTAAGGAGTACTTAACTACCTTAATTATGTTATGCAGACTAAAGGTCATACGCGATGCTCATATGAAATTATAAAGCAAATTCATCACAAAAATAGGAACATACATATGGAAAACAGTACTAATTACTTTGTCAAAGAACATCGGTTTAATAGCAGCCACTATCACCCACAGTAGATATTTATTAAGTTGATCCATAAATCGAAGTAAATCAACCATACCTGGTACCAGCATAATGACGAGACCGTCTTGCAATGAGAGTCAGCTTAAAATCCTTTTCAGCAATTGAAAGCGTGACCTAATTTTCAGAAAAGAAAACGAAAATGATTTTTGATAAGAAGAAATGCATAATCACCAAAAGAATATATCACACAACTAAAAGTACATCATATGTAACTAAGAACCTGATAAAAGCAGGCAATTTCTTATGTCTAGGCTACGATAATAATTTAGGAAGATAAAAATAGGTCACTGACACGAGGCACATATGTAACTAAGAACATAAAAAGCAAGTGATGAACTAAAACTAAAAAATGTGGATCTACTCTTGGAAATATTAAATCATATCACCATAGAATTTGAATAAGAAACAACAATAAAGATATCTAAGAATAAAGATGGAGCAAAAATTCAACTAGCATTCCACGTTTTTGTTTAGGTTGTCTCAATACGTTACATGGTTAATAGAATAATTAATGTTCGGTGTACCTGCTTGAAGTAGCCATAAACTAGTGCTACTGTCCAGAGATTATTCCTCAGTTGATTTTTGACTGTGCTTGTCAGAAACTCATTCCAAACAAACATAGTTTCATTAAGGTACGTTCCTGTCTCGTGAGTAGATAAGTTCTTTTGAAAACAGTGCATCACACGGTAGGAGTAGCTGAAATAGAAGTCCTTTGTAAGATCCACCGAGCATAGGAGCTTCTTGTATCTATTCAATGCAATCAAAAAACCAAAGTCAATACCGAGTATTATAAAACTGAACGAATGCTTGAAAATATAAAACTAGGCAAAAGATTTGAACCGTAATAGTAACAATGGAAACATTGGCAACACAAAGGGTGCTTTGTTAGTAAAACCCAGATAATACCTTCTCTCATTCAAGAGTTTTAACTAACATCACAACAGCCATGAACCTCGCCCCGTACCTCAAAGGAAGTAAACTGGCAATAACACCCTCTATAAAAACATAACGCTTAAAGAAGAACAAAAAAAAGAGAGAGCAAGAACTAGATACATTTAAGAACATCCTTCATTAATAATCAATATCTAAACTCTCCCTAACAGATCCTAGAAATTTAACGTTGAGAAAGGTGTAGTTATAGGCCTGTCAGACTAACACTAGGGAATCTATATTCTGTAATAAACAAATAGACATTCTCATATAGTATCAACCAAGCATACACAAAATAAAAAGGTTATATTAATCATGGTAAACTTGTTTATTACCGCAAACTGGAGAACTCAGAGTAAGAACTGGACTTCCAAAGTAAAAAAATTAAGGGAAATAAATAAGGATTTCAAGTTTATTTCTCATTTGATCCTCACTCATGGATAAAGGGAAGAGATCTAGTGAGAAGAGAAAATAAAATGAGAAGAGTGAGAAATATTCTGAGCCACACATTTCAAATGAAAAAAAGAAATTTAAGGGGAGATGCATCTACTTTTGTAGGTGCATCTGAAATGTGCGGTTGTAGTTTCTTCTCATTTCAAATGAAAAAAAGAAATTTAAGGGGAGATGCATCTACTTTTGTAGGTGCATCTGAAATGTGCGGTTGTAGTTTCTTCTCATTCTTCTCATTTCAAGTTTATTTCTCATTTGATCCTCACTCAATTGATAAAAAGTAGTTTGAACTTCTACTAGCTTTGCATCCCCTTAAAGTACTACATACATTTTACATTTACATAAAGAATTGCAAATGACCTGTTCTCATTCTTAGAGTAAGCCAAACTGGGTTGAACAGTTGAATTGGGAATTGGTAAGATTTCGCTCTTTGCGATTCCATATATTGCATGACCACAGATTACACCGATCTTCCTTCTTTTTGTTATAAGCAGCATGTAATAAGGCCCCAAAAACTTTATGAAGCCTAAAATCACAGAAAAGAAAAAGAAAGAAACTCTGAGAACCAGTCATCGAAGTAAATGTTCATCAACCTCAAAAATAATATCATAATAGAGCATACCAACAATTCCATAACAGGGGTTAACAAATCTAAGCCCCCCTGTGGACTTATTTCCCTCATGAACACGCTTTAGCAGTTCAGAGCATTCAATTTCCGAGTATGTTGTGGGATCTTCAGTAATATTTAGCTCAGCAGGTTCTGACCTGTCGATCTTCAACACTCTCCAAACTGATCTATCCTTGCTACGTCCAATCATATAAAAGTTCTGCAAAAGGTAACATTTTGTTAATGATGGAATTACTGAAATAAATCGTGTGACCAAGGAAAGAATTATTCTGGCATGCAGTAATTAATAATACAGAATGTGACAAGGGTGTAAAAGTAGTAAGATAAAAATAAATTACATAGGGTTATTGTCTATTAGGGTGCTCAACTAAACGACTTTCAAGGAAACTACGGGACCAGTCTTGAATATCTAATTTTTAACATCTAAAGACTCTTGTAGTACAAATATAGGTTCCATGATATGCGGTTTAGACAGGATTTAAATCGTTAACAATTCTGTATTGTTTGTCATGTAAATCGAACTAGATCACACTCCACAATCTATAATTGAGTTTCCGAGGGGATTTCATGTTTGATTAGTTCTAACCAGATTTCCAACCTAGTATAAACACAGCAACAAATCAAACATAATTTTGGATTTTGATAAGATCTAACCAGATTTTGTTACTTGTATAAAAGGAAAAATAAATCCAACATAAATTTGCCACCTTTCACAATCACGACTCTAACTATTTTATAGGCTCTTAATCTATAATTTAAATGGCCATAGAAACTAGAAACACATAAAATCCTCAACAAGAGTAACTTCTAGAGCATCTAACTTTGGCTGCTCCACAATGAGTCCCACAGTCCATTATGCTACGATGCATCAACTTCATAGTTCATATATTGACATTTCAGGCAAAAACCTAATATGCTAATCAGTAGTGCTACCTTTTAACTTGATTAATAGGTTACGTAACCATAAATTTTCTTAATAGCACCTCATTATCACTGCAGAGATGTCGGTATCTCTCTATCTGGCACAATTTAAGCAACCAAACCAAGGTAGGGGCCAATGAAACCTCAAAAATTCCATGGCAGATCAGACTTTTTTTGCTGTGGTCCATGTTCACTACCACACACGCGTAGACCAACTATTGACCTAAATCACAATTTAATGTACAAAAAAATTAATCTAAGACAAGTTTAACATAAATGCTGATTACCATCAATACCATCAACTGCCCCAAACAAGCACACCTTCGACTTACTCAAAACATCACGAGTTAGCTCCAAATAGCTCAGAGTCTCAGACTATGCAGCAGTAATAATTCATTTAATACTCAATTGAAGTGCATATCACTATACCAGCTGACACATGCTGACTACGATTACATGTTAACTAGTTTATACAAACCGATCACTTAAATCATACATCATATAGTCCAAACCGAACGCCATCAAAAATTAGTCTCATGCTCAACTGCTGTACATATTATCATAACAATTAAATATACGCTAATCACAACTACATGTTAACTAACTATAACAAACTCGCTACAAAATCATAGCCTCAATCTCGACGCTACTACTAAAAAAGGTTAATATCCATGACCTAAGCAAGCACATATTACATAACGGTTAGTATCTCCATGTATTAGATAAATTCACGAGATAGCTCCGATTATGCGGCATCAATAATTCATCAAATCCTCAATTAATGTCACATCCTTATAACTAATTAACTAAAACTGATCACAGAAATCATAATATCATATAATCAAAACACTACTGCTAACAAAAGTTCAAAATCAATGACCTAAGCAAGCACACGTATGTTAAATTCAGCAAACCAAAAAACTCGTGCGGTAGGTCCGATTACACGGCATCAATAATTCATTTAGTCCTCATTCTATATCCACATCCTTATACCTAATTTGACTAACTTTGACAAGCTAAGTACACATATCATAACATCACCTCATATAATACTACTACTAACAAAACTTAAACAGTGAAAACAATTAAGAATAACCTCGACTGACCCTTCACAAATCACTACCACTAACAAAACTCAGCGTTAGCTCGATTTGAGGTATTAGTAATTCATCAGATCCTCAGCCAACGCGTTTATCCTCATAACTAATTTAACTAACTGTAACAAACTAATCGCACAAATAATAACATCGCATCCTTTAATCCAAACGCTACGACTAACAAAACTCAAGCATTACGCGGTCTCGGTAATTCATCAAATCCCCAGTCAACACGCTTATCCTCATAACTAATTTAACTAACAATAACAAACTAATCACACAAATAATAACAACTGCTAACAAATAACATAAAACAAAAAGAGAATCATACAGAGCGAGTTTCGTAGAGTCTGAATTTCTGCAAATACGCATTTCTAACTTTCGGCACTTCTCTGATCCACTCATTATGTATCTCATTAACTTCATTAATCATATCTCCAGATCCCCGAGCCATACGCTCGGGCTATATCTCCGTTAACATACAACAACAACACCGTCAATTCACACCGTTAGCTTACAACAGCTTCAAATCAAGTCACCGTCAATTCACACCGCTAGAAACGATAACTTAACGTACATACATCATTATCTGCACAGTAAAAAACGATAAAATTAAGTTTTAAAAAAACTTGCTAATTACGGTAACAATAAGTAAATTGACATTTAACAACAACTACTACTAATTCACCGTCAATTCACACCGTTAACTTACAACAGCTTCAAAATAAGTTAAAAAAAACTTGCTAATTATGGTAAGAATGAGTAAATTAACTCAAAAAAATAAGCTGAAGTTACGTTATACCGTTAGAGTTTGTTAAATAACAGATAGTGATCTTGTGAACTGAAATTGTAGATCGGAAAATGAAGATCTGACGTGGCACCGGGAGTTACTGTGTGTGTGTGAGAGAGGAGAATAAGGGAGGGATGAAAGTTAGAGGTCCGGTGAGTGTATCCACAAAAAATATAAAAATTGGAAATGAAATGAGAAAATGATTGAAGGTTTTTATATTTAAGGGAAAAGAAAGAAGGAAGGAGGGTGTACCGGTAATAAAAGAGACATGATGAAGTAAGTAAATACTAAATAGTAAATAGTAAGTGAATAATGTTTGTTTTGGATATTTACTTACGGGCCAATTGCATGTATACCAACTAAAATTTACATATTTGCGTATTTACTCAAAACATGTTTAAGTTGCATTATACATCGTGCAATAAAAACTAGTATTATAAAAAAATATGCAAGTTTTTAATTTTTAATAGATATATATGCAATTCCCCTTTAACTTGAACTAAATAAATGAGAGTTAGTCTTGTCGATGCAATAGTAGTAAAATAGTTGTTGACATAAAACACAAAAATTAATGTTTGAATGAAGATATTACGCGATTTACTTATCTTATGATGGTCGTGAAATCAATTGGTACAAGCTGTCAGAAGGTCGGTAATTTTTTTTTTTTTTTTTAGATTATGATTTTCGGACTTTTATCTAATTCATTTGAAGTATGAGTTTATGTCACACATACTAAATCGTGTAAAGTTATCTTTTTAATAAAGTTTCTAGCGTAATAAGTGTTATTTAATTTGAAACTTCTATATTATAATGACAAAAATAATTAGAGGTGTTAAATTATATCTATATTTTCAAGTAATAAGTTAGACTGATTCTAATACGGTCATTAGAGAGGAAAAGGTTAACAAATAAAACTCTATAAAATTTATCGTGAAAAAGGTAACTACATCCTTATAAGGAAACTTTCTTAAATCCAAAAAGTTTTGTTGAATTTATTCTATTTAAAAAGTGAGTAAATGTAAACCTTTCAAATAAAAACATTTCTTGTTTTAGTGTTTGGGAAAAAGATGTTTGATTCTCACTTTGCTTGTTTAATTTTAGGTTGTTTACACTTGCAACTTGTACATATTTACTTTCTTATCTTTGATGCACATATTGACTTTCTTATCTTTTGTACAACAAAATATAAATTATTAAAATCATTTAAAAAAAAAGTTTGGTTGCCAAATATAATTCATTACATCAATTTTTTGTCACATGTTCCTCATGTGGCGTGGTTTCTTTATGCTTTTCACATTGTACACGTAGGCACAAGAAAGTTAACCATCAAGACAAAATGTTACTTTTTGCTTATATCGTAAATGTGATCGATGCTTTAAAACTTAATAAAGCTAACAATTCCACATGACCTTACTGAAAAAGGTTCAAGTATTTTCCTTTCTTTCATTAGGAGTATGGTAAACTATCTCTGCATAGTCACGGAAATTCTAACAAAAAATAATTTAATTATGATATTTTTGTTAAGTGCTTCGTATAACGTTTATCTTTATTACATATGAGTGCACATAATGTTATAAGAACAAAACCCCCCATGAATTCCTAACTTGCTATAATCTTTATCAATAATGACATCAACTTTAACCGACACCCAATTTCCATTTTTACAATAAACAAGCAATAAGAAAAATGATGAAAGACGAATATATTATATGGTCGTGATTGTGATGCAGAGTGGAAGTTATTAAATCATATATTAATTGAAAAAAAAGTTGTAAAATGTTGTAGAAATATTTTCTCTTTAAGGTTGTGTTTGTTTTCTTAAAAAAAATGTCATTAATGTCTCTGATATGTGACTGAATAAGAGCTTACAAGAGTTTTGGGTGTTTGTTTTTATTCATATTAAGAGGTAAAAATGTCTAAATATCCTTTGATTCACTTAGACTTGAATATATCTCTTTTTACATCTGATTACATCTTCAACTTCAACAAAACAATCATACACCTTTATTCTCAACTCATCTTGAATCTTTGGCATTTCTAACCTTCTCCAACCATCTCGATGTCCCGGCAGATACCGTCTCCGTCGTCGGAAAACGCTGTTGATGTTTCCGAAAGAAGAGATCAAAATCTTTATTCAAATTTTTTTAATTAATAATCATATTATCACTGTTGTTGTATTTCTTCTGCGACTACATGTAATTTTTTTTTTTCAAAAGCAAGTTTTTGTTGAGTATGTGTATGATAGACCACAAAAGTGATAAGAAGAAAAGTAGAAAACTATACAAATAAGGCCATTCATCTCCCACAAGTCCTATTGATAACTAGTTAAATATGTGTATTATAAAATACATTGGATACAATTTGGTTACAGTTTTTATGAGTGTTATGTTTGTTACTTCATCTGTTTACATTTAAATTATAAAATTAAACTTTAAACTAATCAAACATTTAAAAAAAACAAAAACTTTTACATGAATCATATTAAGACTTTTCAACCTCTTTTAACAATCAGATGTGATAATCAGATTCAGACTTACAACCTTTTAAAAACAAACACACCTAAATGTACTATAAATATGAAATACTAGGTTATTATGGTCAATTGAGCTTCTTGGTGTTCAAGATTGAACAAAATTTGTAGCATATTACCGTTTCTGTGTAACAATTTTGATTATTGTTCATATAAAATATTGTAACTAATTATAAATTTCAAGTAAAGTTTACTTATTAGTTAGCTGATTGCTTTTGTACTATATCGGCAAAACAAATTTTGTTTTCTTCAACATTTTTATGTCGTGCACCACTTGAGCCTTATGTTGTTTGTCTATTGTTAATTGTTACAATTGCTTCACCTGTTTACGCATTTCATGTATTCTCTTTTTACTATCACTGTCAGATATAGCATACGAGCAGAATTGGTCGATCAAGTTCTCAATGTCGCTACTTAGTATCTCATTTATGTTGTATCTTTGTACCTTTTTTTAGATTTATTTAGATTTAGATCAAATGATCATAAGTTTAAGTTTTGTCAGCCATTTAATAGATATATTGAGTTGAAAAGTTTTTCAGAGTAAGAATCTAGTGATAAGAATAATTATAATAAGAATAGTGAAAAGTAATCTAGTCATACATTTTAAATTAAGATATGATTTGTACACTTCACAAAATGATTTGTACACTCAAATTTATTGTTTTTGGACATTTATACTCTCACAGGGTGAAAATGTAAGGGTATTTGTGAGGATATAAACGTCCAAACACAATAAATTTGAGTGTACCAATCATTTTGTGGAGTCAGATAAATCACCTCCCAGGATGAAAATTTTAAGTGAAGATGCATTTATTTTTGTAGGTACATCTAGATTGTGTGCTTGTGATTTCTTCTCATCTTTCTCATTTTAATCATTCTTATAATTTGATCATAACTCAAGTTTTTCATTCTAAATAAATGTTTTAAAAGGAAAGTTACAAGAACAAATTTTAAGGAGGGTGCTAGACTCACAAAAAATATTTCACAAAACAAATCCACAAAATGAGGTGGAGGTATTTGATTGGTGCAATTTCATCTCATTTTATTGATTTGTTTTGTGAAACATATTTTGTGGGTCTAGCACCTCTCAATTTTAGGTAAGTGAGAATCAAAGAATAATACTTTTGTAAAATGAAAAAAATATAAAACATGGAGAAGACGTGTCCACATGAGATCCTAGCTGTAACAATGGTGACGTGTCGTAGTTCGATTCATCACCTGTCTCTTAGCTGTCACCATTTGCCAACTAGTATTACCTATTTTCTCACCTCATTTTATTATGTGTTCACATTTTAATAAAAAACAATAAATATGCTACATCAAATACTTCTATTTAATTTTATATCATTATGTTTGTCAATCTAGCCAAACTCATGTGTTGTAATTAAGATGGTTTATTTGGTTATTTTAATGAGTGACGTATAGTGATTAAATGGTTTATTAATTGTAACTTAATTAGGCTAGCCCCAGTGACCGAGATTTAGAGTCGATCGAGGGGTAGGCGATCGATTTCCAAATCGATCTCCTTGTTGTGGAGTGATTCGATTGCCACAAGAAATAAATGAATTGGTCGTCTATCCGATCGATATCACAAAACAAAAACATACCACTTTACTTCCTAACCGTTGCAATCCAAAAAAAAAAAAAAAACATAACCGTTTGAGATTAAAAAAAAAAAAATACAATTAAAACCATCTTATAAATACACAACATACTTACACACTAAGCTCACAAATCTCATTTCACACATTCTCTATATTCTTTACACAATATGAGTTTTAATTCTTACGAGCTATTTATTCGATTCGTCATCGATGATGAAAACGAAGTTAAGTACCGAGTTTATGATGTTTTGCGGAAGAGGTCTTTGGGAGGCTATTCAAGCATCGAAAAGTCTCACGAACCCAAGTTAGTAGGATCGTGTGGGTGCTCATAACCGCTTTAGTTGATGCTTACTTCAGTGAGACCCCAAGATACTGGCGATACGGCGATACAAAGCATACATGATCGTTTCCGTATGAGCCGACGACTATTCACACGAATTGTCCGAGATATAACCGATCATTCGCCTTATTTCCAACAAACACCGATTGTGCGGCGTACTTGGTATTTCTCCATTGATAAAGTGTACTTCTTCAATCCGTCAATTGGCATACGAGGTCAATGTTGATGCTCTAGACGAATACGTGCAAATGGGTGCGTCAACAATTCGTGAGTGTCTCGAAAAATTTTGTGAGGTGATAATGGAGTTATATGGTGCGAGTATTTCTGCAAAGCCGACGGTTAGTGACATTGACAAACTCTATGCTCATCACTACCAAAGTCATGGGTTTCCTGGGATGATAGGAAGCATCGATTGCACAGATTGGCCGTGGGAGAATTGCCCACATGCTTTAAAAGCTCAATTTTGTAGGGGTGATCACGGGAAAAGTCCTTTCATTTTATTGGAAGCTATCGCGTCCCAAGATTTATAAATTTGGCATGCGTTTTTTGGTGTCGCCGGGATGAATAGCGACATAAATGTTTTACGTGCATCGCCTCTTTTCAATGATCTCAAAACAGGGAGAGCACCGGATGTGGAATTCGTTGCTAACGGCGTGCCTTATAAACGCGGATATTATCTTGCTGATGGGATATATCCGGAATGGTTGGTTATTATGAAGTCCATTAAAAATCCAGGGACGAATGATCACAAACGAATTTTGTATAAGACGATGCAATGCGAAGCAAGAAAAGATGTGGAACGTGCTTTTGGTGTACTAAAGAAGAAGTGGCTAATAATTAAATATCCGGCTAGAGGGTTTGACAAAGAGCGTCTATCGCATATAATGTACACATGTATCATATTACATAATAATATGATAATTCAGATCGACATCGACGATATCTCCCGTATTCTTTCCAAAGAGCAAAGACCGTTCTTATGATCCCATAAGAACGCATGTGGAATCGTTGGAAATTACCAAGGAGATATGCAACAGAACAACTCATCTTAGCCTCAAAGCCGATTTGGTGGAAGACATTTGGCATCGTCAGAATCAAAACTAGTTTAGTTGTGTATTATCGTAATGTTTTAATTTTATTTGAATTATTATGTAACGTTTTAATTATTAATGAAATTTTATTTTGTGTTAAAAATGTTTTTTTCAAAAAAAAAAAAAAAAAAAAAAAAATTTTGAACTTGGTCGCCTTTCTGCACCTAATCACCAAGGTCAGGAGAAAACCGACGCGAAATAAAAGAAGGGATTCAGGCAGTCTTAGAAAGTAAAGAAAAGACGGCAACAGACCATAGTTTCATATATTTAAAAATCCACATTTCACCGTCGACGGTGGTGATTGCATACACGTCTTCTCAAGAGAGAAGATACAATGAATATCAAAATGGAAACCAAGAATAAAAAAACCTACGATGCAGGGTGCTCATGGGGCGGTTCGGTTCGGTTAGTTGGGATATTTTAACTACCCATTGCGGGGTGGGTAATTCATTTTACTACCCAAAACCGAACCATGTTAGGCGGGTAACCGGACATGCGGTTACCCGAAATGAGCGGTTAACCGCGGTTCGGTTCACGGTTAACCATTTTAGACGTTTAAACAAATTTAACCGCATGAACAATAAATCTAAAAGATAAAACGCAATTTTAGTGTATTAAATAATATTGAATAGACTAAATTCATTTTAAAATTATTTCGTCACAATAATTACGTTCAAATAAACATACATGACACATTAACAAAAAATATTAGTTCGACGTTTATATGTTACAAACACATTAATCTATTTTCACACATAGATGTTTAGTAAACGTGTACATTAGAAGCAAAAAATTCGTTATACAATAAGAGTAGTGTAATAATATAATCGATACTTATACTATTATTTAAATATTTAGTTAAAAACATTCATGTATATTATATATGTCATTTCTAAGTAACCATGGATATCTAAATATAAAAACCGAAACCGATCTGTAATAAGCGGGTTTTTTCGGTTTCGGTTTTTATCGGTTTCGGTTTCGGGTTTTATCGGTTTCGGTTTCGGGTTTTTTCGGTTTCGGATTAAGCGGTTCGGCTCGGTTTGTCGGTTTCACGGTTTTTTTGAGCACCCCTACTATGATGTATAGTGTGTTCCTTGGTTTGTCAAAAATGCATATATATCCCTCTCAAAGTGAATAATTGCATATATATTTTTTGTACAAGTTTTTTATGCACATAATACAATGGTTTTTATGCATGCTTTGGATATATATGCAATTTTGCATTTTCGGGAGGACATATATGCAAAAGCCCCGGTTGGTTTAGATATGTTCAAAATATCTAAGGTGTGCGGTGACACGTGTTACGATGCTAATGGGCCACGATGTTGGAGCGTGGCCGTCGTGGCGCGCATGTCTGTGTGAGTGCGCCGTGGTCCATTTTCCTAAACGAATGAGATCCGGTCCGATCTAGTAAATAGAATTACATATAGATTCAGTTTCGTAATTTCTTTTTTAATAAAATGTCAAACTCATAATAGTTTAACATGTTTTTGTCAATAAAGCTCACAAGAGGTTTTTTACCATTACAACTTTGTAACAAGTTGAATTTGTCTACATATGATGATATGAGTCTTGAGATTGGCTTAATTGGTGATACCTAATCCCGTATGTAAATGAGTTTAGAATCCTCACGTTAAAAGATAAAGTAAATGATTGTTGGTTTAAAAACTTAATTGGTAGGGTGTTAACGGTCGAGTTGGGTCTAAGCTTGTATTGAAAAAGGTTCAAGCTCGTTTAACATTAGAAAAAATCAAGCTCGGCTTGTTTGTAAAGCTTGGCTTGTAAATTATTTCTAAAGCTTGAGCCGCTTGAGCTCGACTCAAACTTAACTCGTTTATGAATATAATAAAATAACTACCTTTTATAAAAGCAAAATATGATAAATCTATATATGCGTATTCACCATGGAATTTAATTTAATGTATTTTAGAGATATTACTTTTATTTGATTAAACATAAAGTATCTCAATTGCTAATTTATCTAAAGATGTTAAATGATGTATGTTTTTTAGATTTGAAGTTTATGATAGTATAAGTTCAGTTTTCGAAAAATGAAGAAGTGCAGGTTAGCACGACTTAGAGACTTTTTAGTCTTTACGGTGTAAAGGTCTTTACGACGTAAGATGTTTTAGTCCTTACGACGTATAAGATACATTTATAAAAAAATGGATGTTTAAGTTGGTACAAACAAACGGACTAGAATCCTCTCATTTTTGTTTTAAACATAATAGGTAATGTTCAAATTGTTCTCGGTGAATATTTGATTTGAAAAATAAAATAAAAGTCTCGTAATATTGGCTCATTTTTCTTTTCGTCTTACAAAAAATTTAACATGACTCATCATGTTCAAATGAATATGAGAGAATGCTAATGCGAAACTATATGATATGTAATTAAACTATTCATAAATATATAAAAACTCTTTTCAGCTCGCGAACCTAATCGAGCTCGATAATCGAAGCTCGGGCTTGAGCTCGTTTATTAAATAAACTTTTAATTAAGCTCGAGCCCGTTAAAGCTTAACTAGTTTTGAGATTTTACTAAGTCGATCTCAAGTAGCTTGGCTCATTTACATCCTTAGTTATGGTGTACATGTGTGTTTACGTATGTATTTAATAAAGTATAGGTAAATAATAATAACGAGTGTGGAACCCGCGCGATGCAGCGGAATTGCTTTTGTAGCCGTGAATTTGGATAGGGACTATTTTTGCCAAATTGCTATAAAGGACTTACTTTGCAGTGACACTTAAACCTTAGGGACTATTTTTGCCAACTTGGACTTACTTTGCAACGACACTTAAACCTCAGGGACTATTTTCGCCAACTTTTGAAAGTTGGCAAGTAATGCTTGCATTTGCAAGCACTGTTGCTCGCCTTTTAGTTATATATAGTAATGTGATATTACTGGATAAGTAGAGTGAGAAGTTAAAAATAAAGAAAAATGACATGGCACTAAAATCGTAATAAAAAAAAATCTCTCATCCATTAAATCCGGTCTTAGAATTCAAAAAGATTGAGTGGTTTGTACATTACCATAGGGCTGAGTATGAACGACCCAAAACCGAACTGGACCAACAAAACTGACCAAATCGACAAAAACCAAACCGACCCGACAATCCTTCGGTTCAGTCTTGGTTTCATGCTTTTTCTATTTTCGATTTTGGGTCGGTTCGGTTCGGTTCGGTTCTGTTTGACCCAAAACCGACAAAAACACACCTAAACCGAACCGACACAAAATCGAACCGAACCGATCATGTATCGGTTTATGTTTTTCACGGAATCGGTTCTCGAGTCAGTTCGGTTTTGAACCTTTGCGCAGCCCTACATTATCATACTCAATATGTAACATACATAGCATGGAATAAGACTAGTAGTAATGGTGACCAGACGGGTGATCAAATCTGTCACCTCAACGCTAACTCAGCTTCTTTTTTTAAGATCAAATGCATGACCAAATGCCCGTAATAAAGCGCCACACTCACAACCAAAACATACCCCACAAAAATTAATTAAAAAATCACTATCACATAAAAACATATGCAAACCATTCGGTCGCATGACGGACCACAAACCAAGCCAAAAGATGGGGGACGCCTTCCATGTTGGTCTCGCAATGGAGGAGACATGTTTTAGGAGACGACTGACCGAATGGTTGACCTCCATTACGACTAGTCTAACAACTTGGAAAGCATACGTTGTGTGAGAAATTTTTGGCGTGTTTTAAATGAGTCGACTACTTAAACATCTATTTATGTCATTAACATGCTAGTTCCTTTGAAATTGGACGATAAGAGATCAAGAAGCATGAAACTCTAACGTTATTTTGATCCTCCAACTTGTGAACTATTGCAAATCTTCAATGTGTCATCTAAAAAGTAATATTGGGTTACTAAGTCCAACTTTCGGCCTTGCTCGGCCAATGTGTCTTACAGTCAAGCTCCCTTCTGGATTACACTCGAGGGCCAATCTTTGCTCGGTTTGAAAAACATTTGCTCGCTTTTATTCGGAGAGTGTACCGATGGAGGACAAAATGCTTGTGTTCAAATCACATTTACTAAGAAGCAAATTGACATATACTTTTTCAAACAGAAGTTGTCCCGCTATCAAAAAGGCAAGTTTAGTCACATGGTTTTACGTTAATCATTTAACTATAATTAGAAACTTTTCTAAACTAGAACATTCTAAAATCTAAGTTATCACTTATCATATTACAAGAACGTGAAAAGTTAAAGAAAAAGAGACTTTCTATCGTTGCTTTCGCCGAATTTAACGGCATGTGGAAAATATTAGGAAGAAATATTATTCAATCACTTTATGAATGGACCAAACAAATATCCCATGCTGTCGAACAACTGTGGTATAAACTAAACCGTTAAAAACACGTTTAGAATTATTGAATTTTGTCTAATGGTATGCGAGTGTGTTCATCGTGTAAAAACCGTTGTGGTTTAAGAGCTCGTTGAAGCAATCGAGAGATAAAAGGAGTAACACAAGGTTAAGACAAACGTTTATGTTTGAGTGTATACAATGATTTCGATTAGCATATATGCTAATCTAAAATTTAGATTATAGTCGTTTTCTTGATGAATGTCATTCACGTATTTTCAAATCGATATTGATATGGAAAAATAGCCCTTAATTGTGCCGGTTATATTGCCCCAAGTTTAGCGAGTAACCCCCAATTTGGGTTAATTGATCCGAATTAGATGTTAAAGTTAAGTCTTAAATGTCGTTAGTTTTTACAGAGTTTTTACCTCTTCATCCGTAAATCGCTTAAAATATGGAGTGTCAAAGACAAATTCGTCGGTTTTTTCATCCGTTTTCATCCGTTAAATACTCTTTCGTCGCTTTTATGCGTTTTTATCCGTTTTTATCACGTTTTCATCCGTTTAAATACTCTTTCATCCGTTTTTATGCGTTTTCGTCCGTTTTTATACGTTTTCGTCCGTTTTTCTTATGCTTTCATATGTTTTATTTCGTTTTCTTCCATTTTTATACGTTTTCATCAACTCTTATACGTTTCCGTCCATTTTTAAACGTTTACATACGTTTTCATCCGTGTTTATACGTTTTCTATCATTTTCATACGTTTTATCTGTTTTTATACTTTTTCGTCCGTTTTTGCACGTTTTTGTATGTTTTGTACGTTTTTTGTATGTATGAAAACGGATAAAAATGTTTAATAACGGATAAAAATGTATGAAAGAGTAAGAAAATGTACAAAACGTATAAAAACGCATAAAAAATACAAAAACATATAAGATACTAAAACATACAAAAAAGTATAAGAACATACAAAAAAAAAATGGATAAAAATGTATGAAAACATATAAAACGGATAAAAACGTAAGAAGACGTATAAAAGCGAATAAAACGTATAAAAACATGAAACGATAAAAACGGAAGAAAACATATAAAAACGGATAAAATGTATGAAACGAATAAAACGTATAAAATGGATAAACGTGCAAAAACGAATGAAACGAATAAAACGGATGGATAAAACGTAAGAAAACGATATAAAACAAACGAAAACGATAAAAACTGACGGAAACGAATAAAACGTAAGAAAACATAAAAACTGGACGAAACGTGTAAAAACAGAATAAACGAATAAAATGTACGTAGTAAGAAAACATATAAAAAATGACAAAACGATAAGAATGGACATAAACAGGATAAAAAGACGAAAACGGATAAAACGGACAAAATGGATAAAAACATATAAAAGGAAAACGTATAAAACAGATATTGAGAAAGAGATGTGCGGCTTGTAAAAGAAGATGTAATAAGTGAATGATAATGTGCGAAATTTAAGAAGTTAAGAAATAAATAACGCTTTCTATCTAAGAAAACAAATAAAAAGCTTTTGCGTTCAAAAAGGAAATAAGTAAAAGAAGTAAAAAATACATCTTTTTAAAAAAACAAACGGCACCTTAATCATATCATGCAAAAATAATGAAGAGCGACGATACAAAAATGATTCACCTAGCTGCATCTGTTTTCAAGTCTCGATATGCATCGTTTTAACTAGAATCTTCGATATGGATGCGGTTTTTGGCTAGCTAACGAGGTCCACAACCTTGGTCGGATCAAGCTGGGTCTTTGTTACAGTTACTGTTATGTGTGTTGAGATTGGACTATGCAACAAATAAATAATGTACAAAATGACAAAATACATAAATAATGCACATCCATGGTTACAAAATTTGTCAAGCTGATAGACTTTTCACAGTAAAGTCGTCTTGGCTTTTTAATTTCATGATAAGCTTTGAATAATATTATGACACATTGATACTTAGTTATAAACGTTGTGCGAGTATTATTGTTGCACATTATTTTACGGCATGACTAGTGACTTAGTGAGTACTAAAACTAGAATGACGTCTATTTTTTGGCAAATTCGGGTCAACCACTTTTGATTCTCTTAACGTGCTATTCTCTTTTTGAGTCTCTAAGCAATGATGGACGTAAACATTTGTCATATGGTATGTACTTTAAAAAAATTTGTTAGTTCGTGTAGAGGGTGTGCAGTAATTTAAAGTATATTCGCAGCTATAAAAAAAGGTTGATATCACTTATGAAACCAATCAAATTATTTTAAATGGGTTTTTTTACGATTTAGTTTATGATATGGTACTATTTTAAACCATCATTTTTGATATTTTGAACGACTAATTTTCAATGTTTGAACTCACCGTCACATAAAATCAACCGGGTAAAACATTTCTTTTTTAGAGGTTGACAAGATCATTTTAAAATTATTAGCATCTAGCATAGATTTGATAATTATAGACTTTTTCACATTACAGTCGTTTTGGCTTTTTAATTTCATGATAAGTTTTGAATAATATTATGACACATTGATACTTAGTTATAAACGTTGTGCGAGTACTATTATTATTGCACGCTATTTTACGGCATGACTAGTGAGTATTAAATTAAACTAGAATGAAGTCTATTTTTTGGCAAATTCAGGTCAACCACTTTGGATTCTCTTAACATGCCATTCTCTTTTTGAGTCTCTAAGCAATAATGGACGTAAACATTTGTCATATGGTACGTACTTTAGAAAAATTGGTTAGTTTGTGTTATTTAAGTAGAGGGTGTGCACTAATTTAAAGTATATTCGCAGCTGTAAAAAAAGG
Source organism: Chrysanthemum makinoi (assembly GCA_910596185.1). Taxonomy (NCBI): domain Eukaryota; kingdom Viridiplantae; phylum Streptophyta; class Magnoliopsida; order Asterales; family Asteraceae; genus Chrysanthemum; species Chrysanthemum makinoi. The sequence goes on from OU343221.1 coordinate 265,082,595, forward strand.
TTGATAGCACTTATGAAACCAATCAAATTATGTTAAATGGGTTTTCTACGGTTTAGTTTATGACATGGTTCTATTTTAAATCATCATTTTTGACATTTTGAACGAGTAATTTTCAATGTTTGAAACCGGGTAAAACATTTCTTTTTAAAAGGTTGACAAGGTCACTTTAAGATTGTTTGCATTTAGCATAAATTTGATAGTTATATATCTTTTGCAATTACGCTACTTCTGAGAAAATCCCTATTAAGGCTTCCGAAAGAAATGGATTCGATTTTTTTCTTAAAGGATGCAATTCCTCTTTTTCTTAATCGTATAAGTTTTCAACCTTTACGTAAAGAGCTAATCTGTGAAGATGTGCTTAGAGAGCTGGATGAAAGAAGAGGCCAATAACAATTATTGGTGTGACATATCAGCGCCACTCACCATCCTACCAATAACACCGAATAACTAAAACACCATCTATAGCAATAACATCCAATAACTATTATTGGTGTATGTAAGTCTCACAAAACACTCCGTCAAAAATACCCCACTCACTAACAAAACAAAAATAAATAAATAAACAAACAAACAACTTTCGCCAAGAAACGACGTGAAGAACGATACGGGCCGAAAAACCAAGATGATGACGCGAATGCGAATGGTGGCGCCATTCATGCCAAAATGACTCGGTGGCGTGTCCAATGGCCAGTGCACCCTAAAGTTGTAAGAGTAAACAACTTGGACCAAAGAAAGAAGTGAAAACAAAAAGAAAATCCTTGTTAAGGCTTCCGCAAGAAATGAATTCGATTTTTTTCTTAAAGGATGCAATTCCTCTTTTTCTTAATCATATAGTTTTTCAACCTTTTTGTAAAGAGCTAATCTGTGAAGATGTGCTTAGAGAGCTGGATGAAAGAAGAGGCCAATAACACCGAATAACTAAAACACCATATATAGCAATAACATCCAATAACTATTATTGGTGTATGTAAATCTCACAAAACAGTCCGTCAAAAACACCCCACTCACTAACAAAACATAAATAAATAAAAAAAATGTCCAAGAAATGGCTGAAAGAACAAACGCGAACAAAACCAAGATACAGACATGATGAGCCAACGCGAATGATGGCGCCATTCGTCCCAAAATGACTCGGTGGCGTGTCTAATGGCCGGTGCACCCTAAAGTCGTAAGAGTAAACAAAGTTTGCACCATCTTTACTTTTAAGTATTTAACATAAAGAAATTATGTTAGAACTCTCAGGATCAAATGTCAATGGATTCATTATTGAATTAAAGCAAATAATGAGTATCATGTGGAAATAGAAAAATGTAGATTGAAAGAGACCTGGCCCTAACAAATAATAATGGCTATCTGTTACGTGGCATATTTAATATAAAGTTATCGTTTGTAAACTTTAGAGTTACTATTTTTTTGTTCTTTATAGTTGTTGCCATTTTGGCCATTTGTTTAAATAGTTTATTTTAGTCCAAAATGCATAGTTGGTTCCACTTTTGGTCCATTTTTCAACCTGAAGTTATTCAGTTAGTTAAGTCGTTGGCAACGTTAGTCCTTTTATCTGTCAACGTTAAGCTTATACCAAAGATCTTTTGCAACATTTGCAAGCTAGTCCTTTCAGTTAGTTAGTCCTAAAAAATTCTAAAAAATTGAAAAATTTAGAAAAATTATAATTTTTTTTCTAAAATAACGTTCGAAAAAATTTGAAATATATTCTAAAGAAAACTTCTTTTTTCGAAAAAATTCTAAAAGAAACTTTTTTAAAAATAACTTTTTCCTCGAAAAAATTTCGAAATATATTCTAAAAAAAACTTTTTTCCCGAAAAAAATTAAAATATATCAAAAAAATTTTCGAAAAAATTTCAAAATATATTCTAATTTTTTTTTAAAAATATATACATTGAAAAACGCTTTTTAATATACATTGAAAATTTCTCAAATATATTCTAAAAAAAACTTTTTTTTAAAATGTATATACATTGAAAAACGCTTTTCTAAATGTATATACATTTTTTTCTAGAATATATTTCGAATTTTTCATCAATATACATTTTAAAAAAAAACGTTTTTCAATGTATATACATTTTTAAAAGTTTTTAAAAAGTTTCTTTTAGAATTTTTTCGAAAAAGTTTTCTTTTAGAATATATTTCGAAATTTTTTCAATGTATATACATTTTAAAAAAAACGTTTTTTCAATGTATATACATTTTTTAAAAAAATTTAGAATATATTTTGAAATTTTTCGAAAAAAAGTTTTTTAGAATATATTTTAGAATTTTTTAGGAAAAAAAAGTTTTTAGAATTTATTTAGAATTTTTCTAGGAAAAAAATTTTCTTCGGAAAAAAAGTTTTCTTTTTAGAATATATTTAAATTTTTTCGAATTTATTTTAGAAAAAATAATAATTTTTTTCTAAATTTTCCGATTTTTTTTTTAGAATTTTTTAAAAGACTAACTAACCGAAGGACTAACGCAGCAAATGTTGCAAAAGATCTTTGGTATAAAGGACTAACGTTAAACGATTATAAAGGACTAACGCAAAAACGACTTAACAACTGAACTAACTTCGTAGAAAAAATGGACCAAATGGAACTAAACATGCATTTTGACTAAAATCGCAACTTTTAAAACAAATGGACCAAAAAGTGGAATCCGGTATAATACAAGGACCAAAAATGTAGTTAACTCTAAACTTTAATATTTATTAGATCTACTCTATTTTTGTTGATTGATAATGTTTTGGTATAATTTCGCCAAACTTAACAAGACAATCGTTAAGTCCTTCATGTGCTTCATGCCTTCATATCTTGATAAACATTTTGGTGTATTTTGATTAACATCTAAATTTAAGAAAAGCCTCCCCAAATAGATTACTACATAAGTTTAATAAACCTTAATAAACCTCCCCAAATTTATATAAAACGCCCAAATAATAAATCTGTATCCTAATCTCGTGACATAGAGTTAAGTAAAGTAGAAGTAACTCTCAATACCGTCTTTCACGATGTATGGGGGAGGTTAAGACGTAGACAGTCATACCCCTACTTAAGGTAAAGAGGTTGCTTCCGGTTCTACCAAAGGTAGAAAAAGGGACATCCGCTTTGTAAGAGTGAGGATCAAACCTTTGACCTCAAAAAACAAAAGCTCAAAGACAAGGGGTGTTAACTACTTGATCCAATCTTGCTTAACATTTTGACATCTTAAACTTATTAATGAACAAACCTGATTTTTTGTCTACTAATATTTTGAAGTTGGGTACGTGGATGATTTGGGCTACCTGTAGTACGCTTTAAAAATTATTTCTGTTTGTCTATCAAATTTAAATAAGTGCAATGTGCAAAATTGTCTAACAAACTTTAAAAATAAATTGGTATCAATAAACTCACGCAAAATTATCATGGTACCACGAGTTCGCAGAGAACGAACTATGAAGAGTAACAAATACTCTACCGAGATGGTTAATAAATTGCAAATGCTAGAGAAAACCAAATGCAAAGTTATAAACCAATACATACAAGCACGTCAGCATATTTGACTATGATAGTGTATCAATATTAATGTCAATCTCAAGTTCATTATCAATACTTAACCAATCCTATATATTATCAACACTTGATATTCTCACGCGGCGTATGGCGGAAGAACCTCTCGTGCCAAGTGCCGCATACGCATGAGACAATCGTCTCTCAACCGCCACTAACGGTTAAGATGTACTATTTAAGACATGACAATGAGAGACGAGCAAGAATATTGGAGACGGCCACGCCTCAAATGATCCAAGGAGGAGCTACCATCTGTCTTGATTGTCTACTCGTTGGACGATCAACACCTAGCCCGTCGACAACCGCTTATCATTCACATGAGGTTTATCCTTAACTCTAAATGTCTCTATAAGGAAGGCATCCCACACCAAAAATAGATCATTCTCTACACTCTCACACTATTGCACATAGTAAACACAAACTTAGATGGTTTGTTTGAGTGTTACCCAAACTCATGTTTCTTAAATCATATCTTTGTGTCTTTACCTTTCTATATGGGAAACCTAAACAACACAACCATCTCAACCCACTCTTAATCACGCTTTGCATGCCATAACGAATATGTCATCATCCGTGAGGACATGATACAAAATAGTCACAAACCTTCACTTATTTTTATTCATTTTCTTACTTGAAAAAGTACATTTTATCCTTTTAACAAGTTTCAACCCAACAAGTGGTGAACAACACCCACAACCTTTCGCTTTAAATGAACATCAACCACCCTCTGACCGCTTCGGATGGAAGATCTCACTCACAAGGACGGGGTCAACGAGTACTGCAAAATGATGTTCACCACCCAGCAAGAAACTTCACAAGAAGACCATTAGAGGAAATGCATGCAACACACGACCACGACGGCTTCTATGCAACACTTTTCCAAGAAGGCCCCTCATGATTTCGTGAAGCTTAAACGAGTTCCCAAGCCAGCCCTCAAGTCGTCGGTTCAAGAACACAAGACATTACCAAGGTTAATTCTCGTGGAAGATTTTCATACTCGGTGTCAAGCAAATGATTAGGTGCCATGGTTCATGATAACATCAAATAGTCCCGAATATTAAGTGTCAATTCTCCCGATAATGCTCGATTTTATATCATTTATATGGATTTACGCTTGTTTTCCTCTATATTTCACTTTCAAGTAATTTACGAGCATTGGAGCTAATGAGACGCGGATTTGGAGAGTTTATTGAAGATATATGATAGTATGCCTATTTTGAAGTAATTACGGCGTAACTCTTCTCTCACATTATGCCGTAATGCAAGCGTAACTCGGAAAACCAACTCAACGAAGATTACAAATAATCCATCTTAGGATTACCGTAACTAATTAGGTCAAATGATGTTCCACGTCGCGCAAGCTACGCAACTCTTTCCAAAAATACTGCGAACCATGATTTATTGAAGATACGCGTAACTCATTCTCGATGTTACGCCAGCACGAGCTTTTCCAGCATAATAACGAAGATATGGATGTTACGCTGTGAATCTCAACTTAAGTTACGCCATAACCGTGATCGGCCTATAAATACGCCCAAAATTATTCATTTCATCATTCACTCCACACACAAAAGAGAACGTGGGTAGGAGGTCAAGGCAGATCTCAAAGATGAGCATACGAGCCATCTCCAAGGGAGAAATCACTCCCTAACGATAAGCATTAGCGATTTATCATTTCTTTTACTTTCAATTCATGTATTTCATTATGTTAAACATTGAATCAATTGTTTCATGTAATATGATCGGCTAAGCACCTCTGGTGCTAGCCTAGTTATGATTCCTTAATTATTTTGTTTATGTTTAGATTGCTTCCGTATAATTGTTTCTAGTGTATGTGTAACACCCCAAAAAAATCGGGTTTTAGCGGAAGCATACAAGTCTTGGGTGCTACTAATTGGTATCACAACACGAGTATAGAACAACAGGTTTTTCTTAAGAAAACTCATTTATTCTGTATAAAACAAAGTTTACAATAAAAATTTGATGTGAAAAGCCCATAGTGAATAAACAAATCCTCAAGTACAATATCGAGTCGCCTATGACCATGCCATGCCACTGCCCAAGTGCCTCCAAAAGTATACTATAGCCTCAATACCATAAAATACATGCTAAAAGTGTCAACACGAGGTTGGTGAGTTCATAGGTTTTCATAAAAGTATAGCGGGTTCAAAAGAGTCTTTCGATCATTTTGGCGCCCACAATGTCGGAAAAACAAAGTTTACCTTTAAGCAAAATAGTGGTGTGGACCACAAGGTTTTCAAGTGCAAATCCTTGCTCATAAACAAGTCGAATTTAATCGAGGCATAACATGCCTAATTCACAATATCAAAATATTTATCCGCAAAAATAGTTCATAAACAACCACTTGGACCATATCAAAATCAAACACTACAACTAATATAGTGTCACGCAAGCCTAACTATTACGCAGGCTAAGTCATGAAACCAACGTTAGATAGCACACAAATAATCGACATGTTATACGTCTCCCACATGAGCCATGCGGGTTGGATGGGGTGGCCATTCCCAATAGATCTATTCATAACGCTCGCACAATCCCGAGCCAGGATGTAACAATTAAATACAACGCTTGGGTTTCTAACCTTAACCTAGCACGTAATAGCTCACAAAACATTTTCAGGTACAATCCAAAACAGTTCAAGCACTTGTGTCCACGTAAAAACATATTCAAACCAATTCACGCAATTTCGTCAAACCAAGTAACAATCATTTATTCAAATAAATCAAGCATTTGCATTTAATAAAAATGAGCATGTATTCTCCCCCAAAACAGTTTAAAAGCAAGTAAAAGTAGGGGCCATGAACTCACCTCAACAAAAGTAGCGCAAGAATCACAACGATAAGACTGGCATCAAAGAGCAAGCACAACCAAATCATGAAGGAAGGCGCGTCGATATCCAAAGAGTACAAGTACAAAGGTACTCCATCGCCATCACGCACCTAATAGTATACGATATCTCAAAATGCCTCAAAAAGTGAAATAATATAATATCCGAAAGACAACGTGTCTTAGTTTTCGTGGAATACTCGAATAATTAATTTCAAAAGTCCAAAGGTCAATATCACAAAAGTTTGGTTTTAACATTTCGTGTGGTGGTAAGAAATCATGACTCGACATACAACTCACGCCAAAAGTATACCAAAGATATAACTCACACCAAAGGTTATAACTCACGCCAAACATAACTCATACCAAGACATAATATATATCCCAATATATTATGAGGAATAGTCAATAAAGTTGACCAAGACTTGAGTCGAGAAGACCATGACCAGTAAGATGCTAGGATAATAATGACACAGAATTACTTCAATGAAATAGTCAATTGGTAAGTTTCGGCATTTACCCATAATTTCCCAAATAGCTTGCATAAAACAACTATGTTTTATAATAATGATAAGTTTGAATTTACAATTCAAACAATAAAGGTTTTACTATTTAAAAGAACACTTGCTTTGATTCTTGTTTGGTTTTATAAATATAAAAGGGATTTGAATATAAAATACAAGTTTAGAATGTTTTTAAAAACTTTGGCATGACGCGTCCATTTATAAAACATTCTTAAGTCATCGTGACTTTATAAAAATCAAATTCCTCAAAACAATTTCATAAAAGTATTCATTAGTTATCGACAGCTTTTCTTTATTGTATCTATTGCGAATCAAACATATTAAATTCATAATGAGTTTAATATATTGTATTCGTTTCGAGTCCAATAAGTCCAAATTGTCCAACGTCCAATGTTTAAATAGATGTCGTTACTTGTTCAATAGATATAATCTGATAAATATCCAATGTCAAGTAATCATCCGTATCTAAATGCAAGTCACCACCCCACTAAAATCCGAAATGTACCAATCGTAATCCAAGTGTATATTTCGTTAAGTATCCGTATTCCAATATAACAATCCCAATATAATCGAAACATACTAATGTTCACAAGTAAATGAATAAATACTCATTAGTCAACGCTTCCAAATTTTATATACAAGTAGATTTTATTATAACAAATCAATTTATACCTTATTAAATATAACTTAACACACTCTTAATTATTTAACGTATGAGCTTTGACCCGCATTAAAAAAATACAAACACATTTTACTTTATTGTGGCCTTTAAGCCCATTACCCGCCACAGCTAGGACGACTCAAATTGGTCGCCTACTATCGCCAAACGCAAAAAAAAAACACAAACCAATTAACTCATCCTAATCGGGTTTACTTTCCAATCGAATCGCAACACCACTAATATAACCGCAAGTTCAGACTATAACATGTAAACTACCCTTGCAAGAATTTGAATAAACAAAACTGTGTTCAAACCAAACCCTTAACAATTCGATCAAATCAGCGAACTTAAGGAGCAAGCAAATCAATACCGAACACAACCGGTCGACTCAAACCCTAGGTCGGGTTTCAACGGAGTACGGACCCAAGATACCAAGACTAACAACAATAGCCAACTCCTGAATCGGATCTAATAATGATCCATAAACAAACCGGAACCAAATTACACGAAACTACAAATCCAAACCGAGACCCACATAATCACGACACCATTTTAAAAAATCATACCACCACTTAACCTTATCAAAAACATTTTTAAATAAGCTTTAGCAATTGTTTACCACACGAATCTGTCAAGTGTTTTAAATCTCGCTAGATTCCACGAAAAGATTACACACTAGATATAAATGGGTTTAATTTCAAGAGATTCTCGACTTACCAATAAATTGAAAAAAAAAGAAAGAATATGAGATGAAATACACGGCTATGAACCATGACATGAACAGAGTCACCCACGTTTCAATCCTATTCGTGACCCATCATCACTCTAACCCGATTCATACGAACACCTTGATTTACGATCTCCCTTGTATCACCAATAGCCGGTCATGCTGGATGCGTGAAAGTTGGAAGGGTCGAATCGCTTTTAGGGTTTGAAAAGAACATGTGAAACCCTAGAAATTCGAATCTTGAAATCAAGATCTATAGAGCGCCATTTAGTTCAAGCGGTGGTACAAAAATAGAACCACCATGGCCCGATCTATCATTCGGGTTTAGGGTCGGTTTTTTCCGGGCGACGACCACGGCGGCGGCCGTGGTGGTCGACGGTGGTCGATAAAGTTTTCCTATGACCGAATATTAAGAAGAGAGAGAGAAGAGTTGAGTGTGTGTTTTGAGAGATAAGGAAAAGAGTAAAATGAGGGAGATAGGCATATATACTCCTGTGAGGACCATTTTGTTAAATGCCAAAGTTAAGGGAAGGGAGTATGAAAATATCACAGGGACCAAACTCGTAATTCTAGTAATCTTTTGTAAATATTAGATTCGGGACACATTCAGAGGAGTAAACGTTCGATAAAAATTACGAGACTTACGTCATCGCGTTTGGAATAATTTTTCCAATAAAAATGAGTATTCGCACGACTATTTTCTCACCAATAAAATAACGAATAAATCAAAATGATTAACAGGTTTATGGTCGTTCTAGTACGCGTGGTGTCTAAAATTGACATTTCACGAGATAAATTTCTCGTGTTCACGTCAAACGAGCTCAGGAAAGTTTGAAAATGAAAAACAGACAATTTTCTCGAAAACGAATATCTGGAAAAGTACGGGTTGTCACAAAGTTCCCTCCTTAACGAAATCGCGTCCTCGCGATTCAATTCGAGTTATCCGTCAGGATTGAAAAGAGGTAAGGATTCTTTCTCCGGGTTCCATTTTCAAGTTCTCATGTGAATTCTGGACATTTCTTTAAGTTCTATTGATCAGTAAAAATAGGAAAACGACTTTGCTCAAGTCGTTTGACTTCACGATTCACGATTTTGATGGGTTCCTCAATACAACTTAGGCGTTCGTCAATATGGATTTCTCCCAGAAAAGACAATGATCGTTTATAACAGTGAGGCATTACCTCTCGACACGACATGAAAACGTCATGAATAACTAAGCTCACTCGGTAGCTCAAGGCTCTAAGCTACCAGTCCAGCTCTAGCAAGAGACTTAAAGGATTTGCACAACAAAGATTTGGCTTTCCACGTTTACTAAACGCATCACACAATCCATGGTGAGATTTTTATGCATAGCCTCGTCTCCAATCATGGAGTCTCAAAGATTCATGTCATCCGTGCATCTCAGCTCTTCGATGATCGCGGAGCGCTTTGCATTCTGTTTTTGATCTAAACAATCTCTCGACAGTTTCATGAACAGTCTTAGGATATCAAGTTGGGTATCCCCCATTTCAATCCAACCAATCATTGAGCGGCATTTTCAACCATGAAGTATCTCGTACAACGTGGCTATTGTTGTAAGAGATCTCGACCAATGGGAGGTGTCTATCCTAACCATTGTCGAAATCGATCACGCCGACATGCAACATGTCCACTATCATTTGAATAGTTCTTTCACTCCAGCCAACGGTCTATGGATGGTATCCAACACTCATACCAAGACCCGTGCTCATGGCTCTTGGAGTGATTACTAGAAATTTGATGTGAAGCGACCTTCACGATTAGAATGATAGGAATCGGCACACCACAATGTACAACAATCTCTTCCACGTACAAGTGAGCAAGATTAAAATCTCGGTAACAACAAAACATTTCGTAGGATGACCGCAGTACGGTCTGACGAGAATCGAAAACAGCTTGCAAGACAATGGCAGTACGGCTCAATATCTCCTAAGGGGGTAGCAAAGATAATTGATGTTCTCGAGAGATGAATGAAGGTTTATGCGTCAGCTCCAAAGATCGCGGTTCAAGTTTCTCCTTAAAGTCTTATGGTTTCATTGCCACAATGTAATCTCCGGTCGAAAAGAGAGTTAAGCAAATTCAGAGTACGAGTCTGAAGGAGAGCATTAATTACTACTAGCAATCAATAGATTGATTCCGTAGTGCACTTAATACCTAACGCAGAAAGATACAACATTCAAATCCAACGTCATAATTTCCAAAAGAAATTCGACTACCAATCGATATCAAATCAAATTCTAAATACAATTGAACAACGACGGTTCCAAAAAGTTATGCTAAAAGCATACACATCGATAGAGCTCAAGGTGCAACATCAAAAGAATAACATCAATGGAATAATCATCGATCAAAGATAAGGCTTGGAGTAGAGGCGTCTACAACAAGATCAAAACAACACCACGAGAATAAGCTTTAATCCATTTTCACCATAGGAACCAAAATCGCATAATCTAACAATCCAAATTCAACGTGAGCAAGGTCGATTCCAAATATTCTAAGAAGCCCGATGAGCTTATTACTTAATTTCACGCAACCCAAATGCAAACTTGTGACCAATCGGTCTAACCTCGACCCTGATGCGAAACAAGGTCTTACAGCCCAACGATTTCAAAAATAATCCGAAGTCAAATAATGATTAGACGGTGACGAATAGCGATTCATAACAAAGGAAGGATATCGCGATAAACAAGAATTTGTGATGCCATGCTTGTGTGTGAAGGAAAGCTTTTATAAGATTTCATGCTCGTATACACACACCAAAACTTTTCCATTTCTAAGTCAAACCAAAACCAACCGGACATAATTCTATTATAACTACTCAAGTATCGCAAAATTCACCTCGAAGCCTGGACATAGGTGATCGTTATGTCCCCATGCCCCGTTGAATATAGGTGATCAGTCTATATTCACCCGAGGTTTAATGAATTTTGATATACTTGACTTAGTTACTCTAGCCTCATGACTTTCACTTTCCAAAAATCCATTTTTCAAAAGATTAAAACAAGTGTCCACACGCGAGGACGAAAGTGGGATGAGATTGCAGTACGGTAGAGGCGCAACGCTACAACAGATACGATGCGTAAACATAAGTATGTCGAGGATACTTATAGCATATAGCGAAAATAAATGGATATACTCATCCAATAGTAAGGCACACATCTCATCAAATATAGTAGCAATCAAAGTCACCGCGAGGCATCAACTTAAGCAGGCGTACGACACGGTCTGGCCATAGGGTTAAATTTTCGTAAAAGTGGTTATAGTCTAGGTTTTGAAAATTTACCCAGTTCTCTATAACCTAGGCTCTGATACCAACTTTAACACCCCGAAAATCGGGTTTTAGCGGAAGCATACAAGTCTTGGGTGCTACTAATTGGTATCACAACACGAGTATAGAACAACAGGTTTTTCTTAAGAAAACTCATTTATTCTCAGATAAAACAAAGTTTACAATAAAAATTTGATGTGAAAACATAGGCCCATAGTAAATAAACAGTCCTCAAGCACAAATATCAGAGTCGTCTATGACCATGCCATGCCATTGCCCAAGCGCCTCCAAAAGTATACTATAGCCTCAATACCTGAAAATACATGCTAAGAGTGTCAACACGAGGTAGGTGAGTTCATAGGTTTTCATAAAAGTATAGCGGGTTCAAAAGATCCTTTCAATCATTTTGGCGCCCACAATGTCGCAAAAACAAAGTTTACCTTTAAGCAAAATGGTGGTGTGGACCACAAGGTTTTCAAGTGCAAATCATTTCTCATAAACAAGTCGAATTTAATAGAGGCATAACATGCCTAATTCACAGTATCAAAATATTTATCCGCAAAAATAGTTCATAAACAACCACTTGGATCATATCAAAATCAAACACTACAACTAATATAGTGTCACGCAAGCTTAACTATTACGCAGGATAAGTCATGAAACCAACGCTAGATAGCACACAAATAATCGACATGTTATACGTCCCCCACATGATCCATGCGGGTCGGACGGGGTGGCCATTCCCAATAGATCTATTCATAACGCTCGCACAATCCCGGAGCCGATGTAACAATTAAATACAACGCTTGGGTTTCTAACCTTAACCTAGCACGTAATAGCTCACAAAACATTTTCGTGTCCAATCCAAAACAGCTTCAAGCACTTGGTCCACGTAAAACATATTCAAACCAATTCACTCAATTTCGTCAAACCAAGTAACAATAATTTATTCAAATAAATCAAGCATTTGCATTTAATAAAAATGAGCATGTTGGGATATGAAAGTGCTGAAGATATCAAAGTACTGAAGATATGAAAGTACCGAAGTTTAAAAGAACCGGAAGAAGTCAAATAGTCAAAGTACCGCTAAATGACAGTAGTCAAAGTAATCGCAAGAGGAAGTCAAAGTATCGCTAGAACAAATAAACCGTTATATTCGTTTATGGAAAGTATTGTAGATTACTTGTCGTACAAGGTTATTAATTGTAAACCAACTAGGATATCCTTGAGCCTATAAAAGGACTCTAGATTGGCAGAGGTACTATTTCTAAAAGAGTTTTAGAGTTTACGAATTAGAGTTTAGAGAAAAGTTCGATTATCTTAGAGTTGTATTAGAGTATCTGCATAATAAGCAGATTTAGAGTTTGTTAATAAAGTTTTTCTTCTTAGCTTTGTTAAGTAAATTCCGCGGACTTAATAAAGATTGCTCAGTGTTTCTTTGTTAATAACTTAGGATTTATCCGAGGTTATTAAACCCTAACAAGCTAGTTGGGTTAGTTTGATTAAAGTATATCGATCCAACAAGTGGTATGAAGCTTGTGTGGAAACTCCGACTAGAAGAAACCCTACTAACAATATTAAAGATGTCAACAATCGTCATGATCAACTCCTCTACGAGGTATGTTCTAAGTGTCATGATTATTATCGAAGTACTTAATGCTTACGCTATGAAAGAGATAATTGTGTTAAGGCTAGGTCCGAGGTAGCAAGTTATCAAATTACTTTAGAGTCTATGGAAGCTAAAATCATAACACATGAAAATAATGAAAGTCAATAAAAGTATGCAAACAACAGATTACCGCTTAAAACTGTTTTAATGGAAACTAAACCGTAAAATTGTCAAATTGAGACATTAACTAAGGAAAGAGATGATTTGTTAGCTAAGTTTGTCGCTTGGGGAGAGTCCGCTTGTCCCATGTTGCTTGGTGTTGAAAACGTAAGCGGCTTACATTTAGAAATGTGCTTAGGATTTGAATGGACTTTAGTAACATAGATGAAAACCAACCTAGTGATCAAGATGATGGTGTTTTTGAGGACATAACCACTAGTGATGATGAGCTCATTAACTACGTAGATTCAACTAGTAATGAGGGCTCAAGAAGTGAACCACCTCCTCAATATAAGAAAGACAATGGTTATCATGCGTCGCTCCTCATCCCATTAGTCATCAACCCCTAGGCCCGACATGTTTCTCTATGGTGTAGATAGCCTAGAGTTTAGAAAAGTTTTGTTGCTCAATCTAAGTCCTGAGAAACCCAAAGAAACCGTTGAACACAATGTTCAAAAATCCAACAGCATCTTTAAAACAAAGTATCCTCAACAAGCAAAGCATTCCGCTAAATCTTTTCAAAACAAGATCGCTAAACCTTTTGGGATAATTTGCTCAAAATGATTTTATCGTACCATCAAGAAGGCAAAACAATTTTGGGCATAGACATAGAAGAAATCACTTTGGTCATAAGGGTCAAAATCGTGGTTTTGTGTGTTATAGTCCTACTCACTTAATTAAAGATTGTGACAAACACTCTAATATCTAAGCAAGTTTCCAAGGAATAAGTCCACCAATCGTAGACCTAGAGAACACAAACCGCTTGGACTAATTCACATAGGGTTAATCACGTAAACTTCACACTGCACTATAGATACCCACATCGAGAAGACCTTCAAGATCTCACAAGATTCTTTAAAAGTACCGCCATAAACAAGGCATCGGATAACCCTACTTGGGATAGAAATTCTAGGAGATCTCACTATCAACCTAGAAGGTATCATAATTCATAGGGGATCTAGACACGGAACCACCTGCTAAAACCTAATGGGTCAGTGGAAAGTAATCACTGAGACATACAAGACGCTCAACAAAAAGTGAATCGATGTTTTTGTGATACAAGAAAAGAGAATGAACTTTAAAAGAGAGTTTTGTTCAAAACCACATGTTTTGAATAACAAGATAATGTCGGATCATGCTTTAGAGAACAGTGGAGATTATATACTCAAAGAATGTGAGTATGTCACTTCACAAGGGGAACACAAGTCAAGAATGGCTCGTTCCTCAAAGTAACTAACTTTTTCATCTTATTAGACAGTAAACCAAGAAGAGGAGCTTAAAGATCATTTTCTTGTTGATAGTGGTTGTTCAGGAGCATGACGTAAGACAAGAAGTTTCACAGTGTTTTGGAGTATAATAATTAGTGTTACATTGGTGGGAGGACTATAAGGTGTTAGGTATAGTCCCGTGTATTGCTCGAGGGGAGGATGTTTGTGTATTACTTAGTTTATATGAAGGTTTTAGCAAAGTAATCAGATTTCCGAAGTACCGCTTGGGAAAGTAACGCTGGGAAAGTATCGCTATGTGGAAAGTACCGCTTGTCGATTAAAGCATCGCTCCAAACGGTAATATTGGAGGGTAATTAGCCAACTAAGTTATTTTATTTCAAGTGCGATTTTTCAAAATCCTACCTATAAATAACAACTTTCCGATTTTTCCTCTCACATTATTCATTACCTCTTTTCCATACTTATCTTCCAATTACCATCTCTTTATTATTCGATATAATCTTTCTATTGTGATTACTTCTTCAACAATGGTGAATCGCTTAACTCGTTTCGCAGCACAATATGGTGGCTAATTTGGATAAGACCGAGGCGATGAATGTGCTTTCTATGATATCATTGATTATCTAGTTGGGTCTCTATTAGTTATGCTCTTTTAGTTGAGCGGATGTTATTGAACCATGGATTCAAGAATTTGGGCTAATGCTAGAGAATATGGAGGAGGATGAATATTATATTAGATCCTCGGCCGGAAAGACTATCAAGATTACAGAGGTCTCCATTCATGATGATTTATTATTTGGAGATGAAGAAGGGGCTATTAGATTTGCCAAGCAATTGATTTGGGATACTTTTCGTAATTTGGGCTATGAAGGTTCTTTTGACCTGAACAAACTTTTAAGTTAAGGCATTATTCTGCCCTCAATGGAAGTTTTGATTCATGTTTTGCTCCATTGCATAAGTTCTAAAAGCACTTTGGGAGCAGGGTCCAATATTGCGTCTGCAGTGGTCGGGCTTAGCTACTGTAGAGTGTTTAACTTTTCACGACTTATTTTGGATGGAATGCTCTCTCATATATCATCTGGGGCAACTTGGTTGATGTATCCAAGGTTTATACAGTTTTTCTTGAACAAGCAATTGGTGATGTTCCAAAACCTCCGCTTACTACCCATTGTGCAACAACCTAAAATCTATACTTTCATGGCTAGGAGAAGTAACTTGTTCAGAGGTGGAGATATTCCTTTAACATCATCCATGATGGAAAAGTTGTACAACATGATGCAACCGCTACGCAGAGGATGAAGAAACCGGAAGGTACTAATAATGACCAAGGTAATCGCTTCAAGGTAATCGCGCAAGTATGCTTCACAAGTACTGCATCCTGCCAAGTATCTTGCTTCGAGAAGATCTTGTTTCGCTAAGGTGATGTTTCTTCAGATCCCGAGGTTCAAGTCGAGATTGAGAAAACGACACCTACTCCCTCTCCACAACGTTACGTTCTATTCCTGCTTCGTAGGGGCGTCACAACCTCAAGGTGAGCTGCTACTACATTCCTCGTGAAGGTTTAACTATGGATAACTATGCTTTGACAAAGTGGCGCTAGCTAGGTTAAACAAGACAGTTGAGCGTCAAGCTAAAACAATTAGGAAGTTGAAGCGTAACTATTTCTGGTTGAAAAATTTTGTTAAACCATATATTCAAGGATTCAACTTATGGGTTAAGGAGGAAAATAAACGTCGTAAAGCTCTTCGAAAGGAATTAAAAAGAAAGACGGTTCCTCAACCATCTTTCATCAACTTGGGAGGAATTTAGAAAAGGAAAATTTGAAAGAAGATGTTAAGAAGAAAGAGTCTCAAGAAAATATTACAAAGAGGAAAGAACTTGTATTAGTTCAGATTCGAGGAACAAGAAGAAGTACAAGTTCAAAATCGGTGTTCAAAATCTGGTGTTCAAGGTATCGAACATCAAAGTAATCGATATACATGATACATCAAGGGAAGAAGTAATAACACCAATAACTCCAAAGGTATTAAATTTTGATGAAGAAGAATTTGGTCCTTCTACATTTGTTAGAAAAGAAGAGGAGGAAGCTACTTACATACCTATTCATTCATCCTAGTGATGATGAATTAATTGCTACATTATTTGATTTGTCACAACCAAGAGGAGGAGTTACTATTAGAGAAGCACAAGAAGAAGAACAACCAAGAACTGATCAACCTGCAATTGATCCAAAAGACAAGGGAAAAGGTGTTCTGGTTGAGACTAAGAAAAAGAAGCTCACTTTGGCTGAACTTAGAGCATTTGAAGTGGCTAGGAATGAAGCTGCTGCTAGAAAAATTCAAGAAAATTGGGAGATGCTAAAGACAGAGAAGAACAAAGAAGCTAAAGAAGCTAAAGACGGAGAAGCAGCTCAAAAGGTGCAAGATGAGTTAGATGTTTGAAACCATCAGAACCTTTACAGCTCCAACACCATTTAGATTCATGTCAAGAAGACCTAATTTAGCTAAAGAAAGGAATGAAATGATGGCATATTTAAAAGGAGAGGATTTAAAGGATTGCAAAAGCTAAATTATGTGGATATGAAGAGATTATATGATTATGAGAGAGAGGCTTATAAGAAAGATGTTGCAGGCATTAAAGACTTTAGAGAAGAAACCTTTTGAATTTGGCCGAAAGGAAGAAAAGCTTAAAGAGGAAAAGAAAACTGATGTTACAGATGTTCAATTTTCAAAGAAAGAGAAGGTTGAATTAAGATCTGAGACTAGTGATGAATTGAAGAATTATCTCAGAGTGGTAGATTTTGATTATACCAAGGAAGATGATGATTTAAAGACGAACAGATCAAAGATCAAGACTTTTAAAGTTGTGAAAACCAAGAATGAAGAGTACATGGGTTTTCATAAGGAAGATAAAAGTTTTAAGGTTTTCAAAAGGTTATGGGATTTGTTGCATGTTATTGATAGAGTAGATTTATTCTACTTATATCAAGTTATAAAGGCGTATTTTGAAGATCATCCATTAGAAGGTATTGGATTGGTTTTACATGGGGATCTTGTAACTATGTGGGAAACTGATGAAGAAAGCACTGATAATATTTGGAATGATCAAGAAAACTGGGAAATAGTTTGCTGGAGATTCTTTGAAGAATCTGGAGTTCATGTTCTGGAGCTAGAAAATGGAACAATGATTCACATGTTTGCGAAAAGAAGATATCCTCTTACAGTTGATCTAATGAGAAGAATGCTTGAACATGGTTTGGAAGTAGAAGAGGATGATGAAACTGCTTGCATGGTAATTAATTTGTTTATAAACGGACTACCATTGTGAAAATGATCTTTAACTGGTATGAATTTTATTTGAATAAATGCTTTTTGATATATCAGTACTTTTATTCAAAAGTACTGCTGATCGACAAGACTTTCATCAAAGTAATCTTGTTTGATGATCTAATACAGTTAAATGATTTTAGAAGAAACCTTTTGCTTAATAATAAATATTTTTGAAATAAAGGTTGAATAAATGGGTTTTGTGATGATAACATCAATAGGTTATCAATCCACCATGGTTACAAAAGGATTGACTAATCCATGAGCAAACGGCTCTGGTAAAGATATATCAAATCCGTTTTTAGTTGTCAACTTGCTAATAAGTTGGATGGTCATCAACTCACCATATCAGTAAATGTGAAGAGTTGGCTAGCCCACAAGAGAATGGCTTGTGGTAAAGGCTGTGGAAAAACCATATTGGTAATTAGTTCACCATTAGATAGAAGAACTAACTAGTCCGGAGGTACAGACTTTTGGTAAAGACTAAACAAATGTTGATAGCTGGTGATTTGCTAAAAATCATATGGTTATCAATGTACCATGGTCTTACACACCAAAACATTTGGCTACTCCAAAGATAATGGCTTTGGTAAAGAGTTCTAAATCCATTGAATTTTCAATGATTCACTTTGAAAGTGATGAGAATAGTATGCAACTTAAACTGAATCATTGTACAAATTGTCATATGTTCTTGTGTTCTTTGAAAAGATGGAGATTGCGGATGTCTTTGTGAAGAAAACAATTCTAAAGAGATACTTTGACAAAGCACGATTCTCTGAGATATAATCTAAAGACTGAAGAACAATCCGTTTTAAAGATGAAACTGTTAAAGATATATTCACAAAGGAACTTGAAGTCAAGCAAGTAGAATTCAAGTTAGGGGAGGATTGTTGGGATATGAAAGTTCTGAAGATATCAAAGTCTTGAAGATATGAAATCTGCAAAGTTTGAAAAGAACTGGAAGAAGTCAAATAGTCAAAGTACTGCTAAATATGACAGAGTCAAAGTATCTGCAAGAGGAAGTCAAAAGTATGCTAGAACAAATAAAGCATTTATATTCGTTTATGGAAAGTATTGTAGATTACTTGTCGTACAAGGTTATCAATTGTAAACCAACTAGGATATCCTTGAGCCTATAAAAGGACTCCTAGATTGGCATTAGAGAGACGACTTACGATTTCAGAAAAAGAGTTTTAGAGTTTACGAATTAGAGTTTAGAGAAAAGTTCGATTATCTTAGAATTGTATTAAAGTATCCGCATAATAAGCGATTTAGAGTTTGTTAATAAAGTTTTTCTTCTTAGCTTTGTTAAGTAAATTCCGTGTACTTAATAAAGATTGCTCAGTGTTTCTTTGTTAATAACTTAGGATTTATCCGAGGTTATTAAACCTTAACAAGCTAGTTAAGTTAGTTTGATTAAAGTATATCGATCCAACATTAAGGGTACTAACATGACGACTTACAATC
>OU343221.1:265102128-265298339 GCA_910596185.1 Chrysanthemum makinoi
GTAAATGCCGAAACATTACCAATTGGACTATTTCATTGAAGTAATTCTGTGTCATTATTATCCTAGCATCTTACTGGTCATGGTCTTCTCGACTCAAGTCTTGGTCAACTTTATTGATACCTCATAATATGTTGTATATATATTATGTCTTGGTATGAAGTTATGTTTGGCGTGAGTTATAAATATTTGGTGAGTTATATCTTTTGGTATACTTTTGGCGTGAGTTGTATGTCGAGTCATGCATTTTACCACCCACAATGAAATGTTAAACCAAACTTTTGAGATATTGACACGGACTTTTGAAATTAACATCTGAGAGTATTCCACGAAAACTAAGACACGTTGTCTTTCGGATATTATATTATTTCACTTTTTGAGGCGTATTTTGAGATAATACGATACTATGGAATGGACGATGGAGTACCTGGTACTTGTACACTTTGGATATTTCCACGCGCTTTCCTTCATGATTTGGTTGTGCTTGCTCTTTGATGCCAGTCTTATCGTTGTGATTCTTGCGCTACTTCTGTTGAGGTGAGTTCATGGCCCCTACTTTTACTTGCTTTTAAACTGTTTTGGGGGAGAATACATGCTCATTTTTATTAAATGCAAATGCTTGATTTATTTGAATAAATTATTGTTACTTGGTTTGACGAAATTTGTGAATTGGTTGAATATTTTTACGTGGACACAAGTGCTTGAACTGTTTTGGATTGGACCTGAAAATGTTTTGTGAGCTATTACGTGCTAGGTAGGTAGAACCCAAGCGTTGTATTTAATTGTTACATCCTCGTCGATGTTAAGCGTATGAATAGATCTATTGGGAATGGCTACCCCGTCCTATCAGCATGACTCATGTGGTGGACGTATAACATGTCGATTATTTGTGTGCCTGGCGTTGGTCATGACTTATCCTGCAGCAAGTTACTTGTGACACTATATTCATTGTAGTGTTTGATTTTGATATGGTCCAAGTGGTTGTTTATGAACTATTTTGCGGATAAATATTTTGATACTGTGAATTAGGCATGTTATGCCTCTATTAAATTCGACTTGTTTATGAGAAATGATTTGCACTTGAAAACCTTGTGGTCCACACCACCATTTTGCTTAAAGGTAAACTTTGTTTTTGCGACATTGTGGGCGCCAAAATGATCGAAAGGATCTTTTGAACCCGCTATACTTTTATGAAAACCTATGAACTCACCTACCTCGTGTTGACACTTTTAGCATGTATTTTCAGGTATTGAGGCTATAGTATACTTTTGGAGGCTTGGCAATGGCATGGCATGGTCATAGACTACTTGATATTTGTGGGAACGTTTATTTACTATGGGCCTATGTTTTCACATCAAATTTTTATTAAACTTTGTTTTATACGAATAATGAGTTTTCTTAAGAAAACCTGTTGTTCTGATATTGTGATACCAATCAGTAGACCAAGACTTGTATGCTTCGCAAACCCGATTTTCGGTGTTAAAGTTGGTATCGAGCCTAGTTATAGAGAACTGGGTAAATTTTCAAAACCTAGACTATAACCACTTTTACGAAAATTTAACCCTATGACCGACACGCGGTTCTGCCTCAAGTTGATGCCTCACGGTGACTTTGATTGCTAATATATTTGATGAGATGTGTGCCTTACTATTGGATGAGTATATCCATTTATTTTCGCTATATGCTATAAGTATCCTCGACATACTTATGTTTACGATCGTGATTCTGTAGCTTGCGCCTCGGCCAATCATAACCACCTCGTCCCGCGTGGACACTTGTTTTAATCTTTTGAAAAATGGATTTTTGGAAAGTGAAAGTCATGAGGCTAGAGTAACTAAGTCAAGTATATCAAAATTCATTAAACCTCGGGTGAATATAGACTGATCACCTATATTCAACGACAGGGGACATACCCTATCACCTATGTCCGACCCAGAGGTGAATTTTGCGATACTTGGAGTAGTTATAATAGAATTATGTCCGGTTGGTTTTGGTTTGACTTCGAAATGGAAAAGTTTTGGTGTGTATATACGAGCATAAAATTTTATAAAAGCTTTCCTTCACACACAACGCACCGCATCACAAATTCTTGTTTATCGCGATATCCTTCCTTTGTTATGAATCGCTATTCACCGCTAATCATTATTTGACTTCGGATTATTTTTGAAATCGTTGGAACTGTAAGACCTTGTTTCGCATCGGGTCAGGTTAGACCCGATTGGTCACAAGTTTGCATTTGGGTTGCGTGAAGTCGTAATAAGCTCATCGGGCTTCTTAGAATATTTGGAATCGACCTTGGCTACGTTGAATTTGGATTGTTAGATTATGCGATTTTGGTTCCTATGGTGAAAATGCATTCGCTTATTCTCGTGGTTTTGTTTTGGTCTTGTTGTAGACGCCTCTACTCCAAGCCTTATCTTCGATCGATGATTATTCCATTGATGTTGTTCTTTTTATGTTGCACCTTGAGCTCTATCGATGTGTATGCTTTTAGCATAACTTTTTGGAACCGTCGTTGTTCAATTGTATTTAGAATTTGATTTGATATCGATTGGTAGTCGAATTTCTTTTGGAAATTATGACGTTGGATTTGAATGCTGTATCTTTCTGCGTTAAGTATTAAGTGCACTACGGAATCAATCTATTGATTGCTAGTAGTAATTAATGCTCTCCTTCAGACTCGTACTCTGAATTTGCTTAACTCTCTTTTCGACGGAGATTCTGTTGGCCCAACAGAAACCTTAAGACTTTAAGGAGAAACTTGAACCGCGATCCTTGGAACTGACACATAAACCTTCATTCATCTCTCGAGAACATCAATTATCCTTGCTGCCTCCTTATGAGATATTGAGCCGTACTGCCATTGTCTTGGCAAGTTGCGATTTCTCGTCGCATCAGCGTCATCCTCTCTAAATGTTTTGTTGTTACCGAGATTTTAATCTTGCTCACTTGTACGTGGAAGAGATTGTTGTACATTGTGGTGTGCCGATTCCTATCATTCTAATCGTGAAGGTCGCTTCACATCAAATTTCTAGTAATCACTCCAAGAGCCATGAGCACGGGTCTTGGTATGAGTGTTGGATACCATCCATAGACCGTTGGCTGGAGTGAAAGAACTATTCAAATGATAGTGGACATGTTGCATGTCGGCGTGATCGATTTCGACAATGGTTAGGATAGACACCTCCGATTGGTCGAGAACTCTTACAACAATAGCCACGTTGTACGAGATACTTCATGGTTGAAAATGCCGCTCAACGATTGGTTGGATTGAAATGGGGGATACCCAACTTGATATCCTAAGACTGTTCATGAAACTGTCGAGAGATTGTTTAGATCAAAAACAGAATGCAAACTGCTCACGATCATCAGAAGAGCTGAGATGCACGGATGACATGAATCTTTGAGACTCCATGATTGGAAGCGGTATGCTTAAAATCTCACCATGGATTGTGTGATGCGTTTAGTAAACGTGGAAAGCCAAATCTTTGTTGTGCAAATCCTTTAAGTCTCTTGCTAGAGCTGGACTGGTAGCTTAGAGCCTTGAGCTACCGTAAGAGCTTAGTTATTCATGACGTTTTCATGTGCGTAATCAGAGGTAATGCCTCACTGTTATAAACGATCATTGTCTTTGCTGGGAGAAATCCATATTGACGAACGCCTAAGTTGTATTGAGGAACCCATCAAAATCGTGAATCGTGAAGTCAAACGACTTGAGCAAAGTCGTTTTCCTATTTTTACTGATCAATAGAACTTAAAGAAATGTCCTGAATTCACGTGAGAACTTGAAAATGGAACCCGGAGAAAGAATCCTTACCTCTTTTCAATCCTGACGGATAACTCGAATTAAATCGCGAGGACGCGATTTCGTTAAGGAGGGAACTTTGTGACAACCCGCTTTTTCCAGATATTCGTTTTCGAGAAAATTGTCTGTTTTTCATTTTCAAACTTTCCTGAGCTCGTTTGACGTGAACACGAGAAATTTATCTCGTGAAATGTTAATTTTAGACACCACGCGTACTAGAACGACCATAAACCTATTAATCATTTTGATTTATTCGTTATTTTATTGGTGAGAAAATAGTCGTGCGAATACTCATTTTTATTGGAAAAATTATTCCAAACGCGATGACGTAAGTCTCGTAATTTTTATCGAACGTTTACTCCTCTGAATGTGTCCCGAATCTAATATTTACAAAAGATTACTAGAATTACGAGTTTGGTCCCTATGATATTTTCATCCTCCCTTCCCTTAACTTTGGCATTTAACAAAAATGGTCCCTCTAGGAGTATATATGCCCCTATCTCCCTCATTTTTACTCTTTTCCTTATCTCTCTAAAAACACACACTCAACTCTTCTCTCTCTCGCTCTTAATATTCCGGTCACCGGAAAACTTTATCGGCCACCGTCGACCACCACCGGCCGCCGCCGTCGTGCGTCGCCGGAAAAATACACCGACCCTCCCAAATGATAGATCGGGCCATGGTGGTTCTATTTTTGTACCACACGCGCCCTTGAACTAAATGACGCTCTATAGATCTTGATTTCAAGATTCGAATTTCTAGGGTTTCACATGTTCTTTTCAAACCCTAAAAACAGTTGCAGCCCCCTTCCAACTTTCCTGCATCCCGCCGCCACGGTCGCTATTGGTGATACAAGGGAGATCGTAGATCAAGGTGTTCGTATGAATCTGGTTAGAGTGATGATGGATCACGAATAGGATTGAAACGTGGGTGACTCTGTTCATGTCATGGTCCATAGCTGTGTGTTTCATCTCATATTCTTTCTTTTTTTTTCAATTTATTGGTAAGTCGAGAATCTCTTGAGATTAAACCCATTTATATCTAGTGTGTAATATTTTCGTGGAATCTAAATGAGATTTAAAAACACTTGACAGATTCGTGTGGTAAACAATTGCTAAAGCTTATTTAAAAATGTTTTTGATAAGGTTCGTGTGGTATGATTTTTTAAAATGGTGTCGTGATTATGTGGGTCTCGGTTTGGATTTGTAGTTTCGTGTAATTTGGTTCCGGTTTGTTTATGGATCTGTTATTAGATCCGATTCAGGGGTTGGCTATTGTTGTTAGTACTGGTATCTTGGGTCTATACTCCGTTGAAACCCGACCTAGGGTTTGAGTTGACCGGTTGTGTTCGGTATTGATTTGCTTGCTCCTTAAGTTCGCTGATTTGATCGAATTGTTAAGGGTTTGGTTTGAACCTGGTTTTTGTTTATTCAAATTCTTGCAAGGGTAGTTTACATGTTATAGTCTGAACTTGCGGTTATATTAGTGGTGTTGCGATTCGATTGGAAAGTAAACCCGATTAGGATGAGTTAATTGGTTTGTGTTTTTTTTTTGCGTTTGGCGATAGTAGGCAGCCAATTTGAGTCGTGCCTAGGCTGTGACGGGTAATGGGCTTAAAGGCCACAATAAAGTAAAATGTGTTTGTTTTTTTTTTCAATTCGGATCAAAGCTCATACGTTAAATAATTAAGAGTGTGTTAAGTTATATTTAATAAGGTATAAATTGATTTGTTATAATAAAATCTACTTGTATATAAAATTTGGAACGTGTGACTAATGAGTATTTATTCATTTACTTGTGAACATTAGTATGTTTCGATTATATTGGGATTGTTATATTGGAATACGGATACTTAACGAAATATACACTTGGATTACGATTGGTACATTTCGGATTTTAGTGGGGTTGTGACTTGCATTTGGATACGGATAATTACTTGACATTGGACATTTATCGGATTATATCTATTGAACAAGTAACGACATCTATTTAAACATTGGACGTTGGACAATTTGGACTTATTGGACTCGAAACGAATACAATATATTAAACTCATTATGAATTTAATATGTTTGATTCGCAATAGATACAATAAAGAAAAACTGTCTGATAACTAATGAATACTTTTATGAAATTGTTTTGAGGAATTTGATTTTTATAAAGTCACGATGACTTAAGAATGTTTTATAAATGGACGCGTCATGCCAAAGTTTTTAAAAACATTCTAAACTTGTATTTTATATTCAAATCCCTTTTATATTTATAAAACCAAACAAGAATCAAAGCAAGTGTTCTTTTAAATAGTAAAACCTTTATTGTTTGAATTGTAAATTCAAACTTATCATTATTATAAAACATAGTTGTTTTATGCAAGCTATTTGGGAAATTATGGGTAAATGCCGAAACTTACCAATTGACTATTTCATTGAAGTAATTTTGTGTCATTATTATCCTAGCATCTTACTGGTCATGGTCTTCTCGACTCAAGTCTTGGTCAACTTTATTGACTATTCCTCATAATATATTGGGATATATATTATGTCTTGGTATGAGTTATGTTTGGCGTGAGTTATAACCTTTGGTGTGAGTTATATCTTTGGTATACTTTTGGCGTGAGTTGTATGTCGAGTCATGATTTCTTACCACCACACGAAATGTTAAAACCAAACTTTTGTGATATTGACACTGGACTTTTGAAATTAATTATTCGAGTATTCCACGAAAACTAAGACACGTTGTCTTTCGGATATTATATTATTTCACTTTTTGAGGCGCATTTTGAGATAATACGTATACTATTAGGTCGTGACGATGTAGTACCTTTGTACTTGTACTCTTTGGATATCGACGCGCCTTCCTTCATGATTTGGTTGTGCTTGCTCTTTGATGACATTCTTATCGTTGTGATTCTTGCGCTACTTTTGTTGAGGTGAGTTCATGGCCCCTACTTTTACTTGCTTTTAAACTGTTTTGGGGGAGAATACATGCTCATTTTTATTAAATGCAAAGGCTTGATTTATTTGAATAAATGATTGTTACTTGGTTTGACGAAATTGCTTGAATTGGTTTGAATATGTTTTTACGTGGACACAAGTGCTTGAACTGTTTTGGATTGGACCTGAAAATGTTTTGTGAGCTATTACGTGCTAGGTTAAGGTTAGAAACCCAAGCGTTGTATTTAATTGTTTTACACATCCTGGCTCGATTGTCGAGCGTTATGATAGATCTATTGGTTAATGCCACCCCCGCCGCCCCATGGCTCATGGGAGACAATAATGTCGATTATTTGTGTGCTATCTAACGTTGGTTTCATGACTTAGCTTGCGTATAGTTGGCTTTTTTGCGTGACACTATTTATATGTAGTGTTTGATTTTTGATATGGTCCAAGTGGTTGTTTATGAACTATTTTTGCGGATAAATATTTTGATATTGTGAATTAGGCATGTTATGCCTCGATTAATTCGACTTGTTTTGAGCAGCAGGATTTGCACTTGAAAACCTTGTGGTCCACACCACTATTTTGCTTAAAGGTAAACTTTGTTTTTCCGACATTGTGGGCGCCAAAATGATCGAAAGACTCTTTTGAACCCGCTATACTTTTATGAAAACCTATGAACTCACCAACCTCGTGTTGACACTTTTAGCATGTATTTTATGGTATTGAGGCTATAGTATACTTTTGGAGGCACTTGGGCAGTGGCATGGCATGGTCATAGACGACTCTGATATTTGTACTTGGGGACTGTTTATTCACTATGGGCTTTTCACATCAAATTTTTATTGTAAACTTTGTTTTATACAAAATAAATGAGTTTTTTTAAGAAAAACCTGTTGTTTTATACTCGTGTTGTGATACCAATTAGTAGCACCCAAGACTTGTATGCTTCCGCTAAAACCCGATTTTTCGGGGTGTTACACATACACTAGAAACAATTATACGGAAGCAATCTAAACATAAACAAAATAATTAAGGAATCATAACTAGGCTAGCACCAGAGGTGCTTAGCCGATCATATTAACTGAAACATTTGATTCAATGTTTAACATAATGAAATACATGAATTGAAAGTAAAAGAAATGATAAATCGCTAATGCTTATCGTTAGGGAGTGATTTCTCCCTTGGAGATGGCTCCGTATGCTCCTTGAGATCTGCCTTCAGCCTCCTACCCACGTTCTCTGCTTTTGTGTGTGGAGTGAATGATGAGAAATGAATAATTTTGGGCGGTATTTATAGGCCAGATCTGGTTATGGCGTAACTTAAGTTGAGAGTTACGCCGTAACATCCATATCTTCGTATTATGCTCTGGAAAAGCTCGTTACGGCGTAACATCGGGAATGAGTTACGCCGTATCTTCAATAAATCATGGTTACGCCGTATTTGTGGAAAGAGTTACGGCGTAGCTTGCAGCGACGTGGAACATCATTTGACCTAATTAGTTACGGCGTAATCATAAGATGGATTACGCTGTAATCTTCAGTTGTGTTGGTTTTCTGAGTCACGCTTCTGTTACGGCATAATGTGAGAGAAGAGTTACGCCGTAATTACTTCAAAATAGGCATACTATCATATATCTTCAATAAACTCTCCAAATCTGCGTCTCATTAGCTCCAATGCTCGTAAATTACCTGAAAGTGAAATATAGAGGAAAACAAGCGTAAATCCATATAAATGATATAAAATACGAGCATTATCGGAGGAAATTGACACTTAATATTCAGGACTATTTGATGTTATCATGAACCATGGCACCTAATCTGTTGCTTGACACCTGAGTATGAAAATCTTCCTCCTGAGAATTAACCTTGGTAATGTCTTGTGTTCTTGAACCGACCTGACTTGAGGAGTTGGCTTGGGAACTCGTTTCGCTTCCTGAAATCATGAGGGGCCTTCTTGGAAAAGTGTTGCATAGAAGCCGTCGTGGTCGTGTGTTGCATGCATTTCCTCTAATGGTCTTCTTGTGAAGTTTCTTGCTGGGTGGTGAACATCATTTTGCAGTACTCGTTGACCCTCGTCACTGTGAGTGAGATCTTCCATCCGACTGGTCCGAGGTGGTTGATGTTCATTTCCGAAACGAAAGGTTGTGGGTGTTGTTCACCAGACTTGTTGGGTTGAAACTTGTTAAAAAGGATAATAATGTACTTTTTCAAGTAAGAAAATGAATAAAAATAAGTGAAGGTTTGTGACTATTTTGTATCATGTCCTCACGGATGATGACATATTTACGTATGGCATGCAAAACGTGATTAAGAGTGGGTTGAGATGGTTGTGTTGTTCGGTTTCCCATATAGAAAGGTAAAGACACAAAGATATGATTTAAGAAACATGAGTTTGGGTAACACTCAAACAAACCATCTAAGTTTGTGTTTACTATGTGCAATAGTGTGAGAGTGTAGAGAGAATGATCTATTTTTTTGGTGTGGGATGCCTTCTACTTATAGAGAGACATTTAGAGTTAAGGATAAACCTCATGTGAATGATAAACGGTTGTCGACAGGCTAGGTGTTGATCGTCCAACGAGTAGACAATCAAGACAGATGGTAGCTCCTCCTTGGATCATTTGAGGCCGTGCCCGTCTCCAATATTCTTGCTCGTCTCTCATTGTCATGTCTTAAATAGTACATTTTAACCGTTAGTGACAGTTGAGAGACGGTTGTCTCATGCGTGTCTGGCCCTTGGCCTGAGAGGTTCTTCCACGCCATGCACGGCGTGAGAATATCAAGTGTTGATAATATATAGGATTGGTTAAGTATTGATAATGAACTTGAGATTGACATTAATATTGATACACTATCATAGTCAAATATGCTGACGTGCTTGTATGTATTGGTTTATAACTTTGCATTTGGTTTTCTCTAGCATTTGCAATTTATTAACCATCTCGGTAGAGTATTTGTTACTCTTCATAGTTCGTTCTCTGCGAACTCGTGGTACCATGATAATTTTGCGTGAGTTTATTGATACCAATTTATTTTTAAAGTTTGTTAGACAATTTTGCACATTGCACTTATTTAAATTTGATAGACAAACAGAAATAATTTTTAAAGCGTACTACAGGTAGCCCAAATCATCCACGTACCCAACTTCAAAATATTAGTAGACAAAAAATCAGGTTTGTTCATTAATAAGTTTAAGATGTCAAAATGTTAGGCAAGATTGGATCAAGTAGTTAGCACCCTTGTCTTTTGAGGCTGAGGTCAAATGTTCGATCCTCACCTCTTACAAAGCTGGATGTTCTTTTCTACCTTTGGTAGAACCGGAAGCAACCTCTTAAGTAGGGGTATGACTGTCTACGTCTTAACCTCCCTCATACATCGTGAAAGACGGTATTGAGAGTTACTTCTACTTTACTTAACTCTATGTCACGAGATTAGGATACAGATTTATTATTTGGGCGTTTTATATAAATTTGGGGAGGTTTATTAAGGTTTATTAAACTTATGTAGTAATCTATTTGGGGAGGTTTTTCTTAAATTTAGATGTTAATCAAAATACACCAAAATGTTTATTCAGATATGAAGGCATGAAGCACATGAAGGACTTAACGATTGTCTTGTTAAGTTTGGCGAAATTATACCAAAACATTATCAATCAACAAAAATAGAGTAGATCTAATAAATATTAAAGTTTACAAACGATAACTTTATATTAAATATGCCACGTAACAGATAGCCATTATTATTTGTTAGGGCCAGGTCTCTTTCAATCTACATTTTTCTATTTCCACATGATACTCATTATTTGCTTTAATTCAATAATGAATCCATTGACATTTGATCCTGAGAGTTCTAACATAATTTCTTTATGTTAAATACTTAAAAGTAATACATAAATGGTGAAAACTTTGTTTACTCTTACGACTTTAGGGTGCACCGCCATTAGACCGCCACGAGAAATTTTGGGACGAATGGCGCCATCATTCGCTTTCGAAAAATGCTGTATATGGTTTTTGTTCGCCTTTTTTCTTTCGAAATTTTTACTGGCGGACGCTGTTTTTTTATTTATTTATGTTTTGTTAGTGATTGGTGTGTTTTTGAAAAGACTTTTTTTGTGAGATTTACATACACCATAATAGTATTGGATGTTATTTGCTATAATATGGTGTTTTAGTTATTCGGTGTTATTGGCCTCTTCTTTCATCCAGCTCTCTAAGCACATCTTCACAGATTAGCTCTTTACAAAAAGGTTGAAAAACTATATGATTAAGAAAAAGAGGAATTGCATCCTTTAAGAAAAAAATCGAATTCATTTCTTGCGGAAGCCTTAACAGGGATTTTCTTTCTGTTTTCACTTCTTTCTTTGGTCCAAGCTGTTTACTCTTACAACTTTAGGGTGCACTGGCCATTGGACACGCCACCGAGTCATTTTGGCATGAATGGCGCCACCATTCGCATTCGCGTCATGCTGTATACGGTTTCGCCCGCCGTCTGTTCTTTCGCCATTTTACTGGCGGAAGTTGTTTGTTTATTTATTTATTTATTTTTGTTTTGTTAGAGAGTGGGGTATTTTTGACGGAGTGTTTTGTGAGACTTACATACACCAATAATAGTTATTGGATGTTATTGATATAGATGGTGTTTTAGTTATTCGGTGTTATTGGTAGGATGGTGAGTGGCGCTGATATGTCACACCAATAATTGTTATTGGCCTCTTCTTTCATCCAGCTCTCTAACATACATCTTCACAGATTAGCTCTTTACATAAGGTTGAAAACTTATACTTTAAGAAAAGAGGAATTGCATCCTTTAAGAAAAAAACGATCCATTTCTTTCGGAAGCCTTAATAGGATTTTCTCAGAAGTAGCTTAATTGCCAAAGATATATACTATCAAATGTATGCTAAATGCAAACAATCTTAAAGGGACCTTGTCACCTTTTAAAAAAAAAATGTTTTACCCTTTTCAAACATTGAAAATTACTCGTTCAAAATGTCAAAAATGATGATTTAACAATAGAACCATTCATAAACTAAACCGTAAAAACCCATTTAACATAATTTGATTGGTTTCATAAGTGCTATCAACCTTTTTTTACAGCTGCGAATATACTTTAAATTAGTGCATACCCTCTACTTAAATAACACAACTAACCAATTTTTTCTAAGTACGTACCATATGACAAATGTTTACGTCCATTATTGCTTAGAGACTCAAAAAGAGAATGGCATGTTAAGAGAATCCAAAGTGGTGACCTGATTTGCCAAAAATAGACTTCATTCTAGTTTAATTTAATACTCACTAGTCATGCCGTAAAATAGCGTGCAATAATATAGTACCTCACAACGTTTATAACTAAGTATCAATGTGTCTAATATTATTCAAAACTTATCATGAAATAAAAAGCCAGACGACTGTAATGTGAAAAAGTCTATAATTATCAAATCTATGCTAGATGCTAATAATCTTAAAATGATCTTGTCAACCTCTAAAAAGAAGTTTTACCCGGTTGATTTTATGTGACTGTGAGTTCAAACATTGAAAATTATTCGTTCAAAATATCAAAATGATGATTTAAAATAGTACCATATCATAAACTAAATCGTAAAAAAACCCATTTAAAATAATTTGATTGGTTTCATAAGTGATATCAACCTTTTTTTATAGCTGCGAATATACTTTAAATTACTGCACACCCTCTACACGAACTAACAAATTTTTTTAAAGTACATACCATATGACAAATGTTTACGTCCATCATTGCTTAGAGACTCAAAAAGAGAATAGCATGTTAAGAGAATCAAAAGTAGTTGACCCGAATTTGCCAAAAAAATAGACGTCATTCTAGTTTTAGTACTCACGAGTGTGGAAACCCGCGCGATGCAGCGGGATTGGCTTCAAAGGACTTACTTTGTAGCGACACTTAAACCTTAGGGACTAATTTTGCCAGGTTGCTATAGTTAGCAATTAATTCTACATGACTTACTTTGCAACGTAGCTATCTTAACCTCAAAACTGTTTTTGCCAAGTTGTAAAACTTTGCATTTAATGTTTGGACTTACTTTGCAGCGCCACTTGAATCTCAGGAATTGTTTTTGCCAAGTTGGGAAAGCTTGCAATTAATGCAAGGTTTGCACACAAAAGTGTGTACGCCTTTTAGTATATTATACAAACTAAGTCACTAGTCATGCCGTAAAATAATGTGCAACAATAATACTCGCACAACGTTTATAACTAAGTATCAATGTGTCATAATATTATTCAAAGCTTATCATGAAATTAAAAAGCCAAGACGACTTTACTGTGAAAAGTCTATCAGCTTGACAAATTTTGTAACCATGGATGTGCATTATTTATGTATTTTGTCATTTTGTACATTATTTATTTGTTGCATAGTCCAATCTCAACACACATAACAGTAACTGTAACAAAGACCCAGCTTGATCCGACCAAGGTTGTGGACCTCGTTAGCTAGCCAAAAACCGCATCCATATCGAAGATTCTAGTTAAAACGATGCATATCGAGACTTGAAAACAGATGCAGCTAGGTGAATCATTTTTGTATCGTCGCTCTTCATTATTTTTGCATGATATGATTAAGGTGCCGTTTGTTTTTTTAAAAAGATGTATTTTTTTTTACTTCTTTTCACTTATTTCCTTTTTGAACGCGCAAAGCTTTTTATTTGTTTTTTTCTTCAGATAGAAAGCGTTATTTCATTTTCTTCTTCTTCTAAATTTCAGACATTATCATTCACTTATTACATCTTCTTTTTACAAGCCGTACATCTCTTTCTCAATATCTGTTTTTATACGTTTTCCACAGTTTTTATATGTTTTTATCCATTTTTGTCCGTTTTTATCCGTTTTCGTCTGTTTTTATCTGTTTATGTCCATTCTTATACGTTTTTGTCATTTTTTATATGTTTTCTTACTACGTACATTTTATTCGTTTATTCTGTTTTTACACGTTTTCGTCCGTTTTTTATGTTTTCTTACGTTTTTATTCGTTTCCGTCCGTTTTTATACGTTTTCGTTTGTTTTTATACGTTTTCTTACGTTTTATCCATCCGTTTTTATTCGTTTCATTCGTTTTTTGTACGTTTATCCATTTTTATACGTTTTCGTTCGTTTTCATACATTTTTATCCGTTTTTATATGTTTTCGTCAGTTTTTATACGTTTCATCTGTTTTTATACGTTTTCGTTCGCTTTTTATACGTCTTCTTACGTTTTTATCCGTTTTATATGTTTTCATACATTTTTATCCGTTTTTATTTTTGTATGTTCTTATACTTTTTTGTATGTTTTAGTATCTTATATGTTTTTGTATTTTTTATGCGTTTTTATACGTTTTGTACATTTTCGTACGCTTTCATACATTTTTATCCGTTTTCATACATACAAAAAACGTACAAAACATACAAAAACGTGCAAAAACGGACGAAAAAATATAAAAACAGATAAAACGTATGAAAATGATAGAAAACGTATAAACACGGATGAAAACGTATGTAAACGTTTAAAAATGGACGGAAACGTATAAGAGTGGATGAAAACGTATAAAAATGGAAGAAAACGAATAAAAACATATGAAAGCATAAGAAAAACGGACGAAAACGTATAAAAACGGACGAAAACGCATAAAAACGGATGAAAGAGTATTTAAACGGATGAAAACGTATAAAAACGGACGAAAACGCATAAAAACGGACGAAAGAGTATTTAACGGATGAAAACGGATGAAAACCGACGAAAATTTGTCTTTGACACTCCATATTTTAAGCGATTTACAGATGAAGAGGTAAAAACTCTGTAAAAAACTAACGACATTTAAGACTTAACTTTAACATCTAATTCGGATCAATTAACCCAAATTGGGGGTTACTCGCTAAACTTGGGGCAATATAACCGGCACAATTAAGGGCTATTTTTCCATATCAATATCGATTTGAAAATACGTGAATGACATTCATCAAGAAAACGACTATAATCTAAATTTTAGATTAGCATATATGCTAATCGAAATCATTGTATACACTCAAACATAAACGTTTGTCTTAACCTTGTGTTACTCCTTTTATCTCTCGATTTCTTCAACGAGCTCTTAAACCACAACGGTTTTTACACGATGAACACACTCGCATACCATTAGACAAAATTCAATAATTCTAAACGTGTTTTTAACGGTTTAGTTTATACCACAGTTGTTCGACAGCATGGGATATTTGTTTGGTCCATTCATAAAGTGATTCAATAATATTTCTTCCTAACATTTTCCACATGCCGTTAAATTCGGCGAAAGCAACGAAAGAAAGTCTCTTTTTCTTTAACTTTTCACGTGCATGTTCTTGTAATATGATAACTTAGATTTTAGAATGTTCTTGTTTAGTAAAGTTTCTAATTATTAGTTAAATGATTAACGTAAAACCATGTGAGGGTGATTGACTAAAGTTGCATTTTTGATAGCGGGACAACTTCTGTTTCTTGAAAAAGTATGTCAATTTGCTTTATAGTAAATGTGATTTGAACTTTCGAAACACTATGAAGTATGAACACAAGCATTTTGTCCTCCATCGGTACACTCTCCGAATAAAAGCGAGCAAATGTTTTTCAAAACTAGCAAAGATTGGCCCTCGAGTGTAATCCAGAAGGGAGCTTGACTGTAAGACACATTGGCCGAGCAAGGCCGAAAGTTGGACTTAGTAACCCAACATTACTTTTTAGATGACACATTGAAGTTTTGCAATAGCTCACAAGTTGGAGGATCAAAATAACACTAGAGTTTCATGTTGCTTGATCTCTTATCATCCAATTTCAAAGGAACTAGCATGTTAATGACATAAATAGATGTTTAAGTAGTCGACTCATTTAAAACACGCCAAAGATTTCTCACACGACGTATGCTTTCCAAGTTGTTAGACTAGTCGTAATGGGAGGTCGACCATTCGGTCGGCCGCCTCCTAAGAGGCGTCTCCTCCATTGAGAGACCAACATGGAACGCGTCCCCCATCTTTTGGCTTGGTTTGTGGTCCGACATGCGACCGAATTGTTTGCATATATATGTTTGTGTGTGAGAGTGATTTTTTAATTAATTTTTGTGGGGCATGTTTTGACTGTGATCGCATTTGATCATGCATTTGATCTTAAAGAGAGAAGTTGAGTTAGCGTTGAGGTGACAGGTTTGATCACCCGTCTGGTCACCATTACTACTAGTCTTATTCTATGCTATGTATGTTATATATTGAGTATGATAATGTAAGGTTGAGCAAAGGTCCAAAACCGAATCGATCCGAGAACTGATTTTGTGAAAAACATGAACTAAAACCGAATCGAATATGATTGGTTCGGTTCGGTTCGATTTTGTGTCGATTTGGTTTGGTTTAGGCGTGTTTTTGTCAGTTTTGGGTCGAACAGAACCGAACCGAACCGAACCGACCCAACATCGAAAATAGGAAAAACATGAAAACAAATATCTATTGGGTCAGCTCGATTTTTGTCGGTTCGGTCAGTTTTGTTAGTTCGATTCGGTTTTGAGTCGTTCATGCTCAGCCTTATGATAATGTACTGAATTCTAAGACCGGATTTAATGGACGAGGGCTTTTTTTTATTAGAATTTTAGTGCCATGTCATCTTTATTTATTTTTAATTTCTCACTCTACTTATCTTGTGATACCACATTACTATCATTTACCTATACTTTACTAAATGCATACATAAACACACATGTACACCATAACTAAGGATGTAAACGAGTCGAGCTATGCGTGAGCTACTTGAGATCGACTTAGTAAAATCTCAAAACTAATTGAGCTTTAACGGGCTCGAGCTTAATGAAAAGTTCATTTAATAAACGAGCTCAAGCCCGAGCTTCGATTATCGAGTTCGATTAAGTTCGCGAGCTGAAAAGAGTTTTTACATATTTATGAATAGTTAATTACATATCATATAGTTTTGCATTAGCATCCTCTCATACTCATTTGAACATGATGAGTCATGTTAAATTTATTGTGAGACGAAAAAAAATATAGGCCTTTATTATGAGACTTTTATTTTATTTTTTAAATCAAATATTCACCGAGAACAATTTGACATTACCTATTATGTTTTCAAAATAAACGACCAACTTAAACATCAATTTTTTTTAATCATACCTTATACATCGTAGGGACTAAAAACATCCTACGTCGTAAAGACCTCTACGCCGTAAAGACTAAAAGGTCTCTACGTCATAGGCATCTTGAAGTCTGTTGACCTGCACTTTTTCGTTTTCCAAAAACTGAACTTATATTATCATAAACTTCAAATCTAAAAAACATACTTCATTTAACATCTTTAAATAAATTAGCAATTGAGATACTTTATGTTTAATCAAATAAAAGTAATATCTCTGAAATACATTAAATAAAATTCCATAGTGAATACATATACATTTATCATATTTTGCTTTTATAAAAGGTAGTTATTTTATTATATTCATAAACGAGTTGAGATTGAGCTCGGCTCAAGCTATAGAAATAATTTACAAGCCAGGCTTTACAGATAAGGCTCAAAACAAGTTGATCTTGATTTTTTCTAAGGTTAAATGAGCTTGAACCTTGTTGATACAAGCTTAGACTCGAGTACCGACCGTTAACACCCTACCAATTAAGTTTTTAAACCAACAATCATTTACTTTATCTTTTAACGTGAGGATTCTAAACTCATTTACATACGGGATTAGGTAAAATCAATTAAGCCAATCGCAAGACTTATATCATCATATGCACTTAAAAGACAAATTCAACTTGTTACAAAGTTGTAATGGTAAAAACCTCTTGTGAGCTTTATTGATACAAACATGTTAAACTATTATGAGTTTAACATTTAAAAAAAAAAAAAAAAAAAACAAAAAAAACAACTGAATCTATATGTAACTCTATTTATAAAATTGGACCGAATTTCATTCGTTTAAGAAAATGGGCCACGGCGCACTCACATAGGCATGTGCGCCGCGCTCCAACGTCGGGCTCATTAGCAGCGTAACACGCGTCACGGCACATGTTAGATATTTTGATCATATCTAAACCAAAATCATACCGTACATCATAGGTTTTTTTATTCTTGGTTTCCATTTTGATATTCATTGTATCTTCTCACTTGAGAAGACGTGTATGCAATCACCACCGTCGACGGTGAAATGTGGATTTTTAAATATATGAAACTATGGTCTGTTGCCGTCTTTTCTTTACTTTCTAAAATTAAGTTACAATTAATAAACCATTTAATCACTATACGTCACTCATTAAAATAACTAAATAAACCATCTTAATTACAACACATGAGTTTGGCTAGTTTGACAAACATAATGATATAAAATTAAATAGAAGTATTTGATGTAGCATATTTATTGTTTTTTATTAAAATGTGAACACGTAATAAAATGAGGTGAGAAAATAGGTAATACTAGTTGGCAAATGGTGACAGCTAAGAGACAGGTGATGAATCGAACTACGACACGTCACCATTGTTACAGCTAGGATCTCATGTGGACACGTCTTCTCCATGTTTTATATTTTTTTCATTTTACAAAAGTATTATTCTTTGATTCTTCACTTACCTAAATTTTGTTCTTGTAATTTTGTTTTTTAATCTTTTATTTAGAATGAAAAACTTTTCAACTCAATATATCTAATAATTGGTTGACAAGGCTTAAATTATGATAATTTGATCTAAATCTAAAGAGGTACAACGAAACAACATAAATGAGATACTAGGTAGCGACATCGAGAACTTGATCGACCACTTCTGTTCGTATGCTATATCTTACGGTGATAGTAAAAGAGAATAATTGAAATGCCTAAAATGATGAAGCAATTCTAACATAGAACCGATAAAAGTTATGTTATATGAAAAAAACCAAAATTCTTACACATATGCTACAAACTTTGTTCAATCTTGAACATAAAAAAACTCGATCGATTCTAATAACCTAGTAAGTCATATGTATAGAGGGCATGTTTGGTACGCAACTTTTTTTAGAGTTGCAAGCTTTTTCTTAAAAAGATAATCTCTTCCAAAACAAGTAGCTTCGTTTGGATACATCAACTTTAAGTTTTTATTTTAAACGAAAATCTCCAAAATTAAAACCTGGTTTATGAAGTTTTTAAAACATTTCGGAGCTGTTAAAACATAAAATTGTTGTTAACAGCTTATAATTACATTTAACAGCTAATTTACCAAATACTGTTATTGAATAAAAAAAAATACAACATTTTTTTTTCTTCAATTTATATATAATTTGATAATTTTCATTATGCATCACAATCACCACCATTTAACTACAATATTGCAATTATATATATACTTTGCTAAATATTCGTAAGACTATGCGTGGATAGGAGACTCTAATGAAAAAAAGGAAAATAATTAAACCTTTTTCAGTAAGGTCATGGGGAATTGTTTGCTTTATTAAGTTTTAAAGCATCGATCACATTTACGATATAAGCAAAAAGTAACATTTTGTCTTGATGGTTAAATTTGTGCCTACGTGTACAATGTGAAAAGCATAAAGAAACCACGCCACATGAGGAACATGTGACAAAAAATTGATGTAATGAATTATATTTGGCAACCAAACTTTTTTTTTAAATGATTTTAATAATTTATATTTTGTTGTACAAAAGATAAGAAAGTCAATATGTGCATCAAAGATAAGAAAGTAAATATGTACAAGTTGCAAGTGTAAACAACCTAAAATTAAACAAGCAAAGTGAGAATCAAACATCTTTTTCCCAAACACTAAAACAAGAAATGTTTTTATTTGAAAGGTTTACATTTACTCACTTTTTAAATAGAATAAATTCAACAAAACTTTTTGGATTTAAGAAAGTTTCCTTATAAGGATGTAGTTACCTTTTTCACGATAAATTTTATAGAGTTTTATTTGTTAACCTTTTCCTCTCTAATGACCGTATTAGAATCAGTCTAACTTATTACTTGAAAATATAGATATAATTTAACACCTCTAATTATTTTTGTCATTATAATATAGAAGTTTCAAATTAAATAACACTTATTACGCTAGAAACTTTATTAAAAAGATAACTTTACACGATTTAGTATGTGTGACATAAACTCATACTTCAAATGAATTAGATAAAAGTCCGAAAATCATAATCTAAAAAAAAAAAAAAAAAAAAAAAATGTTACCGACCTTCTGACAGCTTTTACTAATTGATTTCACGAACATCATAAGATAAGTAAATCGCGTAATATCTTCATTCAGACATTCATTTATGTGTTTTATGTCAACAACTATTTTACTACCATTGCATCGACAAGACTAACTCTCATTTATTTATTTCAAGTCAGAGGGGAATTGCATATATATCTATTAAAACTTAAAAATTTGCATATTTTTTTATAATACTAGTTTTTATTGCACGATATATAATGCAACTTAAACATGTTTTGAGTAAATACGCAAATATGTAAATTTTAGTTGGTATACATGCAATTGGCCCGTAAGAGCACTCCCAACGGTAACGCCGTAACGGCGTTAAACGAGAAAAAACGGCGTTACGGGCGTTATTACCGTTGGGACCTCGGCGTTAAAGAGAAAAAACGGAGCCCGCGTTGCCAAAGCAACGCTTATAGGAGGCGCAGCAAAAAAAAAAAATTCAAAAAATATACACTTTCTACCCTTAAAACGGCTACTAGCCGTTATTTTCAAAATTACCCTAACGGCTACTAGCCGTTATTTTTCAAAAAATTTTCAAAACCTTTTTACCACTATAAATACCCAATTAAAACACCATTTCTTTTCACACTTCCACTACTAAATCATCTCCATTCTCTCAATCTTCAACTCTATTAACGCAAAAAAACAATGTCGGAGCAACGATGATACTTTCTACAATCTTCTTGCAGTGGTGGAATCCTCAAACCCGTGTTCATCTTTCTACCCCCACGCCGGTTCATCTTCAATCCCAACCCCTAGGCTTATCGAGCCAAGAAATGTATCAACAACATCAAGCATTTCTGTATTGGCAACAACAAAACACCTTAAACTCTAACTTTCAAAACCTACATTCACAAACAATCACAACAATCACAAACTGAAACACATGATGTTTGCTGCACAACACCCAACCACGCTCCTCCAAAAGGAAAAGGTCGCATTAAGCGAAAAGCAAAGAAATCCAAAGACCCCGAGTCCGAACCAGTTCATTCTGATGAAGGCGAAGTTGTTGTTCACTCACGTTGGACTCCAGCAGAGGAAGCATTACTTGCAAGATGTTTCCATAGCTGTTTCGGAGGATCCGAAAGTTGGAAAGTGCCAACCCAAGGATACGTTTTGGTATCGGGTGCGAAATGAGTTCAATAAAAACAACTTTCAACGGCGCAACAAGGACATGCTGTCAAGCAAGTGGAAAACTTTGAACGACATATGCACAAAGTTCAACTCTCATTACAACCGCTCGAAACGTGATCACAGAAGCGGGGAAAGTGAGCTGGATGTGATGCAACAGGCAAAGCAATGGTATCGTGAGGAAACCAAGGGATCAGCTTTTGGCCTCGAAGACGCTTGGGAGGTTTTGCGTCATTATAAGAAATGGAACACCCGGAACCGCATGTCGATTTAACCGGCGAAGTCCCGAGCCAAACAAACGAGGATTTGTTTGGTCAAGATGAACAACCTCGCCCCATGGGAAAGAAACGTGCTAGTAAGAAACCAAGATCCGAGACTACAACAAGTACTTTGGGGAACAAGCACTGAGGAACGAGCTCGTCATCTTATTTCCCGAAACTATGGCAAACGAGTTTCGTATTGAAACGAGAAGTCTCCGAAGCGGCGTATCGGGCCAGAAAAGATCTAACAATAACCCGTTGGAAGAAATAAAGTTTTTGATGACGCCTACTCTTGGCAAGATCCAATAATTGTCTTGCAAGTGGATCAATGGCGAAAAAGATCGAATCATCGCAAAATATAACTTGAAACCTCGTCAGTGGATCGTATTCTCGTCATTTCCTTTAATTTGTTGTAACGTTTTATTTCGTTGTATGGTTTTTTTTATTTCGTTGTATTTTTTTTTTTTAATCTCGTATTGTAATATGTTTTAAGTTTTAATGAAATGTTTGTTTTAGTTTAAAAAATGAAGTGTTTGATTTAGTTTAGGGGTTGAAATTGAAAATATGAAATATTAGTGGTGTTATGGTGTTATTGGGATGTTATTGTTGTGGGTGTTTTTTGAGGATGTTAATGTTAAATGGTAAAGCTGATGTGGCGCTGACGTGGACGGTGTTATTGGTGTTATGGTGTTATTGTTGGGAGTGCTCTAAGTAAATATCCAAAACAAACATTATTCACTTACTATTTAGTACTCCGTATTTACTTACTTCATCATGTCTCTTTTATTACCGGTACACCCTCCTTCCTTCTTTCTTTTCCCTTAAATATAAAAACCTTCAATCATTTTCTCATTTCATTTCCAATTTTTATATTTTTTGTGGATACACTCACCGGACCTCTAACTTTCATCCCTCCCTTATTCTCCTCTCTCACACACACACAGTAACTCCCGGTGCCACGTCAGATCTTCATTTTCCGATCTACAATTTCAGTTCACAAGATCACTATCTGTTATTTAACAAACTCTAACGGTATTACGTAACTTCAGCTTATTTTTTTTGAGTTAATTTACTCATTCTTACCATAATTAGCAAGTTTTTTTTAACTTATTTTGAAGCTGTTGTAAGTTAACGGTGTGAATTGACGGTGAATTAGTAGTAGTTGTTGTTAAATGTCAATTTACTTATTGTTACCGTAATTAGCAAGTTTTTTTAAAACTTAATTTTATCGTTTTTTACTGTGCAGATAATGATGTATGTACGTTAAGTTATCGTTTCTAGCGGTGTGAATTGACGGTGACTTGATTTGAAGCTGTTGTAAGCTAACGGTGTGAATTGACGGTGTTGTTGTTGTATGTTAACGGAGATATAGCCCGAGCGTATGGCTCGGGGATCTGGAGATATGATTAATGAAGTTAATGAGATACATAATGAGTGGATCAGAGAAGTGCCGAAAGTTAGAAATGCGTATTTGCAGAAATTCAGACTCTACGAAACTCGCTCTGTATGATTCTCTTTTTGTTTTATGTTATTTGTTAGCAGTTGTTATTATTTGTGTGATTAGTTTGTTATTGTTAGTTAAATTAGTTATGAGGATAAGCGTGTTGACTGGGGATTTGATGAATTACCGAGACCGGGTAATGCTTGAGTTTTGTTAGTCGTAGCGTTTGGATTAAAGGATGCGATGTTATTATTTGTGCGATTAGTTTGTTACAGTTAGTTAAATTAGTTATGAGGATAAACGCGTTGGCTGAGGATCTGATGAATTACTAATACCTCGAAATCGGAGCTAACGCTTGAGTTTTGTTAGTGGTAGTGATTTGTGAAGGGTCAGTCGAGGTTATTCTTAATTGTTTTCACTGTTTAAGTTTTGTTAGTAGTAGTATTATATGAGGTGATGTTATGATATGTGTACTTAGCTTGTCAAAGTTAGTCAAATTAGGTATAAGGATGTGGATATAGAATGAGGACTAAATGAATTATTGATGCCGTGTAATCGGACCTACCGCACGAGTTTTTTGGTTTGCTGAATTTAACATACGTGTGCTTGCTTAGGTCATTGATTTTGAACTTTTGTTAGCAGTAGTGTTTTGATTATATGATATTATGATTTCTGTGATCAGTTTTAGTTAATTAGTTATAAGGATGTGACATTAATTGAGGATTTGATGAATTATTGATGCCGCATAATCGGAGCTATCTCGTGAATTTATCTAATACATGGAGATACTAACCGTTATGTAATATGTGCTTGCTTAGGTCATGGATATTAACCTTTTTTAGTAGTAGCGTCGAGATTGAGGCTATGATTTTGTAGCGAGTTTGTTATAGTTAGTTAACATGTAGTTGTGATTAGCGTATATTTAATTGTTATGATAATATGTACAGCAGTTGAGCATGAGACTAATTTTTGATGGCGTTCGGTTTGGACTATATGATGTATGATTTAAGTGATCGGTTTGTATAAACTAGTTAACATGTAATCGTAGTCAGCATGTGTCAGCTGGTATAGTGATATGCACTTCAATTGAGTATTAAATGAATTATTACTGCTGCATAGTCTGAGACTCTGAGCTATTTGGAGCTAACTCGTGATGTTTTGAGTAAGTCGAAGG
Source organism: Chrysanthemum makinoi (assembly GCA_910596185.1). Classification (NCBI taxonomy): domain Eukaryota; kingdom Viridiplantae; phylum Streptophyta; class Magnoliopsida; order Asterales; family Asteraceae; genus Chrysanthemum; species Chrysanthemum makinoi. Next base: position 265,126,090 of record OU343221.1, read on the forward strand.
TGTGCTTGTTTGGGGCAGTTGATGGTATTGATGGTAATCAGCATTTATGTTAAACTTGTCTTAGATTAATTTTTTTGTACATTAAATTGTGATTTAGGTCAATAGTTGGTCTACGCGTGTGTGGTAGTGAACATGGACCACAGCAAAAAAAGTCTGATCTGCCATGGAATTTTTGAGGTTTCATTGGCCCCTACCTTGGTTTGGTTGCTTAAATTGTGCCAGATAGAGAGATACCGACATCTCTGCAGTGATAATGAGGTGCTATTAAGAAAATTTATGGTTACGTAACCTATTAATCAAGTTAAAAGGTAGCACTACTGATTAGCATATTAGGTTTTTGCCTGAAATGTCAATATATGAACTATGAAGTTGATGCATCGTAGCATAATGGACTGTGGGACTCATTGTGGAGCAGCCAAAGTTAGATGCTCTAGAAGTTACTCTTGTTGAGGATTTTATGTGTTTCTAGTTTCTATGGCCATTTAAATTATAGATTAAGAGCCTATAAAATAGTTAGAGTCGTGATTGTGAAAGGTGGCAAATTTATGTTGGATTTATTTTTCCTTTTATACAAGTAACAAAATCTGGTTAGATCTTATCAAAATCCAAAATTATGTTTGATTTGTTGCTGTGTTTATACTAGGTTGGAAATCTGGTTAGAACTAATCAAACATGAAATCCCCTCGGAAACTCAATTATAGATTGTGGAGTGTGATCTAGTTCGATTTACATGACAAACAATACAGAATTGTTAACGATTTAAATCCTGTCTAAACCGCATATCATGGAACCTATATTTGTACTACAAGAGTCTTTAGATGTTAAAAATTAGATATTCAAGACTGGTCCCGTAGTTTCCTTGAAAGTCGTTTAGTTGAGCACCCTAATAGACAATAACCCTATGTAATTTATTTTTATCTTACTACTTTTACACCCTTGTCACATTCTGTATTATTAATTACTGCATGCCAGAATAATTCTTTCCTTGGTCACACGATTTATTTCAGTAATTCCATCATTAACAAAATGTTACCTTTTGCAGAACTTTTATATGATTGGACGTAGCAAGGATAGATCAGTTTGGAGAGTGTTGAAGATCGACAGGTCAGAACCTGCTGAGCTAAATATTACTGAAGATCCCACAACATACTCGGAAATTGAATGCTCTGAACTGCTAAAGCGTGTTCATGAGGGAAATAAGTCCACAGGGGGGCTTAGATTTGTTAACCCCTGTTATGGAATTGTTGGTATGCTCTATTATGATATTATTTTTGAGGTTGATGAACATTTACTTCGATGACTGGTTCTCAGAGTTTCTTTCTTTTTCTTTTCTGTGATTTTAGGCTTCATAAAGTTTTTGGGGCCTTATTACATGCTGCTTATAACAAAAAGAAGGAAGATCGGTGTAATCTGTGGTCATGCAATATATGGAATCGCAAAGAGCGAAATCTTACCAATTCCCAATTCAACTGTTCAACCCAGTTTGGCTTACTCTAAGAATGAGAACAGGTCATTTGCAATTCTTTATGTAAATGTAAAATGTATGTAGTACTTTAAGGGGATGCAAAGCTAGTAGAAGTTCAAACTACTTTTTATCAATTGAGTGAGGATCAAATGAGAAATAAAGTTGAAATGAGAAGAATGAGAAGAAACTACAACCGCACATTTCAGATGCACCTACAAAAGTAGAGGCATCTCCCCTTAAATTTCTTTTTTTCATTTGAAATGTGAAGAAACTACAACCGCACATTTCAGATGCACCTACAAAAGTAGATGCATCTCCCCTTAAATTTCTTTTTTTCATTTGAAATGTGTGGCTCAAAATATTTCTCACTCTTCTCATTTTATTTTCTCTTCTCACTAGATCTCTTCCCTTTATCCATGAGTGAGGATCAAATGAGAAATAAACTTGAAATCCTTATTTATTTCCCTTAATTTTTTTACTTTGGAAGTCCAGTTCTTACTCTGAGTTCTCCAGTTTGCGGTAATAAACAAGTTTACCATGATTAATATAACCTTTTTATTTTGTGTATGCTTGGTTGATACTATATGAGAATGTCTATTTGTTTATTACAGAATATAGATTCCCTAGTGTTAGTCTGACAGGCCTATAACTACACCTTTCTCAACGTTAAATTTCTAGGATCTGTTAGGGAGAGTTTAGATATTAATTATTAATGAACAATGTTCTTAAATGTATCTAGTTCTTGCTCTCTCTTTTTTTTTTGTTCTTCTTTAAGCGTTATGTTTTTATAGAGGGTGTTATTGCCAGTTTACTTCGTTTGAGGTACGAGGCGAGGTTCATGGCTTTTGTGATGTTAGTTAAATCTCTTAAATGAGAGAAGGTATTATCTGGGTTTTACTAACAAAGCACCCTTTGTGTTGCCAACGTTTCCATTGTTACTATTACGGTTCAAATCTTTTGCCTAGTTTTATATTTTCAAGCATTCGTTCAGTTTTATAATACTCGGTATTGACTTTGGTTTTTTGATTGCATTGAATAGATACAAGAAGCTCCTATGCTCGGTGGATCTTACAAAGGACTTCTATTTCAGCTACTCCTACCGTGTGATGCACTGTTTTCAAAAGAACTTATCTACTCACGAGACAGGAACGTACCTTAATGAAACTATGTTTGTTTGGAATGAGTTTCTGACAAGCACAGTCAAAAATCAACTGAGGAATAATCTCTGGACAGTAGCACTAGTTTATGGCTACTTCAAGCAGGTACACCGAACATTAATTATTCTATTAACCATGTAACGTATTGAGACAACCTAAACAAAAACGTGGAATGCTAGTTGAATTTTTGCTCCATCTTTATTCTTAGATATCTTTATTGTTGTTTCTTATTCAAATTCTATGGTGATATGATTTAATATTTCCAAGAGTAGATCCACATTTTTTAGTTTTAGTTCATCACTTGCTTTTTATGTTCTTAGTTACATATGTGCCTCGTGTCAGTGACCTATTTTTATCTTCCTAAATTATTATCGTAGCCTAGACATAAGAAATTGCCTGCTTTTATCAGGTTCTTAGTTACATATGATGTACTTTTAGTTGTGTGATATATTCTTTTGGTGATTATGCATTTCTTCTTATCAAAAATCATTTTCGTTTTCTTTTCTGAAAATTAGGTCACGCTTTCAATTGCTGAAAAGGATTTTAAGCTGACTCTCATTGCAAGACGGTCTCGTCATTATGCTGGTACCAGGTATGGTTGATTTACTTCGATTTATGGATCAACTTAATAAATATCTACTGTGGGTGATAGTGGCTGCTATTAAACCGATGTTCTTTGACAAAGTAATTAGTACTGTTTTCCATATGTATGTTCCTATTTTTGTGATGAATTTGCTTTATAATTTCATATGAGCATCGCGTATGACCTTTAGTCTGCATAACATAATTAAGGTAGTTAAGTACTCCTTAAAGTAACGTTTAAATGCTGCTATATCATAATCCCCTCCTTCACTTTTTGCTTAATTCCGCTATTTGTTTGTGAGGGAAACAATGGATAGTGAAATATAAGAACCCTGTGGATTCTTAGTGCTTCCAAATTTTAAAAATAGGTCACATTGTCAATTAATTGCTTTACGTATTCCTGGTGCAGGTATTTGAAACGAGGGGTAAATGAGAAGGGTCGTGTTGCCAATGATGTTGAAACAGAACAGATCGTATTTGAAGATGTTCCTGAAGGATGTCCTGTACAAATAAGCTCCGTCGTTCAAAATCGGGGTTCAATACCCCTTTTCTGGTCCCAGGAAACTTCACGATTAAATATCAAACCCGATATCATATGTAAGAGTAAAAATTACTGAAATTGTTTGATTGCATTTCCAACTTCTTTTGTCTTAACCATTACTTTTCCATCTAGTGTCAAAGAAGGACCAAAAGTATGACGCCACCAGACTTCACTTTCAGAATCTTACCAAAAGATATGGAAACCCAATAATTATATTAAATTTGATCAAGGTAAAATAACTTACCATACAAATGTCCATTTGGTTTCCATCTGATAAAAGTGACCATCCATGGTAATTTTGATTTAATATGTTAATCACCATGTGGTTTTGCAGACCAAAGAAAAGAGACCCAGGGAATCCCTCCTCCGTGTAGAGTTTGCTCATGCTATTGAGTCTATTAATAAAGATTTGCCTGAGGAAAATCGTTTGAAGTTTCTACACTGGGACTTAAACAAATATTCCCGAAAGTAAGTTCCCTCTGCCCTACTAATGTTTTTCGCTATATTATAGGTTATCGATCTGGCCATAACATTTATATCTATCTTTTTATTTTTCAGCAAATCTACAAATGTGTTGGCACTTTTGGGCAAAGTAGCTGCTTATGCCTTGAATTTAACTGGCTTCTTTTATTGTCAAGTGATCCCATTTTCAAAGTCCCAAGAGCTGTTAAACCCTTCCAGGTAAAGCTAATGCTAGGCTTTTGTATGACTCTGTTTGGTAATTCTCCCTCGTAAATAGTTGTCATCACTTAGTAGAATGCTGTTTGGTTCCAAATCGCAAATAGGAGCAAATCTACAGTTGTGCGGTTGTGCCAATGGTTTCACGTGACATCACATAATTATAACTTACTTTTTTGGATAATATGAAGTAATATGCTTAAAAGAAACACACATTTAATATCAAAGAGGTGGCTCAGCATAGGGGTAGGTCATGTTTAAATATAGAGGATGGTTTGTTTGGAGTCCTAGAAAAGGGTTAGTTTTAATCCTTTTGATAAACTAAATGTCAGCCTTATATATATGTCAGCATTAGTCCAATGGTTGGAGCACTTGTGCTTGAGTCAATTGACCCAAGTTCAAGTCCCATCCTTGGCATTTGCCTCATATAGCTACCCACCTCCGCAAAACCTATGGGCACACTGGAGAGACTTTGTGGAATAAGAGCTCAGGGGTCCGAGTCTTGACTCGTGCTCACTCCAGTTAGTGCCCCACTAGGCCAGGAGAGTTGCCGGAGCTATTCCTTGTGGGGTGGACAATGGCTGGTGCCAAAAGGCACCCGGGGTCAGGGTGTTCCCGCCAATCTACACCTTTTGTGGACTATCTATAACATAAATAATTTCTGGAGCATAACCTAATTGGGGGGAAATTCTACCTACATGGAATGTATTTTTTTATTATTTGATAAGTTATAAAATCTAATTGATTGGTGATGGTTGATGCGTCATTTTTTAGTTGTTGAACACCCGTTGATTATAATAGTGTCTGGTTGGTGCAGGGCTGATAATGATGACCGTTACTCTTTCCAGACCAAGAACAACGATTCTGACAACTTAAAAACTCAATTTAGTGGTGTGAGTGGGAGTTTTAGTTTCAAGCCTCCTAAATATCAAACTGGGGTCCTAAGAACAAACTGCATAGATTGTTTGGATCGGACAAATGTTGCTCAATTTGCATATGGTTGGGCTGCGCTTGGCCGTCAACTGCATACTATAGGATATATAAATACCCCAAGTATTGAGCTGGATTCGGATTTAGCAGATGATTTGATGAGGATTTATGAGAGAATGGGCGACACTCTAGCACTACAATATGGTGGTTCTGCAGCCCACAATAAGGTAATAGGTTATTTTAACTATATGATTTTGTAGTCACTTTTCATATTTGAAATAGGACTTATCTTAAAAATACAGTAGTATTTAAGTGACTTTACATGTTTTTTATATCTTCATAGATATTTTGTCAAAGAAGAGGTCAATGGAAGGCTGCAACTCAGTCTCAAGAATTTTTTAGAACTCTGCAACGTTACTACAGTAATGCATACATGGATGCTGAAAAGCAGGATGCCATTAATGTGTGAGTAAAACATATTGACCTCTGAGATGTACCTGCCAATCATATTTTATTTTGTATATCAGAAATACACAATTACGTATATACTCCTGTCATTCTCCATGATTTTGAACTGAGTTACATTGTTTGAGCAGATTCTTGGGTCACTATCAGCCACAAATTGGCCGACCCGCACTGTGGGAATTGGATTCAGATCAGCATTGTAACGTTGGAAGCCAAAGTTCTAACGTTTTTGTGGAAAGATCCAGGTACTATGTTGTGATACTGTTGTAGTGTTTATGTACTTTTAGTCGCTAAAATTTCTTACAGCAGATATAACTAAATACACAAAAAGAAAAAGTAAAACTTTATAGTTAATGCACATTTATCAATTTCAAAGTGACAGCGCTGTATTGTAAGCATATAGTTTTGTGGAGATATATTACTCGTATATCAAACTAAAATGGCAAATTGGGGGCAAATTGTTGGCTAGAATTATTAACATTAATTAGATGTAAATTTTGTCCATGAAAGTACATTTAGGGGACATCCTAACAGAAATTTTTGAGCAACCTTATTATTGAACACAATAAAACCAGCTTTGGAATTGAAATTTTTTCATATTAAGTTATATTTGTTTGGTTGCATGCTTACTTTTTATGTTAATGCAGATTTATTAAAAGGTCGTTGTCTGTTGGCAACATTCTCTATGATGGAAACAATCTCCGTGATGAAAATTCTCCCATTGAAATGACTCAAAGTAATGAAGAATTGGAGCAACCATATAGTGACAGGACACAAGGCGATTCTTCTGAATCCTTACATGAAATCTCTTGTGAAAGTGATTCATCTTATCCTAGGTTTGCTTTTATACCTTTTGGATGATCATTGTATTAAAAATTTGTATATCTTTATGACCGAGTTATATTTGAATTAGTAGGTTAATAAATTGCTAATGTGCAGGTATCCAAACTCAACATCCCGGCCACAGCTTATTCCTGAAGAAATGCCCAACAGTGATCGTATATTTTACAACAAGAATTCCTTCAATTGCTCAAATTTTCTTGATGTTGACTGGCTTTCCTCATCTGCGAATTCATTTGAAGATGAAACTTACGAAAGGTAACTCGTGACTAGTGCTGTACCCAAATTAGTTTGTCTATTAATTGCCACCTGTACAAACATTATTTTTTTTTTAATCTACCCTCACTGATCCCGTTCCCACCTTCTTGGCTGCAGGTCAACACTTGTGGGCTCTCCTATGGGTGGTGGTCAATCATCAGATAATGTGGTAAATGAAATGTGCACTTTCGCTAGTGATTCTGAGATATCACCTAATGTGAAGGTCAGTTTTATGCTTCATTTCAACTTTCCAGCTCTCTTCCTTAAAGAAATTAGATGTGGATCTGAAAATTATAAATAGGAATCCAATCACATAAAAGCTTGTGCCATTCCAAAGTCTTGTATAGTAGCACGTATTTTATTGTTATACCAGGTTATCAAGCTCTTTGTTTATAAAATAAGAATTAATAATTTACGATTTGTAAAGTAAATTATATTTCATGTAGAAGTCAAACATAAAGGCTATCTTTGGGCTTCATTACTTAATGGAGATTATTTTACGAAATTCATGTTATTTACTGGTTTATTCTAACTTGCGTGCAGGATGGTCGAAACCTAATTGGAGGCGGGTTTTCAGATAGATTTGCAGAATGGGTGACCCATGGGGAGATTATGTTACCCATGCTTGCTGTCAACAAAGCCTAAAATCTCCTTACTGATAAGCCATTAAATTCAGTCATCCCCTCCAAAAGGACGTGGGTTACTAAAGCAGAAATAAGTGGTCAGAGAATACCATTAGAAAAACAAAACAAAACAAAACAAAAAAACGGCTATTACTATCAAGATATAGAACCCATTAAGAAAGGATAGTATCCTAACCCTTGTAAAAATATACCTGCGATTATCATCAAGATATACATGAGACGGTCAAAATCCTAGTACAAGTACAAAAGAGTAAAAAAAAAAAGACTACAGTTCAATTTTTTTGCATTTGAATCTTTGTAAATATTTTTTGATGCTGTTTACATAATTTAGTCAGATTGGAGATTATTTGTTGGTTCAGCAGTTCTTTGTTTATTTCTTATTAATACCTGTTATATCATTTGTTTGTTACCTGCATCTGTGCCAAGTTTATGCCAATGGAGTGCTTCATAATCTGTACATCCACAATCTGTAGATTTTATATAGATTTTACAAATGTTTATGTGGTTTATAAACCCATTTAGATGCAAAGTTTTGAGCCAGATAATAAACTTGTGTTGACCAGTTCGGAATCATGGCCATAACAATATAAACATAACAATTAACGCAGGATGCAACCTTTAGGAATCTACAACCACAAGCAGGAGTTCTAGCAACCAAAGTTTTTCAAAATCAAACACAAGAAAATGATTTGGTGTGACATGTAGGTTTGTAGGCATCTCTATTCTATGTTAAAATTGGGGAGTCGGGTCAACAAATCGACCGGCCACACGGTCACAGGCTCACAAATGCTGAACATTATTTGCTAAAAATCAATGAAAATAAGTTGATACGTAGTATTTATTTAGTGTAAAAAGAATAAACATGGTGAGGCATGGGGCATGTTTGGCACGGAGCGGGAGCTTCTTGGAGCGATGAGCAATGAGCATTTTAATTTTTAGTAATCGTTCGGTAAAGAAGCTGTTAGTTTTGCTAATTTTTAGGAAAACACAGAAGTTATTTTTAAAACTCCATATCATATTAAGATAGAGCTCTAAGCAATCATTTAAAGCCAGGTTTTCATTGATACACAGTGTCATGGTAACTAACTATCTAAAGGCAAAGTAAAGCTAAAACACAAATACAACAGCCATAACTTTCAAAACAGATTTAAACCAGGGTTTGCCTGTTCCACAATTTATATAAAAGAAACTTGGACAATATCCACCTCAATAAAGCTACAGAGATAATAGATTCTTAATACCAAAAAACATCTAAACACTGAAACCTGTCACAAACTCAAAATTACCCTCGTCTCTCAGGACGTCCTACTCAATATTTAGATAGAACATGAAAAATAAACATTAGGATCAAGAGAGATTAACTTCATTCCCACCCAGATGAAACAGCAGCAACATCAGTTGGTGGTACAGGTGCGTCCACAACGTCCCAACCATCAGCACCACCAGCTACTGGAGCTGAAAAAAAAAGAGACAAAGACATGCATAAATACCAAGTCGAATAAGATAATAATGATCATCAATATCAAGTATACAATAGGTGTGACTGTTATGTCAAATGTTTTACCTTCAGCACCAGTCCAGCCACCAGCAGCTACAGGTGCACCTGAAATTGGTACTGCAGCAGCATCACCAGCCCATTGGGCATCAGTGATATTGGCTGACCAGTCTTCCATTCCAAGGTTGCCAGCACCATAATCCTTGTAGTCAGCTACAGCCAATTCGTCCTCTGGTTCCTTAGTCTCTTCAGGTTCCCTGTAGAAGAACAGATCAACCTGCAAAAACAAGCCAGTTGGTTAAAGGATAAAACGGCTGAACTAGAAGCAATAGTTGAAAGCCCCGAGGGTTTTTATGCATACCATAATATCCCACTTGTGTCCTTGGTTAATGACACCACGCATCTGCAGAACCATCCTTGCAAGAAGCCAAAACAAACAACCAATGCTGTGCTTTCCCTTGTTGTTGGCAGGGATACCGATGTCGACATATCTCATAGGTGAGTCGGTGTCACAGAAAGCAATGGTGGGAATGTTTCCAAGAGCAGCTTCCTTAATAGGCTGCAAAAATCAACAATAGTAGCATATTAATAACAACTGACGAATTACAAGACTAAAAACAAGTAAATGTATAACAAAGACGTATATTGTATAATAAGAGCACCCAACAGTAGGAACTGATTTATATGTCACTCTAATAAGCATCTAGATTCAATCAAACCACATGAGAGAAAATAACATGTAGGATAATGATGTTAACTTTAAAACTCAATAACTCGGTCAAAATTAAAAACAAACCTGGTGGTCGGTACGTGGGTCAGTCAAAATGAGAAGACGGGGCTCACTGAAAGAGGTCTGAAGCTGGTTGGTAAAGGTACCAGGAGTGTGACGTCCAGCAATAGCATGAGCACCAGTGTACTGGGCAAACTTCAACACAGCCCTCTGACCATATGGCCTAGCAGATTGGACAATGATGTCCTGTGGGTTCTCAATACCGACAATAACCCTAGCAGCCATTTGCAACTTTTCCCATGTCTTTCCAAGGTTGATGATGTAAATCCCTACAACAGTAATAAAACCGTCAGATACATGCAGCAAACTAAACAACAATTAAAACTGCATTCACCAACTGAACTTGTGCAAAACTCAAGACATGAACAAAATCAATTACAGTATTGTCTGGTACATGTCTTTCGTCAATTAAAGACCTGGTACTTTTTGTAAATACAAGAATTCAAATCACTATCCATGTATCCCATAATTGTTTGACATCAATACCACTTCAGTTACAGAACCAATACTATGGGGGTGTTTGTTTTGGCTTATATAGCTGACTTATGGCTTATTTGGTTTTTTATGGCTTATTTGGTTTTGGGCTTATGTTTCATAAGCTCACTTTTGTGGCTTATTTTGAAACTTTTCAGCTTATGTAAGTTTCTTATATGTTATAATAAGCTTAAATAAGCCAAAAAGTTTCAAAATAAGCCACAAAAGTGAGCTTATGGAACATAAGCCCAAAACCAAATAAGCCGCAACAAACACCCCCTATCAATCCGGTACACAAATTCTCAGAAAGTCTATACAGGTACGATACAAGGATACAGAGAGTTACACCATCATAACACCATAGCAAGTACGAACAATCAATAAACCAGGGTTACTAATTACTTAAATATGACAAACCTAAATAAATATTTGGCACTGCTTATTTTAAAAGTGCTTAAATCCTTCTAGATAAGCAGATCCAATAATATCAACTAAATACATTTCCATATATCATTCACAACAACTTGAACAGAATTTCATTAAGAAAACCATATACATTTAGTACAAGACTAATAACACAAACAGCAAAACATAAACCAAACATTTTACAATCTAACATTAACCAAAAAAAAAACATACATACATAAAAATAAAAAAAGTATGTATACCATCATTTCGGCGCTTAAAGACATAACGCTCCATCTGGAAATCACAGTTCTTAGTACCAAGATGAACCTCAGCAGACAACATCATTTGGATGTCTGCTTCTTTTGCTGACAACGCCATTTTTCTTGCTTTTTCTCGCCGGAAAACTGATGAGACTAAAATGTTTTGTGACGGCGAAGATGTGTAAAGAGGGACAACACAAGAATATATTTCCAACCCTAGTGGATTTTATTTTGCTTTGTATTCTTTCTTGATGGGCCGAATCAGTGTTTATTTTTTCGCTCGATATATTGGGCTTACTTGGGTTAGATAGAGAACAATTTTAGCGAGAAGCCCTTCTTAGCGTTTAGGGTGTCTTAGGCGAATATAGCGGTAGCAAATAACAATAGCAGTAGTGGAAAGCAGTAGCAGTAAGCAGCATAAAACATTAGTTATTTGTTTTGATAAAGTGTTTGATAAAATAGTTGTATAGTCATAATTTGTAACTGGAAACACTAACATGGTGGTGGATCAATTGCAATGGATAAATTTAAAAAGTGTAGAAAGTCATTCATAGAGCGACACGTGTCATCCACTCTAATTTATTAAAAAAAATCTGTCCAGGGGTATAATGGTCTTTTGACCTATTTTTGCTTTTTCACCTCAAATTTCAAAAGCACATATCTCTTAAACGAAAACCTTTTAGAAAAAAAACGATTTCACCATAATTTTTAAATTTTGATTCTCTTTAATTTAATATAAATTTTGTTAATTACTTCGAAAATTTTCTTTTACCTATTCATTGAGTCTTGATTTTCATGATGTTTCTTGCCATTTTCTATCATATTTTTTTAACCTTCAAAATTGTCGAATCATAAAATACTTAAAACACGAAAGTTGTAGAAGGTTCACTCTTTACACAGGTTTTTGAATCACCCATATACGATGTCATCTGAATAAGATAACAACCGTTAAAAATGACGTTTTACTCATATTTGTTGCACACAAGGTGTTTGATGAAATGTCTAACTTAGATTTTTAGTATTAAATTTGCGTTACTAACTCTAATTTTTGTATCACAACGCATTATTAATCATTGTATTAATGTAAGATTCAAAAAGTGGTTTTTTTAATAGTTAATTTTTATAAATAAAAAAAATACATTTTGTTCATCAGTTAGTCTTTGTTCATCAGTTAATCATGTTCATCAGTTAGTATTATTCATCAGTTAGTCTTTGTTCATTACTAATATTGTTCAAGACTGATAAGGTGATGAATAATATTAACTAATGAAAAAGACATATTTCTGTTTATCAAAACGAAATTTTGTTCATCAAAGTATATCGTTCATCAATAAAAAGTATTATTCAACAATAAAAGAGTTGTTCATTTGTTCATCAATAAAAATAATTTTTCATCATTCCTCTTTAATTTTGTTCATCAGTTAAATCACAATATTCATCAGTAAAAAACATTGTTTATAGTATACTTTGGTCATTAATACAAATGTTGTTCATCAATAAAAAATGTTGTTAATCAAAAAATTATATCGTTCATCAGTTTATCAGTTTTTCAAAAAAAATCATAGTGTTCATGAGTTGTCTACAGAAAATCACAGTGTTCATCAGTTAAGGTCACAGTATTCATCAGTTCATAAGTTGGTTGTGTAGAAAACTATAAGGAGGGTTGAATAATTTTACCGATTAAAACTTTGTTTTAAACTATTTATGTCGACTTATGTCAATCTATTAAATGTGTGTGTTGGATGTTGGTAGATAAGTATATAATTAAGCAATGCAAAGATATAAGGACATCTTCCTTGCCCTACTCCACTCCCCGAGTCACCTACTCGAGAGTTCGTAATCACTACACAACACAAGCTCCTTGTGGCGGAGAAGCCTTCATAACGTCGCCTACTCTTTTTACGGTACAAGGCTAGACACCGGGTTCTTCCACGAGGTAGAACCAAACCTATCACAACGTCGCCTACACTTTATCTGGTACAAGGCTAGATACCGAGTTCTATTACAAAGAAGAAACTACTATCCAACACTACACAACACCTATCCCAAATGAGACACACTCCTTATTACAACATCATCAAGGATATCACTATCCTTTAACCCAAACTAACTATCTTGTACATCGATGCACCATATCTATTTTACACCCTTGGCACCTTTCACTAATGCCTTCGACACGACTCTTTGGCACCTTTCACTAATGCCTTTGACACAACCCTTCGGCACCCTTTACTAATGCCTTTGACACAACCCTTCGGCACCCTTCACTAATGCCTTTGACACGAACCTTCAGCACCTTTCACTAATGCCTTTGACACGGACCTTTGGCACCTTTCACTAATGCCTTCAACACGAACCTTTGGCACCTTTCACTAATGTCTTTGACACAACACTTCTAGGAGGAAGCAAGAACTATCAACAAGAGAACTTCAGTAGTCTTGATGATGACGAAGCTTGGCAACTCATGGACTTGAGCTTGCTCGACTTCAAGAGGTGGTGATCTCGCCTTTAAGAGGAACCTAGATAATCACACAAACACAAAACTACATAGAAAGTTCCTTTGGATCTAAGGTTAGAGAGTTTACAATACTAAAAGAAAGTATGTGTAAAAGGGGTGAGTTACAATGAAGAAATGGCTCACTATTTATATGCAAAAAACTTGAGGGATCCGTCCAGTGTAATCTTGGGGATCCGTGGACGCTCCTCTATATTTTGGTTCTGGGTCATGGATCATGGGTCATGGGTTATGGACTTTGGGTCATGGGTACCCAAATAGATACAATGTATCTAGACATTGAATCATGGGTATGGTTTAGGTCCATGGGTCATGGATAATACCCAACATGACTTCATGCATGATATCATGTAATGGGTCATGGGTTATGGATCAAGATCCATGAGTATGGTCATGGACTTTGGGTTTTACCCAACTACATTCAATGTATCTAGTCAATGGGTAAAATACTTAGATTTTTACCCATTACAATATATATACTAAGTATATATAAGTACATATCAATATTATGTAAACACTATTTGCTATACATATGCATTTCTATAACATGTAAACAATATTACTTGTTTAGTGTTTTATATGAAAATGTAAGTGTGTTAGTATTTTATTTGTTTCGTTAAAACGATTTTATGTTTGTTATCGACAAAATATTAAAAAAACGTAAAATATAAATAAACGTTTTTACGGCTTCTTTGTATTAAAAATCTCCCCCTTTTTGTTGATAACAAAACATAAGATTATTTTAAGGAAAAACTAAAATTCGTAAAAGTTTGAATTAGAGTTTTTACTCTCTTCTCCCCCTTTTTGTTGAAACAAAAAGAGCGTCGAAAAGCAACTAACACATTGTTTTAAGAAAAACATGTGAAAAGTAAAAATATGAAAAAATAGAGAGTGAGAGAAGATAAGAATCCTCGTCTTAGCTCCCCCTTGACGGGTGCTTCCCTTTGTAAGGGCTTCAAGTAATTAGGAAGACTAAGCGAGTGTGTTGCAATTATGTTTGCAAATGGTTTCGTCTATGACGAAAATGCTCCCCCTTGACGAGTGCTCATTTGTGAGGAGGACGTCAAGTAGTAATGTAATCCTATGTGAAAGTATTGCAAGCGTTTTTGCAATGTGTTGCTTTGACAAGAAGCTCCCCCTAGCTAGGGTGTCAAAGTCTTTTGTGTATATTGAAAATCTACAAAACAAAGGTTAGAAAACAAGTATATGATGCATAATTTCCTGCAAATGAGACTCAAATTAGTAATAAAAAGGTCTTCTGTTGCACGGATCCCACGGTTCCTCCCTGGGAGGGATCCGTCTAGGCCAAAAGGATGGATCTGTAACCTGCATTCTCAAATCAGCAATGTGGGTGTAAAATGTGATGTCAACATCAAAATGAGTTATGTATTAAGGCACCAAACATATTCTCAAGACCATATGACATATAACATGTAATTTCATTCAATAAAAAACACGAGAAATGATATACATATCTCTAAAACTAAGAGAATGATCTAAACATGAAGTATGATTCCTAATCAATATATGTTAAGCTTAAGATTAGAACACCACTTGAATCCTTAAGCTTAAGAATGTTTAGTTTTGTTGACCTCATCGAAACGTTCGAGGAGGTGATAACACATGAAACGTAGCTCGTCACGTAGTTCATGAACTAAGCCTTCAACATGTTGACAATGATAACAATCTTTGCCATGGCTCGAGAATGGTGGTGGTAGAAATGGAATGGCTTGAGGTGGGAAGTTGGAGAAAGAAGGTGGAGGATCCACACAAGATGGAGGGATTTGTGGAGGCACATTTGAAGGTAGCTCAACTAAGGGTGATGGTGGTGGAATGTGTGTCGAGGATGGTGGTAGAGAGGTATCTACTTCCATGTGATCGGGTGGTTGACTTTGATGATTCCTCATAATCCAAAAGGGACTATTTGAGGGTGACAGAGAGAAGGAAACCGGTGCTAGTGTTGTTTCAACACCATGGCTTTGTTGTTGTGCTATTTTCTCAATTGAGGAGAATGTTGGCAATGGTGGAGGATGAGATGGCCTAGAAGGCAAGTCCTCTAAATTGTAGAGGTGTGGAGATGAAAGTGGAGTGGTGAATGATATGGCTCTAGGCACTAAGGGTGATGGTTTAGTGGAAATAGGGGTGTTTGGTTTAGGAGGTATAGTAGTGTTTTGGCAAAGGTAGTTTAGTGGGAACAATCCTTTTGGGGATTGGTTTGATTGGTTGAGTTGGTTGAGAGGGAATCCTAGCATTAGTGGTTTTAACGGGTGATGATTCGGTTGAAGAGATTTCGTGAACAACCCGAGCAAGTTTCTTGGGTGGTCCTTTGGTGGATGAGTTAGCACTAGGAGCTTTCCTCATGATAAAATGATAAATGGATAGTGAAGTAGAGGCTTTTAATTACTGAGAATGATGTTATGAATGGTGACTTAGAGGTACTAAAAAATGGGGTTTATAAAGGAAAGGAATTGGTAAGTGAATTCAAAGCTTAAACCACTAAAATCCTTCAAAATGCAATGATTTGCATGCACAAGAGTCAACTTCAGAGTTGCACTGATTAAGGAAGTCAATTAAGACAAGATGGAGTGTTCAAGTTAGCAAGGAAAGCTTGAAATGATTGTTTTAGCTAGGATTAGCTGAATCTGTGCAGCCGGTTCCCCCGGTTCCCACGGTTCCCTCAAATGAGGGATCCGTCTAGGCTAAACCTAGGGATTCGGCTCTCAGCAGCCAAGAAAAAGGAAAATGATGTTTTGTAAGGTCTAGTACCTATACATCTTGCGTGTTTCAGTTTTTTTAGGTGTCTTAAATGAAGAGGGACTTAAATGATCAAGAGAAATGATTGATGGTAGCTAATGATTGCCTTTTATAGAAAGAAATGGGGCTTTTATGAGCACCAATGGGTAATCAAAGATGACATTAAGAAATTTGAGAGTGTCAAGTGGATTCAAATGATCCTAGAGATCAGATGGTAGTTTAAAAGAAATTTGGAAAATTCCTTAAAAATCATGATAAATGAAAAACTAGTTTTTAACCAATTTTGAGGTAAGGATGACTAAAATCAATTTGCTAAAATTGAGAGAAATATTAAACTAGGTGTCTTGAGATGTGAGGAATAATATGTGAGCATTGGAGCAGAAATATGGTGAGTTTTGGTGAAATGATAAATTAAAAAAACAACTTAAAAATGATCCTAAGTTAGCTATGAGTGAGTATGAGACCTACTGAGCTTGAGGAAGACATACGTGATCCTAAAGTATCATGTTTAGCTAGTATGATAAGGTCTGGAAAAATGGGTTGATATGTGGAGGTCTGCAAATCCACTTCTGTCTGCCCGGATCCCACAGATCCCTTATTGGAGGGATCCCGCTAGTTCTAAATGAGGGATCCGGCTACTGCAGAACAGTAGCTTTACAGAAAATGTGCAGATTTTGCACTAGGTGATGCATACTAAATACTAAGAGTTTCTTACAGTAAACAAGCATCAAAGAAAGTAAATATCATACACAATCATAACATAAAGGCAAGTAATTATGATAACAAAAAAACATAGAGGTAACAAAGTAAGTATTGCACAATCATAAGCGTACAATGTTTAATGATCATAAAATATCTAAGATAACCATAACAACAAGCATAATGTCTCTTTCGTCAATCTCTTCCCTTTTTATTTCCCGAATTCGTGAGGTAGTGAGTTAGGCATTTGATCATCCCTTTTGTTTCCTTGAATTCTTTAGAATCATTTGGAAGAGTGGGAAGTTGTTCATAGTAGGTCATGGGGTCGATTCGAAAGTTAGAAACAGGATTGACTTCTTCTTCATCTTCGTCCGAAGAGTACGAGAGAGCACGAGGCCTTTTCCCATTGATCATGAGCCGTTTGGAAGGTTTTTTGGTAAGTGGCACCATGACATGGTTGGCAAGAAAGTGATCATCGTTAATAGGAGAAGCTTGCATTGCACTAACATACTCACGGAGTCGTGTTAGGAGCATACCATAGGGAAGTACAATGTTGTTGACTTTGAACACACCTACCATTCTTTTGACCATTTAATAGGAAAGATTGAATGGTCTTTGGTGAATGAGACAATAGATCATTTGGTTAAGACACGCATTGGGATGGTCTTTGTTCCCGACCAAGCAAATGACATTTTCTCTAAGGATTTCTTCCCACTTTTTGTAAATGGGAATTATATCGGAGAGTTCCATTTGAAAGGGATCACGATGAATCAGTTCTTTGTTGTGGTTGAGACAAGATTGGTCGGTTCTTATCTTGAAGATGGTGTCTCGAACAACTACGGGGTCATCGAGAGGAGTGTGATAGTGCAAATGATTGAGTGGCTATTGACCAATCTTAGGAATACATACAAATTCCTTCATATGGGATGCGAAGAATTTGTGCAAATGTGTTGAGGGGTAGGGTAATGCTTTGGTTGTTAACAATAAAAGCGATTGAGATGCTTTCATCGTTGTTTCGAATGATCCTAACACTTTTGTAAAATTCAAAGATAAAAACTAGACAAATTTCTTCATCAATATCTAAGAGACAATCAAAGTTAATTGCCGAAAAGACTTGACGAATGTCGATGTTTTCAAGGAAACAATCCTTAAATACACGACCTTTATGGGTAAGTCGTTTTTCTAGATTTTTGAAGATTTTGCGATTGGTTTTTTAAAGCTCTTATTTCCGATAGTATCTGGAGAGGTAGTGAACGGTGTCATGGTGATCTTGTTGGGTAGCTTTAGGCATGATTGATCCTAGAAAATAAATATTCCAATTAGGTAAAATTTGTCAAGATGGGTTTATGGTTTTGATTTGTATTAACAATGTTGTTTTGAAAAACCTTTTAATTGTATAAAACCTTTTTGTAATTAATTTTTGCAATACCTAATTTCTTCAATTAGTGATCAATTGAATCTTAATTGAAAGGTCTAAAACCATAAACCCTAGGATGAAGATGATGATGAATAGAACATATGAGTGTAATTACTTACAATGATGTTCGATAATGAGATGCTTTAGAATATGAAGCCCTATGGTGATGGAAGCAAAAGTTAGGTCGTTTTTGTGTTTGTGGGGAGAGGGAAAATGGATTATTTTGGTTTTGAAAAGCGTATAGCTGATTTCTGTGACACGGTTCCCCCGGATCCTTTGCTTTAGGGATCCGACTAGTACAACTTGTGGGATCCGGCTACTTTAGAAAGAAAAAATATTTGGATTTACTTTTTTACTTTTAAGTTATACAATAACTTATTTTGAAAAAGAACTTGTAGAATGAGGTTCCTATTTGAATAGACGTTTGTCCAAGGTGTTTTGATGGTTAATTGATTTTTGATAAGTTAACCATCAAAGATCTATTTTGCGAAGATGGCGTAGATTTGATGATCTTTAGTATAAATGAGAATATCAAAGAGGAATATTATTCCCAATGATGAGTAAGTAATAAAAGTGGTGAAGAGAGACTTTTTAGTGACTTGCGACTATTGAAGTTAACGTCCTAATTCATGTGTTCATATAGTTTTATAAGAAAATATTTAAAAGCATGGTTTTTATCATGGGAGAAAGACACATATCATCAACATATTCATATAAGCGTACTATAGATAAAGATCAGCTAGTTTGTGGGTGAGTGAACATACCTCTAAGCTCTTGATATGGTTTATACCCGAAATACTTCACGAGCTTTTAAAGTAATCCATTGTACTTAGTAGAAGTAGGTTGTGATTACTATTGGGTTCTTCCTTGAGTGTTGACTTCATTTTTCTTTGGATAGAAATGAAGACTTTGGAAGAGTCATAGCAGGAAGATTTCTTAAAGAGAAATTGTTAGAATAATCTATCACTATCCAACATATAGTATTTTTTTCAATCATACACGGATCGTATCAAGTTTTTAAAGTACAACATATTCTAAGAAACTTGGTAACGAAGCTCTGGTACCAATTGTGGAAAACTAGAAGGGGGTTGACTATTTTTACCGATTAAAACTTTGTTTTAAACTATTTAGATCGACTTATGTCAATCTATTAAATGTGTGTGTTGGATGTTGATAGATAAACATATAAATAAACAATGCAAAGATAAAGAGTATGAAGCACAAAACCACGACGCGAGTATTTATAGTGGTTCGGCTACAAGGACACCTTCCTTGCCCTACTCCACTCCCCGAGTCACCTACTCGAGAGTTCATAATCACTACACAACACAAGCTCCTTGTGGCGGAGAAGCCTTCACAACGTCGCCTACTCTTTATCCGGTACAAGGCTAGACACCGGGTTCTTTCACGAGGTAGAACCAAACCTATCACAATGTCGCCTACACTTTATCTGGTACAAGGCTAGATACCGAGTTCTATTACAAAGGAGTAAATACTACACAACACCTATCCCAAAGGAGACACACTCCTTATTACAACATCATCAAGGATATCAATTTCCTTTAACCCAAACTAACTATCTTGTACATCGATGCACCATATCGATTGTACACCCTTGGCACCTTTCACTAATGCTTTCGACACGACTCTTTGGCACCTTTCACTAATGCCTTTGACACAACCCTTCGGCACCCTTCACTAATGCCTTTGACAGGAACCTTCAGCACCTTTCACTAATGCCTTCGACACGGACCTTTGGCACCTTTCACTAATGCCTTTAACACGAACCTTTGGCACCTTTCACTAATGCCTTTGACACAACTTCTATGAGGAAGAAAGAACTATCAACAAGAGAACTTCAGTAGTCTTGATGATGACGAAGCTTGGCAACTCATGGACTTGAGCTTGCTCGACTTCAAGAGGTGGTGATCTCGCCTTTAAGAGGAACCTAGAGAATCACACAAACACAAAACTATATAGAAAGTTCCTTTGGATCTGAGGTTAGAGATTTTACAATACTAAAAGAAAGTATGTGTAAAAGGGGTGAGTTACAATGAAGAAATGACTCACTATTTATAGGCAAAAACCTCTACTGTTCCCCGGATCCCACGGATCCCTAACTTGAGGGATCCGTCCAGTGTAATCTTGGGGATCCGTGGACGCTCCTCTATATTTTGGTTCTGGGTCATGGATCATGGGTCATGGGTTATGGACTTTGGGTCATGGGTACCCAAATAGATACAATGTATCTAGACATTAAATCATGGGTATGGTTTAGGTCCATGGGTCATAGATAATACCCAACATGACTTCATGCATGATGTCATGCAATGGGTCATGTGTTATGGATCAAGCTCCATGGGTATGGGTCATGGACTTTGGGTTTTACCCAACTACATTCAATGTATCTAGTTAATGAGTCAAGTACTTAGATTTTTACCCATTACATTACCCATTATAATATATATAATAAGTATATATAAGTACATATCCATATTATGTAAACACTAGTTGTTGTACATATGCATTTCTATAACATGTAAACAATATTACTTGTTTAGTGTTTTATATGAAAATGTAAGTGTGTTAGTAAACTATTGGCTCAAACTATTTACGTATTTTATTTGTTTCGTTAAAACGATTTTATGTTTGTTATCGACAAAACATTAGAAGATCGTCAAATATAAATAAACGTTTTTACGGTTTATTTGTATTAACAGGTTGTTTATTCATCAGTTAGTCTGTTCGTTATCAGTTAGTAAAAAAAAAAAAAAAGATGTATTGGTAATACACCAATTAGTGCATTTAAATGTATTTTTATAAGATAAATATCTTTTAGTCATTTTATCGAACACTTTGTGTGCACTAAATATAACTAAGACGTCATCTTTAACATGCGATATTTTACTCATATCATATTGGATTTGTTGTTTCCTTGCTGTTGTGAAATACAAACTTGTTTTGGGTTGTTTATATAGGCGAAATACGAAATGTTGAAAAAACAATTTTCCCGCCCATGAAACAATGAAATGGCTGGCGCAGTGTGGAAAATGGAAATACATTGAAGTCAAAAATGATTAATTACCATCCAACGATAATTAGTGAGATTTCCTTAAACCTTATGTATTACAAATTGGAAATTTATTTTGCGACAAAAGACGTATGTTATTTCTCGTAAAATAATTTTTAGCACTTAGATAGTTTTTTCATAAACACATATTATTTCAGTGAAACTAAATACTAGTAAGTAACAAAGCATATGTTTCCTTTTTATAAAAAGATTTGGCAATAATGTTTTTTCTATGAGCAACAAACAATAGGTGTCAAAGTAACCCACAAAACCGGAAATTTAATATGAGTTCAGTCTCAAACTGAAAATTTAATATGAGTTCGGTCTTAAACCAGAAATGAAATCAAATAACATTCAATTTAAATAACAATACACAACTATATAGAGTTTGAAAACGCAAAAACTATTCGTTGTTCATGAGTTCTCTATATAATGGAAATTTAAGTAAATAGAGGTTCTTTCACTGAAACAAAATTAGAGTTTGCTGAGATAAAAATAATTGAAAATAGTAAAAGATATTATTTTATTTTTTATTTTTTAAAATTGTAAAGTATATATTAATCACAAAACTTTGTTACAAATTACACTGTCAACAGAATTTTATGCTAAAGACATGCCCTTAGAACAAATATTCTAGACCTTGTTCTGCATAGACAATACTATACTTCAACCTAAACACATCACTATAAGAATAATTCTAATGAACATATCAACAATCTTAACAACATAAGCCTGTCATCATCAACTACATGATTCATCAACCACTTCATATTTCACTTCTTAATTACCAATACATTTGTGGACTACATTTACTGAAAATACCAAAGACCAAGACATTGGAGTTCTCCTAGACTCACAAATCTTAGTAGAATGGTATCAAATCAAGAAGGCCTCATCTACAACGATACACCAAAAAGATAGAACAAGAACCGATGAACTACATTTCTTTTTAACTAATGTAAACAAACCAAAGACCATGTCATAGCAGCCCTCCTTGACTCACTATTTATGATAAAATGGTTGCTACATTAGAAAGGCTTCATCCATCACCCCATGTTCCCCTTTTATACCCCAATCCAAACACCATTTTTCTAACACAAATTATCTGCAAACCGATATAACCATTAAGAGAGTAGTCTCATCTTTCATGACTCACTTTCTTAAGGGTGTTAACATTATACATTCTTACACAATTTGAAAATTCATGTTCTCCCATTTAAAACCCCATATAACAGCAGCTTTACAAATTGCCTTTGACTTTTTAACTTTCCTACACTGGCCACCTATGCCAGCGAACCCCATGGCATTTGAAAATAAAACAAGTACGTTTAGCTTAAACAAAATCCCATCCACTTTAGTTTGTGTATTGATGTCAACAACCTTCTTGGGTGTTGGATACCTATTATTAAATTGATCATACCATCTTATGCTTACAAGATCTTGCCTTTCAACCTTATTCAATCCATGAAGATCTATACCTCCTAAATGTACACCTAAAACCTCATGAATTATCTTTGGTGTTATTAATATATTGTAGTTCTTAAGTTTTAACTTCAACTCAGCAGAATCAAAGTTATCTACCGCAAAATGTCCTATTTCACTAGAATTTCTTCTACTGCCATCCTAAAAAGTGATCCGAAGCCCATATCAATAAGATCCTTCCTTTGAGCAGAAGTAAGTTTTGTCATAAAATGGAAAAGAACTTTTGGTGGTCCCCTTGTTCTAATTGAAAGCCATTCTTCATTATCACAGACATTTTCATTCAAGACTATCTTATTCTTCTTTTCTTTATAGATTTATCTTCTTCAACCTTATTTATTTTAAAATGAATTTCAATTTGTTCAACAATCTGACTCTTTTTTTCCTCTTCCTTATCAACCTCATACTCATTAATTTTCGTTGGTTGTTTCTAAGAGTAAAAGACATGGTTTGTAGGAAATGAGAAAATAGTATGTTTGACAATAAAAAAGAAAAGAAAACATGTCTACCAAATATATCACAATGTTGTATTCTTATTTCTTCGCTGCTTCTATTTAATTTGTTCACATTTTGAGGGGCAATCTATTAAAAAAATGGTATTTATTTTATTGCGTATGTAAAGCTTCGAGGGGGCGTCTACCCACCCTTGCCCCTTTCTAGCTTTATCTCAGCATATGAAGCATAATTTTGTTCAATTAGACGCGAGCCTGAGAACACAAGTTTTTTAACATCTTTAGTCATAATGTTTTATTTAATATAAATGAATGATAGTCGTTACCGTTTATTTATACAAAAAAGTAGAATTAGAATGTTTTTAGAAATTTACTACAGTATATACTAAAACACGGTTATTGAATCTAATTTGAATTTGTAATTTGGAGTATGTGGAAACATATATAGGAAATGATACTTATCATATTTTCAGGATTCCTATCTTGATATATTACTTATCTAATAAACCAGCCACGACCTATGCCATCACCATGACAACCCCTGCCACCACCTTGCCCGCCTCTTTGACAACCATGACCACATTCCAGATTTCCTACGCCAACACCATGTGTAACGGAGCTTCCAATATCAAACTTTGTAAAGGACCCCATTTATAATTTTCTAACTACTAAAATTTAAGAACCCGTAGCAGTTTCATTAAGCTCATGGCTTACAAGTATTATTAAACTCATGACTTAAAAGTATTATAAACTCTTTATTTAAAAGTTTTTAGGTGTGAAATGCTAATTAGAATCCAACATCTATTTACATTAGTTTGTCGTTTTATTGTACAAAAGAAAACCAAATTGCAGGTCCTTTCTAGCTTGTCGTTTTATTGACATCCGGATTACTAGTTATAATACCGCGAGGTTTTTTTCTAAAATTTTCAATAATGTATTTTTATTTATTAAAAAACAAATAGCTTAATTTTTGTTTTTTGTTTTAATTATGATTCTTAATCTTGATTTATAATTATGTTTGATGTACGTGGTAAAAGTTTATATATAACACTTTCATAGACATGGGTCATCTTTATATGATTATGTACAAAGTTTAACTACCTCGTGTTTGTGTATCGATAATTTAGATCAATTTACTTTTTAATCTTATGCTGGAATGTTAATGAGAAACTATGAACAAAAGGCCATGTATAAAATTACCCTCTGAGTTGAACTCAAAATCATTCACATCAGTTTCCCTTTGGTTGTCTCGGATCAAGTTCGGTAAACAATTGCTACACAACCACCATCAAAATCCTCACTTGAGGTTTTCCTTTATTATATAAAAGATTTCAAAATAACTGGAAGAACATGAACTTTTGTGAAATATGCGCCGGTTTTAAATGGAAGAATGTAATCCTCATTTGTAGTTGTCCCTTCTAGATAAAGAAAAGAAATATAATTAGACAAACGCGAAGAGCAATGAATAAGTGGGTGTGCAAGCATCATGATTAATTATCTTTTCATAAGAATATCTGACGGCCCTAATCATCTTTTCGTGTAGGATAAAATACACAAAAAACTACTTGGGAATATAAGGTGTAGTGGTAACCTTGAAAAAGCTCATCATAGGCGCCAATTTATCCTGGTGTGCCTCCTGAATTCTCTCATTCGCGACAGTTGTAGGTAACGATGTATAGACTGCAACATGTGTTACATTTTGATGTTCCCCTTCTATCTGTAAGGTTTGATCAAATCCAAAATTACCTATTCTCAACAACTAGGGTGAAAGCTAAAGATACGCAACATAGTTTTTCAAAACAGACAATGTACGCAATGAAATTTGAAAATTACCATTGTACGCAAAATACTTTCAAATTTGGAACGATGTTCGTAATATGACCGAGAACTTAGGTTACCAGGTCACAAAGTTTGAGTCCCTGTGGCTTTCGTTGACTTTCATCGGTTTCAGTTAAAAAAGTTACAGTAATGGTCCTCATGGTTATTTACTTTCAGATTTAGTTCGTTTTTATACTTTTTCACCCGTTCTCTTACGTTTTTATCCGTTTTTCTTACGTTTTTATCGGTTTTCATCCGTTTTTGCCCGTTTTTCTTACCCGTTTTCAAGATTTTTGTCCGTTTTTATCCGTTTTTCTTACGTTTTGTCTACTTTTATTCGTTTTTGTCCGTTTATTTTACATTTTTGTCCGTTTTTCTTACATTTTGTCTGTTTTCTTACGTTTTTGTTTGTTTTTGTACTATTTCAACATATTGAAAATTTTTTTCAAAAAAAAAAAAAATTTGAAAAAAGTTTTCCAAAAAAAAAATTGGAATTTTTACGCAAATTTGAAAAAAAAATATTCCAAAAAAATTTTGAAAAAAAAAATTGGAAAAAAAATTTCCAAAAAATTTTTTGAAAAAAAGAGTTCCAAATTTTTTTTTCGTTGATACTTTTTTTTCAAAAAAAAAAGAAACTGGAATTTTTTTTTCTAAATTGTTTTTTTCGAAATTCTTTTTACAAAAATAATTTTTTTCAAAATTTGGACATATTGAAAAAAAAAACTATTTTCGAAATTTTTTCCAAATTTTTTCGAAGTATTTGTGACTTTTCGGATTTGTTTCAGAACTTTCGAAAAAAAATTATTTTCGAATTTCTTTTTCAATTTTTTTTTTCAATATGTCCAAATTTCGAAAAAAATATTTTTTAAAAAGAATTTCGAAAAAACAATTTAGAAAAAAAATAAAATTCCAATTTATTTTTTTTTGAAAAAAAAGTATTTACGAAAAAAAAAATTGGAACTTTTTTTTTCAAATTTTTTTTCGGAAATTTTTTTTTTTTAAATTTCTTTAGATTTTTTTTTTCAAATTTGCAAAAAAATTCCAATTTTTTTTTGGAAAACTTTTTTTCAAATTGTTTCAAATTTTTTTTCTTTTTGATAAAAATTTTCAAATTGTTGAAATAGTACAAAAACAAACAAAAACGTAAGAAAAGCAGACAAAATGTAAGAAAAACGGACAAAAATATAAAATAAATGGATGAAAACGGGCAAAAACGAATAAAAATAGACAAAACGTAAGAAAAATGGGTAAAAACGGACAAAAATTTAAAAAAAAAGTAAGAAAAACGGATAAAAACGGATGAAAACCGATAAAAACGGATGAAAACCGATAAAAACGTAAGAAAAACGGATAAAAACGTAAGAGAACGGATGAAAAAGTATAAAAATTGACTAAATATGAAAGTCAATAACCATAAGGACCATTACTGTAACTTTTTTAACTGAAAAAAAAAAAAAAGTTAAGGGATGAACGGTGAAAGTCAACGTAAGCCACATGGACCATTTCTGCCAATTTTCAAACTTTGTGACCTGGTAACCTACTAGTTCCCGGTCATATTACGTACATCGTTCCAAATTTGAAAGTATTTTGCATATAATGATAATTTTCAAAGTTCATTGCGTACATCATCTGTTTTGGAAAACTATGTTGCGTATTTTTAGCTTTCACCCCAACAACTATAATGGTCATCATCAAACATACTTAGGAGCTGCTATATGTGAATCTCTCAAATGCTTCATATGAAGAGGATATGACAACCTTAAGATATTTCGGTGCTTGGTTTTTAGCATATAAAAGTTTATTTCACCACACCTCCAAGAAAAGAGACTTTATCCAAGAAATTTTATTACTCCGTACTATATTAATTTTCGGGGCAATTTCATATATACCCAACTTAAACCTCATAATTTCAAATTTCCCCAATACATGCTTTAAAAGCATTGTACATGTGTACAGAGACGGAGCTTCTCAAGGGCTAGAAGGGGTGGTGGCCCCCCCAAATATCTAGCTTCCATGTGTAGTTTTGTATGTGTATTTCATATAAACATAATTTAATAAGCATAATTGTATAGTTTGGCCCCTCCAAAATTTCACAACTTCAATTCGGCCCCTCCTATAAACTTCTTCAAGCTCCGTCAATGCATGTGTACTAAAAACTTGTGTTTTGGGTAAATATGAAATCTTGATATTTAGGTTGGGTAAATATAAAATTATCCCTTAATTTTCCATGTATTAAGGGGGTGTTTGGATAAGCCTATTTTACGTGCTTAATAGTTTATTATGTTTCCCTATAACTATCAAAATGGTGTTTGGATAATCTTAATTCCATGGGCTTATAGCTTTTTAAAAGGGAAAGTAAGCTATTAAGCATGAGCTCCTCAAAGCTTTCTGAATAAATATAAGCTTATGCTTAGCCAAATATCCCCTAAGAACACAATTTAATGCGCTCGCCTTATGACCATTTTGACCTTTAGATACGAACTGAAGAAGTGTGCACAAGTTCGGTTGACCAAAGCATTATACAAAAAAATTCTTCTATTACTTTCCAAATTAAGGGGGTGTTTAGATAAGCTTATTTAATGTGCTTGATATAACCTATTATGTTTCCAAATAGCTATTATGAACTTTGGCCGGGTTTGAATAATCTTAATCCCATGAGCTTATTACTTTTAAAAGGGGCAAATAAGCTATTATGCATAAGCTCCTCACTTGAAGATTTTTTAAAATGTATAAGTTTTTAAGCTTCAGCTTAGCCAACCAAACTTAAGCTTAAGTTTTTTGAAAATGTATGAACATGAATCGTAAACAAATATGCTTTTGTAATTATGTTGAACAATAAAACACGATCAGCACGAGTACAACCGGTATCGTTAACTTTTCTACTTAAGTTTGATTAAATATAGAGTAGAGAATGTACTTGTACATGAGGGAAGTCTGCTCTGAAACACTGAGCCAAGAGATCCTTCTCTGGTGCTCTAAGTTGTCTACAACAGATCACGCAATTGAGAACCCTCTGATCAAGTTTAAGCTAAATGTGCAATAATCATATGAACTTAGTAACATAATTTAGTGTTCGAATGTAAATATTAGATTAATAAAGATCATTTTTAGCTTTAAATACCTATAACTTGATCAATATTTCAAACATAAACTATCAAATATGAACAAACTATTTAGCACCTGATCACATATTAGGATAGTTCTCGGCTCGAGACTTGCTAAAACCATGTGCCCAACCTGCACATCAGAAGAATGTGTAAATCTGCAATATTTGTTTAGTAACAATATATACAAATGAAAAAATGAAAAAAATAACACTTTCATTATCATGGACCTCAATATCACCCCATCCCACTTGCATTATACATACGTGGCTTTAAAAATGAGCCATTAGAGAGTTAGTTACCATGGATAATGTTTTTCCTTCCATTCTATAGTTTATAGGCACAACCTAATAACATGTTAACCTGATACTAAAAAAAGGTCGGTAACTACAGTAAAACAAAACAAAACGTTTTACCATGATTGTAATTTTGGGAGTTCATCACCATTATTTGGAACTTTTAGGGAGGTGGATGCAAAGACAAACAATCGACAATGTCATTGCTAACCTTAAAACAAATATATGTCTACAAATTGAAAAGGTGCAATAAAATGCATCAGAGACATTTCACTTTGATGCTTTCTGATAATATGTAAAGAGTGACCACCACTATATGAAAGAATTGCATATCATATATAACATTTCAGCTTTTTTAGTAGTAGTTGTTATAGTACCTGGAAATTTTATTAATTTATCATTGCACTTATGCTAGCAGCCTAGCAATTAAGGTAAAAAGTTAGTTGAGTTGCAATTAGTCTTTTTTCTAAACATAACTTGTAAGTTAAAAAAGACTCAAAATCGCAATCTAAGTGTCGTAAAACTTGGGTTAGGGTGACCACTTGGTAGAAGCACAATGGTTGATCTATAAGTGACAAAAGAGTCCAATGATTTAGCAGGGATCGTGATTACTAAAAGCTACTATCGAGTCCACCTTTCCCCTACTAAAGCCTCTTCAACAAAGACCCTCTTCCAAAGAGAATCATCAAACACACAGCTCATCTATGCTACTTTTTGTTGATTTTGAGCCACTTTTGTTTAACATATGTATTTGCTGATTTTAGTGTCTATACTTTTCTGCTGGCCAAAATACATAATCTAATTAATAAAATGGAACACAAAGCAACTTTAGGCAGCATATTCTGATCATATATGAAAGATACAAAGAAAGTAAGCTAGAGAATTATTCCATGAAGACTATCTTTCTTTGACTTGAAAAAAAATTCCAAATATAAGAGACCTTACATAATGTCCACCAAAAATCATGCTTCCAGCAGTCCCGAGATCCGAAAAAGGAGGCAAAATGGGTAATCCCAGCCAATCCCCTACACCCATAAATCATTTTGAGGCACAAACAAAAAGTAACACTAATAAACTAACCAATAAGATTTGTTGACTGTACCAAGAATGTCGATGAACGTTCTTGCATTAGTAAATCTACTGGAGGACCGCATAGTAATCAATTAGGAGATTATAGCATTTGATTAACTGCATTATCCACAATAATGATTTTGTTCCATAGTTTATACTGGTTGTGTTTCTTTGGTGTCTAATTGCATATTTTACATTTTACGGCATAAGCAAATCCTACCATTAATTCCTTAACTGCTTATTTGCTTTTCCCTATAAGCAGAAAATATTAGGAATCCCAAACACCCACGTAATCATTTAACAACGAATAAGCTATTTTCATAAATTGCCAAACACTCAAACATAAGCAACAACTTATGAAATTATCCCATATTCACAACATAAGCAAAACATGTATCTACTTCTACTTATCAAAACAAACATTCCGGAAAAAAAAAAACATTAACCAAAACTCAAAATCTTACAAAACCCATCAATAATAAACATAACTTCATAATTTATAACTATAATCAACAATTTAACAAATAAACTAATTAATAAAATTACAAAAGAGGAAAATCAATTACATTCCACGACCATAAGCAATTGCAACTTCAGAAGGTTGCCTCCATTCATCAATTTTAACGATTAATGTTATGATATTTTTAATAATAATTGTGTAATTGGAGTATGTATTAAAAGGATAGAGAGTATACAGTGGATAAAAATCTAGAAAAGGAACTAGTATAAACTATTAAAGATATGAAATATGAAACCAAAAAAACCTAATCATTATCTATAACATTATATACTTACGAATAATGTGTTATCGTGGATTCAATAGTGTTATCGTGCATTCATTAACGGATGGAAGGTTATCAAGTTGAGGACAGCTCTGGTCTGTGAAAAAAGCCGGCTGATTAGGTTCAGGCAATGCACTCTCACTAACCAACATCAGAACTACTGACAACATAGTTGGTCTATCTTCTGCATGATGTTGCACACATAATAGTGCAACGTGTATTGATCTTAGTACTTCAGAGACAACACATGATGAGCATAATGATTCACTCATGATTTCCATACTCTTTTTTTCTCTGTATAGCCTCCATGCCTAGAATAAACAAAAAAAAAAATCATATTTTAGTATATACTAAAGGATGCTGTTAAAACTTCGAAGGTTCTAAAAAAGAGGATGATGGTAAAAATTAAATTAATAGCTTCTGGTCAGAATATTTGGATATAGTGTTAATTTAACATACATGTCCAAGAAGGTTGTCTCTGTGGTCTTCGTGAGAGAATTCTCTATTTTTCTTCCCACTAACGATCTCCAACACCATAACACCAAAACTAAATACATCCGACTTTATAGAGAATCGCCCGTGTACTGCATACTCAGGAGAAATGTAACCACTGCAGAAATGTTGAAAGAAATAGCTGATATGTTAGTATAACATAAGCGGAA
The DNA here is from genome assembly GCA_910596185.1 of Chrysanthemum makinoi. Classification (NCBI taxonomy): domain Eukaryota; kingdom Viridiplantae; phylum Streptophyta; class Magnoliopsida; order Asterales; family Asteraceae; genus Chrysanthemum; species Chrysanthemum makinoi. The sequence goes on from OU343221.1 coordinate 265,157,196, forward strand.
AATGTATTAAAGTTATGTCAATGGACAACATGTTATGGATTCTTACTAAGTTCCAACCACTTTCTTTGTCTTTGCATCGGCATCATGTCCTACAAACTTTCTAGCAAGGCCGAAGTCCGATATTTTTGGATTCATGTCACTGTCCAGCAATATATTACTTACCTTGAGGTCTCTGTGAATAACTTGAAATCGGGAGTCTTGATGTAGATACAGAATACCTCGAGCCATCCCATGAATAATGTGAAAACGCTTAGGCCAATCAAGCATCAAATTTCTGGTTTCATCTGTAGTAAGGTAACTAGTTATTTTATGAAGTATGAAAGAAAGAGACCAAGTGAAATCATATAGGAGTCAAACCAAAGAGATACAAGTCCAAGCTTTTGTTAGTCATATACTCATAAATCAAAATTAGTTCGTTTCTATGAATGCAGTATCCAAGAAGCTTCACAAGGTTCCGATGCTGAAGTTTTGCAATACAAATGACTTCATTTATGAACTCGTCCAGTCCTTGTTGAGATGTTTCTGATAGCTTCTTCACAGCTACTGCTTGCCCATCCTCCAGAACACCCTAAACAATTATAATTTTGAGTTCATGATAACTTATAGTATTCTTTAACTTTTACATTTTCGATTCATGATACTAATAAGCATTGCATTCTTTGAAAAACATTAACCAGTTACCTTGTAAACGGGACCAAAGCCACCTTCTCCAATTTTATTCGAGACACTGAAGTTGTCAGTAGCCCTTGCTACTTTACAAAAGCTAAAAAACTGTAAATCTTCTAGATGTTCCATCTTCAGACTTCTATGCCTTTCACCACCCCAGTTTCCTACAATATGATATGTTTGATTAATGTATCGTCTGATATACACAATCTTATTTGTTAGAAGTGTGTGAATAAATTTCCTTTCTAAAGAAAAAGAATATATGATTTGTTAAAAGCAGAAATGACCCATTTGTGTTACCTAGGCCTTTCATGTAAGGCGTTTTTCTACAGGCATATGCTAGTCCAGACAAAAGCAGCACAACCGAAGACATTGACAGGACTATGATCAATACTCGTTTCCTTCTGTTGGAGTAAAACGGGAAGTACGTGCGACCTTTCATCAAGAAATGACAATAGCTGGTAAGTTTCATTCACAAACTTAAAACACAGTGATAGTACAATACAAACATTGACGTTTATATAAAGGTGGTTTATATAAAGGTGTGTGATTCTAGATGCTCGTCTGGAAACATGTGTACCTTCTAACTCAGAAGCAGCCATTGGTATGTAGATATGTTGACTTGAATCACACTCTCTGGTATCCATGAGCTCATCGAACCACAGCAAACAACCACTTCCACCGTTTCTGATATCTAAACTTGTATAAGCTGTACATGAACAATTTTTTCTGCATTTCATCTCACATTCTCCAAGAGTCATACTGTAATTATACCATGACCTTCGTGTATCTGGTACTTTGACTCCGGAAATTTTCTGAAACCCATCCCTATTCTCACATTTTAAAGGCTTTTTACGTTTACACCCCCTCGACCAATCAGATGCATCCCATTCTTTTGGGTTTTTTGGCTCAAAACCTTTGATACAAGTACAGGGTGGATGCTTGTTAATGCTACAGCTTCCATATGGACCACAGAGTCCAAACCGATCACAACTATCTACCACAAGATCCGCATACACAGCCCACTCTTGAATTCGCTCAATCCAGTGCATAGCCAGTGTCTTTCCGTCCCATGTCAGAACTATCCTCAAAAGAACCGAACTCTTAAGATCATATTTATGATATACTTCCTTCTGATTAACTACAAACTCAACTGATATAATTGGATTTGGCATGTCAATAAGAAAGCCACTAAATCCGCGACCATTCCATGGTCCAAGTCTCGTTACTAATGTTTGACCTCGCCATGCCAATGATTGTGGAAATCCATTTGTGTCTATTTTAGTAATATACGCACCTATAGAAGGATCATCAGGACTTTTCCAAGATGTCATGAGCCGTTCTAAACCGGTTACCAAATCCTTCCCCATTTTCATTCCTGGTAAAAATGTGTCACCAGGATAATCAAAACTTTGCCAAATTGGACTTTCATCCCTCAAAACAAGATTACCATTATCCAGAAGTTGTGCCACGACCTCCTCCTCTGTATTATTACTCCTCAACGATACCGTCGAATTGGATGACCAGACCAAGTTGTTCGCACCATTGAAAAGCAGCAGGTTTCCCTCTCTGCTAACTTTGAACACGCCCGATGTATCGTTAATTGGTGTCTCTCGGTTTGCAACCCATACAACTGTACCCTCTGATATCTTCTTGTACCATATCCCTAAGTATCGATTCTTGGATTTACCCGGGCTAAAAAATCCTAGTTCAAACATCCCCCCGCTAGAAACAACTGTTTGACCATCTTTAATTTCTTGATTTGCAGATATTGTATCTGATATTGCACTACAATCTGATAAGAGGAGCAAGATGATAAGAGCAAGTAAGAAGAATACACGTATAGAGTGGTTCTCCATTGATGTTTTTTAAAACATAATACTACTGTATAACCATTTTATCAATTAGATTTAGTTATATGATTGAATTTTCCAGCAGGCAGGGTCAAATGAATGGAAGCCTTTCCCACAAGCAGGGTCATAAGCCTTGTATTTTTTTCAAATCCATCTACCTTAATAGTCCAACCTTTAATTGTCTCCCACATCACATGAAAGCTATCTAACAGTGAAAGCATTGGATTTATGTTCCTTATTCAAGTCTTAATGTGATTTTTCATCCCTGTTTGACTAGTTCATATATTGAATTGTATAATAGGTTTGACAATTAATAAACCGGTCAAAACTTTGATTTTTGTTTTTTTTCTTCTTTGCTTTGTCCTACCAGTGACAAACATACCTATGGTTCTAAACGTGTCATCCTTTGCCACAGTTAACCACACGTAACTTCGACACCAATATTGTCGTTGTCTTTTTTGTGTGTGATCCGTCAAGTGTTTAACTAGACAGCTGCCAGGTTTGACCAAACAGCAGCCTCAGTTGACTGCTCACACGATCAGCAACTAGTTTCTCAGGGTCTCTTGTCGGGCATTATTGTTTTGTTTCTTCTACTTCGTTTAGTTTCAAACTCTCGGTTGATGGATCAAAGTACAAACTTTGGCGTAATATTTGTATGGACATATGCAAAAGTACTAAAGTTATTGGTCACATAACTGGTGACTCAAAACCTCAAGGTGACAATGATGAAGATTGGCAATCTGTTGATTCTCGTGTTAAAACATGGTTCTATAATACAATTGAATCTAGTTTACTTCAGCATATCACTAATGAAAAATTCCCTAATAACAAAATGTCTAGGGCACTTCAGCCAAATTATAATAAGTGTCTGACTAAATCGTTAAACAATACTTTTAATTAACAACACAATAACTTTTGAGTTACAAAACCGTGTTAACGGTTAACAAATTAAGGGAGATGGTAATAATCTCCTGCAGAAGAGTTCTTCCAATTATAATGTGCTACTCAACATACTAGTAATACTACCAGTTAACTTGCTTCGTTCAACCCATTAATGTTATTTTGGCAAATAGTAGTGTTAAGTACCTATTTTAAACCCCATTTTACATGCAACCAAGCTTCCTTACATAACTTATAAAGTCATTACTATTGCGTATAAACATAATGTTATGTTAGCATAGCATACACATTCACACCTCTAAACACATAATGAACACGACCGGAAAAGATCCTTGTATATTTTTAGGTTAAAATCCGACATATTTACACGTGAATCTGCAACCACTATGTACAATGGATGCGCTTCATGCATCTAAGCCATAAAATTTAAATGGCCTGCAACATATTTCATGTATATGTATAGGACGCGAGTAGGAACACAAAAAACTCTAAAGGTGTAGACCTATTTAGATTGACTTCAACTATTTACCACCCAACTTTGGGATCTATTGTATAGAAAAACAATGAACATTGGGGGTTCTCCAATTATATAGAAAACAAAGAAAGAAATGTAAAGTATCATAGCAACCGTTAACCTCTAGCCATCAGATTGAATAAATCGCAGCCATCACCTTATGATACCTATGCTTGTATTCATAGAGTGTTTTGATTAACTTATTCTTCCATTCGTAAATAAACGTTCATATTTTTATTTTGAATGTCTCAAAATAAATATTTATTTTGCATTTCAACCCAAAAAAATAAAAATAAAAAATAATAGTTAGTGATATGATATTTGATTGGTGGAGGGTATAGTTGGTGAGATTTCCTAAAACTTTATGTATTACAAAGCGGAAATTTATTTTGCGAAAAAAGTATGTTTATTTCTCATGACATGTTGAGAGTTTTTTAATAAGCGCATATTATTTCAAACTAAAGAGGAGAGTTATTTTACATACCAAACTTTTCTCTCCACCATCCATTTAAAAAGAAATCAATGGTTGAGATTAAAAGCATTTTATTATTTCACATATTTTTTATAATTTAAATATCTCTTAAACCGTTAATCGTTAAGTGAAAATATTTACAACGTCGCATGACGGCATTTAATTATTTTTACTATAGGCGGGCACTTTGATATACTTTCGAAAAAGAAAAATTTACGCTTTTTCCGCGTTTTTCGTCTTTTTCGTTTTTTACGTTCTTGAAATTTGCATTAAAATCATATATGATAAAACACTAAATTGAATATCACATGTGATATTAGTGTTAAATCATATATGATATGTAATATCATATGTGATATTACACTAATATCACATATGATATTACATATCATATATGATTTAACACTAATATCATATGTGATATTCAATTTAGTGTTTTATCATATATGATTTTTTTAATGCAAATTTCAGTAATGTAAAAAAACGAAAAAACTTATAAAAAAAAGGTGAAAATACGAAGAAAAAAAACTTGTCGAAAGTATATCAAAGTGCCTATCTATAGAAAGATAATTAAATGCTCGTTGCAAAGATTTATTTTTTTTTCGCTTAACGATTAACGGTTTGAAAGATATTAACATTTGAAAAAAAATGATGAAAGTGGGTTTTTTAAATTGTTGGGATTAATCTCATCCATTAGATCAAATAAAGATGGAGGGTGTAGATTGATCCCTTGGTATGTAAATAATCTTTTGTCTTCAAATGATCTTAAATCGAAACTAAATAAGTAACAAAGCATATGTTTCCTTTTATAAAAATATTCACCTATGATGTTTTTTCTATGAGCAACAAACAATAGGTGTCGAAGTAAACCACCAAACCGAGAATTTAATATGAGTTCGGTCTCTAACCGTAAATGAAATCAAATAGCATTCAGTAAATATAATAATACGCAACTATATAGAGCTTGAAAATGCAAAAACTGTTTTTTTTTCAGGAGTTCTCTATATAATGAAAATTTAAATAAATAGAGGTTCTTTCAGTAAAACAAAATTAGAGTTTGTTGAGATAAAAATAATTGAAAAGGGTAAAAGATATTATTTTATTTTTCTTTGTTGAAATTGTGAAGTATATATTAATCACAAAACTTTGTTACAAATTACATTGGCAACAGAAATTTATGCTAAAGACATGCCTTTAGAACAAATATTTTGGACATTTTTCTACTACATACACAATACTATACTTCAACCTAAACACATCACTATAAGAATACTTCTAGTGCACATATCAATAGTCTTAACAACATAAGTTTCATCATCAACTATATGATTCATCAACCACTTCATATTTCACTTCTTAATTACCGGTACAACTGTGGACTACATTTACATTCACTAGAAAATACCAAAGACCAAGACATAACAGTTCTCCAAGACTCAATAAGCTTAGTAGAATGGTATCAAATCAAGAAGGCCTCATCTACAACAATACACCAAAAAGGTAGAACAAGAACTAATGAACTACATTTCTTTTTAACTAATGTAAACAAACCAAAGACCATGCCATATCAACCCTCCCTAACTCACTATCTATGGTAAATGGTTGCTACATTAGAAAGGCTTCATCCATCACCCCATGTTCCCCTTTTATACCCTAATCCAAACACCCTTTTTCCAAAACAAATTATCTACAAACCAATATAACCATTAAGAGAGTAGTCTCATCTTTCGTGATTCACTTTCTTAAGGCTGTTAACACTATACATTCTTACACAATTTGCAAATTCATATTCTCCCATTTTAAAGCCCACATAGCAGCAGCTTTACAAATTGCCTTTGACTTTTTAACTTTCCTACAGTGCCCACCCATGCCGGCCAATCCCATGACATTTGAAAATGAAACAAGTGCGTTTAGCTTGAACAAAATCCTAGGGTGGCAATCGAGTCGTGTTCGTGTTAACCTATTCGGGTTCGCGTGTTGGCGGGTTAGGATAGCCTTTTCCCAAACACGACCAATTTATTAATCGTGTTAAGAAACTCAACCCTAACCCACACCTGCATAACACGTGTAACCCATTTGTGACCCGTTTAACCCATTTAAGTAAATAGGTCAAGCAGTAATAAAGCTGGTGGTTGGTCGATTTAACTAGTTTAAATGCAAAAAATGATATAAGGATCTTAAATATGATAAAAATTACATACAAATAACTATGCGACAATTTTCTGAATTATAAGCATCAATTTTCATGATATCTAAGGTATAAAATTATAATTTACTCATACTAAGTAAATAACAAAATACATTTAATCCACATCCAACATAAAAACCAGGTTATATATTTTATTTTTAAGATCTTATATACTTAAACGGGTTCACGGGTTGACCTGTTTAATACTTACTCAACCCAAACACGACCTGTTTATTAAACGGGTTAGACGGGTTGACCCGTTTTTTACCCAAACCTGTTTATCCTCAACCCAAACCTGTTTAACTTCGTGTCGGGTTCGTAATGTGTCGAGAATTGACACCCTACAAAATCCCATCCAGTTCAGTTTTCGTAATGATGTCAACAACCTTGTTTGGTGTTGGATACCTATTATTAAACTGATCCATACCATCTTACGCTTACAGGATCTTGCCTTTCAACCTTATTCAATTCATGAAGATCTGCACCTCCTAAATGTACACCTAAAACTTTATGAACTATCTCTGGTGTTATTAATATACATAGTGGTTGGGTCCAGACAGTCAGGTTTTATCACACAAGCTAACCACTTGTGAATGGTCAACCGTAATAAAAGTCCAAACAGTCTGAAACCAATACAATGAAGATTTAGAGGAGTATAGTGTTTCCCCGGGTCGTTATGTCCCAACGAGGTGTGAACACTGTAGTACAACGAATCTGTGATCGGGTGATATTGAATGGGAAAAGGTTTTGAAGATTTGGAATATTTATACCTAAAGAGAAAGTTTGTAAATTACAGGGGCTTAAATACAAATTAAAGAAAATTAAAAAGCTAAAATATATTAAATAAACGCTATCACTATTTTAAAATGATGTTTTTTCTGATTTTATAAAACAAAATAACTTAAATAAACTATTTTAACTAAAACGTAAACTTAAATTATCTAAAACATGACCTAAAATGAAAACGTCGTTATGTATAAAAATTAGCGAGTCATGAAAAAAACGTAAAATTTGAGAAATAAAAGTCCTACGAGTGTAAAAACAATTTTCTTACTTACTATATGAGAAAAGAAAATTTTAGAAAAAAAATTTATATTTTTTTGACTTTTATATTTTTTATTATGAATTAAATACTATTTTACACTAAATAAATGATTAAAAATACTAAAACTATTCAGAAAAATCTGAAACTTTTTTATAAAATACTTATTAACAATACAAAGCTAGGAAAATTACAAAACATGTGAAAACTTGTGACAACCCGTACTTTCAGGTCATTTCTCGACACAATTCATGCCTTATTATTTCAACATTTATAGTAAACTTGGTTTACTTGTTTCAAATTCGCGTAACCTTAAAGGTTTAGCGGCGAATTCATGATCATAACATCACGTACATTTCATATGGACTAAGATTAGTCTACATTTCATTGACATCATTTGCATCATAATAATTCATTCATGACATTTCATTTCACATTTAACGCGTAATTTTTATATTAAATAAACGTTATCGCGTGAGTTATTATTTTAAATATTTAATCCGTTACTTTCAAAAATGATCCCGATGTATTTTTAAACTTACATTTAGTTTATAAAAACTATATTTTTAGTTTTCCTAGTGTTTCAAATTTATTTGGTACATAAATCGTTAAAGTTAAATTATTACGACATTTTCTTAAAAATTATACGATAATTATTTTATCACTCAAATTTTCACAAGGAATGTATTTTTACAATTTTTATTATCTCATTACATCCTACTTTGACCTATTAAACATCTCTTTTACATAAAAATTTCCATTTACCTTCACTTATACCTTTACCTACACCATTTACTTATACTTTATATCAAATATTTACACAAAATATATATATACACATTTAAAAAAATAAATAAATAAATATCTTTACATCCCTCCCCCCTTGGCCGACCAAGGGGGAGGGTAATAATAAATGTGGTATGGAACTTGATTGTTAATAAATTTTACTCAACACAAAAGTCCTACTTAACTCATTTTTTCTCATTCACTTCAATCATTTTTCAAGAGTTAGTAAAAAAATTTCTCTCCTCTCTTTTGGTTCTCCATAGAACCGGCCACATCAAGGAGCTCACAAGGGATTATCTTCAAAAATTTTTCTCAAGATTCAAGCATTAACAATCTAGTGTATACTCTTTATAAGGTTTTGAAATAAAAACCAAGAGTATTTAGGCTAATCCTTGTTACTTTCACCTCATCATAATCACTTGTAAGCATGATTTTATCATTTTTATGTTTCCTTTTCATTTTCATATTCATCTTTTCATTTTTGGAGCAACATGCAAGACATATGTGATTTATACCATTTTTTTTACATGATTTTAGAGTATATATATATATATATTTGGTCATCCTATAATTATCCCCTTGGTATTGGTTGGTCTTGATGATGTCTAGGAACCCATGACACCCTAAGAAGGTGTATGGTAGGATTAGATTAGCTTTGGAGTTGATTTGAAGGGATTAGAATAGGTTTTGTCCGATAAAAACTATTTTCGATAAGTATATATTGTGTTCTGTCCTTGTTTTGATTTTCTGGAAAATCCGACAGTAGGCACGACTTTTTGGCCATGATATTTAGAAAATATACTTTAAAACGAATCCGTGGCCGCTTGAACGGAATAAAACGGAGTTATAACGAGAAAGTTATGGATTTTACAAGTTTGACGACGAAAAAATATTATTTTCAGAAATTTCAGCATACTATATTTATTTTGTCCGAGTCAAAAATGAGCCTTAAGCTTCACAAATTATTTCGACTTGTCAAAAATATATTAGTTTACTTCGATACGAAGCTAAGGACGTATAAAACGTAGAAAACGGATTTGAAACGACAAAGATATGCACTTTTTCATAAACTTGCCGTAACTAATTTTCTGCACACAATTAGCCAAAACCACCATCTTTAACCCTTATTATCTTTATGTTCGAGACCTTTTGGACGAAAACTCCTGAACTGAAACTTCTAGATATCGATACAAACTTTCCAAAACCGTCGAGTTCGTTCTCTAACGATCGACGTACACCGTTTTACGACTGTTTTTCCGGAGCCATTTTTGTTAATTTCATAAAAATTCCGACGACATTGTTTTGCGACGAAAAGTGGTAATTTCTCTAAAAATCATTATAAAACCATTGTAGGATGACATTTTGACGTAAAAACATGTAAAGTGATTTTTGATTGGTCAAGACGTCAAACGAGTATTTTTCGACGATAAGTAATATTTTCAAAACTCGTAAATGGTATAAATAACATACGGAATGCATGCATAACATTACATTGCAACTCATGACATATCATATCATTGATAATAGGTCCCGGTTAACACATCACATTAAACCTCGGTGTACTCACTTTTGCCATTATTCCAGTTTACCAAGTGAGTTTTCATAGCCCGTTTTACATGCTTTCAATTTATTTAAACCCCACGGGGGAGAATACATTGCACTACATTTTTATGCGATACCAAGTATGTTAAATTCATTTACATTGCTTAAGTTACCGCATTTTCCAATTTGAAAGTCCCCATTACTTGAACATGAACCGTTAATCTTTGAAGCGAGGATGAGTGGATAGATCTATCGAGGGTGACCTCCATCGGGTTGGTGAATCCCAACCAGAACGGATGCATTTCATTTGATAACATTACGAGTTGTCGGCAAACACTCTGCAGGGGCATACATTATTGAACAGTCTAGTTTTGGGGTCATGGGCTTAGAGCAATTGTAACATTATTTTTACGTGACTTGATTGTCATGCATGGTCTATACTTGTGTAGTCGTATAAAACATTTACATAAACCTATGATTTCTCACCAACATTATTGTTGACCGTTTTAGCAATGTATTTTCAGTAATGGCGAGGCATTATCATCATAACATGGTTTAGGGACCTACATTTTGAGTCGCGGCGTCGACTTACATTATGTACATTATGGCACTTCATTTCAAAACATCGTTTGGATTTGTAACATATTTGTATTTCCGCAAACTTTGTAAACCTTTTGGGACCGATGTTGTACTCTGAATGTTTTATTATAATATCCAACGATGTGTTTTTAAAACGACACCTTAAGTCGTTCAATATAACTGTGATGTGGTGCTATGACAGTCAATCCCCGAATTCCATTCGCTGCAAAATTAAATTGGGGTGTGACAGATTGGTACGAGCTACATTATAGAGAACTAGGTAGCATCATTGACCCTAGACTATAGCTACATTATCATAGCATCTCATCATTTCATCATAGTACATATTCATGTTTATCATGCGGATTCACTTACACTTTATTCGAGGTTATTTACTTTTATTTCACATCGGTTGTCACGACATGTCTTGATTCACATCCCATCACCATATCATCGGACTCTAGCTCGGATGATGTCCAAGCTAACCCCATCATGGATGATGTTGCCTCACATTCCACTGAGATCGTATCTTCCATTGGATCTACTCAGCCTTCCACCGATCATGACCGACAGGGACCGAACCCCCGAGGAGGGCGAGGTTGCACCCACTCCTCACGTTAGCCCAGCTCACGATCCACCGGCACCACTACTAGCACCATCACCACCATCATCACCATCTTCATCCTATTTTCTTAGAGATCCTTTGCCTACGACAGACTTGCCGCCCAAAAGCGTGCTCGTTTGACATCCGACACCGCATCTCGAGCGAGCCACCGTTAGGTTCGAGTTAGGCGAGAGCTCTAAGGCTGCAGGCCCCGCTCGACAGACCTTCTACCGAGGCATTAGGAGCCCGTATTGATGATCAGCAGATCAGTTGATAGGTTGTCACGGCAGGTTGGAGGAACTGTCGGTAGATAGGATTGAGCCCATTGCTGAGGAGGTCGAGGGCCTTGTGTTAGGCAGGGTTTCTATTGATTTGTCACATCGAGTATTAGAATAGGCGTTAGAGGACAGGGAGAGTATTGCTTTGCTGCAGGTCGATTGGAGAGTTGAGGAGTTTGGTGGATAGTTTGACTACTCGGGTTCGCCATCTTCGGATAGGGTGGGAGCACCATGAGGTGCATTATGTAGACTTTTGTCATGTATAGTTTTGACCATTATTATCCTAGTCACAAGGTGTGTGGCGTAGTTTAAAGAACTTGTTGTATTTTGGTTGTTGTACAAACAAATGTATCAAGTATTGACTCTACTATGTAGGAATGGTTGTTATTATCTATGATATCGGTCCATGTAGGCTGAAATTTTCATGTATATTATCCACGTGTGTTGTGATTATATTTGTGATATTTCATTATTGTTCCGTTGTGATTCCATTTACTTTATGCATGTTGTGGTTGTGGATATATTTGTATGATGGTTGTTTCTACTTACGAGTTCTCATGATTGTTTCATCTTGTGATTTTGAAGAGTTATGGCGCCTAAGAAAGCTACACCGGAAATGACCCAAGCGGCAATTCAAAAGTTGGTGAATGATAGCATTGCTAATGCTCTAAGAGTCGAAAGGAAACAGTGGCTACTGCTGCTGGGCTGAGGCAGCTGCTGAAGCCGCTAGGCTAGCTACTCTTGGTAATGCCGAAGGATCTGGGGTTAAGAAATGTTCGTACAAGGATTTCAAGAGTGGTGAACCCACTAAGTTTAGAGGTACTGAGGGTGCCACAGCCATGGTTCGATGGTTTGAGAAGTTGGAATCGGTGTTTTTGCTTTGTAACTGTCCGGATGACAAGAAGGTTAAATTTGCTTCGAGCACATTACTCGATGGAGCGTTGTCATGGTGGAATTCATACGCTCAACCGATTGGGATGGAGAATGCATTTAAGCTTACGTGGGAGGAATTTAAGGGATTGGTGACTAAGAAATTTTGTCCTCGAGCGAAGTGAAAAGTTGGAGACGGAGTTCTACGAACTAGTAACCATTGGGTATGATATCGACACATACATTCGGAGGTTCCGGAATTGGCGCATTATGCCCGTCTATGGTTTCGATAATGAAAAGTTGCTAGAAGCTTTTATCGGGGACTTCCGAGGTTATTCAAGGAGATGTGACTTCATTTGAACCACAAACAATTGAGGAAGCTATTCGAGTGACTCAGAAGTTGATGGCACAAGTGGTGAAGCGAGTAAGTACACCACCACCACCCGAAACAACAACAACCCCAACAACCGTTTCAACAATAACCGAGGCAACTACAACAACAATAGCAACAACAACAAGCGCAAGTGGGACAACACAAGGGGTAGAATGCTACTCAACAACCCCAGAGGCAAGAGGTTGCTAAGGTTTATGCTGCGGGTCAAAAGGAAGGAAAAGGATATTCGGGGTTTTGCGAAATGTAATAAGTGTTTTAGTCATCACAATCCGGTCGATGTCTGATCCGTGTGAGAACTGCAAGAAAGTTGGTCACCGTACTAGGGATTGCAAGTGGCCACAAGTTACATGTTTTGGTTCTTGGGGAAGCTGGACACTACAAGAGGGATTGTAAGAAAGGAAAGAATCAAGCAAATCCGAATCAAGGAGGTTTGGCACGAGGAAGGGTTTACGTCATTGGAGGCGGAGAAGATAGGGAGGACCGAATGTCATAACGGTGCGTTTCTTCTCAATAAGCGTTACGCTTCAGTTTTATTTGATTCGGGTGCCGATAAAAGTTTTGTGTCCAATGCATTTGCACCTTTGCTCAACATTAAACCAACCACATTAGACATATCATACATTGTCGAATTAGCTAATGGTAATTTAGTTAGCACCAACACCATTGTCCGCGGTTGCACATTCAATTTTCTTAATCATCCCTTCAACATAGACCTCATGCCCGTAGAGCTTGGTAGTTTTGACGTCGTCATCGGCATGGACTGGTTATCTAAGCATCGTGCAAAGATCATTTGTGATGAGAAAGTTGTTCATCTTCCCTATAACGGCGAAACTTTGATTATTCGTGGGGAACGAAGTGGAACTAGAATTAGTATCATATCGTGCATCAAAACGGAGAAGTACATTAAGAAAGGTTGTCTTGCTTTCTTAGCCCATGTAACCGAGAAAAAGTCGGAGGAGAAGCGACTTGAAGATGTACCTATTGTCCGTGAATTTTCTAGTATTTCCGAGGATTTACGGGACTTCCACCGCACGTCAAGTAGAATTTCATATTGACTTAGTGCGGAGTGCCCGATTCTTGCGAGCACCGTACCGTTTAGCACCATCCGAAATGCAAGAGTTGTCTAATCAATTACAAGAGCTTCTAGACAAAGGATTCATTAGGCCGAGTTCCTCGCCTTGGGAGCACCGGTCTTGTTTGTGAAGAAGAAGGATGGATCCTTCCGAATGTGCATAGATTATAGAGAGTTGAACAAGTTAACGGTGAAGAATCGTTACCCACTCCCCAGAATTGATGACTTGTTCGATCAATTACAAGGTTCTAGTATTTATTCCAAGATTGATCTCCGGTCGGGTTATCATCGGCCGAGTTCGGAAGAGGATATTCGAAACAACAGCGTTTAGAACATGTTACGGTCATTACGAGTTTCAAGTGATGCCGTTTGGATTGACTAATGCTCCGGCGGTATTCATGGATCTCATGAATAGAGTTTGTAAACCGTATTTGGACAAGTTTGTTATAGTGTTCATCGACGACATCTTGATCTACTCAAAGAGCAAAGAAGAGCACGAAGAGCATTTAAGGACGATTTTAAGGCTACTCAAGAATGAGAAGTTGTATGCCAAATTTTCAAAGTGTGATTTTTGGAATCACAAAGTGCAATTTCTTGGTCATGTCATTGATAGTCAAGGACTACAAGTTGATCCCGCAAAGATTGAAGCCGTAAAAGATTGGGCTACTCCAGCGAATCCTACGAAATTGACAATTTCTAGGACTAGCCGGGTATTACCGAAGGTTCATCGAAGGTTTTTTCGAAGATAGCGAGACCTTTGACCAAGTTGACCTGAGAAAAACAAGAAGTATGAGTGGGGAAAGAAACAAGAAGTTGCTTTTCAGTTGTTGAAACAAAAGCTTTGCGGTGCGCCAATTTTGGCACTACCCGAAGGCATTGAGAACTTTGTTGTATATTGCGACGCCTCGCATAAAGGACTTGGGGCTGTTTTAATGCAAAACGCGAAGGTGATAGCGTATGCTTCTCGACAACTTAAGACTCATGAGAAGAATTACACAACTCATGATCTCGAGTTAGGGCCGTAGTTTTCGCTCAAGATTTGGAGACACTACCTTTACTACAAAGTGCAGTGTTTACCGACCCCAAGAGTTTGCAATATATTCTTGATCAGAAGGAGCTTAATATGAGGCAACGTCGTTGGTTGGAGTTACTCAGCGACTATGATTGTGAAATCAAGTATCACCCGGGAAAAGCCAATGTTGTGGCGGATGCTCTTAGTCGGAAAGAGAGGCCTAAACCTTTAAGAGTTCGATCATTGGGAATGACGATTATTTCTCCTCTACCATCGAAAATCCACGAAGCACAAGTCGAGGCACTTAAAGAGGAGAATCGACCAAGTGAAAAGCTTTATGGTATGCCCGAAAGCGCAAATGGTTTTGTAAAGAGAGCGGATGGAGTACTATGTTTCAAGGATAGAATGTGGGTTCCATTGCATGGCGGAATACGAGAATTGATTATGCATGAGTCGCATAAGTCAAAGTATTCTATTCATCCGGGATCGGATAAGATGTATCAAGATCTTAAGAAGCTTTATTGGTGGCCGAACATGAAAGCGGAGATTGCCACGTCGTTAGCAAATGCCTTACTGCGCTAAGGTAAAAGTCGAATATCGAAGCCTTCGGTTTACTCCAACAACCGGAAATTCCTCAATGGAAATGGGAGCGCATTACAATGGACTTTGTTACGAAACTTCCTAAGACATCGGGAGGTTACGATGCTATTTGGGTAATTGTTGATCGTCTTACCAAATCAGCCCATTTCATACCGATTAGAGAAACTTATTCCATGGAGCAACTCACTAGACTTTATGTCAAGGAAATAGTCTCGAGGCACGAAGCACCAATTTCTATCATTTCGAGAGATAGTCGATTCACTTCAAACTTGGAATTCATTGCAAGATTCATTCGAACCGATTAGAGATGAGCACAGCATATCACCCACAAACCGACGGTCAAAGTGAAAGGACAATTCAAACGCTAGAAGATATCTTGAGAGCATGTGTTATTGATTTTGGAAATGGTTGGGCTAACCATTTGCCATTGATAGAATTCTCGTACAACAATAGTTATCACACCGGTATCAAGATGGCACCATTTGAGGCACTCTATGGTCGTAAGTGCCGATCACTGTTTGTTGGGCGAGGTAGGAGACGCACAACTTCTCGGTCCGAAATGGTACGGAAACCACGGAAAAGATTGTTCAAATTCGTGATAGACTCGAACGCAAGGAGTCGAGAAAAGTTATGCGGAGGTTAGACGCAAGGATTTGGAATTTCAAGTAGGTGACAAAGTTATGTTGAAAGTATCGCCTTGGAAGGGCGTGGTACGATTTGGAAAGCGTGGGAAGTTAAACCCGAGATACATTGGACCATTCAAGATTTTGAGCAGAGTTGGTCCGGTAGCTTATCGACTTGATCTTCCACCAGAACTTAGTCATGTGCACAACACGTTTCACGTTTCAAACTTGAAGAAGTGTCTTTCGGACGAATCGCTCGTTATTCCATTGGACGAAGTCACTCGACGACAAACTCAACTTTGTGGAAGAACACAGAGAAATCATGGACCGCGAGGTCAAGCGGTTGAAACAGAGTCGTATTCCTATTGTGAAAGTTCGTTGGAATTCTCGACGAGGTCCTGAGTTTACTTGGGAACGGGAAGACCGGATGCGACGCAAGTATCCTCATCTTTTACCGACACCGTTAGACCTAACAACGATTGAATTCGGGGACTGAATTCCTTTTTGGATGGGCGAATGTGACAACCCGTACTTTCAGTTCATTTCTCGACACAATTTATGCCTCATTATTTCAACATTTATAGTAAACTTGGTTTACTTGTTTCAAATTCGCGTAACCTTAAAGGTTTAGCGGCGAATTCATGATCATAACATCACGTACATTTCATATGGACTAAGATTAGTCTACATTTCATTGACATCATTTGCATCATAATAATTCATTCATGACATTTCATTTCACATTTAACGCGTAATTTTTATATTAAATAAACGTTATCGCGTGAGTTATTATTTTAAATATTTAATCCGTTACTTTCAAAAATGATCCCGATGTATTTTTAAACTTACATTTAGTTTATAAAAACTATATTTTTAGTTTTCCTAGTGTTTCAAATTTATTTGGTACATAAATCGTTAAAGTTAAATTATTACGACGTTTTCTTAAAAATTATACGATAATTATTTTATCACTCAAATTTTCACAAGGAATGTATTTTTACAATTTTTATTATCTCATTACATCCTACTTTGACCTATTAAACATCTCTTTTACATAAAAATTTCCATTTACCTTCACTTATACCTTTACCTACACCATTTACTTATACTTTATATCAAATATTTACACAAAATATATATATACACATTTAAAAAAATAAATAAATAAATATCTTTACATCCCTCCCCCCTTGGCCGACCAAGGGGGAGGGTAATAATAAATGTGGTATGGAACTTGATTGTTAATAAATTTTACTCAACACAAAAGTCCTACTTAACTCATTTTTTCTCATTCACTTCAATCATTTTTCAAGAGTTAGTAAAAAAATTTCTCTCCTCTCTTTTGGTTCTCCATAGAACCGGCCACATCAAGGAGCTCACAAGGGATTATCTTCAAAAATTTTTCTCAAGATTCAAGCATTAACAATCTAGTGTATACTCTTTATAAGGTTTTGAAATAAAAACCAAGAGTATTTAGGCTAATCCTTGTTACTTTCACCTCATCATAATCACTTGTAAGCATGAATTTATCATTTTTATGTTTCCTTTTCATTTTCATATTCATCTTTTCATTTTTGGAGCAACATGCAAGACATATGTGATTTATACCATTTTTACATGATTTTAGAGTATATATATATATATATTTGGTCATCCTATAATTATCCCCTTGGTATTGGTTGGTCTTGATGATGTCTAGGAACCCATGACACCCTAAGAAGGTGTATGGTAGGATTAGATTAGCTTTGGAGTTGATTTGAAGGGATTAGAATAGGTTTTGTCCGATAAAAACTATTTTCGATAAGTATATATTGTGTTCTGTCCTTGTTTTGATTTTCTGGAAAATCCGACAGTAGGCACGACTTTTTGGCCATGATATTTAGAAAATATACTTTAAAACGAATCCGTGGCCGCTTGAACGGAATAAAACGGAGTTATAACGAGAAAGTTATGGATTTTACAAGTTTGACGACGAAAAATATAATTTTCAGAAATTTCAGCATACTATATTTATTTTGTCCGAGTCAAAAATGAGCCTTAAGCTTCACAAATTATTTCGACTTGTCAAAAATATATTAGTTTACTTCGATCCGAAGCTAAGGACGTATAAAGCGTAGAAAGCGGTTTGAAACGACAAAGAAATGCACTTTTTCATAAACTTGCCGTAACTAATTTTCTGCACACAATTAGCCAAAACCACCATCTTTAACCCTTATTATCTTTATGTTCGAGACCTTTTGGACGAAAACTCCTGAACTGAAACTTCTAGATATCGATACAAACTTTCCAAAACCGTCGAGTTCGTTCTCTAACGATCGACGTACACCGTTCTACTTGTTTTCAAAGCCATTTTTGTTAATTTCATGAAAATTCCGACGACATTGTTTTGCGACGAAAAGTGGTAATTTCTCTAAAAATCATTATAAAACCATTGTAGGATGACATTTTGACGTAAAACCATGTAAAGTGATTTTTGATTGGTCAAGACGTCAAAAGAGTATTTTTCGACGATAAGTAATATTTTCAAAACTCGTAAATGGTATAAATAACATACGGAATGCATGCATAACATTACATTGCAACTCATGACATATCATATCATTGATAATAGGTCCGTTAGCATCACATTAAACCTCGGTGTACTCACAATTGCCATTATTCCAGTTTACCAAGTGAGTTTTCATAGCCCCGTTTTACATGCTTTCAATTTATTTCAAACCCACGGGGGGAGAATACATTGCACTACATTTTTTATGCGATACCAAGTATGTTACATTCATTTACATTGCTTAAGTTACCGCATTTGCCAATTTGAAAGTCCCCATTACTTGAACATGAACCGTTAATCTTTGAAGCGAGGATGAGTGGATAGATCTATCGGGTGGCGCCTCCATCCGGGTGGGTGAATCCCAACCAGGCAAACGGATGCATTTCATTTGATAACATTACGGAGTTGTCTGGCAAACACTCTGCGGGGGCATACATTATTGAACCGTCTAGTTTCGGGGTCATGGGCTTAGAGCAATTGTAACATTATTTTTACGTTACTTGATTGTCATGCCTGATATATACTTGTGTAGTCGTATAAAACATTTACATAAACCTATGATTTCTCACCAACATTATTGTTGACCGTTTTTAGCAATGTATTTTCAGTGGCGAGGCATTATCATCATAACATGGTTTAGGGACCTACATTTTGAGTCGCGGCGTCGACTTACATTATGTACATTATGGCACTTCATTTCAAAACATCGTTTGGATTTGTAACATATTTGTATTTCCGCAAACTTTGTAAACCTTTTGGGACCGATGTTGTACTCTGAATGTTTTATTATAATATCCAACGATGTGTTTTTAAAACGACACCTTAAGTCGTTCAATATAACTGTGATGTGGTGCTATGACAGTCAATCCCCCAGGAATTCCATTCCGCTGCAAAAAGCATTAAATTGGGGTGTGACAAAACTTAATTAAATAAGCTAGAAATAAGCTAAAATTTACGTATAAGCTAAATGAAAAACAAAGGGTTAAGTAATAGATAATGCAAAGAACTACCAGTCAAAGACCCAAGGGCAGATGGTAGTGTGTGTGTGTGGTGAATTTGGGTGGCGAGGTTGAATCCCAATGGCTTTTGCAAAATATTTTATTTTTTTGATTTTTTCTTTTACAAACTTACTTAACTAATGAAAATAAACAACTTTAATAAAAACAAAAATTTTCAAACTTAAAAATAAGCTGTTTATAAGCTTATAAAGTCAACAGTTAAGCTAATGAGCTTATTTGGATGTTTTAAGCTCAAACAAACTTACAAGCTAAAACCAAAGATGGAATAAGATTCAACAAGTTAAAAGCTACTTATATTAAGCTAGAAAACACAAAGAACCATATTGATAAGCTGTAATAATCAAATAAGCACTTATCCTAAACCTATCTACCAAACAGTCCTGTGGAGATTTTCTAAGCCAATTTAAGCTAATGAAATAAGCTCAAAAGCTCAAAACAAAGACTGAGTCAACAAGCTGGGTTGGTAAGCTTTCCAAAAAGTCCAAGATCAAACACTGGGGTTCACTAATGAGCTTGTGGTGAGCTTATGAAAAAGCTTGTTAGCACTGGGTATTCAGTTTATACAAGAAAATGGGACAAAGTAAAAGCTATAAGCAGCCCTAGAAAATAAGCTACAAAATGGAAAATTAAGCTTGGATCTTCAAGACAGCTAGGTTAGCTTTCCAAAGAACCAAATTTCACAAGCTATGGTTTACTATTAAGCTTTTTATGAGCTTGTGAAATATGCTAGTTAAACTGTGCACAGGGCATGCTTTTTGAAAAGGGGTTCAAAAGAAGCTAAGTAATAAGCACTGAATAAGCTGATTAAAAGTTAACTAATATTTTTCTAATTAAGTTAAGCAGCTAAACTTTAATATCCTAAAAGCACAAGGCATGAAACTCAATATTAAACCCTATATAAAATTCTCTAGTTTATTCAAAAACTGTCTAAGTGAGATTTTGACTTTTTATAAAAATGAACTAAGTTGACTTTTATGAACTTAGGATTGATTCTATAGACTGAATATGTTGAAATAAGCTATAATAAGATGATTTTAAGCTATAGTACTTAGTTATAAGCAACTTTGATGTAATTTGTACTCTAAATTCTCAACAGTTAACACTTAAGGTAAGTTTAAAGATGATTTTGACTTTTTATTGAACAAGGACTATATTTTATGACTGAAATGAGTTATTATACACTCATGTGACATGAAACAAGCAAGAACAATAGCTTGAACAAACTCTAACACAGTTTACAAAGCAATTCCAAACAACACTTTAACAAACAGTTTTAAAGCTTAATGTACTAAAACAGATTTTTAGACCAAGTAACCTATTGATTAACTAATATTAACTATATTTAGACAGGATTAAACTAGAATTAACAAGGTTTAATTACTAATACTAGGAAATGCAAATTTCAAAGAAATGGCTTACAAATTATGTTTGTGCTCAAAACTGAGGACTGAGGACTGAGGACCACTCCTATAGGCTTACCACTAAGCCTCTAACCCAAAGCATTCCAAAATCAACCATGCTTCAATGTATCTTTCATCTTTTCCACTGAATTTTGATTTTCCAACTATTTTTAAGTATTTTTTTTTATTTTTCTGTTTTGTTGAATAAAATTGGATTTTTAAGGTTTCACAAAGCTTATAAGCTTTTTCAAGAGCTTATATGTGCTTAAGAGTTCTTAACTACAACTGATAACAACATTCAAATATTTTGAGATTTTAACAGGTAATTTGCATAAACCGAAAATGGCTGAAACTTGAAATTGATTGCTGGAAAAGTTGTACAATACACTTAAATAACTTAAACAAATTACTTGAAAGACTTAAATTACACTAGAATTTAAAAATTAACTAAAACGACATTACCTAAACTAAAATTACACTACTTTTCTTCACCTCTGCTTTTCCTTCTTCTTTATAGACTTCCAAAAAGCTTCTTG
Source organism: Chrysanthemum makinoi (assembly GCA_910596185.1). Classification (NCBI taxonomy): domain Eukaryota; kingdom Viridiplantae; phylum Streptophyta; class Magnoliopsida; order Asterales; family Asteraceae; genus Chrysanthemum; species Chrysanthemum makinoi. The sequence goes on from OU343221.1 coordinate 265,178,694, forward strand.
TCGACCTCTGATTAAATCCCACCATTAGATAGGCCTTGATATCATCTTATTCGTACACTTGGCATTTTGGCGGGAAAAGTCTTAAAGCATGTTTTATGCATTAAATGAATTTTGGGTGTATGTAGAGGTGGAGGGGGGTTGTTAACCAGCTGGGGGAATAAGGTGAGGTGGAGAGGTGGGGAAAACAGGTGGTGAAAACCACCTGGTTTCGTGGTTGCAGGAGTGGGAGAGGGAAGTGAACAGTGGAGGCGGGTTTCTATTTTAAAAACTGGTTTGGGCTTGGGACCGGGTATTGGGCCAGCAGTATAATGGGTTGGATTTGGTATTAATAACACAAAGGTCCATTTGGTTAAGCACAAGGACCATTCATGTAATTTGCAAACTTTGAGGGACCAAATCTGTCAAAATTCCAATGTTTACACAAGGGTTAAATTTGCCAAGTTTCATTTACCAAAGGACCAATAATGTTTATTTTCCAATTTTATACGTCCAAGGGTAGATTTTGCCAATTTTGAAACTTGAAGGACTAATCATGTAAATTCTCCAAACTTATCATATAAGGACCAATTATGCCACATTTTAATAGTACAAGGGTGTTGTTTGAATAATTTCCATTTTTGAACACCCAGGGGACTATTTTGACATTTTCCAAAGTTGAGGGACCTTTTCTCGTCATTTGCCCAAAGATTCATTCAAGGACCACTTTTGACAATTTAGAATATTTCAAGGACCTTGAATGATATTTTACAAGTTTTTGAATTACCAGGGACTAGTTTTGACAACTTTTAAAACTTGGGGGACTAAAACTGCCAATTTTGCAAACTTGATACGTTTTTCATCTGATTTTGGTATTTTTGCATTTAAAACACATAAAACACTTGTTTGTGATATTTTCATCATTTTGATGCATTTCTGAGTGTTTTCAGATGTTTTTGCAGTCTAGATAGTACAAAAATGATGAGTATTTAGACACTCATCACATAGTTTTTAAGTTTTAACTTCATCTCAACAGGATCAAAGTTATCTACCACAAAATGTCCTATTTTCACTATAATTTCTTCTACCGCCATCTCAAAAAGTGATCCGAACCCATATCAATTAGATCCTTCCTTTGAGCAGAAATAAGTTTCTTCATCAAATGGAAAATAAATTTTGGTGATCCCCTTGTTCTAATTGAAAGCCATTCTTCATTCTCACAAACATCTTTATTCAAGGCTATCTTATTCTTCTTTTTCTTTTTAGATTTATCTTCTTCAACCTTATTTATTTGACTGACTCTCCTTTCCCTCTTCCTTAACCGCATACACATTATTTTTCATTGGTTGTTCTAAGAGTAAAAGACATGGTTTGTAGGAAATGAGAAAAAAATATGTTTGAAAAGAAAAAAAGAAAAAGAAAACATGTCTACCAAATATATCACAACGTGTATTCGTATTTCTTCGCACCTTCTGTTTAATTTGTTCACATTTCGAGGGGGCAATTTAAAAAAAAGATGGTATTTATTTTATTAAGATTGCATTGCGTGTATGTAAAGCTTCGAGGGAGGTCTACCCCACCTTGACCTCTTTCTAGCTTAATCTCAACTTATGAAGCATAAATTTGTTCAATTACACAATAGCCTGAGAACACAAGTTTTTTTAACATCTTTAATCATAATGTTTTATTTAGGGTGAAAGCTAAAGGTACGCAACGTACTTTTTCAGAATTACACATCTAGCTAATATATTTTGTTAATGGTCAAAGCTAGCTAACATACTTTCAAATTTCACTCGATCTAGCTAATATGACCTGTTGGTAGTAGGTTACCAGGTCACCTTGGCGAAAAATTTGCGCAGTTAGTCCTCTAGGACTAACGACCGTTAGCTAGATGATATTAAAAAAAAAAAAAACTTTTAATTTTTTTTTTTAAAAACGTAAACTTTTATAAAAAAAAACATAAAAATATAATAAAAAAAAAAAAAAAAATTTAAATTTTTTTAAAAAAATGTAATTTTTTTTTAAAAAAAAAACGTAAAATTAAAAAAAAAAAAAAAAAAAACGTAAAAATTTAAAAAAAAAACGTAAAATTTTTTATAAAAAAAAAACCAAAATTTATTTATAAAAAAAAAACGTAAAATTTTTTTTAATTTTTTTTTTAAATTAAAATTTTTTTTTTTAAAAAACGTAGGATTTTTTTTATAAAAAAAACGTAAAAATTTTAAAATTTTTTTTAAAATTTTTTTAAAAAAAACGTAAAATTTTTTTAAAAAAAAGTAAAATTTTTTTTAAAAGTTTTTTTTTTTCGTTATCATCTAGTTGGTCGTTAGTCCTAGAGGACTAACTGCGCACATTTTTCGCCAAGGTGACCTGGTAACTTACTACCAACAGGTCATATTAGCTAGATCGAGTGAAATTTGAAAGTATGTTAGCTAGCTTTGACCCTTAACAAAATATATTAGCTAGATGTGTAATTCTGAAAAAGTACGTTGCGTACCTTTACCTTTCACCCTTTTATTTAATATAATGAATGATACTTGTTAGCATTTATTTATACAAAAAAGTATAAAATGTTTTTAGAAATTTAGTATATGGTAATACTGTAACACGGTTACTCAATCTAATTTGAATTTGTATCAATTTTGGAGTCACTGGAAACATATGTACAAAATGATACTTATTATATTTTCAGGAGTCCTATCTTGATATATTATTTATGGGAAGTGATTTCCACACTTATAATATTGATTCGGACACTCATAGTATAAACAGATTAAGCACATGTGATTTTTGTACAACTAACTGAAGCACAAAAATGAGTGTCTCAATAAGTAACGAGATTGTGCAAATCACTTCCCATTATTTACCTAATGAACTAGCCACGACCTATGCCAGCACCATGACCACCACCTTGCCCGCCTTTGTGACCACCATGAACACATTTCATGTTTCCTACGCCAACACCATGTGTAACGGGGCTTCCAATATCAAACTTTGTAAAGGACCCCATTTATAATTTTTCTACTACTAAACTTTAAGCACCCGTAGCAGTTTCATTAAGCTCATGGCTTGCAAGTATTATTAAGCTCATGACTTACAAGTATTTTTTTTTTGAACGGCGGATTTATAAAAATAAAACTAGCAAGGAGCTAGAAGATTACAAAGTAACAAGATAAGGGTTTTTAAGCCAATCTTTCCAACTAAAAAAAGCCTTACATCTATATCTACACCAACAGAAAGAACGGGATACAATATCCTCAAAAATGGATGCCTTGATAGGGGGGTTCGACCCGAAGATACTCTTGTTCCGAAAGTTCCAAATAGACCACCACATAGTGTAGCAAACACCTTCGATCAACTTTTTGTGTTTAGAGTGGAGACGGAGGTTCAAAAGCCTCTCTATCCATTCCTCATATGAAGAGAGCTCTGTATAATTGACGTCCCACCAATTAGCAATCTTGACAAAAACTTCTCTAGCTATGTTACAAGAGAAGAAAATATGGCTAGATGATTCCGTATACCACAAGAAGGACATAAAATAGAGTCGATGTCCATACCTCGTCTAGAAATGTTCAATCTAGTAGGTAAGCAATCTAACTTTACTTTCCTGAATGTTAACTTTAATAGGCATAACGTTAATCCATCGAGTCTTAGACGAGACATTTGGCAGGCAACGATCATCAATCAGCTTCCTCACAGATGCGACATAAAATTCTCCTGTACCTTCCATCGACCAAGTCCACCTATCCCGCATGTCAATTAGAGTAGTACCGTCCAGCCTAGTCAAGAGATTATGGAATTGCTCTTGCTCAATGCCACCTCGAGGATTTCGACGAAGAGAGAATTCTAAATTCTCATGATTCATATTTTCTGCTACTCTAATATTTTTTTGAGATTCCAAAGCATATACCCTAGGATAGAGGGATTTAAAATCCACATCACCTCTCCAGACTTCTTCCCAAAAATAAGTATCAATCCCGTTGCCAATCTTTTATGAATAAAACCACACAAGTCAGTACCTTGATTCTTTAGGAGTGTCGTCTCCTTCACTATGTCCAGCCAAATGGACGGATGATTATATTTAACGATCTTATTCAAATTACCGTCTTTGCCATGGATACCTTTAATAACCTATGACAACTCGTAATTTCAGGTCATTTTACAAAGTTTAAAATTTTCACTATTCATCTCGAAAATCACTATTCATGCTTCATTATTCATCATTTGTCGTAAACTAGGTTTACGAGTATCAAATTCGCGTAACCTTAATGGTTTAGCTGCGAATTCATGAACATATCATCAAGGACATTTCATATAGACTAGATTTAGTCTACATATCATTAGTAAGATCATTTTCATATTAATTCATGCATTGTTTTGCATTTTACATTAAACACATAATTTCCTATTAAATAAACGTTATCGCGTGATCATTTATTTTGAACATTTGATCCGTTACTTCCAAAAATTATCCCGATATATTTTTATATTCATATTAAGATTATAAAAATAATATTATGAGTTTACCCAGTGTTTTAAATTTAATTTGTATATAAATTGTTATATTTATATAATTACGACGGTTTTCGTAAATACTACACGATAATTATTATTTCACTCAAATTTTGCAAGAAATGTATTTTTATAATTTTTATGACTTCAATATATTTTATTTTGACCCGTTAAAATTTATTTTTAGTTAACGCTACCCTAAATGCTTAAATATGTATACAAGTTACTAAATGTCTTCAAATAACTTTACATCTCCTTGTACTTATACATTTAAAAAAAAAAGGTATCAAGCTAACTCATTCACACCCTTATCGACAAGGGGAATGAGTCACACCATTAATATCCTAAATATCTACTTAAACTATACATATATTAATTTATACTTGCTAACATACACATAGTTGTCTAAAATTCAAAGATGAAAAAGCTACTCACTTCCTCTCTTCATCCCTAAGAACCGGCCACCCTTAAAAATAAGAAGGAGGTCACAAAATTTTTCAAGACAAGTTAATTTACAACCTAGGCATACTCTTAAGTAAGGTTTTGAAATAAAAACCTAAGGTATTTAGGATAATCCTTGTTCATTTAACCTCATCAAGTAACTAGTAAGCATTTCATGGTCCTTTTCATCTTTCATATTCATATTATGTTCATTTTATCATGCTTGAGAAAAATATGCAAGTCATATGGATAGCTATACCACTTTAAATGTTTTTAAGTGTTATATATATATATATATATATATATATATATATATATATATATATATATATATATATATATATATACTAGTGTCAAAACCCGTCCGATGGACGGGTATGACTTGTGGTTTTTATTTTTAGGATTTAGTATAACAAATGTATACTAAAAAGTAATTAAAAGTTAAATGAAACGGTTAAGATCTATAATTGATGTTACCATAATCCATAAAACGGCTATAAGCAGGTAAGTATTTTGATTTTTGGTTTTTATTTTTAGGATTTAGTTGAACAAATATATACAAAAAAGTAATTAAAAGCTAAATGAAACGGGTGGAATAACTTGTACTTGTCGAGGTTCTTCAAGTAGATAGTAAATGCTCTATGTCTACCCATAATTAACCATTAATATCGTGCAAGTTCACACATCATGGTCCTGTAAATGTAAATCGGCTTCAATGGCTCTAAATGGAAGGCCACTTGAGAAAGGAGTATATGGAGGTGGAGTGGGAAGTGATACTGATAAATGTAGCAGATGTGGATTCTTCATTCATGCATGCAATAACTACCATTCCAAGTTACGTACTATATTTCCCATATTTTTTCATTTTTAAGAGAAACTTTGATTGGCTAACCTGAATTTGGTAACGGACATCATCAAATTCAACCCAGTGGCAATCCAACTTGACCCCTTCTTCAATACTGTGAAACCAAGAAAGCCGATATCAGTAGCTATTGCTAATAATAGGTCATATCTCAAGAAACATTCGATTACAAAACATCCTGCTAAAGGCATTATCGTTTTCATTTTTTTTTATTACTTCGTGAAACTACGGGTAGCTTGTATCTTGGCTTTCAAACTAAAAAGAAAATAAGAAATAAATATGTTGTGAAACTAATACATAATTTCTTTCTTAAGAATAGATTTAATGCATACATTAGATATATCTCCTTCAAAGTTATCAGATATATAACCATATCGAATTTTCCTGAAACAGAAGGCATATTACTCCCGTCGTTATCAAACCAACATTGATGCTATGAGCTTCAAAAATGGGATCTATAAATAGCTTGCTAGTGTATATGGTCCCTAAATTTGTATCATTATACTCACCCACTCTAGAAGATTTAATAGCCAAAACTGGAAATATCCCAGAATCACACATGAAGTGTTTGGCTATCCATGTGGCAAAAATTTCCCCATAAAGTTATATCAACACTTCTTCTAACATATCCTTGACGCGAAAGTTTCTTTCTTTACAATGTATGAAGGAAATATCCTAAAACAACACCAATGATATCTAAAACAGAATTGTTATCCAAACCTTCAAATTTTGCAGTTTCACAAAAATGGAATTGTTGCTTACCGGCGTTCTTTAGAACTACAATGGTAGAAATAAAGTATATATTCACATGTTGGTAGTTTGAAGGGAGGGTAGGAGTATAATGTGTCAATTGAAAGATTTTTATCGAATCCTGTTATATCCTTCATGTGTTGCCAATGTCACTTGCTGAACGAGCTTCTCTTGTGCACTTTGCGCATCACCCGAGGAAGCAGAAGGTGAAGAGGGTGATATTTTTCTTTTCTTGTCTCCAGATTGAAATATCTCTCCATATGCTTCCCATGAATGATCATTTTTCAATTCAGAGGACAATAACTATTATTTTACATAAAATAGATTCATGTTTTAATCAAGCAATGACCAAAACACCAACTAAATTTTAGTTTGAGTCAAATAAAAAGATACGGACCGGCATTACTTAGCTTAATAGTAGATGGATTATAGACTTAACGTACAAAAATAAATTGTAACTAATACATACCAAATAGCGTACCTAGAATATTTAATGATGACTAAACGACGACAACCAAGAAAGAAAGTTTAATAGGTACAATATTACATTTGATAACACAAAACTTAATTTTATATTTTATAAAACTAACACATATTCCATTTTGACCTTTAGATATTCAAAGAAATGGAACTTGATACACCTTAAGCTATAGTAATTATCGACATTTTTTTTTTCTTTTTTGCTTCTGCTGGTCTGGAATTACTTACAGTCCAATAACACACCATTCAAAAACAAAAACATTATTCACTTTTATGAAGTGCTTTGAAGTGTGATAAAATCAACTTGATAGACATAAGGATCTTGCAAGTTCTACAACAAATTTAACCTGCAAAAATGAAGAAACAATGTACTTTGTGGAGAAAGAACAACATTATAATTAGTGAGCATAACTGTGTTAGTATATTATCCAATCTAAACAAAATGAAATGAAACAAAGGGTGCTTGGGATTAATTGATTTGTTTTAATATCCAATAGTTACCATCAGTAGTTAGAATAATGTCCCAATATTTAATCTATAATGTTGATTAAACTACATGTTGGAAAAGGTGAATCTAAAACAAATACATAGCCAAGCCAAAGTTTTTGGACAGTGATTACAAAGTGATGAAGCAATGGTGATGACTTTATAGAAAGGACTAACTGTTGACATCTTATGGTACTCTCATCACGGAGCCACAACCACCCACTTGGCTGTTGGATCATCGTCGCCTTATCAACATTGCCTCATGGAGCTATTATGATTCATTATTACGTTGATCATCTCCTTTTCACTATTTTTAATGGTAAGTAAACTACTTTTTGAGCTATCACCCATTAATAAAGAGACAGGCATGACTTGTATTTTACATTTAATTTACACATGTATGGATACCAGTGATCTTTTATAGTTATAACTTATGTTTTAATAAAGAGACAAACATGACTTATAATTATCTATGGAAGGTATTAGTTAACGGAAAATAATATATAAGAAAGGCAGGCATGACTTATAATTATTGTTGGAAGGTATTAGTTATCGGAAAATAATATATAAAGAAATATTTGAGGATCAATTTGATCAACATGCTTAACAAATGAGTATCAATGCTTCAGATGGTCAATGTTGGACTTCAGATTCACAAATCCAACATAAAAGCCACCAACATAGGGGCGGGCATGACTTATAATTATCGTTTACATATTTTTCTATAACGAAAGAAGATTGGTCAAGTAGAAATTTAAAATGAATGAATAAAGATAAAAGAAATAATAAGATATTAAAGAGTGTTTTTTTATGTGTTAATAATGAAAATTAGTTGGCCGTTATTAATTATTGAACAGTTAAAAGGTACCATATTTTTTTAAATTCCTTTTGCTTAGAATGGCTATACAAACATCATCACAAGCAATTTGAACAAAGTCCTTCAAGCAAATGAACGCAAACTTTTATAGAACAAAGAAAATATACAATTTTGTAACAACATAGCATATAATTTAAACTCAAATGCGAAATAAAAATTCTTTATAACGTTTGTAGGAGCAAGAACAAAGTATCAAAGCATATCCCGTTCGATTGGTGAGCAAGCCTTATAAATATCATTTAATAACTTAAGTTAACGAAAAATAAGCTATAGGTATAACCAACACTCGAATGAGCCTTTCCAAGATGTGCATATCTAGCTATCTAAACGGGAACCATTCCTCCTAGTACTTATTGCGTTTGCATCCCTTTGTTCTTTTGGTTCAAGCTTTACCAAGATGTTTCTATTCTGTGCATTCAGACACATTTGTTATACGGAGTAATAAATTAAAAAAGTTAATTATAGGTCACCCCGTCCATTTTGACACTCAGTTATCCGTATTAACCAATTAACTTATCCGTATTAACCAATTAACTTACCCAACCATTTTCCAACATCTAAGTATTCATTAAGGTAAAGAAAAGAGTAATTATATAATGATGACCTTTTTTAAGTAATATATGCTTTTGCTATATGGGCTCTTTATACGAAATGAGAACACAAGATCACAACATTAAAATTATCACAAAATATCAAACTATGTGCTGGGAAGAATGATAATCAATAGTTGTTGAGGGCTATAAAAGAATTATCAAGTTAGGGTTGACTTGTGGATTACCCGCTTTCCTTTCCCTCCCATGACATATCAATGATCGTGCAAAGTTCAAAGTGTAAGCAATAAAAGTTATAACTTTTTGAATTGAACGACTTTATTTCCAATTATGTTGTATCCCTCGACCATCTTTACTCGAAAAGGCATGATATTGTTTACCATTGCAAAAGCATGTTCCTCTTCCGTTACTGGACCTACCAATTATCAAAATGATTTACATTAATGTAAGAAAATAATAACAGTACTCATGAGTGATGAATAAGATGATAGTAAAAAAAAACCCAAACAATGCAATTAAATCAATCGGACGGGAATTAATAAGGAGATACTTTCGATTTGCTAATGTTTTTTCTTTATATATAAATAGCCAAACCCCAACCTGTTTTAACATGCCAAAATGCTCGATGTTGCCCCAACCGTTTTGGCCCGTTAATTAGCACGTCCGTCTTGTCGTTTTGGCCCACCTTTTGCCTGCTAAACTGAAGGGTGGACGGGGTTATTGCCACTTTCCAAGAGTCTAGCCTGTAGAGAGAAAGTGCATGGAGGAAGAGAACCAGAGTACGTGTAAATACAGAAAAAAGCATATAAGTTCTCATTGTTTTCTCCTCCACACAAGGAAATACAAATCAAGTCACTCGTCCATTTGAATTTATTTTATGCACACAAGGAAATACAAATGCAAATGTTGATAATGATACAATGTAGTGCGGGTACGGTGGACAGATCGGGGGGATGGGTAATGCACTGTGTCCGATTGGTGACACAAGCCCGAACATGAGTACATCCATGTTACATGAGGGAATTGCTCGTAACACATCGGGAGTGTTATCTTCTCCAAGGTACTCTCTCGTAACCTTTTCCCATCCTGAAATTTTTTCTTATTCTATATATAAAGTTTTTGCAAATCTAGATAAATACCATACTTTACGTATATTGGCATTGTTCTTCCCATACTTGGTCTCTATAATTATGATATTCTGTTGGACATATTGTCACGCCTTTTATTAACACTTTATTAACACTGGATGTGCATGCACCAAACAAAACACAATCCATTACCTAAACCAAAAATTTCGGAGTACTCATCAAGCAAACTTACATCAATATTGATATTAAAGATAACAATTTCGTGTTTTCAACACGTCAATAAGAAACATGAACTTCATGTTGCATTCAATGATAGCAGGTCAACAAATAGAATAAAATAAAAAATATAGCAAGAAAACGGTGATATGTCCCTTTTAACTCATTACCAAACCCATCCGACCTGTCCATTTTGCCACCTCTTATAAAGTATAGAGTTGATACAATAACAGATACTGTTATGACACAAAATATATACAATAGCTACCTTGTTCATCATGTTCCATTGACCCACTTGAGGCAAACACTCCTTTCACGCACTGTGTCATGGTACTTGAGCTACAAAAGCATAAATATGAATGGTCAGAGGGAATATATTAACAGAGAGTCAATAAAGAAAGTAAAAAATGATGGCTATTTACCCAAGGAGGAGGCAATATCCTAGCTTCAACAGATGCTAGCCTTGGACTAATTTTTATCCCGAACTCCTTTGCATACGGGTCATTATCGTAATTGTTGGCTTGCACCTGTCAGAAGCATCGACATGTAAAATGAACATTAGCAAACTAAGTGGACAAACCAGTAATATAAACAAAATTTCAAGACATGTAGTAGAGCACAAAGATAAATTAGCCTAATCATAAGTAAACTGGTCCGGTTTTGGCCCGGAAGGCCTAAAAGCATGCTAAAACACATGAAAGCCGGTCCGACCCGTCCCCGGGCTTTAAAAAAACCAAACTTGTTTACAAGTGGTCCAAGGCCCGGCCAGCTTTGCTCATATCTACTTTAAATATATAAATCCATAATAGTTGCTCATAATGATGTACAACAGCCCAACCCCACAACCAACAACATCCAAACCGCAGATTTTTCATAAAATATGTCTGCTGAAATAGACGAGATTTTCCCACCTTTAGGATGTCCTTCTCTCTCTCATGAGGACGTTGACATGTGACTTTAAGTAAGGCTGTAATTTGTCTTTCATTCAGCCTCTTTGAATACCTCTGACCCTCCACAATCTTGCAGACCTGATGATATATAAAAAAGATAGTTACTTTACAAACAAATGACAACAAAGAAAATAAAGTTACTTGACGAACCTCCATGGGCAAATAATTTGGTCTCTGATTATTCCCAACTTGTAGGCATGGCCATTGTACGTGTTGAATGGCAAATCCATATGTCTCACGGAAGTACTCAACCACAGATTTCATCATTCCTCCTTCATCTACCGGAAGCGATGTTTGAAAGGAAAAAAACTATTATTATAACCATTTAGACCAACTGCTAAGATATGGTAACAACAATGTCCAAGAACCTATAGCAGAATTGTTCAGAGTTTAGGTGGGCTTAATACTATTTTTACATTCATTGGCTAAAGTGTGAAAACTTACATATGCATAGTCACAATCAAACTTTGAAGGCAAAGAACCAGGAGCTTGGTAGCCAAAAAAGTGGCAGATGGCATTGAATTTCTTCCCCTTGTATGTAACTTCATTCTGTTTACATAATAAAAGATGTATATTAGCATGATAGTTATATGTGAACATTGATTGCAGAGTGAGAAGATTTATCATTATGGTTTTTACCGTGGATGTGTGATATCAGCAACTACAAACGTGTGCATCATACTCTTGTGTCTAGCACAATCCTGCAAGTAATATAGTGTGATATTTTAATGTGAATTGAATAGATAAACTTGGTCCAAACAATATTAGATAACTTTGACAGACTTTGTAAGAAGTCAAAGACTGTAAAGGTAAGCTTTAAAAGTGTCTTAATTGTTTACCATGCTCTCTTTAACTTCGCTTTGAAATTTCTTGCAGCTAAATCTCGATTTTCGCTATGCGTCGAAGAGTCTGAGGCGATGTCTGTACCAGAAAAATCAAATTTGGGGACGGATGACTCAAAACCGATGACGGATCAACCTAGTGTTGCGAATCTGGCTACTCAAAATGTTGGTCGAGACCGGGATGGATCAATCTGTTGTTGCGAACCGGCTACTCGTAATGTTGGTCGAGACCGCAATGGATTCTGTGAATCGGCTACTCTAAATGTTGGTCGAGACCGACTATGGATCAACCTAATGTTGTGAATCTGACTACTCAAAATGTTGGCCAGTGCAATACGAAAGTCCCAAGTCCAATAAACCATGCACCATATACCTCCATTCCAACGTTTCCATGGGTATCTCAACAGCCGAAAGATCAGTTTGGTGTTGAAACCCAGGGCACATGCAAGTCATGCACCGTGGACCGCATTTAATGCACCCGAGCTTCTTCTACACATGCCATGGTGAATTTGAGTTCAGGAAATGATGGCATAAACTCAATTATGTCTCGCTTTGAAGGTGGGAGGGGAAACCAACATGGTCAATCGTCCTCTATGGCCAATTCAGATTATATAAATCGGTCAATCTCTGGCCTTTGTTGGTAATCAACAAAGAAAAGATAGCATCGCATAATGCACTAAGGGCTTCAAGTAGTGCACCGTGAGCTTCTTCTACACATGCCATGCAGGAATTCGAGATTCTTCTACCAAGATCGCCAGTCCATCCTCTTTGGCCAATTCAAATAACGAAATTGAGAGATCCGTTGGCTTTAATTGGTAATCACCAACAAATGACATTGGAAATTCTTGATAAGACTCCAAGGACTGCCTTTAATGCATTGAGAGCTTCCTCTACGCTGCTCCATGAGTTTGCCTTCAAAGAAATGATGGTATAAGGTCTCGCGGTTCCGCTTTGATAGTAAGACGGTAAGCCAAGATGGCCAGTAGTTCCCTATGGCCTTCTTAGATAGCAGGAGTACTCGGTCAAATTCATTGGTTTATCTTGGAAATCAACACCAATAGCGGCATCGCGACATGCAATATAATGCGCAAGAACCTCGCTAATGCACCGGAGCTTCTTTACACATGGCATGGCGAAGTCCGAATTCAAACAATGGTGGTATAAGCTCGATTATTCCTTTTGGTGGCAACAAGAGAAACCAAGATGGTAACTCGTCCTCTGTGGCGAATGTGGATAATAGAAATTGGTCGAATTCGCTATCATGCTATTAATCAACACCAACCGATACAAATAATTTACTCGCCAACAATGTCCTTTGTGGCTTAATATGGATAATAGAAATTGGTCGAATCCGTTGGTCGATGCTATTAATCAACACCAACTGATACAAATAATTTACTCTCGCCAACAATCGAACTTGATGTTTGTATTATTCAAATAATTTACTTCAATGAGAGTGACAAATCTAATATTACCAGGAATGGAAGTCCGATCTTTACATGTTGATTGATCGGTCAAATTACAAATAGCAGAGATGATGAGCCTCAGCAGTAACAACTACCCCATTGAAGATCCAACACCATTTTTGTAAGACGCCGCCTTTGAAACTCTGAGGACCACCAACCTTGTTAACCACATAGCAACTGCATAAGATTAGCCCCAAATCTAGACACCAATACTTAGACATGCTATTGACACTTAATAACAGTGGCAACTTAGAGTAAACTAAAAGTTAACCTTCCACGAAATCCTCCCTTCTTCTAACAACCGCAACTTCAAAACTATCAGTTTAAACCGGTGTATTAGAAACATTCTTGTGTAACCTTCGCTTTAAACTATCAATTTAGCAACACAAAAAGAACATAAAGATCAAACCTTTAACATAACAACCGATATGCCTAAGTGCCGATCAAAATCCTTACCTCCTTACCTATATGAAAACGATTTAGATGACCAAAGAACGATACATAAATAATAAATCACGAATTGTGAATCATAGTATGGCGGAGAAAAGATGCTCGTCCCCGTAGTCACACGGATGCAAAAGTAATTCAATAAATATTGTTTCACTAAAAATATATACTAAATAATACATATATCAAACATGTAACAAAGGTTTATAAGCACCTCGTGACGTTGTCTAGTTGTTATCCTTCCTGCATATTAATTTCATAACTTTGAAGATCATGATCATTATAGGAGATGGCAAAAGATAATATTAGGGTTTTGTAAAAAAACTGAAAATATGATATGTATCCGATTATTATTGTAGGTTATTTGAAAATTGGTAACAATCTTAATAAGTTTCCTAAAGTATCAGATCTTATCTCTTTAAAACATATTAACCACCACTTCCATCTTATAGATTATAAGTTGTAAAATAAATATCAAAAGTTGTGTTGGGGTAGTGGTTAATATGCATGACAAAACAAGAGTAAACCAAAGTTCGAATCTATTAGAGAGCATTTTTAAAAACTAAATTGATTTTTACAACCCAAATAATTGCTTAGGTGGAATTAGAATGATGACATGGAAATATGACATGGCATTATGGGATGCCAAGTGGCATTTTATGTGGCATGTCTCCTCTTATATATAATGTATATATATATATATATATATATATATATATATATATATATATATATATATATATATATATATATATATATATATATATATATATATATATATATATATATATATATATATATATATATATATATATATATATATATGTCATCCTATAATTACTCCTTGAAACATATCACTTTTGGTGATGTCTAGGAACCCATGACACCCTAAGAAGGTGTATGGCAGATTAGAATAGCTTCGAGTTGTTTTGAATTGGTTAGAATAGGTTTTAAGAGAGAAAAACTCATTTCGACAACTTATTTTAGAGGTCTGATCATATTTTCAAATTCTGGAAATTTCGACAGTGAGTAAAAATTATTGGGCTAGATATTTAGAAAATACACTTTAAAAACGAAAACGTGGTCGCTGAACGGGTTAAAACGGAGCTATAACGAAGAAGATATGAATTTTTCAAGTTTGACGATGAAAACTATAAAAATCAGAAAATTCAGCATATTACTTCCACTTTTTACGAGTAAAAAATGAGTCTTAAGCGTTATAAATTGTGTCGACTTATCAAAAATATAATAGTATACTTTGATACGAAGCTAAGGACATATAAAACGTAGAAAACGGATTTGTAACGATTAAATTACACGTGTTTACATAAAGTTGCCGTGAATATATTATATAAGAAAACTAATATATTTCTATTAGACAAATATTACGTTTACAAATGACCATGTTGAGGTCGTTTTAACATTGATGTAGTAATTTTATAACATGATGTCTTCTAATAAAAGTAAGTTCGCCTAGCCTATTTTCCAAAATGTCCAACCGCTTGTCAAGCTGAATTGTAAACTAATAAAATATGGACATTCAAACTTTGCCGAAAGTTACCTTAAACAATATTTTGGACACAAGTACCATACTTTACCTATATTTTTCTCCATGATCGAGACCTCTAGGACAAAAACTTAAATGCTAAAACTTTGAGATAATGATATAAGCTTCCCAAAACCGTTGAGTTTGTTTCCTAACACTCGACGTGCACCATTTTACGACTAGCTTTTCAAGGCCGTTTAGTCACTTTCATGAAATTGTCAAATGACATTATTTTACTTCTAATTAAAAAAGTTATAGTTTCTTAATAAATCACTAAATGACTATCGTAGGATATCATTTCAATATAAATACTTGTAAAGTAATTTATAAGTTGTCAAGACGTTATAAGATTATTTTTCGACGATAAGTGTTATTTCCAAAAATTCACAAGTGGTATAGATATCATACGAATTGCATGCATAACGTTACATCATAACTTATCATAGAACATATCATTAATAATAGGTCGCAGTTAGAGATTGCGTCTCATTTCGGTGTACTCACTTTTGTCATCGCATCATTGTACCAAGTGAGTTTCATAGCCCCTACTTTTATACGTTTTGAATTACTTTTGGGGGAGATACATGCTCAATTATTTTTATTTACTTTCATAGTTACTCTAAAATTTTATGGATTACCGTGAGTCATAGCCCCTACTTTTTTTAATTGTTTATTTAAACTCTTTGGGGGAGATACATGCTCAACTACTTTTATGACATTCATGATTATTTGCAAACTATATGTTTATCTAAAATGAATGTTTAGTCATACGAAGTAACAATTTTGCTATATTTAGAATTTCTATATCATAAATCATTGGACTAATGGTCTTGGTATAATCATTGGGCTAATTGTCTTGGTATAATCATTGGGCTAATTGTCTTGGTATAATCATTGGACTAATGGTCTTGGTATAATCATTGGAACTAGCGGTCTTGGAATAATCAGAGAACTAATGGTCGTGGTATAACATTGCACTAATGGTCTTGGTATAATCATGGAACTAATGGTCTTGGTATAACATTGAACTAATGGTCTTGGTATAATCATGGAACTAATGGTCTTGGTATAATCATTGAACTAATGGTCTTGGTAGAATCATGAACTAATGGTCTTGGAACGATTTGAAACAACACTCATATGTGTTATATCAAGTAACTATTGTAGATCGTGTGCCGGAAGAAGAAGAGAGGAATCGGAGAAGTGACTTTGCTAGTCGCTTATGTCAGCGCGAAGGAAATATGAACGGATGGATAAGTGAGGAAGAAGAGGAAGAAGAAGAACATGAGGAAGAATACGAGGTGGACTCGATTTAGAGTCTGTATGCTACTAGCAGTTTAATCCGATACAAGAATAGAAATTCAAGCCTCCGATTAGTTGTCCTCTTTATGAGAAATTTCTGACATTGGCTTTTGAGTTTAGGTCCTTTTGTTTTCATTTAGATGATTGAAATCTTGGATTATTAAGTTTTGTTTTGAAAGTTCATCTTATGACAATTCAAACAATTTTGTTTGATTAGTGAGAATAAAGCAAAATTTTGAAAGTATAGTTCCTGCTTGTTGTTTCTTTCTCGATAGATTCGTTAAGTTTTCGCTAGTCCTCATAAGTTTCGTCTGCTATGTGTTTTCTTAATGATGTTGCTTAATCACAGCTTGAAATAAAGTATGACCATCATGATGGTATACTCATGTGAATCCGTTATAGTATGTTACTTGCTATATGTATGTTATCTCGTATGTGATATGTTTTGTTGTGATTCTCGTTATGTGGTTTGCCATGACCCGACGTAATATGATGACAATAAGGGCTTGTTATGTGATGCAAGTATTATGACGCCAGATCAACGTGATAATACCGAGATCATATAATTTGAACTTATTGAAATTATATGACGCCTGGGGAAATGCCTGCGGGTTGATGCGGAATGGACTTTGACTTGTATCTCAAGTATTTGGCACTCCTCATGCCTGCTTTGAAATTCTACATCTAATTGTGAGAGTTCGCCGATATCCGTTACGCGGTGAGTTTGTACGCTTTGGACCGAAATTGTTATAATTTGTGTGAACTATGGATTGCTATGTTTGCTCTAAATGTACGCCTCCATGTACCCTTATTGTGATCATTGGATATTTCATGAAGTGTTTGAGGAACATTAGATCCTTTTAGTTTGATTATCTCGCGCACTAGTGAGACCGTAGGATTCATTTTGTCTATGTATATGTTTGTTCTCCTCATTAGAGATCTGCATAAGTTAGATCGTGTTGTTTGATTTTTCTCAAGATCTCATCTCGTTTCTCTGCTATTACTTTGATAAGTATATGATTATCTGTTGTAAGTATCTGACTATTAATTTGATTTCTGAAAAGCATGAGTTTGAATATTCTGATAAGAAGCCGTTTGTTCTAAAATAAGTTTCGCGTTTGCTCTATTCCTTGAAATTCTTTTTCTGTTCTATTACGTCTTGTCCAATTTCGAGGACGAAATTTTCTTTTTAGAAGGGGAGAGTTGTAAAACCCTAAAAATATAAACGCATAATAAGACTATTTTTCCCTTGAGACCAAAATTTTAAAACACGTAAAATATAATAACGTTCATTTAACGAAATTAAAAACCTAACTTATGAATATTTAAAACCTAACAATGTATATTTAAGTAACGACATTTTATTTACCTAAAAATCAAAGATACGCATATAAACTATGTTGGGCCTCTCCTTATTTTGTGAACCGATTACCATGAGACCGAGTCGGGCTTGTTTGATATTTCTTTGGCCAAGTACACATAAGTCATGGCGGTTCGAAATTGAAAGCCAATAACCATACATGAGCTTGGGCCTGCCTTTTCTTTGTTTGTGATCCGATCGGTAGCCAACCTTCATGTTGGGCCGAGATTGTTTGTGAGTCGGTTGGGCTTTGAGCCGAGAACCAAGCCACCCCAAGCCCTAGACCCGATCGGGTATACATATACACTATAAATACAAACACAATACATAGAATTGGAACCCTAGTTTATGCAAAGTCTCTATGCACACATACAAGTTCCAGCTTTTCTTTTTCTTTTCCGATCGATCGCCGCTAACCCTTTTGTTCAAGGCGTGGCTATGTCTCAAGCAAGCTAAGGTATAAACCATTCTCCATTCGCCTCACTTATATTTACATGCAAACGTTTAAAACATGAAACCTGTGAGTAGGCTAACAAACCGTACGGATCAAAAAGTAACCATGCGAATGGAATCATGGCCATGCATTAAGGAATTGTGAAACATGCGAAACGTAAAACACACATGACTAAGTTGAGTCAATGAAAGTGCAACATGAGCCGCGTATAAATATAACCGAACCATATGAATAATACCGTGAGTCGTGCGCGGTGATTTGTGAAACATGTGAACTTGTCGGTTTATATGTTACGATTCATATTTTCCTAAACCTAGTTAGGCACGTGATTTCGATCATATGTATTAACCGTGATAGTAAGTAACGTGGCATGTTATCGCGTAAAAGTACACTTTGATGTTTCACGCTAAGGTTAACGCATGAGTTGTTAGGTCAAGATTGAGTTGTTGTGTAAAACGTAAATAAACATGAATCATGAAGATGTGTTAGTCCCTAAAAGCTATAGGTCAAGTGCATGCATGGTTTCCTAACGCGGAGTCTTGGGAAAAGGTATAAATGGTGACAATATGCATGCATCACATTAATCTTTTAGTATAATTTGTTTGTGTCAAATGTATGCATGATTGGGATAATGAGTCGACATGTGTAGGTAATTGTGTAAAGGCATGCATGAAATTGGTCATTTAAAATCCGTAACATGTCAATTTAATGTGTATTTAATATGGTGCTAGAAGTTTGAGAGAAACCCTAGGTCATGATTATGAGTCGATTAGGGTTTTAAGTCGGTGTGTTGATCTCATATTTCATGTGAAAATAGTAAGTCGTGAGGTCATTAATAAACAATGATTGCGTATAACAACTAGTATTAAGTATGTTGTAAACATGCGTGAGTTATGATTTTATGCAAGGAGTCAAATATCATGAATTGAAGTATTGTATGCGTGATCTCATTAAGTTTGTGTGCGAATAATGACATGTGAGTCTTGGTCAATCACGTAAGGTATAGAAGTTGGTGTGAACTGTTGAAAGAGAGTCTTAAAATCTGTTTTGACATTTATAAACCCTATACTTTGAATGATGATCATATAAGTTCTCAATTAAGATATTTGTCATATTAAACCCTTAAGTTTACCACTTGTCAATTGCAACCCATAAGTTTGGCTAATTAATGGTTAAGATTCTAAAATGTTGGAATTCCGTCCGTCACTAAGAATAATAATATACTTACAACTCTAAGAATGTTAATGCGATGAATCCGTTATAAATTAATGATGCTAACAAGTATTAAATAAATCATAATCCATGTAGATTCGTTGAAGGAGACGCGACGTTATATCTTCGTGATTCACTCATTTGTTTGCTTTTCTCTCATTTGCTTTAAGGTACATATATTCGACCTTTCAAAGAAGGTTCCTCATGTTTTCTTTTCTTTGTCATTTCTCTTATGCTTATTAGGGTTCCCAATGCCATTGCTATGAACCTTTCTTTGATTGTTTGATCTGTTTATCCGACTTCAGATTATTAAACCATGCAATATCTGATTTGAACTTGTGTTATGAAGACTCTGGTATTCATATTGGTTGAACCTTACTAAATTTAATTATGAACTTCTAATTATGAATGTAGGATTTGTGATTGTGATATGAACTTCTGACTTCAATATCCGAATATGAACCTTATGATCTGAACTATCTGATATGTTATCTGTGACATTGTGTTTGATTATGATCTGTTATATCCAAGATCTGTTTGACCTAAGTTAGTTTGACACCCGAGCCAAATATTTCACTAGTCATGGGCATGTCCCTGTCTCACAAGGATGCACCTCTCGACATGACTCTAGGGCAAGAGAGTGATGTTCTCGCCACGCCCCTTTATCTGCTATCTGTTATGAGCTCAAGTTATGTTATATGACCACTATCCGTCTGGGGGCGATGGATGCATCCTAGATCTTATCTCAAGTTATCCGATATGTTTCTGTGAATGATGTCGAGTGCAATACGCTGCTTCACAAAAATTCGGGAGCTAGCTACTCCAATTAGTTTATGAGGTTACCTTCTGAATAAGGAAGATATTTCTGATATGATATGTTCTGGGCTCGTGGTAGTTAACTAAATCTTTATCTATTAGTTCTGTATTAAGTATTCTGATTTTGATTCGGTATGTTCAAGTGTTTGTAATTATGTGCTAGGCTTATTATATGTTATTATAAGTGATTATGCTTTTGTAGGTTTAAGTGACTACCGTCTACTATGCTAGGATATGATTAATATGTTTACATATGATTCGTATGTTGTCATCCGGTGTTATGTTAGTTTATCGTTATGTGAATTCATTGATCTGTGAGATGAATGTGCTAGTGTGAAAGTGAATATCCTGAAGGTTTATTAATTATGATTGTTCAGTTAATCTGGTGAACTTTGCCTATCCGTTAGGGTATCTATCCGCTTATGTTTGATCTCGCCATGTTTAGACTCAGTTTATATTAAGTTTTGGTTTGGAAAATGGTTTAATTATGATATCTGTTTTGATAATTTGCTAATTGCTATGCTATGTCTTTTGCTTATTTAGTTATAGTTTTCCTACTATGTTTTCTATTTGCATGTGTGGACTGCCATGATTGACTCAAGCTATTTCCGCCGCAAGAATATTGATTAAGTGTGTTAAATGAAGATTAATTGATTTGTATGAACGCCATGTTTACTTTCTAGAAATTATCCGTTAGCCTTTTGATATTTTGTTTGGCTCATATGTACTCGAATTTCCTGCTTTAGTTAATGTTTGGTTATCTTGATGTGTTTGCGTTGGTGCCGTCAATATGATATGTGAGTGTTCTTAATTGCTATTTGTTCTTCCGGATTTCTGTATGATTGTGTTTCCGCAAAATCTTCAATGATTCAATGATCTTATTCCGTTGTGACTTCGTTATTCGCTTCTTCGTTTTATTTCGTATTTCCATTTTGTTTAGTTTTCGCTTTTCTCGTTATATCCGCTCACTGGCTTTGTAAGCTCAGCCGCATTTTCTTTTCTTGCGGCAGGTTTTAAGCATTCAAGATGAGCTTATGGGATAGCTGATCTGGGTTTGAGAGTAGAGCTGAGAGCAAGTTTTGACTATAGAGATCTTAGATTTATTTTGATTATTAAGTTATTTATATTTTTCTTTTGTAAGTTTTGTAAAGGCTTCCGCTATTGTATAGTACTTAAGGTTCTGATATGAAACCGTATTTGTGATATCTTTACCCTTGTCGGGTTGGGGTGTTACATTTAGCATGTTTTATCTCAGGTATCTAAGGCATACACTTCATGGCATGCATGTGGACTTATCATAGAGTCGTGGTGACGACGCGTCTCACATTGGATTTATACACTTTAAAAACATCGTTTGGCTTGTATCAAATTTATTTCCGCACAAGTTGATTTTCATTTGGGACCTACACTTTGTAAACTCTGATTATTTTATTAAATCAAACGATGTTCTTTTCAAACGACACTTTAGGTCGTTCAATATATCAGAATCGTGATGCTATGACACCAATCCCCAGAATTCCATTCCACTGAAAAGGTAATTTGGGGGTGTGACAGATTGACATAAGAGCTTCAGTTATAGAGAACTAGGTTGTATCATTGACCCTAGACTATAACTACATCATCATAGCATCTCATCATATCATTATAAGTACATACTCATTATACATGCGGGTTTATGACTTAACACCAAACATCATATGAGTCGATTAGTCCAAGCATTGCATAGTTACTCCTAAATTATACATAGCCTGATCACCTATGTCTAATTCAGGAAAAATCATGCAATGAAGGGAGTAGTAGGCTTATATGTGTAAGCAATTCTATGACTGAGCCAAATTTTCAAAAGACCTCATACTCAAACCGATTTAGCCTAATCTCATGACAGTTTGTTTGATGAGTTGTGAGATTAAGTAAAAATCGGTTACCTAAAAGCCTTTTGAGGGTTTTGCTAGAGAATGGTAAAGCTTGCCTCATCAACCCTAAACGGAGAGACTAACACGAATGAATTCAGTGGATCAATTCCTTTGGATGGGCGAATGTGACAACTCGTAATTTCAGGTCATTTTACAAAGTTTAAAATTTTCACTATTCATCTCGAAAATCACTATTCATGCTTCATTATTCATCATTTGTCGTAAACTAGGTTTACGAGTATCAAATTCGCGTAACCTTAATGGTTTAGCTGCGAATTCATGAACATATCATCAAGGAAATTTCATATAGACTAGATTTAGTCTACATATCATTAGTAAGATCATCATCATATTAATTCATGCATGGTTTTGCATTTTACATTAAACGCATAATTTCCTATTAAATAAACGCTATCGTGTAATCATTTATTTTGAACATTTGATCCGTTACTTCCAAAAATTATCCCGATATATTTTTATATTCATATTAAGATTATAAAAATAATATTATGAGTTTGCCCAGTGTTTTAAATTTAATTTGTATATAAATTGTTATATTTATATAATTACGACGGTTTTCGTAAATACTACACGATAATTATTATTTCACTCGAATTTTGCAAGAAATGTATTTTTATAATTTTTATGACTTCAATATATTTTATTTTGACCCGTTAAAATTTATTTTTAGTTAACGCTACCCTAAATGCTTAAATATGTATACAAGTCACTAAATGTCTTCAAATAACTTTACCTCTACTTATACTTATACATTTAAAAAAAAAAAAGGTATCAAGCTAACTCATTCACACCCTTGTCGACAAGGGGAATGAGTCACACCATTAATATCCTAAATATCTACTTAAACTATACATATATTCATTTATACTTGCTAACATACACATAGTTGTCTAAAATTCAAAGGTGAAAAAGCTACTCACTTCCTCTCTTCATCCCTAAGAACCGGCCACCCTTAAAAATAAGAAGGAGATCACAAAATTTTTCAAGACAAGTTAATTTACAACCTAGGCATACTCTTAAGTAAGGTTTTGAAATAAAAACCTAAGGTATTTAGGATAATCCTTGTTCATTTAACCTCATCAAGTAACTAGTAAGCATTTCATGGTCCTTTTCATCTTTCATATTCATATTATGTTCATTTTATCATGCTTGAGAAAAATATGCAAGTCATATGGATAGCTATACCACTTTAAATGTTTTTAAGTGTTATATATATATATATGTCATCCTATAATTACTCCTTGAAACATATCACTTTTGGTGATGTCTAGGAACCCATGACACCCTAAGAAGGTGTATGGTAGGATTAGAATAGCTTCGGAGTTGTTTTGAATTGGTTAGAATAGGTTTTGCGAGAGAAAAACTCATTTCGACAACTTATTTTAGAGGTCTGATCATATTTTCAAATTCTGGAAATTTCGACAGTGAGTAAAAATTATTGGGCTAGATATTTAGAAAATACACTTTAAAACGAAAACGTGATCGCTTGAACGGGTTAAAACGGAGTTATAACGAAGAAGATATGAATTTTTCAAGTTTGACGACGAAAACTATAAAAATCAAAAAATTCAACATATTACTTCCACTTTTTACGAGTAAAAAATGAGTCTTAAGCGTTATAAATTGTGTCGACTTATCAAAAATATAATAGTATACTTTGATACGAAGCTAAGGACATATAAAACGTAGAAAACGGATTTGTAACGATTAAATTACACGTGTTTACATAAAGTTGCCGTAACTATATTATATAAGAAAAACTAATATATTTCTATTAGACAAATATTACGGCCACAAATGACCATGTTGAGGTCGTTTTTAACATTGATGTAGTATTTTTTATAACATGATGTCTTCTAGCAAAAGTAAGTTCGCCTAGCATATTTTCCAAAATGTCCAACCGTTTGTCAAGCGGAATTGTAACGAATAAAATATGGACACTCAAACTTTGCCGAAAGTTACCTTAAACAATATTTTGGACACAAGTACCATACTTTACCTATATTTTTCTCCATGATCGAGACCTCTAGGACAAAAATTTAAATGCTAAAACTTTGAGATAATGATATAAGCTTCCCAAAAC
Source organism: Chrysanthemum makinoi (assembly GCA_910596185.1). NCBI lineage: Eukaryota > Viridiplantae > Streptophyta > Magnoliopsida > Asterales > Asteraceae > Chrysanthemum > Chrysanthemum makinoi. The sequence goes on from OU343221.1 coordinate 265,203,345, forward strand.
CGTTGAGTTTGTTTCCTAACACTCGACGTGCACCATTTTACGACTAGCTTTTCAAGGCCGTTTAGTCACTTTCATGAAATTGTCAAATGACATTATTTTACGACGAAAAGTTATAGTTTCATAATAAATCACTAAATGACTATCGTAGGATATCATTTCAATATAAATACTTGTAAAGTAATTTATAAGTTGTCAAGACGTTATAAGATTATTTTTCGACGATAAGTGTTATTTTCAAAAATTCACAAGTGGTATAGATATCATACGAATTGCATGCATAACGTTACATCATAACTTATCATAGAACATATCATTAATAATAGGTCGCAGTTAGAGATTGTCATTTCGTGTACTCACTTTTGTCATCGCATCATTGTACCAAGTGAGTTTCATAGCCCCTACTTTTATACGTTTTGAATTACTTTTGGGGGAGATACATGCTCAATTATTTTCATTTATATTTGCAAACTATATGTTTATCTGAAATGAATGTTTAGTCATACGAAGTAACAATTTTGCCATATTTAGAATTTCTATATCATAAATCATTGGACTAATGGTCTTGGTATAATCATTGGGCTAATTGTCTTGGTATAATCATTGGGCTAATTGTCTTGGTATAATAATTGGACTAATGGTCTTGGTATAATCATTGGAACTAGCGGTCTTGGTATAAACAGAGAACTAATGGTCGTGGTATAACATTGCACTAATGGTCTTGGTATAATCATGGAACTAATGGTCTTGGTATAATCATTGAACTAATGGTCTTGGTAGAATCATGAACTAATGGTCTTGGAACGATTTGAAACAACACTCATATGTGTTATATCAAGTAACTATTGATACATTAATTTATGCGCTATTTTGTGAATTCATTTGACGATGTGTGTTTGAACATAAACTATACGCATTTTGGCAAGGTTAACACACATTGCAAGTTTTGTATGGGCGAACTGGAACTGAGCGGATTTACAATGCCTTTGTTTATAAACGATTTTGAAAGGCTTTACATTTCAATGCAAACTCTATGAACTCACTCAACCATTGTGTTGACACTTTTAACATGTTTTATCTCAAGTATCTAAGGCATTCACTTCATGGCATGCATGTGGACTTATCATAGAGTCGTGGTGACGACGCGTCTCACATGGGATTTATACACTTTAAAAACATCGTTTGGCTTGTATCAAATTTATTTCCGCACAAGTTGATTTTCATTTGGGACCTATACTTTGTAAACTCTGATTATTTTATTAAATCAAACGATGTTCTTTTCAAACGACACTTTAGGTCGTTCAATATATCTGAAACTGTGATGCTATGACAGTCAATCCCCAGGAATTCCATTCCGCTGCAAAACAGGTAATTTGGGGGTGTGACATAACCTTTGTCCATATCGATGATTTTTGTGTATGAAAACGCCATACCCACTTGAACAAGAGAGCTCCATTGGCCCATGAAAACCGCGTCATCTGCGTAAAAAATGTGAGAAAGATGAATTGACGTACCTATAGATATACCTCTAAACATGTTAGCATCCACCACTCTTTGAACCGAGATATGGAGACTTTCCATAATCAATAAGAATAAGAACGGAGAAAGCGGATCGCCTTGTTTGAGGCCTCTATGAAACTGAAACTCACTAGTTGGACTTCCATTCACGATAACTGATCCTCTTGAAGAGTTTAGACAACTTTGAATCCATCCACGCCATTTGTCCCCGAAACCGAATTTCTTTAGAACATAATCCAAATAATCCCATCGAACCGAGTCATATGCCTTCTCAAAATCAACCTTAAAGATCATTGTTTGTTTCTTCTTCTTTTTACACCACTGATAAAGTTCATTAAGAATGAAGGGACCATCTAGAATTTGCCTATTAGCAATAAAAGCAGATTGCATTTCGTTTACTATATCCCCCAAAACCACCACAAGACGGTTAGCTAAAATCTTAGCGATGATCTTGTATAAGCTTCCTATTAAGGTAATAGGTCTAAAATCTTTTACCATATTAGCATTATGTGTTTTCGGAATTAGAGCAATAAAAGAGGAATTACCACCTTTAGGGAACATACCATGAAGGAAAAAATAACGAACAGCATGCTCCACATCTTTCTCCAAAAAATTCCAGTACCTTCGATAAAAACCAAATGAAAATCCGTCTGGACCAGAGGACTTATCGAACCCACAGTCCCATACAGCCCTCTTAATTTCGTCTCGAGTAACATCACTTTCCAAATCAAACTTTTGTTCCATGTTTAGCTTATTATGAAATTCTATATCTAGATGAAGACGAGGAGTTCCAGGTCGATCAAAGCGAGAAGTAAAGTGGGATAAAAACTCATTCTTCACCAAACAAGAAGAGTCGGTCCATGTGCCATTAACTTACAAGTATTATTAACTTTTTATTTAAAAGTTTTTACGTGTGAAATGCTAATTAGAATCCAACATCTCTTTTATATTAGCTTGTCGTTTTATTGTATAAAAGACAATCAAATTGCAGTTCCTTTTGTATAGATATGATATTAAAAGTTAACATGTTGACATCCGGTATTAGGATGAAGGATTATAACCAACTCAAGGGTTTGCATTATATATTGACATTATATACATTAGAGTTGTAACGAAGCCGTAATTAAGGTAAAAAAATGTTGTTAAAATAGAAGATTAAATAAAACACATAGAAAATTTGAACACGATATGTTGTTTAGTCTAGTAACAAGCGCATGGTGGAAAATATTTTTTTGCTTAAATTTTCAATACGTGCATGCTTTTACAATTTTTAATGATAATTTAAAGGGTTTTTGTATCCAAAGGTCATTGTACTTTTTATAAATGTTTAATTTGGTCATTGTATTAATTTTTTGTTTATTCAAGTCACTCTACTATTATTTGTAATTGAAATACTAACTAAACTTTGAGAACTTACACAATTAAATCATATATACTTTTTTGGGTTAATAATCTTTTAAAGCACTATACTTGTCGAAATTAAAAGCTTCAAGGTAGTGAATAACTAAAAAATAACTCTTTTAGACATTAATGTTGACATTTTTGTCTTTCTTTAAATATTATGACCATTTGACCCTTTATGAGTTTTTTTTGAAATACTTTTTTTTTTGAAATTTTTTTTCCAAAATATTTTTTTTGAAATTTTTGTTCCAAAATTTTTTTTTCTGATTTTTTTTCGAAATTCTTTTTTTTTTTGATTTTTTTTCCGAAATAACTTCTTTTAGAATTTTTTTTGTGACATGCGATTTTTTATTTTTATTTTTTAGATTAAAAAAATTTTCTGAAACTTTTTTTCGAATTTCTTTTTTTTTTAAATATTTTTCGAATGGTAAAATGGTCATAATACTTAAAGAAATACAAAAATGTCAACATTAATGTCTAAAATAGTTATTTTTTTAGTTCGCTACGCAAAACTGTCATTCTTGACAAGTATAGTGTTTTAATAGGTTATTAGCCATACTTTTTTTTAACTCCACTCCAATCTCTATATCATCAAATAACTCACGTCATTTTTGTTGTATTTTTTTTTTTTTGACAATCTATATATACTTATCTTTATAAAAGTAGTTGTATATGTTAAATTTATGCATATTGTAACCAAACATTTAACATTCTAACCGAACATTTAAACAAACTTAAATCGGTTAACCTAATGCGATGTTTACATATATTTGGGCGGAGTAAAACCAAAAGTACTAATCTCAATATTGTCTTCATCAAGTCATACTATAAGTTTAGTTATACAATTGTATCCCGATACTCGTACTTGGCGTTGTGCAAAAGAATTGTATAAACTATTAAAAATTGTAACATTTTAAGTTATGATTGTTAAAACTTATAAACAAGCTTGGTTGATTGTAACTGATGTACAAATAAATACAAATTAGCAGTAAATAATATAACTAAGTTTTTATAAAAATAAATAAATAGAAGTACTAAATTTGCGAAAAGAAAATTTTTAAATAAAAAAATGTGACGTGAAAATAATGATGCGGTGTCATACTTAATAATGTGGACTTTTTTTTTATCACATGAAAGTTGATGTGAAGTTGACATGGAATATGAGTGACTTTATCGTATGAGTTCTAAAAGTTTAGTTACTCAATTAAGTTTAAATAATAGTACAATGACTTGAATACATACAAAAATACTACTATGACCTAAATGAACATTTTTAAAAAGTACAATGACTCTACAATGCAAAAACCCTAATTTAAATGTTAAATAAGATTAATATATAAATTCATGATACAAAAGTTGAGCCCGACATGAGGCTGAGGATAATCTATGTAAAATGTGACATATATCAATTCTATGCTAAAATATAATAATGAAAAAAAAATCCATGTCAAACTCTATGTGATAATTTAGTGACATGTCATCTTTTGTTGAAAATGAAAAAAAAAAAAAAAAAAAAAAAGGAAAGGAAAATTTGAAAATGATGTACCAAACAAAATATCATATAATAAAGTCTCGCATGTTTATAACAAAATAATATATGAATAACATATACACACCTATAAAAACCAAAAACCTAATAAATTCAATACACAAGAAAAAAGATAGAGTTTAATTCATAACATAAAGGGTAATATTATACCAAATAAATTCAATACATGCTTATGCCTTTTACAAGTACTAGACGAGTACCCGCGCCTAGCGGCAGCGGTGTCTAGTTTTCTGCAAAATTATGACGACTCATAAGTTTCTTTCAATAAACTGTATTTGTTGCGTTAGAGAATCATTTTCGAATAACTATAATTCTCGGCGCGTGGTTGCATAACAAAGCAGAATATACAGCTTTTAAAAAAAATTATGTGGAGTCGATCTAAGTGTGAGAGTATATTTTCTAATAGGATTGTTTTAAGTTATTAAGAGTTTAGTAATAATATATTCAAGCATTACAAAAAGCAACGGTATTGTGTAGTTGGACAATATTACAGAAACTCGATAAATTAATACTCGATTATTTAATAAACTCTAAGATAATATTTTTTGCTTCGGTCCCTAATTTAGATAAAGGTGCAAATTATTAATTCGCTAAAATTATAAGATAATACATTTTTGATAATTTTCTTTAGACCCCATATAAAATATAAATTAATAATTCCTTATATATAGCATATTACATGAATGATTTATGAATGTTTCTTGAAAAATGACTCAATTGTCTTTTGTTTTTTGTTGAAATCAATTTCCCTTTGAATCTCGTCTCTAATTTTCCTTAGCATGGTAAGAACTTCTCGTGTTGTTTTCATAGCTCAACAAGAAATTGTTCAATGTGATTGCCGCTTAATAGCTTCGTTTCGCAAGGGGCTCCATTGTAGAACTTTCATCATCTTCTTCATCGATATCATCTTTATTAATTCCAATAACGCTTTCAATAATTTCTTCATCAACAACAACCGCAAACTACATTTTCTTCGGGTGAGTCGAACATCTTCGACATCCATTGCATTGCGATGACCCAACTCTTTGATCAAATTCTGGAGTTCTTGAGTGCTTTCACCACCTTCATTTACTATAAATTAATAAAATATTAATTAATATATAAATTAATAATTATTAATTTATCGATTAATTAATAACTCTTTTAATTAATAAATTTTGATGGTCCCAAGTGTATTATATTATAGAGTTTCTACTGTATCAGAAGTAGTTTAGAGGTATAGCCAACGTGTGTGACTTTAATCGCCTTTCTCGTTTTGTCGGTAATTTGTTAGGAATGGATAACTTTTTTTATAATGTAGCGTTATCCTTTGGGTGTGGCTTTTAAACTTGTAACCTTATAAATTTGATAACACCATAATAAGATTATCTTGTACTATCAATTTGCATAGATATTTAAGCATTGTTCAAAGCTATTTTGGGGTACAAATAATTATCATTTAAGATAACAATACTATTAATTTTGTGATTTTAATAAACTTAGATAACATTATTTATATAATGGTAAAGGGCTATACAATATATATTAACTTTTAAAAGACGATTCATATATGCTAGTTACTTAAGTGGTGCAAGACCAACATTTTTTAAAATAACATTATACAAATGATAAAATACATGTGTCAAAGCAAAATAAACAACAAAAATCTATAATTACTTTGTCTCTCATTTTTCAAATTTGTCACGGTTCAAAACTACTTCATAATTTCTCATATAATTTTGTCAAATATGAAACCTGCGACCCGGTGGTTCAACAAGTTGAACCGTCTGCTAAAAAAACAGTCGATTAAACCGAGTCAACCTAATGTGTTGGTTCGAAAACAGTCAAATTAAACCGGTCAACCCAATGTAGCTTTGAAGCGTCCCCCGTCAACCCGTTTTTATGCGATATAATAGTTTCCTTTTAAAATATATGTCTTCAACATTTCCACTTTAGTTTCAACTTTTCACTTTAACTTTTTGGTTTTTCCTTATATATAATAGCAAGGTGCACTGGGCTCGGGCATGTACCATGTGACAATTAACCAGAGAAATAGATCCCGATGAGATCTGATTCACCACTTTGTATCGGTTTTCATTTGGGATCCTCTCTCGTTCATTTGATGGTTTTTAATTGTTAGCCAACCGGTGACGCATTAATCGCCCTGAACAATGGTCCGTCCGTCCGTTTTTCAAAACTATATGTACTTTTCATTTTAGGGCGTTTTTAAAATAACATTAATTAGTGTGTTTAATTATTTTATATTTTGGATTATGTTGTAGCTTCTTCAAAAATAAAAATGCTACTTAAAATTTTATTGTATTTTTTAGTAAGTGGTGTTTAATTGGTTGTTTTAATTTGGTAGATGTGTTTTAATTGATTGTACAATGAATAAATTATTGTATTTTTTAAGTAATAAAGTTTAATAAAGATATTAATTACACATGCATTTCTCTCTCCATTGACCAATTTCAACTTTTTCACTTTTCCACTTTTCAAGTTTGACTGTTTTTCTATTATATGTAGTATAGATATGTGTTTGATACCCTTCATAACCATGCTGATTTACTCGAAAACTTCATTGTCATCACTTGGATCATCAACCTCTAATTGAGTGTTTAGTGTATGAGATTATTGAACATCGACAATAGAAGTTGGATCTTTCTCACATTTTCTTGTTGCTCGAACTATCCCTCTAGACGAGACTATTCCACCTATTGGGACTTTTAAACTATTGTCCTCTTCCAAGTGATATTCCAACAAATCCACGTCTTCCAACTTGTTTGTTTTGGTTTGGTGGTTTTGGTTGAGTCTCAAAAGTGCATGCTCTCTTGCGTGACGAGTACATTCCCTTATAACCATACCCTCAAACCAAACACCCCCTAAAACTCATACCTCCACATGACAACCCACTTATCACTAAGAACATTTGTGTTATCAATAATACATGCGTGATTAAGAGCGTAAAATGTATAATAGAGTATACGTGATTGAATGATATCATTTTTAGCTTTTTTGGTATTGTTGGACATACAAAAGAATTCGCTTTTTTGACAAATAAGGCCAAGTATATAATGTGTTAATACAAATATCGTCATTAAACGTTATTTATATTTTTGATCTTTGCCTAAGTTTTGTTAACGACAAAAGTAAATTTAATTTATAAAAGCTTAAAGCTTGTCAAGTTTATTAGATATTAAAACAAGCTTTCTCAAACAATATATTCATCATTCAAGCATTTACATTTTTAATTAGTAACATCTTGATATGACTCTAATCATTATGTATGATAAGTAGTTTGTAGAATGTGTTAGGTTCTTAAAACCAAACACTACTTAAGCATTTGCATATTTCTATAAATAGTAATACAACATTTGACATCATGTATTACATCATGGAAATCATTAGAAGATTCCATTAGATATTTTGTGAAGATTTGTACTCTTCATATCTTGCACTCTCTTAGATAGAGTTGACTTTAAGCAAGATTTGATATCTTGACTGCCGATCGGGCGGTACCATTTTGGTACACGGACGGAACCCTTTTAAGGGGTCCGCCGTCCGTGGACGCCCCTGTCCATTTTGGCTATAAATAGCAATGCCAAGCCAAGTAGTTTTTCATCCCTTTCTAACATACTCTCATACATATCTTCTCTAACCTTCTAACTCAGCTTCTTATCATATTAGTGATCTCTTTTGTAGCAAAGAAGATCAAGTCATATTCAAGCTTCAACGAAGTTGGAAGTCTTTTTTGTTTAGTGTTGTATGATCTAGTGTTGATCCATACTTCATTGTTGTATCAAACCATCATAATCTTGTGAATGTGAGTGGTTAGTATTTTAGTCCTCAAAATACATTGTGTGTGGGAGTAGTTGTACCCTTGGAAAGAACTCGACATCTAGCTTAGTGTCGGAAATAGTGTGTTAAGCGGTGTAAAGGTTTTCTTCGCCGGTGAAAGGAGCTTGTTGACTAGTGAAGTTAAACTCTCGAGTGTGAGACTCGGGAGTGGAGTAGGGCAAGGAAAAAGAGTCCTTGTAGGCCAAACCACTATAAACAACTTGTTGTGGTTTGATCATTTCTTTCTTTATTTACTTATTACATATTGCTTGCATATTTCATTAACATACTTAAGATCAATATCAATTGATCTTTCAATAAGTTTCAAAACAAAGTTTTAATCGGTAAACTATTCAACCCCCCCTTCTAGTTTTCTACAATTGGTATGAGCTCCGTTGCTCAAGAATTTATAAAATAACTTGTATTTTATAAACTTGAAACGATCCATGGATTCTGAAAACTTTAAAGAAGGGCAATCTATGCAAAGACCACCACTCTTTGAAACCAATGGATTTATCTATTGAAAAACCGCTTTGAAACATATGTAAAATCAAAAGATATAGATCTTTGGTTTATTATTGTTAAAGGAGATTTTAGTTCTACAACAAAGGATATTTCCGCTGATGAACAAAAGAAATTAGTTGCTAAAAATAATGAAGCTAAAATGATGCTTTATAATGCTTTACCTAGAAAAGAATATGAAAGAATTTTATGTGTGAAACCGCCAAAGATATTTGGGAATCTTTAATTGTTACACATCAAGGTAATTAACAAGTCAAGGATAACAAAATTGATCTTCTTGTTCAACAATATGAACAATTTGTTATCCCCAAAGATGAAACCATTGATTGTGGCTTTGCTCGCTTTAACACTATCATTACATCACTTAAAGCACTTGATGAATCTTTTCGTAGTAAGAACTTTGTCGGGAAATTTCTTAGAGCACTCCATCCCAAATGGAGAGCTAAAGTGACCGCTATTGAAGAATCAAAAGATCTCTCAATAATGTCACTAGACGAGCTAATTGGCAACCTCAAAGTTCACTAAATGGTAATGGAGAAAGATTCGGAGATCATCAAAGGAAGAAAGGAGAAGATCAAATCTGTTGCTTTTAAAGCAAAGGCGGAATCAAGCGATGATGGTGAATCTTGTTCTGATAGTGAAGATGAGGAGTATGCCATGGCCGTTAGAGATTTCAAGAAGTTCTTTAGAAGAAGAGGAAAGTTTGTAAGACAACCTCGAGAAGAAAAGAAGCCATTCAGAAAAGATCGGGATGATAAGAAGATTAAAGGTGAAAGAAAGTGTTTTAGATGTGGTGATGCAAGTCATCTCATAGGAGAATGTCCCAAGCCACCTAAAAGCAAAACTCAAAGAGCTTTTGTAAGTGGTGCTTGGAGTGATAGTGAAGACGATGAAGAATCAAGCAAGGAAGAGATCGCCCTAATGGCACATGAGTCAAATGAGGTACTTTCCGACTCTTCTTATTCTTCTATAGATGATGACACTTTGCAAAACAATATAATCAATTGTGTGAGCTAAGTCTAAAAATCATAACTAAAAATAAATTTCTAAAACCAAAAAGGAGTTTTGGAAAATGAGGTATAATGAGTTAAAAAGAAAAGCAAAACGACTTGCAAAAGGAAAAGCAAATGACGATGATTGTAAATCATGTCAAGAGCTTAATCTTGAAATAGAAAAACTAAAGCTCACACAAGAAGTTTTAATAGAAAATAATTCTAAGTTTAAAAGGTTTAACAAAAACATCGCTCTTGCCGATGAAATAGTTAAAATCCATAAAACACCGTGAAACATGAATGGGCTAGGTTTTAATGAAGTATTAATTCCAAAGAGTCAAAACAAAACGTCGAAAAAGACTAACATTCGTCAAAACTGCTGCCAGACAAAGACGGACCGACGGAACCAAAATAAGGGTTCCGTCCATGTGCAAAATGGTACCGTGGGTACTTCAATTGTAATGATAATGTTCGCAATACGGACCGCATCAATTTGTTAAAGTAACAAAGAAAACCAATGATAATGTTAAACTAAAACCACCATTATATCGAGTAGGACTTGTTATTAAAAATGAATTTAGATCAAAAACTACTCAACAACGATATAAAACTTCCTTTGCCAAACGCCCCTTTCCTAAGAGCAACCACAACGCTCAACCTAACTACCAACACAACGGTTGGAATCAAAACTTTCCTAGACCATATCAAACTCCCGGACATGCCATGGAACCTTTACCCATCATTTCCATACATGAATCAAATAAATGGTATGTTTAACCCAAACGGACCCATGAGATATTGGGGACCAAATGTTTGAGTTATTTGCTTCTTAGGTATGCTTGAAAGTTGGATTGGAACCCGATGAATGGATAAAAGATAGTGGATGCTCACGACACATGACGGCAACAAAAGTCTCTTCTCATCATACCAAGAGTATGACGGAGGTAATGTCACTTTCGGTAGCAATCTCAAAAGCAAAATCATTGGCAAAGGTAAGATTGCTCATAACTCTCTAACTATTGAAAATGTTGCTCATGTGGATAGGTTAGGATTTAATCTACTTAGTATTAGCCAACTATGTGATAAAAAGTATAAAGTACTATTTGATGAAAATGGTAGTAAAATACTAAAAGATGGTATCACCATAGCTAAAGGAGTTAGGAAAAATAACATATACGCCATGAAAATAGATAAAACATATAATGACAAACTTTGCCTAACAACATTAGACGATAGCTCATCTCTTTGGCATAGACGCTTAGGTCACGCTAATATGAGACTTATACAAAACCTATCTTCAAAAGAGTTGGTTAGAAATTTACCAAAACTAAAATATGACCAACACTTTTGTGACGCTTGCAAAATTGGTAAACAAACACATAGTAGTCACAAATCTAAAAATATGGTGTCCACATCTAAGTGTCTAGAATTATTACATATGGACTTGTTTGGACCATCCGCTATAAGAAGCTATGGAGGCAACTTATACACTTTGGTCATAGTAGATGATTACTCAAGGTTTACTTGGACGTTATTTTTGAAAACCAAAAATGAAGCTTTTGATAAATTTGAAATACTTAGCAAGAAAATTCAAAATCTTCTAGGTGTCAAATTCGTGTCGATCCGAACGGATCATGGTCGTGAATTTGACAACTAAACTCAATTTGGAAACTTTTGTGATACAAATGGTATAACACATAACTTTTCCTCCCACTAACACCTCAATCTAATGGAGTAGTAGAACGTAAAAATAGAACAATTCAAGAAATGAGTAGAACAATGCTTAATGAACAAAACATTCCTCAAAAGTTTTGGTGTAACGCCGTGATACTTCTACATATATTTTAAATAGAGTCCTAATACGCCCTTTCCTAAACAAAACACCATATGAACTTTATAAAGGTAAAAGCCAACATTAGGATATTTTAAAGTCTTTGGTTGTAAATGTTTTATTCTTAATACTAAGGATTATCTCACCAAGTTTGACCCAAAGTCTTATGAAGGTGTATTTCTTGGTTACTCTCAAACTAGTAAAGCTTACATTGTCCTTAATAAAGAAACAATGATAGTCGAGGAATCGTTGAACATAACATTTGACGAAAGTCCTCCTCCCTCTAAGACATCACCTTTGGTAGATGATGACTTAGTTGAAAGTCAAATAATAGAAAGTCAAATTAATAATAACAAGGAAGATGAACCATCAAATAAGGAAATTGTCAACATCAAAGAATCTAAAAGTCATCCATTAGAAAAGGTCATAGGACAACTTAATCAAAGAACCTTAAGGTCACAAGCTCAAAATCAAAGTAATCATTTTTGTTTTGTATCCACCATTGAACCAAAACCCATAAATGAAGCAATAAAAGATGAATCATGGGTAATTGCCATGCAAGAAGAATTAAACCAATTCGTTAGAAATGATGTTTGGAAACTAGTTCCAAAACCCAAAGATCAAACTATAATTGGAACAAAATGGGTCTTTCAAAACAAAATGGACGAAAATGGTATAGTATCTAGAAACAAAGCTAGGCTTGTTGCACAAGGTTATAATCAACAAGAAGGAATTGACTATGATGAAACTTATGCACAGGTAGCTAGACTTGAATCTATTAGAATATTACTTGCTTATGCATGTGCTTATGACTTTAAATTATTTCAAATGGATGTTAAAAGTGCTTTCCTTAATGGGTTTATTAACGAAGAAGTGTATGTTGCTCAACCTCCCGGTTTTACCGACTTTGAGAAACCACATCATGTCTTCAAACTCAAGAAAGCATTATATGGCCTTAAACAAGCACCTAAAGCTTGGTATAACCGTCTTAAGACTTTTCTTATTGACAACAAATATACTATGGGATTAGTAGATAATACTCTTTTTACTAAGAAAAAGGAATCGCAAATTATTATTGTTCAAATATACGTTGATGACATTATATTCGGATCAACTTGTCAAGAACTGTGTAATGATTTCTCTAAAATCATGCATGACGAGTTTGAAATGAGTATGATGGGTGAGTTAAACTTCTTTTTAGGACTTCAAATTAAACAACTAGAAGATGGTATTTTCTTTAACCAATCTAAATATATAAAAGACATGCTTAAGAAATTTGGTCTTGAAGATTCCAAACCAACTAAAACACCCATGTCCTCTGACACTAAACTCACCAAGGACTAAGAAGGTGAATCCGTAGATAACACTAAATATAGAGGAATGATTGGTAGCCTACTCTACCTTACGGCTAGTAGACCCGACATTATGTTTAGTGTTTGTCTATGTGCTCGCCTTCAAGAAAACCCAAAGGCATCACACTTAGAAGCATTAAAAAGGATTTTAAGATACATTAAGGGAACAACGTGTTTAGGATTATGGTATCCCAAAGGAACGGGTATAGAAACCATAGTGTATGCCGACTTGGATCATGCCGGTGATTATGTCGATAGAAAAAGTACAAGTGGTATTTGCACTTTTGTTGGACATTGTCTCACCTCATGGTTTGCAAAGAAGCAAACGGCTTTAGCCATCTCTACTCATCGGCCGAATACGCCCTCACCGAAAAAGCATGTCAACAAGCTCTTTGATGAAGCAAGCTCAGAGACTACGGAATTCATCTAAACGACATTGTGATACTTTGCGACAACAAAGGAGCCATCGATCTCAAAGAAGAATCCCGCTCAACATGCTCGCACAAAACATATTGAAATACGCCATCACTTTCTTCGCGACAATGTTCAAAAAGGAAACATTTCAATCGAGAAAGTATCCTCCGAAGACAACATTGCCGACATCTTAACTAAACCTCTTAAACGAGAACCTTTTAATCTTCTTAGACTTGGTTTAGGGTTAATGGAACCAAACATGTAGGATAAACATAGCCTAAAACATTAGAATAGTCAAACCAAAACATTATGCCTTATATCTCTATCAGAGCCACGCAGACCAAACGACAACACGGACGAACCAATTATTTGGTGCCGCCTGGTCCGTGGTGCCTACGTAGCAAAACCGCTATATACATAACATCTTCTTCCTCACAACCCACTTTACCAAAACCTGTAAAACTTAAACCAAGCTCATTATTGTCATCTTCCCACTTACTAATCATTGAAGATAACATCATTGTAAGTATCCTAACTACATTTCATCTCTTAATTCTCAGTCTAGGATTCTTATTTATGCACAAAACTATCACAAATCATTACATGGGGTTTTATGTATGTTTTTATACCAAATATGAATTCAATTGGCAAATTGCATAACTAGTCATTCAAATTAGGTGCTACATTATCATATTGCATAAACAAATCATGTTTCCCACTAATTAATAGATAATAAATATAAGGCCTTATTCAAACAACCAAACACCCCATGTCAAAAGTTTTGAAAAGCTTCTCACTTGTAGGAAAACATTTTCATTACTAATACAAATAGAAACGTTAGAATTTTCATCACTTGCATGCTCTTGAATACTAAAGGTATTGCATAACTAATATGCACTCCCGGTATATTCAAATATAGCCACATTGAATTAGGAGCATTTGGGTTATCTCATGGTATTTGCCAAACACCCCACTAAAACCATTTTGTGCATAAAATGAGTCGAGATAACCGCAACTCCAAATTGTTTTCATATAGGCACACACTAGAATCAAAAACGCTTGAAATTTATCTTAATTTTGTTTAACATATTAATTCTTGTCCTTAGGAATAACCATGGTAGCCGCAAGATTCTATGATCACAAAGACACCCTTAACTACATTCCCAAACACCACAAAACCAAAGGACTTACCAAGGAACAAGTAGAAATATTTAGGGTCTAGAATCAAGGTATTTCCATGAGGGTAGAACCATTCACCCATCCTTCCTTGAGCATACTAATCTTCGTGAAGAACTAGCCGCCATTCAATTCGATTGTCTTCTTGACATTGATGAACCAATTTGTCCTAGGTTTGTGTTAGAATTCTATGCTAGTGTAACCGTTTTTAGTGATGAAGATGATGATGAATTTTGTCTTAGCTTTAGAATCAACCAAAATGACTACACCATCACCTTAAGCGAATTTGCTAGAGTACTAGGAATTCCCAACCGAGGAACTTGTGTCTACACGGATAAAGGGTCACCGCCTTGATGCAATCAATGACCGACTTCTCCCTTTCAACCCGCTTGGCCGATAAGGATGTCATCCGTGAACACCTTTTAACCCAAAACTGATACAACCCGAGTAACCCGAAAGGGAAAAGAGTGTAACCGAGATCCATATGGAATGGAGCTAAATGAACTTAAGCACGAATTTAAGAAATGGGAGGAGTTACTTAGAGCAAACGTCATTAGCACCATAGGAAATAGGGATCACATAAACGCTTGTCTTTGCCACATGCTTTACAACTTGTCCACCTGACAACCATTCAACTTAGCCTACTACATAGCTAGGAGAATGATTGATATTCCACTCAAGGATCCGTTGTCTTCCATACGGATGCTTCTCACCCGCCTCTATAGAAACTTCGCTCTAATTCCACCAACTCCAAAAGGGATGCATCTACACTATGAGCTCATCCCTCACATCTTTGTACCTTTGAGTGATGCAAGAGTTGCTAAGACAAAAGGCAAGAGAGCAAAACCTCCAACTCCATCATCATCATCATCAAATAGCTCAAGATGGTCTTCCAAGCTCTCCTTCTCATGAGTATTATGCATCTCTTCCCGAAATAGAGAATGAATCAACAGAGCAAACTAAGGGAAGGTTCAAGTGCCTTGGTAGGATGATGAACAAGATTTACAAGAAATTGGACAAATAAGGATACTTTAAGGAGTGTTTGGAACAATGCATTATCATTAATGTTTGATACTATTTAGTTGCTTTTATTATGTAGGATGATAATATAACTTGAAACAATGGTGTATGCTAACAATCTCATGCAGGGGGATAGCACAAGTATGCTATCAAATTTTACCCATTTTCACTATATTGTGAAAATCAATAAGCCTTGCTCAAAATCTATGCTCCACTATGTTTACATATGTGTTATTTACTTTTCCTAACTAGAAATGTTTAGTATAACAGTTTTGAGAAAAATTCGTGTTTCGAAATTTCCCTAACACCTAAAACGAACTCGTCCATATTTCAAAGACTATCGGATCGACGGCACCATAATTTTGGTACCGTCCTTATGTAATTTGGTACCGCCATACCAGACAGAGAGGACCGGACGACCCTCTTTAGGGTACCGTCCGTGTATGATTTTGGTGCCGTGGATCCTCCTGTAATTTTCTCAATTTCGACTCTTTCGTGATTCCAAATTATCTTCCATCACTTATAAATCAATCTTAACTAGTTTATACTGGTATTAGAACTAGTATTATGTACTAAGGTGTATAAGAAATCCATTTCCCACCAAAATTCAAAAATTTGAAAAATCCACCCAAGGAGCCCTTTGGAATAAAGGAAGGAACCAAAATTTTGGTACCTTCAAATCCGTGGGTAATCTGAATATTAGGAAATTCCACTCACTAGAACACATTTATTGCATATCTTTTCTTCTTCACTCCATCTTCTTTGTATGGATTGACTTGGGTGATATGACTAGCATTCAACCCACTTCCAAATCATTAGGAACCTCATCTCTTCAATGGTTCAACATCAAATCAAACACATTTCTCAACATTTTTTAACCTCTATAAATTGAAAGGCTTTACCATGATCATCTTCACACCTTCCTCATTCTCATTACTATCTAGCAAATAAAAACCCAAGTTAAAAAAATGACTAAATCATCACCAAAACCTTGCAAGAAAACCGCTAGAATGAAGTGAAGGCCTTGTTGTTTTATTCATCTTAGCTCATCATCCGAATCTTCACCACTTACAATTTCATCTCCCATTAGAGATGATACACTTCTTACCTTAGCTACACCCACTTCATCACACATTGTGATCACCACTCCACCACCAACAAAACTACCTACTTCACCTCCACCGGCACCCATCCAAACATCCAAAAAACCCTCACCACCTTCACCAAGGTCTCCCACTCTCACTCCCATGGAGTTATTTTCAACTCCACCAACATCACCAAATCCTTTCCTAGAGGACTTGGAAGACTTGCCTCCTAGGCCAAGTCATCCACCACCATTGCCATCTTTTGGCACAATTGAGCGAATCGCTCATGAGTCACCCTGGTCATCCATTGACCCAAACGCCCATTAGGCCAAGACCTCTCCTCTTCCACCCCATTCACAAGGACATTCATGGTCCTTTATACGGGGATCATCCACTTCCATCATCAATGTCTCCTCATATTGAGGACATTCCGGGAAGCATGGGATGACAATCCCACTAGAGGAGATTCGCCGAACTCCACAACCTACACCAATTCAAAGGCATGGTGGATTCTCACTTAAGTGAGACAATGC
Source organism: Chrysanthemum makinoi (assembly GCA_910596185.1). NCBI lineage: Eukaryota > Viridiplantae > Streptophyta > Magnoliopsida > Asterales > Asteraceae > Chrysanthemum > Chrysanthemum makinoi. The sequence continues at coordinate 265,220,551 of OU343221.1, forward strand.
AAATGCAAAATGCTTTGCTTGCATCCATCATGACCACTCCAAACATTCCCAACACCACCAACACATCCACCATTCCACCACCACAACCTCCCCAAACTTTCTACCCTCCAAGGCATGGTTGCTCAACTTGTGAGCAAACGGGTCAAACCGTGGAACGGACCCGGTTATGGTCCATGACCCACAAGAAATGAGGTTCATCCTCAACCACATTCTGAGCGCCTCAACGCTTTCCCATCCACCATCACTTTAGGATGGTTTTAGAATAGTTTTCTTTATTTGCTTTCTTAGGATAATTTTTCTTGTACTAGAAACACATCATTGTGTTCTCTTTTCATGATCTTTATTCATGAAAAATTTTAACTAATGAATGTTGTTTATCATATTATTGGTGTCATTACATAGTGCTTGGAAATGCTTGTGAATGATCATTATTACTAACATTTTTTTGTAGCTTTATTTTCACAATCCATGTATCTTCCCATTAAAGCACCCAATTTAGGGGGAGCTTTGAACAAGGGGGAGATAATAGCTCGCTCATTACATTCCGCGATAGCCTTCTTCTTTTGTTGAGACAAAAAGGGGGAGAAAATATAGAACTTTGAAATTATTTATATTTGACTTTTCCGAAAAAGTCAAACAGCATACATTTGACTTTCTAAAAAGTCAAACAGGAACCCTCATTGATAATACTTGACTTTCTTAAAAAGTCAAATTTCATACACTTACATTATCATTTCCTTTTCAAGTTCTAAAACTAATATTTTTATAACTCTTGTACAAACTTTGTTTCTTTTATAAAAATAAAATTTATATTTTGTCCTCAACAAAAGGGGGAGATTGTTAATACAAATATCGTCATTAAACGTTATTTATATTTTGATCTTTGCCTAAGTTTTGTTAACGACAAAAGTAAATTTAATTTATAAAAGCTTAAAGCTTGTCAAGTTTATTAGATATTAAAACAAGTCAAACAATATCATTCATCACATTTACATTTAATTAGTAACATTTTGATATGACTCTAATCATTATGTATGATAAGTAGTTTGTAGAATGTGTTAGGTTCTTAAAACCAAACACTACTTAAGCATTTGCATATTTCTATAAATAGTAATACAACATTTGACATCATGTATTACATCATGGAAATCATTAGAAGATTCCATTAGATATTTTGTGAAGATTTGTACTCTTCATATCTTGCAAAATCTCTCTTAGATAGAGTTGACTTTAAGCAAGATTTGATATCTTGACTGTCGATCAAGGGTACCTTTGGTACACTGACGAACCCTTTAAGGGGTCCGCCGTCTGCGGACGCCCGTCCATTTTGGCTATACATAGCAATGCCAAGCCAAGTAGTTTTTCATCCCTTTCTAACATACTCTCATACATATCTCTAACCTTTCTAACTCTCTTATCATATTAGTGATATCTTTTGTAGCAAAGAAGATCAAGTCATATTCAAGCTTCAACGAGAAGTTGGAAGTCTTGTTTGTTTAGTGTTGTATGATCTAGTGTTGATCCATACTTCATTGTTGTATCAAACCATCATAATCTTGTGAGTGTGAGTGGTTAGTATTTTAGTCCTCAAAATACATTGTGTGTGGGAGTAGTTGTACCCTTGGAAAGAACTCGACATCTAGCTTAGTGTCGGAAATAGTGTAAGCGAAGTGTAAAGGTTTTCTCCGCCGGTGAAAGGAGCTTGTTGACTAGTGAAGTTAAACTCTCGAGTGTGAGACTCGGGGAGTGGAGTAGGGCAAGGAAAAAGAGTCCTTGTAGGCCGAACCACTATAAACAACTTGTTGTGGTTTGATCATTTCTTTCTTTATTTACTTATTACTTATTGCTTGCATATTTCATTAACACACTTAAGATCAATATCAATTGATCTTTCAATAAGTTTCAAAACAAAGTTTTTAATCGGTAAACTATTCAACCCCCCCTTCTAGTTTTCTACATAATGTTTTCCAAAATCCTTGTTCTAGTTTATAGTTTCACCATAATTATTCCTGATAATGCTCCATTAATAAACCAAACACACATTCATCAGATGTAATGATGATCAAACTTATCATATTCGCCTCAACTTCATATCAACATTCACCAAACAACCATAATAATGACTACCTAATTTCTTTATCTTTTCATTTAGTTACTAGCTTCATCCAATGTTTTAAAAATCGCGTCTTAGGCGCGCCTAGGCACTAAGGTGCACGAGGCTCCAACCTTTGGGCTTCTTTCAGATCGAGGCTCACGACATGCATGAATCCCACAAAAAGCGCAGTGCCTTGGGGGTTTTTGTGCCTTGGGGATTTTTGCGCCTAGGAGATGTAACGAGTTTCAGGGCTTTTTTCTAAATATTAAGATAAGTGGGCCTTATCAGTTATATGCATGGCCTTTTTAAGTTATATCTAATAACCATAATTAAGAAAAGAACTAAAATAAATAATTATGTGGGTAATTATATATTATGATCATTTAACAAATATGTAATCTCTCACGTCATAATTTTATATCTTGAACTGATTTTTATTGATTGTTTATTACTTTATTTTATTGATTTGTAAATAATGTTATTATATTATTCTATCTTTAAGCATCACGTCATAGGGTGAGTATTTGTATGATTTGTAATATTGAACTGATTTCATGTTTATTTTATTGATTGTTATTTTTTTATAATAAATTACTTTGTTAGTTTGTTTCATTAAGTATTTTCTTTATGACATATTATCATGTCAATGTGGCATTATGCTTTGAATATTAATATGTTGCTTGCTTGATAGTTTGGGTTAAATTGTGAGACTTGTTAGATGCAAGTTTGCACGTGTAGGACACAAGCATATTTAGTCTGATATGGATTTTAATCTCTATATAGGTCATCGAGCCAAAGAGTTGATCCGTTTGAGAAGTGATAACTGATCAATTTTAATCTTTATAATGAATGTATGTGTCATGTATTAAGTACTTTAGTGTTATTTAAGCTACATAAATAGTCACATATGTTATAAAAAACCTTAATGTATTTAGTGCGCCTCATATTTATAAATCCCCGAGGCTCTTTGGCCCACTTTAATCCTTAGTGCGCCTTAAGCCTTTCAAAACATTGGCTTCATCATATCATATAAAAATCACCACCATCACGCTGCGGAAAATTATGTAACGGTCCGGACGCCGAGGAAGTTTCCAACCACGCTCGACGCTGTTGTAGACGGTCTTAAAGTGTGTTTGTTAAAGTAGCAAGTAAGGGTGAGTCGCTGAAGCTAGCCTACAACTTACCGCTATCACTCATCGCTTCTAAAGAACTATTTCCGCTTCAAAAAGCTCTACAATCGCCTCGCCAAAGGCGATTAGAGAAATGCATAACAAAGTCACATTAACCTCTAAGACACCTAACTGTTAAGACACCTAACTCAAGTAGGTCAAAACACTAACACGCACTGCTAGCTTATCGCGGTCAATTTTCTCAAACATCTAACACGCATTGATAACTTTTAACAAAGTTAACTCAAGTAAAGATCTCTGCTAAGAACCTTAACACTTTTACATGCATAGAAAGAACTATATAGTCCCACGTAAAACATACATACGTAACATTATCACATATAGTCCTTACGTAAACATATACATACAGTAACATTATTACATAATGATAATAAACTAACATTACAAAAGTTCACAAATCTTTAAGTGTACCGAATCGGGATTGTTGATCGAGTTTACACCCGATTCAGACCACCATCGTTTACATCGACATTATATCTTCAAGGAGCTCTTCAAGAGGACTTCATTGAACCCCAAAACAACCAATCTGCAAATAAGGGCCTCAAGAGTTTCTTTACTAAGTGAACTTCTCGATGTTGATCTATACTCTTCCGCTTAGCACTAAATGTAGACTGATGCAAATGCGAGATATTGAATTGTCAAAAGTCTCTGAGCCATCCTAGCAAGTACGGATATCTAAACTCATTGATTTCCGAAAGCCAACATCTAGTTCCAATGTCTTTTCCATTCTTGGCTCATCCAAATACAATTGCAATTCTGACTTTTTGTTGGTTGTAGATTCATTGCTTTGAAACTCATCAAAATCCTATAAAGTAATAATACAAAATTAGTAATTCAATGATTAGAAATTTGCATAGTAAAGCTTAAGCAAAATTGTAGTTGGTCTGTTGGAATCCTACATGAACAGATCACACATGTTCACTAACAAATAAAATGGGTAGCTTTCTACACATGTGAAAACGATGATTTAACCCAACACTTCTATTTGACAAATAAATGCATATCTTTTTTCGCCATGATATTTCATACATCGTAAAAACATTTTGAGTGACACGAAATATTTTATCGTGATCGAACTCATAATTTACCAAATTGACATGTTACACGAAAGCAATTAGCAATTACCAGCTTGATATGTAAACAGCCTTGTGAACTATACTACACACTTTTAGTTGTGGCCATGCAAAATGTATGCTTAAACGACTATCATTTGAAATTGCATACATGCGACCATCGAATCCACCTTTGAGACAACTTTGCTTACTAAATTAACCTTAATTAAAACAATAAAAATGTTAAAGCATTAGACGCACATTAGTTCGTATCCTCTTTCCAAACAAAATACAAAACCTTACATTAAATATCATGTTCATGACATACATGATCAAGAACACCTAGATCCTAAATCCTACTTTCATTTTACATTTTGCGTTTTAACATTTACATTTTGCACCTACAAACCTACATTAAATATTTGTACTAACATTTACATTTTACACAATCGTGATTTATCCTAAGTAATTTGTGAAAACCAACTAAGGTTTATTATTTTCACTAATTATAGATTAAAACAAACAAACTATGTGTGCAATGATATGGTATGGCTGCATAAGATCTACAACTTCACATGTATTATATGAATTAAAAAAAAAATTACCGTAAGTTTGCTCTAACTCCAAAGAGACGCCTTATATCATCACTTGTTTCTTCACCAACTTTTACTTAACACTTGAAGTGAAGGCTCCGATTTGAAGTTGTAAAGGAAACATCACAAGTATTATTCATTAAAAGTGGTTCAATAATAACCCATCAACATCAAAGATATTGAGAGGGTTGCCGCCTATAAATCTTTTTGTAACTCCATTCAATAAAGTAACTTGTATCTTGATCAAACACCACGGCTATGGCTAAAGTGAGATTAAAATCGCACCAATACTTCAAAATTTTCCATCATAGACTTCCCATATCTTCTATATACTCGCCACTTGAACTCATACTCTCATGCAAAGTAAGATAATCCATAAAACGCGAGATAGTACAAGTTTGCGAGGATATTTGGAGCCCCAGAAAACATTAGTCACATCATAAAACACTCCAAGGAAAACACAAAATCTTTTAAATGATATCCCACCTGTATTAATTCTTGGACAACTTTATAATTAGAATCACTTATTTTAAATGGGCAAATGCCTTCTAAGAATAAATGGCACTATCAAGCATTAGGAAAGTAGAATCCACCTAGTAGGACAATCTGCCTTTAACCCCTTTTTGAACTTAAAGAAAGTAACTTAACAGCCTAAAAACTTTTGCTTCCTTACTTGTGAATGTGATCCTTTAACATATTTGACACTCTCTCTAACCTTGCAAACCGCTTCATCAATTTCTTTGAGCCCTTCTTGCACAATCAAGTTTAAAATATGTGCACAACATCTCATATGAAAAAACTACCCATGTATACGAAAGTGGTGATTTTGTATCTAGTTGCTCACATAAAAGCTCAACAAAAACGTCATTAGAAGATGCATTATCCAAAGTTATACAAAATACCTTTTTTTCTATGCCCCATTCTTCTAGAATCGAAAACACTTTTGCATTTAAAGCAACACCGAATGAGGTGGTGGTATGAAAGAAAAAAAGATAAGACTCTCTTTGCAAAACCCATTCCTTGTCAATAAATGCACTGCATGGCCAAATAACCATCTGTGAGTAATAGAAGACCACAACCGTTAAACATAACTTCCCTGATTCCATAAGCATGCTTTTAATGTTTCCTTTTCTTTTCTATACAATTTAAAACAAATCGCTTAAAGTATTCCTAGTATCACACTTGCTTCGTGTTGCAAGTATGTAATTACATCCCTAATACCCTTATAATCAACAAATGACAAAGGCAATTCATGCCTAATAGTGCGCTAAACGCGAAAGATATTTGATCAAATCTAGATGATCGTAATGCCATGTCACTATTAAATAGCATTTGACCAACATCATGATAATTTTTACCAAAACATTTCTCCATGTGTCGCCAAGATAACTCGCTCCTTGAATACTATCATACAAGAAAATATTACCACACTTTTTGCACTTACGGCACTTGTTGTCGCTTTTGTCACTTTTCTACTTTGTCAAAGAAATTCCAACAAATAGATCGATCCTTACGCTTTCTTGGCTCCTACATCCTTTCCACCTGACCGACCATCGTGTCATGGTAAACTCATTATTTCAAGGGTCAATTTCGGTGACATTCTAATCCATCTACAAAATAGAGACATTGAGTCATTAAGAAATAACCAACAACAATAGCGGTGTCATAGGGTAATACATTTTATCTCAAGCAGATCAGAAAACCTCAAGCATCAGTTAAGTTTAAGACCAATAAGATCGTATATGAATTTACTTAAATATGCAAACCTCAAGCAGATCGAAAATGTAAACACCCATGATTATTGATTAGCCATTAAACTTGGTTAAAAGATTTCCCTTTCTCACAATTTTATATGTCAAGAAACACTAAACACCTCGTGAACTTTATCCAATGTTCAGATATGAAACTAGTCCTATTTTACTAAATCACATATAAACAAATCACATATAAAACAAATCACAAATTTAACAAGATCGTGTTAGTTATTTACCCTCACCAGACGATTTTCAAGGCCTAATAGCATGATGTATGGGATCTGGAAGAGAGCGGAGAGGGTTGTTTTAAGTAGTATGAGTGAAAGATCGATTGGAGCTGTGGGTGCCATGTCAGTTTACTATATGGAGAAGAGGGAAGAGAGAGAGAGTTTCTTTCTTATTTCTATGAGTTAACTCAGAAATCTTGGGGAGGCTGATAAATGAGTAGGTATGTATTCCGTATTTTTATTTAACAGCAGACTAATAGCGCTTAACATCCGACCTGTAAGACTTCATATGTTAATCGCGCCTCCTAACGCGCCGACCAAGTAAGACACCTAAACCCTCAAGCAGCCAGCCAAACACCTAACCTCGCTACATTCTGGTCACTGGGCCGCTACGTTAAGCAATCGCGCTTCGTCAAAATCGTACCCCTGGCGCATACCTTTTATACATTTCCAATTTACCATTTTGACCTTCGCTTCATCACAAACCCACACACGCGAACTCCGAAGTCCCCAACCCTAAAACCCAAACAAAACCCTAACTAAACCCTTTCTCCTCCCACCACCACCACCATCACCATCATCACCTTAACCACCTCCCCCAAAACCCACCGGAAAAAATGTCTATCCACAACAAAAAACCCAAAAAAACAAAGACCACCACCATTAACTCCGACGACAACCTTCACTCAGAAATCGCAAACTTCGCTTCCTCCCTCGGCCTCTCATCTTCCCTCCCATCCTCCGGCTTCAACGACACCAGTTTCCGGTACCCTAAGTCTAAAAACCCTAATTCCAAATCCACCCCAAAAAACACCAAAAATGAAATTAAACCCAATAAATCACAACAATCAAACATTCCAAACAACCCCAGAAAAAAGCCATTCAATGCCGTTGACTCTATCAAAAACGCCCAAAACCCTAGAAACCCTAATTTCGAAAACTCAAAGGAATCGAAAAACCAACCAAAACCCAGGTCACAAAACCTTTTTGCCGTTGATAATTCACGGTCATTTGATAAATATAAGAATTTACCAAAGCTGCCATTAATGAAAGCTAGTGCATTAGGTGTATGGTATAGTGATGCTGCTGAGCTTGAAGAGAAAGTTATTGGGGATAAGAAGAAGGGGGTTAAGGGTGTGGAAGAGTGGAAGGAGTTGGTTGAGAAGAAGAGGGAGTTGGGTGAGAGGTTGTTGTGGCAGTTTGTGAGTGGTTATGAGGGGATGAGAGCGCAAAGTGGGGATATTAATGTTGGCGACGCAGAGGTCGGGGACTGTTACGGATAAGGTTTCGGCATTTTCGGTTTTGGTTGGGGATAACTGTATTGCTAACATTAAGTCTATCGATGCGCTTATAGGTATGGTTTTTCTAAATAGTTTTGGTTGGATTCGGATATGGAAATGCGGTTTTGATGTGGATGTTAATGTGGATTTGTAGGTATGGTGACGTCTAAAGTTGGAAAGCGGTATGCTTTTACGGGGTTTGAAGCGTTGAAGGAAATGTTTATCTCGAGGTTGTTACCTTGCTAATGTTTGATGTTTAGTTATGTGTTTTTGTAGACAATGCTTGCATAAAACTGTATTAGGTTCTGGGATTGCTTAGTTTATATTTGCTTGCTTTACTCTAATACAAGCAATTAAGGTCGGTGATGTGGATATCACGAGAATATATGATATGTTTGGGATTGCATTAGAGTAAAGCAAGCACTTTTTGCATATATGGATGGAACACTTGCTATCCATGATTGCATCCCAAACATATCATATATGGATAGAACACTTTCTGTATTCATTTTATAAGTGCTTGTATTAGAGTAAAGCAAGCATATATGATATGTTTGGCATTGCACTTAAGTGCTTATTGACTAACTCCATATTTTATAAGAAATTAGCACTTTTGAAGTGTTTGGATTAGTAACTGCCTAGAGGCTTATTTCGTAGGAAATAAGCACTTTTAGCTAAGCACCTCTTAAGGTGCTTTATAAGCCAAATGCATAAGCCAAAAATATGTAATTCGAAACACCGTTTTAGGTAGTTATATTTAAACGATCAACTGAAATACTGACTTAGATAAGCTCTTAAATAAGCAGTTCGAAACCCCTTCTGCTATTTTGTAAATTTGTATGTTGTCACAAACTGATGTTTGATTTGTTGTTACCAGTTTATTACCTGATCGTAAGCTGAAGACACTTTCTCAACAGCCATTAGATCTTCTTCCTGAATCGAAGGATGGGAACTCTCTTCTGCTATTCTGGCATTGGGAGGAATGCCTAAAACAAAGGTGCATGCTTGAACAGTTTACTAGTTTCAGCAGATTTTTTTTTTCTTCGGAAAGTAAGTGTAAGAAAAAACAATGATGCACATGTGGTCATTGAAATTTTTTGTCATGTCTGAATTCAGATATGAGCGGTATATATTTGCGCTTGAGGAAGCATCTAGAGATGTATTAGCTTCACTTAAGGATAAATCTCTGAAGGTTTGTTTAGCTTTATGTTGTGTGCTTTGCTACAGTTGGGTTAAAATAATCTTAGCTTCTATGTGCACGAAGACCTTAATGATAATAATATACGTGTTTGTTTCACTCTAATGCTTGCAGACTATTTACGCATTGCTGCTTAGCAAGTCCGAACAAGAGCGTCGATTGCTCTCTGCACTTGTAAACAAGGTATGTATCGTGTCCCCTCATTAGACTGTCTAAGCAATTCTTGCTATAAATAGTAAGTTTCGCTATGTTTGTTGTCTGCAGCTCGGGGATCCTGAAAACAAGGCCGCGTCTAATGCTTCTTATCATTTAACAAATCTTTTGTCTGAGCACCCAAATATGAAGGTATTTCCATCTTTCAATGCCTTCAATATTTTACATGTTAGAACAGTCTATATTAGTTTGGGTGTGCGTGCGTGTTTTCTTTGTAAAGTTTGCTGTCATAGTGATGCCAACATGTAGTCTACAACTGCTGTTTTAATAGAAGTTTACTATGTTGATCATACTAACTGTACTTATGCCTGCAACTTTACAGGCGGTTGTGATCGACGAAGTAGATAATTTTCTTTTTCGACCTCATTTGGTGTTGCGAGCCAAGTACCACGCTGTATGTGACTAAACACATCTGTGAATTATGATGTTCTTAATTTTTTTTATAGTTCGTGATAAAACTTACTCATCAGTCAGCGCCTGACAAGATCTTCTAACACACAGGTTAATTTCTTAAGAGAGATCCAGTTAACTAAGACCGGAGACGGGCCAAAAGTGGCAAAAAGATTGCTAGATGTATACTTTGCTTTATTCAAGGTAACACATGGAGCATTTATTCTCTGACATGTTGATTATACATTTATACTTAATGCTAAGTTTCTAAAGTAAATCGTTTCAGGTGCTTATTTCTGAAGCTGGTGGACCGAATAAGCAGAAAAAGAGCAAAGAAGAATATAAGAGACCTGTTAGTACATTGCCCAAAGACAAGAATGTTAAAAGCGAAGCAGATTCTTATGTAGAAATGGATGCGCGAATTTTGAAAGCTCTTTTAAATGTTAGTATCCCTGCTTTTGTATCTTTTATATGATATTTGAGTTCACTTGTGTACATCTATATAAATTATTGCATACATTAACGACACCAGTTATATGTTGTCAACATTTTTGAGTTCATACCTACATCCTATTGTGTTTACTCAACAGGGAATCAATAGAGCTTTTGGTTTTGTTTCAAATAATGAAGCAGATGACGTTGTTGAATCTCAGACTCCAATGCTATTTCAGTTGGTAAACTTATGAATAAACTTGGAATTGTTTTCATCCTTGTATGTGGCTATTTACTTCATTTTTTACGTCTATAGTTTTTAAATGTGATCACTTATTTGCAGGCTCACTCGAAGAATTTTAATGTCGGAGTTCAAGCTTTGATGCTTATTTTTAAAATCTCGTCAAAGAATCAGATTGTCAGTGACAGGTTTTATCGTGCTTTATACTCCAAGCTGTTACTTCCTTCTGCAATGAACATTTCCAATGTAAGTAAAATTGTTATTATCAGGAACTTCACATATAGTTACTTCCAGATTATTACTCTATTTTTGTGTTTGCATTTTCAACATTTTTGATGTTATCTGATTCATTATGGGAAATATGTACCTCTATCAGGAAATGTTCATTGGTCTGCTTACACAAGCTATGAAAGATGATCCTAATCTGAAGAGGGTAGCTGCATTTGCTAAACGATTGTTGCAGGTAAGTACTAAAATTTATACCTTTTTCTCAGTTATGCAGTTCACCTAAATGGCCTTTATTGATTATAAAAGGGGTCAGATTACATGACATCTTTGCATCGGGATACAATTCAGTTTTCCATCTTCTTGACATTAAGGCATTAGCAATCAACAATAATAATCGGGATATCCCGGGAATTTGATAAAGCTATTTTGCAGTAAGAACTTCGTCAAAAACTCAAAGCAAAGTTATAGCAACATTTCCCTAAAGTATCATGAAAAAATGACAACTTTTTTATAAGCTGATATAGGTTAATGATATGCTACATATACACACACATTTACTAGTTATTATGTAATTATTAACGTTTCGATAATGTGCAGGTTTCCCTTCAGCAGCAGCCTCAATACACTTGTGCGTGCATCTTTCTTCTTTCTGAAGTCCTTAAATCAAAACCACCACTATGGTTAGCCCCTTGAATTATTTTCCAAAACATTCTAGAGCTTAATATCTGTTCTTTAAAATTAATCCCATTTTCATCTATTTGTTATTATGAAGGAACATGGTACTTCAGAACGAGCTGGCTGATGAAGAACTCGAACATTTTGAAGACATAGTTGAACAACCAGATACAGAAGCAAACAAGACAGCAGATAAACCAGAAAGTGATGGTGTTGATGATGATGATGATCCTTCAGAGGATGAGGCTGGGTCACCAGTCCCCAGTTCTGATGATGAGTTTTCAGACAAAGGAGATGAAGATTTGCTAGGGTTTAATAGTTTGACTAATCTTGATGACTCTCAAAAAGCATCTGGGCATGCTGTTAAAAATGTGAAGTCTTCATTACCTGGAGGATACGACCCCCGTCATAGAGAACCTATTTATTGGTAATTTCCTTAACATAAATTCAATAATGCATTGAACGTTATATTTTGAAATGGGGTTTCATGCATAACTATCAATGTACTTTTTAGTCTCCCGTTTTAGTAATTGTATATAATTTCTATACTTGTCATTAAAAGGAAGTTTTTGTCTCACATTTATGTCATTCTATTACTAAAAAACTGTCTTTAAAAAGTTAATTTCAATGTAGAATGTCAAATTTATGTACAATGATGCTTTTATACAATCTTAACTGTTATATAGAAATGCGATATAGAAAATGACCAAATTGGTACACAAAACTGAAACTACAAAAAAGAACAATGGTTAAAAAGGGACAAATAAAAAAATTAATGCAAATAACTCTTTTAAAATTTCAGTTGGTTGATGTATAATGCTTTTTTGATTTTGTGATTGGTGTATGACAGCAATGCCGACCGAGTGGGGTGGTGGGAATTAATGGTATTAGCTTCACATGTGCATCCCTCGGTTTCCACTATGGCAAAAACCCTTCTTTCTGGTGCCAACATTGTCTACAATGGAAACCCATTGATTGATCTTTCACTCGGTACTTTCTTGGACAAATTCATGGAGAAAAAACCAAAAGCAAGAAATTGGCACGGTGGATCCCAGATCGAACCCACCAAACAGGTCAGTCTAGTTCTAATTTTTTTGATATGATATGTAGCTTACATTTCTCATTTGTCCAGCTTTAATTTTTTTTTTCTTCATGAGTCATTAAAAGATAGACTTCGGGCCACTAAAATATGGCTACAGAATGATTTCAACGTGACTTAAAACTATATTTTTAATTACTCAGATGTTAAAAAAGTGAGTAGAACATGACAAATAAAAACGTACTTTGGTATTCTATCTTAAAAAAACCATTTCCTGTCGTTATTTTTCTGATGATAATGATTTTGATATGTAACTAACTGTATTTCTTTACAGCTTGATATGAGTAAGCAATTGATTGGGGCAGAAATATTACAACTAGATGAAATGGATGTAGCGCCAGAAGACGTCGTCTTCCACAAGTTTTATATGAATAAAATGAGTGCCTTAAAGAAACCGAAGAAGAAGAAGAAGAAGAAGGGAGCTGATGAAGAGGCAGTAGAGGATTTTATGGGCGATGATGACATGGAAGAAGACGAAAGTGACAATGAAGAGATTGATGCTATACTGGATTCTACAAAATCTGCATTAGATTCAGATGGTGACTATGATTATGATGATTTGGACCAACTTGCTGATGAGGATGATTACGAGTTGGTAGGGGATGGTAGTGACGATGGTTTGGAGTTTCCAGCTGACATGGGTGATGATGATGACGACGATGAAGTGGCGGATGATAAAGCAAGTGATGATGATGTCAGCATTGGAGATGCGGACGATGGAAGTGAGGACGAGGAGGATGTGTTTGAGGTTCTGCCAAAGAAGAGGAAGTTGCGAGGGAAGTCGGGTGCGTCACCTTTTGCAAGTCTTGAGGATTATGAACACTTGATGGATGATAACGAGAATGAAGATGAAGATGACAATGATGATGTTAAGGACTCCAAGAAACATAAGAAATCTAAAAAGACTAAACGGCCTAAACATGAGGATGATGATGATGGTAAGGACTCCAAGAAACATAAGAAATCTAAGACTAAACGGTCTAAATCCAAGAAGAAGAAAGCCTCCAAAGAGTGAGTGTCTGCATGATATTCATTTATTGTCTAATGAATTTGGTAATTTTGACTTTGAGCGGAAATTTATAATGAGAAGTGTAGAGTAGCAAACTAGTATCAATTTTGTTAAAGATTCAACCATCTGAGCCATCTGTAATGCGCCTTTTACATCCCAAAAGATTTATATGCTATTGACTGGTTATTATGAACAAATTTTACGAAGTCCAGGCGTCTTATATTTTCCAACTTATCTTCTCTAATTTCTTTAATTGTCATACTGGACTTTGTGGTTACTCTTATATTTAGCACTAGACAGTTTTTCGGCAGCAATGCAGTTGAATCTTGGTTTCATTTCTGCTTTGATGGTTAGATGCTTTGACCTATGCAGCTGTGATCTAGTCCTAAAATGGAACAGCCATATGCAAGCTGTAATCCAGTTTTGGACCTTGCGAGTTGTGATATCCTTCTTGATGGCTGTAAATCTGACGATTTACAGTGCAAAAGCAGCAACAGAAACAACATATGAACAAAGCTATCTCTTCAAAACATGACCATTTTCATTTCATAATTTCATACATATTTAGACATCTGAACAAAGCTAATGGCCAAACCACAACACACTAGATCACTAAACAAAAACATTTACCACTACTGCTTGCTACTACATCTACGAAACCGCAACTTGAACAGTCTTGGACTTAGGTGGAGGAGGGAGCTTCTCAACCACCACCTTCAACACCCCGTTTTCGCACTTTGCACTGATAGCAGACATGTTACAGTTTTCGGGCAAACGGAATTTCCTGATGAGGTTCTTCTTTGGCCTCCTCTCGAGCCGCAAGTACTTGCACCCTTCTTCCTCCTCCTCATCCTTTTCGTCACGCTTCCTCTTGCCATTGCTTTTCACCACCAATAAGTTTTCCTCTTCCACTGTCACCTGCATAAATTAAAAAAAACCTTCAGAATATATAAACTTTAAATAAAAAAATAAAAAAAACCAAATTACGAAATAACAGTTACTTTTGTCAAACATACCTGAATATCGGACTTAGACAACCCAGGGACATCCATGTACAAAACATATTCCTTTGGAGTGTCAACAATATCGACAGGAATGTTTCCGCCTTTCGATTCGACATTACGGGACTCGTGATGCGACCCATTAGAAGGAAAAATGACCTTGCCAATAGTGTCAGGAACATCTAGCAAATGGCTCACTAGACCTCCTATGTCAATGCTTCCCATGCTCATGCTTGTTAACAGAGTATCTTTGTTTGAGACTTATGTTGATTGTGTTGCAGATGATTGTAGTACGTTTGCTGACTGAACGGGGTTTTAATGATGATTAAGAAGCTTCTGGCTGAGACTGAGAAGTGTCTAGAAGTATCAAGGAGATTGGCGACGTGTATTTCTTCTATTATTATTATTATTATTATTATTATTATTATTATTATTATTTTTTCGTTTTTCTTTGTATTGATTTGCTTTTTCCACGGTTCTTCTAATCTTATATTTAACGTAGTAATTAATTATTTTATTAACAAAAATGAGAGCTCAATTTTAAATTTCAGCTTTCCTGGATCGATAAAAGTAAAAAAATGACTACATTTGTTCAAAACAATGTAAATTTTGTCTAGCAAAATAAATATGTATAAAAATACGTGTGTCTATTTTGTAAAAAAAGTTAAAAAGAAAATAATTAATAAAACTTTAATTATTGAATTGTAAATAACTGTATAGAGTTAATTCTAATTATCCATTATGCTTTTTAATAACTTTATAAAATAAATAATTACCCATTATACTTTATACCTATAAACTTTATTATATTCTTTTAAAAAACAACATATATGCTGGTATTTATAAATATTATTGTCAGTATAGATTAAACACGGGCACATACACGAGATTACAGTATATTGCCATCTCGTTTGCTTAAGCTTTGTATACCATCTATCGTAGGATGAGTTAGACTATTAGATGTGCAGGCTGGAGTTCCTAGAATTCGGTTTGTGAGTTTACATCAACGATAAGTTTGGGGTTTATTGAATATATTTATTTATTTTCATTTATTTTTTTGGCAGATGGGCGATGGCATAAAAATATGTCTAACTTACAACTTTTTGTTTTGCTGTGTATCGTTCTTATTTTTTTCTTAGTAACTATTGAACTTTTCAATTCCTCCTTTGTTGTTTGTAATGGTATACATCTAACACGAATGAGAAATCCTCTATTATCCCAAAACAAAACACCCAACAATGATACAAAACCGCATTGCAGGCGATATTTTTCAAGTTTCAGGGAATATCATTCGGATTGACAAGGTAGCCCTTACAAACGAGGTAGCAAACCAAAATACCAATTCTACATATTATCCTTTTATACATTAAATGAAGTGAACGACACCGTATTAAGTGAAAAAAACTACGGCTCTTTTTTTTTCCTAAAAAAAAAATACAAATACATGTTGGAGTGAGTAATTGACTTGATTAAAATAATGTGATAATAGATATAAAAAGCATAAACATGGGTTAGACTCCCAATAACAAATACAATGAGCCTAAACATAATAAAACCCGTTAACAATACCTTCTACACCTAATTAATTAACAACCTACATGCACCAAACATCAAAACATCAACATTCACAAACGTAACACACAATGAACATTAAGAAGCAAACAATTGGGGGTTAAAAGGCTTCAAATCACGATTATCTGGTTTTGATTGAATGGTATGTTGTTCCATTTTTGTTTAGATGTTAAAATTTATTGGTCAATTTGGAACAATGTGTTGGGTTAAAATTTAGGGTCTTTTATAAGATTATAGATATTGAGGGTTTTTTTTTTTGCTTTTTTCATAAAGGTATGAGATTATTGTTGTATGTATGTGGATCAAAGTTGTTGCAAGTTTTGATTTGGTTAGAAAAAAATATGGAAGTGATAATTAATGAGGTGTACTTTATTGCTTATTGCCTAACAATATTAAGACAAAGTATAAGAGGGTAGGGTGTGGTAACTAGGAAATAGGATGCTGTTTTTGTCAGATTAGCGTCACCTCAGCATTTCACATGTTACATTCACACATAAAAAAATACCCCCTCTATCATGGCTTGAGCCGTTTGAGCGCCATTTCACAGTTTTAAGGCCCCACCACTTTTTAAAGTAGCTCAAACGGTCAAAATATTCAAAAATCTTGTGCAATTGACGAGCGTGAGTTGACTCACACAAGAAATGGCGAGATCATGAAAATGGCGGTGCCGTTTACACTGCCACATAAGAATAGCGAACATCGAATGTCAACACACCCTTCCCTCTAATATTAAAAAACCATGAAACCTCCAATTATACTTCATGAGAGGCTTATCACATGCGTATAATAGATAGAGCCTTTGAATAACTATCAAGTACATTCGAAAGGATTAGACCATTTTGTTGCAATAGCAGACATGGATTAGACCAATGTCAAGAAAGACAGCATTGTGACTAAAAATTAATCTTGTGGTACATAGCATAAGCATATGCTTATTTTTAAGCTGCTTAATATAATACTATTTATCTTAAAAGAAAGACTTTATATAGCCCAAAATAAGCAGTTAACGATAGTTGTTTCATTCGGCCAAACACTAAAACATGCTTATTGTAATTTGGAAACTAATAAGCCAATAAACTTGGAAACGAAAAAGAAGCACTCTCCAACAAGTAACAATAAGCTCTTATTTTTAGTTGTTTGTGTTTTAATATGTTTTACTCCGTATCATATCGTTCCAAAAAATTTCATGAGCCATTGCTACAATAGTTAGGTGATACAGATTCGTCTTACGAGTTCTCAGAGATTGATTCTTCTGTTATCGAGTTGAAAACATCTTGATCGCTTTGGAATTTAGGAATGCTTTGATCTTTGATGCCAAAAAACCGAGGAGAGATATGCTGATTGATTCTATAGTTGATTTATCATTTTTTTGGTTTGCTAATACAAATAGAAAACTTTGTCCCAATCCGATAGCGTGGCTTTAAAACCCGCTTCTTTATATTTTCTTGTAATTGTCATTAGCTTTTTGCTAACTTTTTAAATAAGACGCAGTCGTTCTAAAAATTAAAAAAATAAAAAGTTACAAAACTTTAACTATATTCCAATATCATAGGGATTACAAGAATTTGTAGGTTATGACATAAAACCAATGTTTTGAAAACTGGGTTTTTAATTGACCTGGTTGAGAGTTACCGGTTCAACGGCCGGGTCAACCCGGTTTTCTATTAAAAAACTATTTTTTTTATTCAATCGGTTCGACCATCGGGTCAACTCTGTTTTCTATAATAAAAAGAAAAAGAAAAAAACCAAATCCGATCGAGTTTCGAGAACCGGGTTGACCCGGGTCATTTAAAACCCGGCTGGTCTAACCGGTTAATCTGTTTTTAAAAACCCGTTTTTTGATCGAAACCTGTTCAACCAGTTAACCCGACCGAGTCGACCCGGGTTTCAAAAATCACATTGATAGTGAAAGATGTTATACTCTATTTAACAATTTTGAGCGGCTATAAATAACTTTCCTTAATTGTTGAAGTTAATGTATTTTGTAAGAACATATAAGTTGGAGAGTTGGATGGAGTGGTAAGAACATAATCCCTTATACAAGGTGTCACGGGTTCGATTCCCCTCTTTACCAATTCTTCACCTATGCATCACAACCTTTTTAAAATAGCAGCGAGTAAAAGTACTCCTTAAGCTTTTCAATAATTTTTTTAAGCGAGATAATTATGCATCACGCTTTCACTGAGTGAGAAAGTATTTCATTTTATAGCTATGAATAAAGTACTCCTTAAGCTTTTCAATAATTTTTTTAAGCGAAATAATTATCCATCACGATTGCACTGAGTGAGAAAGTATTTCATTTTATAGTTACGAATAAATTTCTAATTTGATAATATACGCGAAAAAGAAAAATCATAAATTAACCTAATAGTGTTTATAAGTAATAAGAAAAATGATAAAATGTTTTTTTGTGGATAAAATGTTTTTTTTTTTCTTTTATTATTATTATTATTATTATTATTAGAAAATCATAGTAATTACAAGAAATTAGTGGGGAGCCGAGATACTATTTGAGCCCCCACTCCTCTAACTATTGCAAAACTAATCTTACTAAAAATATGAGCAGCAGCACGTGCCCCAATGTCTTGAGTCACAGAGATCTTCCGGATCCGTTTCAGTAAAGTCATAAAATCCTTCTCAAGTTCTCCAAAATAAGAGAATGAGAATGGAAGAAACCCATATCCAATATCCGCGCACTTACCCTCATACTTGACGTGCGCTTACGCGTACCACCACCAGACGCCTGGAACAAAATCAACCATGCGGGCTTTGTGTGGGTGATGACCCCGCGGATCGACACATACATCAAGACCTCCATTCCATGAGTAGAGCAACATATCAACTGGACGTAAGGGGTTGTCCCTTTCTCCACTAAGCTCAATATCAACTTCCTTACGAGCTGAAATCCCCGAACGTGAACAAATGTCAATAAGAGTATCACGCACCATGATGTGAATAAAAGTATAAAACATCACTTCATTAGAAAACCAAAAGAATTACAAGAAATTGGTGGGAAGCCGAGACACTAGTTGGGCTCTCACTCCTTTCTGAATACAAAAGCTAAGTCTGTGAAAAATAAAAGCCCCATTCTTGACACTATTCGAGTGGCTAATAGCAACAGTCTTGATACGCGGAAATGTCCAAAGCTTCCGTGTCAAACTCCCCAAATGTAGAGAAGGCAAATGAGATGAACTTGTAGCCATTTTCTTCACATTTGGACACATATTTTTTTTCTCTCCACAAGTTATGTAAGGCCACCCGGGAGCCCACACAGACGCATCAATACCCAAAAAGGAGATATTCCGCCACATCCAAACACGCGCCCTTACCTTGGATCCAGTTGAATAATAGCAGGTCTGCCGACGCAGCTCTTTCCCCGTCTCGAAAGAAACCCCAATGGGGTCTCCTTTTTCACCATAATCCCAACCTTGGAACATATGTCGACAAGAATATCACGCACCAAGTTATGTTCGAATTTCACCCCATTTCACGGAATTGAACTGCATGATCCCCCCATTGGTTCATACGATGCTTGCAGCTCGGGCAGGAGCTACCTTCAGAAAACATAGGTATGGTAAACCTATAACACAATACTGAACGGAATTGTTATTATTATTATTATTTAAGAATAAAAGATGTTAAAAGTAATAAGAAAAATGATGTGAAGAAGATAAGAGGTGTATTTTGGACATAACGTTTAAGGTTATTTAAAAACGATGAGAGTTGTCATGATTTAATACTCGTTTGTCAAATAATAAATATTTTTATCTTTATTTTCGAATACTCTTTTTCAAAAGGGTGAAAGCTGAATATACGTAACAAACTTTTCTCAAATTATCCAATATACGTAACATACTTATTTTAATCTTCACATACGTAATATACTTTCAAATCTTTACCAATATACGTAATATTGACAGGTTACCACTTTAAAAAGTTACAATAATGGTCCCTGCCGTTTGCGTTGGCTTTCACCGTTAGTCCTTTGACATTTTTCACTTAAAAAGTTACGAATAATGGTCCATGGTTTGCTTTGACTTTCACCGCAGTCCTTTGACTTTCATCTTTTTCATACACGTTTATATACACGCTTTAAACATGTTTTACACACGCTTTTATATACATTTTTAAACATTTTTATACACTTTTTAACACGGTTTTATGTACGTTTACACGCTTTTATATAACGCTTTTTAAAAACGCTTTTATATCGGTTTTTACACAATTCTATGCACGCTTATATACACGGTATATATGTTTTTCACACGCTTATACACGTTTTTCTACATGTTTTATACACGTTCTTTACACATTTTTATATACATTTTACACGCTTTATATAACGCTTTTAAAAACATTTTAATATACGCTTTTTACACAATTCTATGCACGCTTATATACGGTTGTATATAATTTCACACGTTTTTATATACGTTTTTTTACATGTTTTTATACACGTTCTTTACACATTTTTATATACATTTTTACATGTTTTATACACATTTTTTACACATTTTTTACACATTTTTATACACGTTTTTTACACTTTTTTATGCACATTTTTATACACGGTTTTATGTACCTTTTTTTGCACGTTTTTATACATATTAAAAACGCTTTTATATAATACACGATTATGCACGCTTTATATAACGATTTATGTGCCTTTTACACGTTTTTATACAAGTTTTTACACGTATTTTACGTTTATATATGCTTTTTACATGAATATGTGCACGTATATTAACAGTTTTATATACGTTTTATACACGCTTTTTACACGTATAAAACATGTATAAAAATGTGTGTGAAAACGTATAAAAATGTGTAAATAACGTATAAAAACGTGTAAAAAATGTATATTTAAATCATGTATAAAACGTGCATAAAATCGTGTAAAAACGATATAAAAACGTGTGTAAAGGTGTATAAAACGCATGTAAAAATCATGTATAAAAATGTGTATGAAACAGATGAAAGTCGAAGGACTAACGGTAAAAGTCAAATCAAACCAAAGGGACAATTATTATAACTTTTTTAAGTGAAAAATGTCAAAGGACTAACGGTGAAAGTCAACGCAAACGGCAGGGACCATTATTGTAACTTTTTAAAGTGGTAACCTGTCAATATTACGTATATTGGTAAAGATTTGAAAGTATATTACGTATGCGGAGATTAAAATAAGTATGTTACGTATATTGGCAAATTTGAGAAAGTTTGTTACGTATATTCAGCCTTCACCCTTTTCAAAATTATATGAAATAGCATTTAGGAGTTGTGAGATACAAACTCACTAAGATGCCCAGAAGAATGTCAAGTAAATAAATTCGTGGTTTCTCTCGCATTTGTAGTTTTCGTTAAATTTAGTGTGTTGAATGCAAACCATTTGTTGCTTTTAGGTTATGTAAACACGTATATCGTTAAAAAAAATGCAAAGCTTTTACTGAATTCGAACGCAAGATGTTTGACCATCTTTGGGAAAAATGCTTATTGTTTTTTGTTTTGGAATGTTATGTATTTATCACACCAAAATACCAGTTCTACATATAGACTCTCTTTGGATTGTTTACCTACTAGGTTTAACCTAGATGCCCGTGGGAATGATGTTCACACCATTCAATTTGTTGCTCGGTTTGTGAGAGGGGCCATTGAAATCACCCGTCACCTATTCATTTTCTCAAGTCACTCGTTTCCCTATTCAAGTAAGGGGAATCAGTTAACCTCTACTTAGCGAAAGTAGTTTCGATGTGGTAGTTCAAACTATGTTTTGGGCTCTTTGGCGTTTAAGAAACCGAGTGTGTTTTGATCTAAAGATTCTTAGGAAAGACAATCTCTTTGACGACGATATCAAGGTTTTCTCGCATACATGGATTGTTAATAGCAATAGATCTCTTAAACCCAAATGGTTTTATTGGATTCGTAAACCACAATCATCTTGTAATTTCTGTAGGGATAACTAACCGTAATCAGAGATAACAAATTAGAGTGACGAACATAAATAATAATCAAAGAAAAATAAGAGAAGATATCACCGATTCAAGAACGTGATCGAGGCACGTGTTTGACACGTTTCCCTTAAAAGCATTCGGTCCATTAGGCGCCTATTTCCCAGTACAACGATCTGGAACAAGATGCGCTGTAATCCGGACATGACCTCCATGCCTGAAATTCTCATTGTATCAAACCATGATTTGTTAATCAAAATGAAACTACACGTTAGTGTGGTATGGAACAGATAGTCGATCATGTGTTGTATGATCTTCTTCCTCCTTGAATTGGAACAACAAGGTTGGTACTTATACTACCAACTAGAAACTTATGGTGTAATGATAACCATTATGTCTCATCAACATGCCTTTAACTCTCATTAAGCCGGTCATTAATCGAGTTAAATGCAATACTTATGACATTATGGACCATTAACCACTTGTTGTTACAACTTTCAAAATTGTAAGCAAGCCATTTCTCCTTTCATTAAGTTCCATTCCAATCCCCGTATTTCGAGACTAAATATCTCATTCACAAGTTTTCCAACAATCCCCCCACATGAATAGATATTGACTCGAAAACACACACATTTCCAATGAAAATCTCAACAGTTGAATCCTGCATAGGATAGGTAGGTGTAACCCTTTGAACCTTCCCTTATGAAATATACTTAGCCTACTACCTCGCCAAGAGAACGCGATGTCTTTGAACTGACCGCTATTTATATAGACGACAATATAAGTTCACACAGACTCTCCCGACATAGTCAAATCCTCATAGTTGTGTTCGTTATGGTCATGAACACTAGCCTGGTTCTGTGAAAGCTTTTAGGAATTAGCCCACACATTTCCCTTCGAAGCGACCCCACTTCTCTCTCACATAGGTGATTCCAATCGAATCATTAAAAGCGATAAGCTTATCCTCATATTTTCATTGTTATAGGAATGAACTAGGAAGTTTACAAACTCCCTTATATGGATGGAGAACTAATTACTCCCTACAGTGACCTCCTCCCTGTTTATACAATTAGGTTGTCCTATTGAACCCATCTTGGGATCTCCAGTCTTTGGGTTAGGTTTTCCTTCATATAAACTTTTCCGGGGCTTTAGTCCCATTCCTCCACACGACTTGCTAACTCACTCTCTGCTTAAGCCTTTTATAAGCGGATCCGCATTGTTATCATTTGACTTCACATTGTCAAAATAATAACTCATGTTGAGAGTAGTTGTCGTATCGAAATTATATGTCTTGACCCACCTTTATACATTGTGATATAAGCTTTGCCAATTCTTTAATGGTTATCACAATGTATACAACTACCATTATAGGCGATGTTGGTGCGTCATCTCATATTAAACGTAGATATTTTGTCTCTTATCCAAATTTATCTATCGCAATAAAATTATATTCCATCGTGGACCTAGCTATATTTTATGTCTAGAAGACATCCTAAATATTGTGGTCATTTCAAGAGTGTATACATAGCCACTCATGATTTGAACTCAAACAGTCATTAATAACATTAATTACCCATCAAATAGTTGTTATGTTTTGCTCTAAACTAAACCATAATTGTGGTTCTCCCAATAATTCATGAGTATTTCAAATGGGTAACACCTCCATCTCTATTTTTTAATAGATGTTGATTGGTGTCATTTGAACTCTAGTCACGGAATCCCCACATTGAACCTATTTCAAGAATCTTGTAGAAAGGGTTCTTCCTTTCAACGTCAATCTCGTTTAAGAGATACTCCTTTGAGTATATGACACGAATAACCTTATTAATTATCATCACACAAGTTTCTAATTTGTGTATACATTCTTTGAATGTTTGACGTTAATTATTTTCCATATCATAATTAACAAATTCCATGTCTAGCATGCTTTAGACCAAGGAATCAAGCATATGAACAGAAGATGCATCATTCTGATTATCATTGCTTCGTCTAATAACATTCTTCTATAAGACAAATTATTTACGAGATCCGGTCACCACCTTAAACCGTAAACGCGTTGGTACTTGTGTAAAGCCTACACATACAACATGTCTTTCATATTCACTTGAGATCATATAAACATATGTAATCCCAATTTTACATGATTATGATCACAAAATATCAACATGTAATCATTCCTCAAAATCAAAATATGTCCGATGTAAGATAATGGACAATAGCTCAGTATGAATGACAATTATACCCATTCAAGTTAGTTACATAAACCAACATAAATTGTCGTTATCAATATGTGTGAGCTTTCTTGACATTTCACTATGTCTTAACGGTTATCGTTAACATTTATGCATATCTTTCACTATGACAAACCGTTAGTAACATGAGTTACAACAAGTCTCGAACTTATTTTTATTTAGAATAACAAATGGTTTGATTATTTGCAACAATATTCACTACTGATTATTTGCAACATCCAAACTCTCTCAATACTCGATACAAAATCAAAATTTGTATATTGTATAGCAAGCCGCACCGAACCAAGCAACACCAAGACTGTTTATGTCCAGCCTTTTAAATTTAATTTTCAAAAGTTTAAATTTCAGCAACCAATATGCCATTTTCTGCATTAAATTCAACAACCAAAAGGCTTATTTCCTGCGAAAAAATAGCACCAAAAAGCTTAAAATTTTAGCAACCAAAAGGCTTATTTCTCAAGTGAAAATCAAGACCAAAAGCTTAAAATTTCAAAGAACAACCGCCATTTTCAGCAACCAAACGGCTTATTTTCTG
Source organism: Chrysanthemum makinoi (assembly GCA_910596185.1). Taxonomy (NCBI): domain Eukaryota; kingdom Viridiplantae; phylum Streptophyta; class Magnoliopsida; order Asterales; family Asteraceae; genus Chrysanthemum; species Chrysanthemum makinoi. The sequence goes on from OU343221.1 coordinate 265,245,532, forward strand.
CATAGAAAATCAGCACCAACAAGCTTAAAATTTCAGCAACAATGCTGCCATTTTCAGCAACCAAACGGCTTATTTTCTGCGTAGAAAATCAGCACCAACAAGCTTAAAAATTTCAGCAAAAACGGCCTATTTTTCTGCGTGAAAAATCAGCACCAAAAGCTTAAAATTTTAACAACAAAGCTGCCATTTTCGGCAACCAAACGGCTTATTTTCTGCATAGAAAATTAACACCAACAAGCTTAAAATTTCAGCAACAAAGCTGCCATTTTCAGCAACCAAACGGCTTATTTTCTGCGTGAAAGTTTTAGAACCAAACAGCCTTTCAAAGGTACTTTTCTCGCAAAATTAACAGAACCAAACAACCAAATTTCTGCATAAAATTCAGAACTAAAATGCAATTTATTTCTCGCATAAAGAAATAGTACCAACGACTTTAGTGGTACTTCTTCGTACAAAATTCAGAAGTGACCAACCAATTTTTTCATAAAATTCAAGACTAATATGCCAATTTTCTCGCATAAAAATCAAGAACTAAAAAGGCTTTTTCAGATAAAAATTCGCAACCAAAGTCCCTTATTCGCACAAAAATCAAAGAATCCAAATCCTATATAGTGACTTTTTCAAATCAGGTTTATATAATTCATCAAAGAATTTTCTGCACATCTTAGTAAACAAACACCTCCGTTTTGCTTTTGAACAGAAAACTGAATAAGGAAAATTATCAACCCACTACAGGTATCAACAACATACAAGCATCTGTACAAGTGATAATTAATTAAACAAGCAACCCAAAACAGAATTCCGCACAATCAAAAGCAAACAAATTTCTTTAATAATTCGCCATGATTCTTTATTTCAGCAAATAAATGATTCACAACTAATGTTAACACAACAAGTAATTATGCATAAAATAACACTCACAAATTGTAAATACTTTTGAAAAAAACAATTTCCATGATATAATTTAAAGAACCTTGGCAAAAAACCAAGATGGAATTCTTGACTGTCAAGGAATAAACTGAACAAAATTTATAAGATAAACTTTGTACAGACACGATTATTTCAAAATATGTTGCAAGTATTGTATCTCTGCTTTCATGATTAAACTAAGGTGAATAATCTGTTTTAAGATTGTAGGGATAACTAACCGTAATCAGAGATAACAAATTAGAGTGACGAACATAAATAATAATCAAAGAAAAATAAGAGAAGATATCACCGATTCAAGAACGTGATCGAGGCACGCGGTTTGACACGCTTCCTTAAAAGCATTCGCCGTCCATTAGGCGTCTATTTCCCAGGGTACAACGATCGGAACAGTACGTTGTACTGCCGGACATGACCTCCATGCCTGAAATTCTCATTGTATCAAACCATGATTCGTTAATCAAAACGAAACTACACGTTAGTGTGGTATGGAACAGATAGTCGATCATGTGTTGTATGATCTTCTTCCTCCTTGAATTGGAACAACAAGGTTGGTACTTATACTACCAACTAGAAACTTATGGTGTAATGATAACCATTATGTCTCATCAACATGCCTTTAACTCTCATTAAGCCGGTCATTAATCGAGTTAAATGCAATACTTATGACATTATGGACCATTAACCACTTGTTGTTACAACTTTCAAAATTGTAAGCAAGCCATTTCTCCTTTCATTAAGTTCCATTCCAATCCCCATATTTCGAGACTAAATATCTCATTCACAAGTTTTCCAACAATTTCACGTTGTAATTTTTTTCTTCTAGCTTCAATTCTTACTAGTTTCTAATAAAATTGCCGTAAGAAAAGAATTAAAAATGTAGATGACTCTCTACATGATCGAATAGATTGTAACTCTACTGGTCTAGAAAATAATTATGTACGAATGCGGATTTGTGGTGGTTAGTTTTGCATTAGAAGGCTAAGCCTTCGTCAGTTTCGTAGAACGAATCCTAACAAACACGAGATCGACGCTAAGTTTCTGTAACACCTATGCATTTATGAATTATGTATAGTCCATCAACGTGTTCAGAACTCTGTTTCGTTCCACAAAGAACAAGAATTGTATTGGGTATGTAAATAATTTATTTATTTCGTAACAAATATATACCACAACAATAAAATTTCCATATACAAAGTCGTTCTTCAATCAAAGAAACTTTAAATCCATAATATATACGAGTCACTAACCACACTAATGATTCAAATTAAAGGAGGCTAAATAGGTTTAATCTTCCGCATCTTATACTTCCCTTCTTTCTTCATCCATTCTTCGAACGCTCTTGCTTCATAAGGTATCCTCAACACCCCATCATTCGAAAGTCCATACTCTTCGGCTGATCTGCATAAGAACTCCACAAAGTCTTCATGACTGAGAGTACTCGTATGAATGATGAAACGTCTTGTTGTTTCATCATTCACACCTACTGAGATTGGAACGTACCCTTTTGGCACTCCAGAGGAGCTTCGTCTTATAAGCTTGCTCAACTTACTTCCCTTTATCCCCATCGTACGTTTTAAGAATCTAAGTACACGAGTTTCCCATCTTTTGCTAGCAAATCGGCTTATATTTATACTCGTAGCAACTTTGGTTCAAGAAGACAAATGCACGTACGAATTTTGTACTTGGATCTTGTTTCGAGTATAACCTTTTTAATTTAGTAGTTTATTATGATTATATCTTTATTAAATTGTGATTGACAAGATGGCATGCCGTGACATCAAAGTTAAGACAAAATTTTGACATTATATATGCATGTTTATATGCATGTAATACTCCAATAAATAGCTAGTGATGTTATATACCTTGTCTTTAGTAAGATATTTTTGTGATAGGAACTAAATATGATTCTTTTTTGTTTTTATATGCATGTAATACTCTAATAAATAGCTATTGATGTTATATACCTTGTCTTTAGTAAGATATTTTTGTGATAGGAACTAAATATGATTCTTTTTTGTTTTGTTTAGACTTGTTTTTGGATAAAAACGTTGTATGAAATATGATGGTACATAGAAAGTACTATCGTATGAATCGAATTCGTTACATACGATGGCCTGCTTATGTCGTACCCTATATGTCGTCTTTGATGGTTTTATTCTAAAAGGGTAATGATTTGCACACTCTCATTTTTTATTGGCACACTCTAATGCGTGCATCAGACAGTTATACTTTAAGCATAATCTGCTTTAACTGCTTGTACATTAGAGTGTCTCAATAAAAATTGAAAGTGTGCAAATCACTTCCCATTCTAAAATGAAATATCCTATAATTGTATTGTTATAAGGCCATCCACAATGCATGACATGACACACGTTCAATGACCTTGTTTCATACGCACAATTCATTGCAAGAACACCACATCACCCGTATATGTAAATGGGGTGTGTCTCTGTACATAGAGTTGATGAATGTCCTTTTAATTGTGTCCTTTTGATTTTGCTTAAGTCGATTTACCTAAGTGATAATGATATAAAGGCTTAAAATATAAGATTAATTTCATATCTAACTAATTCATCAATTGGCACATTACATACACATTTTCTCACACCTAATCTCTATTTTTGATTTTAACACATGTTTTGATCTTCTTGTTTGACATATCTTTAAGCATAAATTTTAGGCATGAGTATTGTTAATACAATTCTGGGCGCTTCTCCTACGAGGATTAGTGTAAGCTAACTCTTCGGAGAATAGATCTTGTATTAAGTGAAATCTTCGACATAGTCGCTAAGAAAACCAACACCGTTAGTCTCACCACCGAACGGGTTCCGCGTGTCAACCTCCTCGGCGTGAGTAAGTGATAGTTTTAGAGAGATGAAGTGAATTCTAGAGAGAGTGTGTGTACATGTTACTTTGAATAGAGGTGAGACCCTATTTATATGGTTGACCTTTCACCGTGTTCTCAAGGTCACGGGTCTTGAGAGTTTACGGGCCAGACGAAGTCACCGCAGAGCTTGTCCGCTTGTTGTGATGGTGATGTTTTTGGGCGGAGTTGTCCCGCTTTTGGGACTCGCAGTTTGCGATACATCCGACCTAGATTCCTTTCCCTTTTACTGCGGCGCGTTGTGTCTTGCTCGGACGCGGCTTCATCGTCCGCTGAATGGTTTAGTGGCCATTCCGGGTATGTATTTGGTCCGCTGACCAACTATGTGGTGCCGGAGTATTACATACTGCGGCTAAGTCCGCCTGACCGTATTGTGCTGGGGGTCATACGTGATCAAGTCCCCCAGTCTAGTTGTGCTTGTTAGTCCGACAAAGCAACCGCTAGACTAAGTTATCTCGTAAACCGGTTGGGTGTATCGTAGGAAGACCTAACCGCCGACCGTGTTCTCCATACGCTGGCAAGGGTGTGCGTTATAACTGTCCCTAGATTCGCGAACCGCCTCACCCGCCGTATTTTCTCGACTGATGGGACGTTTCTGCCGCCCATCTCGTTCGTTGATCCGACCGACCGGCCGTAGTTACGTGCCTGACGCGGGCGTGTTGTTGGCCGCTCGATTGACCCGCCGCTTTTACTTTTGGGAGAGTATAAATACCTCTCTTTTTTACTTTATTGGTTACTGTTGCCATTTCTTCTTCGCAAGAAAAAAAGAAAACGCTTCCAAGTTTTGTGTGCTTCTTCCTACTTTATCGTTAGGTTTTTTCTCCTTCTTTGTAGTTCAATGGCTAAGAAACTCCTAAGTGACTTTACCTGTAAGTTGTCCCAGAAAGATTTGAGTGATTTTTGTTCTAGATATCATATCCCTTCGACTGTTCACCCTCTTCTTCCCTCCCTAACGATACCATAAAGGATGCTCCAGAGGGTAAGATAGGAGTGTACACTAGGTTCTTTGAACTTTGCAATTTTAGGATACCCCTTCATTTACGTGTAGGGTTTGGAATATTTTCAAATTCATCCGTCGTTATCTGCACGCCGCCGCTAGGATTAGTCACTTTGAGATCCGTCTGCTCACGGTGAAACACCCACCGTGCCTTTATTTAGGAAATTTTATTATTCGGGGATGAAGGATGGTTGGATGACCCTAGAGAAGCGTAAGGGTCCCAAGTCCTTGATTGTTCCGGTGTGTTACACCGCTCCTTTGGATTCTGTTAAGAATTGGAAGGAGTTTTCTTTGGGTTGACGCCGACCGTTTTCCCAATAGCAATCTCGTGGAATGAGAAAGTTTCGTGGACCGTGATCCACCTCCCGTCGACGCACGCAGATTGACCTTGAGTTATTGCGTCGTCTTGACACGATCGCGCGCCTCTTTTAAGAAGTTGCCGGAGCCCCTTTGCGTGGTTGGCCTTAGTCGTGCACGATGATACTACGCGCGGCCTACCTTTATGGCTTCAGATACCGAGGGTGGGTTTTCTTTTAGGGTTTGCCGCCTTATTGTCTCTTTTCCTGTCCTCGTTTCTTTTTACTAACTGTGTTTTGATTTGTTGTTCTGAGAGATGTCTTTGTTTGCCTTTATCAATCACCGGATCCATTCGAGGTGACATCCTGAGAGGACTCTTCGAAGGTGAGCGGTCATTAGGATGAGATCCGCCACAGCGTTATCGAGCCTTCCGAGAATGTCATCACCTTAGTCCAAGAGACTATTGTGGATAATGTTGAAGCGGCTAAGGCTAGTAAGGCAACTGGAAGAAAAGGGTTAGAGCGGTTCCTTCCAAGCAACCGGAGAAGAAGAGGCTTACTTACTGTGTCGCAAAAGATGCCGGGTCCATCACGGTATGACATATTATGTTGATTTTTTTTTTTAAATGTGCTCTTGTGATGGAGCTCAAGTGTTATTATGTTATTATGCAGGGGATGCGACCGCGGATCCGCTTTGTGATGGAGCCGCGGACGAGTCCGATTCGACCTATTCCGCAGGAGGTGACCCATATTTCTTCCGAGGCCACCCGACTTTCGTGCTAATCCGATTCTATTTCAAAGACATCCACCCCCCCATCAAGGAGACTTGGATGTAGATATGTCGGTCCTTCCCAGCCACCCCCTCGGTAAAGAAGAGGTGTTGCGGTCGAGTCTCCTCGCCGCAGACCGCCTGTTCACCGTCTCGGCCTCGGATAACGACTTTTACGAGTCTCTATCCGTGGAGATCGGAAGCAAAGAATGTTTATGTTCCCAAGTGGTTGCCTACAAATGACTTCCGGATGAACGATGGTTGGGTCTGCCAAAGCATGCTAGACAACCTTGCTAATCCAGGTTACTTGTCGATGTTACGCAACATGCCGCATGCGGATTTGCTAGAGCAATATAACATTGCCACTATGCAGCAAACTTGTATGTCATCGGAGGTGCGTCTGCGGTTAGAGTTTGAGTTGAATCGCACGAACAGGCGAACAAGAGACTTGAGAGGAGGGATGCAAGGATCGACCCTAAGCGAAAAAGTGCAGAGTTGGAATCTAAAGCTGCGAGGCGGGGTCTCCGTGGAGCTGTTGGTCGACTTGAGTCTGAGTCGAGGAGGTGAAGAGATTTGAGCGCCGCGGGCGCACTGGGAGCATGATTGCTCCTAAGGACGAACAGTTGGCTAAATTGACCGTTGATAATGCCGAGTTGGAGGGAAAGTGGCCGGCCTCACCTCTGTTTGTGAAGAGCTCAAAGGGCGTGTTAAGGATCTTTGGGTTGTGAGGGGAAATTAAAGGAGTGCGAGGAGAGAGTCCGAGTGAATATGATTATCAACTGGACGCTTAGATCAGGATTGGCGGACCTCAATCGTGACTTTGATGAGGACCTATTCCCGAGCACTCTTGTGGCCATTGAAGGTAAGAGGTGGGTCATTGGGCATGGTTTCCGCAGGGCATGGATGGCGTTCAAACAATCTGAGGAACTCAGCACGGTTGGGGATTGTATTAGCAAGGCGATCGGAAGGTTTGAGGCGTGGTTTGGAGGCCGACGCGTGCATGGGTCCAAGGGGGTTAAACTGAGCAAATTAAGGTCTATAATCCACGAGCCAAGGAGGTCTATCGCGAATCGCTGATACGTCTTAGTGATGTCCCTTTCCCACTCCTTGATTCCTTGGAAGCTTGCAAGGATTCTTCATTAGAGTTCCTTATGTCGCAGCTCGTGTTAACAGAGGAGAGGCCGTGTGGCTCGAGAATTTTCTTTTAATCCTCCTGGAGGAGGAAGTTGCCCTTCCCATTACTGCTCCAAACTATTACTAGACGCCAGCGCCATTGCCGCCTATAAGGAGAGAGGCCGCATATGGTAAGAAGTTTGATGTTTGGAACCCAGAGCTTGTTTCAGAGGTTGAGCACCGTGTTACCGCTATCGGAGAGCTTTCCTAGTGATTGTTCGTCGGGACCAACCCCTTCCTCCCGGTCACCGGCCCTACGGGAGGATGAAAAGAAGAGGAAGAAGAAGAACAGTCTGACGATGACATGTTTGACACAAGTGTTCTTGATGGTGTCGGGAATGTTTGAGTTGGTCTCTTGTGGGCGGCATTTAGACTACGCTTTTGCCATCTACTTATGAAGCTTTTTACTTGTTATTTTTGTTAGGGTCGCGATTGCTGCACGCCATTTTGTAATCCGGGTGTACCCTTGTACTTGTAAAAAGTTATGGACTTAATGAAATGTGTTGGTCGATCTGTGCACTTGTTTTTTTTTAGTTGCCGGACTTAGTTATTCCGGCTTTGGGTTTTACCCTTTGCACCTTAGGGATCCGGGGGTATCGAACAATGGACAATGGGTTTGCAATACCACTTACATGCCTGAGTCAATTTTGAGGTTGCTCGTTCTTTGCGCACATCGTCTGTCGCGGTTGTGAGAATCATGCATAAGGTGTAAAACTTAAAAAAAATGATTGCATATGTATTTTGGAAAATTTGTAGAGCGGGCCAGGCATCTACGTTTCATTACTTAAAAAATGTTACAAATAGAAATAAGAAACATGAAAAGTTAAAGTCCCCCTGTTGCCCAGACCTGATCCGTGATCAACTTACAAAAGACGGGGGAAACCTACCTTAGCTTAGATGTAACATTTCTTCAAGTTGCGGACGTTCCATGTCCCTGAGTATCTCCCCATCGCGGCTCGAGTTTGTATGTTCCATTCCCTATTGCCTCCATTACTTCATATGGCCCTTCCCATTTGGGCCCAGACTTTCCGAAGTGTCCTCCGCTCTACCGGCTTCGTTGCCGCGATAGACAAATTCTCCGGTCCGGCCGAAGCCGTACTTTGGCGCTAGTACCCTTCCATCCTTGCTTTGTCGGCGCCTCTTCAATGGCCGCGGCTTCGCTTTTCTTCCAGATGTCCGGACTTAGGCGAAGCTCTGGTCATTGGAGATTTGGTTTATGGCCGCGACATCGGAGACTTGGCATTCCAATTTCTACCGATAACCGCTTCGTGCCATATGTGAGGGAAAATGGGGTTTCGCCGTTGCTTGTTTTGATCATGGTTCTGTGTGCCCAGAGCACATGCGGACCTCTTCCACCCACTATTTGCTTCCCTCCAATCTCGCTTTGATGCCTTCTCCCGGACTTTTGTTCGGCTGACCAGTCCGTTTGCTCTGGATGTTTCACCGATGCAAACCGTTGCTTGATGTTGAGCTTGGCACCGCCTTGAATGGGTTATCGCGAATTGCTTTCCATTGTCCGACACTATTTCCTCAGTCGGGCAGCCAGACTATATTGTCCCAAAGAAATTTCTTCACTTGCCTTCCTGTGATGGAGGCTAAGGGCTTGGCTTCGATCCATTTAGTGAAGTAGTCTATTGCTACAATCATAAACTTTACCTTGCCGGGCCTTTCGGGAAAGGTCCGCAGATGTCTATACCCCACTTGTAAAAGGCCAAGGAGAGGTGATTGGGGTCGATTTTGCTGCGGATGTTTTGTACCGACGGACTTGGCAATCTTCGCACCTCTCAGATAGCTCTCGCGCATCCCCTGCATCGTCGGCCAATAATACCCGGATCTAATTGCTTGGCTACCACCGCCTTGGACCGGAGTGCATGCTACACGACCTTCATGGATTTTCGCAGACGTAGTTGGCTTGAGTGGGGCCTACGACGGAGCCAAGGTTTTAGGAAGGATTTCCGGAACAGATTCCGTCTCGCAATGCTCTCGCCTTGCCTTGATCCGTAGTTTCCTTGCCTTGTTGTCATCCACGCGGTAGCACTTCATCCCTTAGATATTCAACTAGGGGTGTCATCCATGTATCTCCGCTTCTTCCACGAGCCAGACTTCCTTTTCTTCGATGGACTTTTCTTTTAGGATTTCCACAAGGACTGTTTTGTCGTGGACAAAGCTGGTGGATGCAATTTTGCTTAGCGACCGCCGCTTTTTGTTTTGACTGAACCCGCCTCGATGGAGAACGCCGGAACCCTTCAATCAGTGCTTTGGCCTTCGCCAAGTAGCGCACCATGTTTTCCTCCTTTGCTTCGTATGCTCCATTTATCTGGTTTGCCACGAGACGGGAGTCAACATTTGCCGACGTGTCTTTGACCCGCATTCGCTCCAATCCTCGGCCCCGCAATTAGTGCCTCATATTCGGCTTCGTTATTAGATGCCTCGAACTCGAAACGGAGGGCGAGGTGAACTCCTCGCCTCTTCCCGGGATTAAGCCGGCTCGGATCCTTCTATGCACGCGGACCCGTCCGTGAATAGTTTCCACGGCTCGGTATTGTTGCCGGTCCTTTTTCTTGTCGAGTTTCTTCATCCGGGATCTCAGAATGAAGTCCGCTAGAATCGCCCTTTATGGCCGTCCCGGGTCGAAGATGATGTCGTGTTCATCTAGCTCTATTGCCCATCCGACCATTCTTCCACTCTTTCCGTCTTGGTCAAGACCGCTTTAGTGGTTGGTCCGTGATCACCGCTACCGGGTGTTTGGAAATACCGCCGAACTCTGCGGGATGCATATACTTGCGCCAGGACGAGCTTCTCGATTGGAGTATAATTTACCTCCGGTCCTTTTAGGGCGCGGCTGACGAAGTACACTGGCCGTTGCCTTAATTCCCTTTGGCTAACAAGACCGCTGCTTAATCTTGGGACGCTGCCGTACATAATCAATTCTTCCTTTGGCTGTGGGGCTATGATCATTGGTAGGTTAGCGATGTGCTGCTTTATTTCCTTGAATGCTTGCTCCGCCTCCGTTGTCCAATAAAAGTCGCTCTTTTCAATGCACTTCTTCAATGTCTTGAAGAATGGAAGGGACCTCTCCGCTGACTTGGACATGAAACGACCGAGGTCGGCTAGTTTCGCTCGAGACCGCACTTCCTTTTTGGTCGTCGGGGATCTCGAGGGTAGCACGCCGCAGAACTTGTCTGGGCAAGCTCGGATGCCCTCTTTGCTCACCACATGACCGAAACATCCCCTCGCTCCGATGTGCACTTCTTGGGGTTAAGCTTCATGTTGATGTTCCTTAGGGTCCTGAAGGTTTCGCTCATATCCCGAGTACTTCTTCCTCTAATGGCTCTTGATGACTAAATCGTCAACATACACTTCCGATTTCTTCCAACTGTTTCTCAAACGCCTTATCCACGAGCCTTTGGTATGTGGCGCCATCGTTCTTAGACCGAAAGGCATTTTGGTGTAAAGAAGATGCCTTGGTTTGTGGAACCGCTTTTCCTCATCCCCGACCGCCATTTGTATCTGGTGATACCCTTTGTACGCTAAGAAAGCACTTGAACGGATATCCGCAGAGAGGATTCGACTTTCCACGATCCGCAAGGGGTAGCAATCTTTGGGCATGCTTTGTTTAAGTCCTTGAAGTCCACACACATTCTCCTTCCGCCTCTTTTTGACGAGAACGGGATTAGACAACCAATCGTGGTAGTGTACCTCCTTCATGATCCCCGCTGCCACTAGCTTGGTAACATCTTCATTGATTGCTTTGTTTCTTTCTCGCCTGCCCCTCTTCTTTGTCGCATTGTGGTCATAACCGTCCTCGACGTTCGCTTTGTGTTCCGCGATTGTCCGCGGAACCCCATATGTCGGAGGGTCCCCAAGCAAAGATGTCCAAGTTATTCCCGAAGCGTATCGCAGAGACTTTTTCTTCCTCGCCTCCAATGGTGACCGCTGATTATCTCGATTCGCTAAGGTTACATGGTAAATTTCAGCATCCAACGACAACCGCGGATGGCAGTCATATTATAAAGGAAATTTCTAACATCCTGCGCGCTCCACTATCCCGCTGCTGTAGGGAGAAGGAGATCGTACCACCATGACATTCATCCACGCGATCGGCCGCTCTTCGCCTCCCAACGCACTCCAAGAGGATCTGCCCTAACGGCCATGAGAGTTCTCCGCGAAACCCAAGAGCGGTGATGAAGCGGGATTAGTCTTTGCGGATGTCGGGCTTAGCTTGTTGAAGCAATGTTCGATAGAACTTCAAGCGCTTCCATTATCCACGCACATCCTGTGGAATTGTACACCCTTCTACGTCCGCCTTGATTACCGGTGGGTGGTCGCCCCAATATCTCCGGATATGGGGGAAAAGATATTTCCATATTCAAGACCGCGTCCCGACTCCAAAGCTTGGGCCGACCGTTGCTAGGTGTTGACCATGTATATGGCGTGGACTTTGTCTTTGGTCATGTATCCTTCTTTCCGCCTTGGGGCCGCCATTCTTCGCCCCATTCTTGATCTCTTTGACCGGATGCGCCACTGTCCAGATCACCGCCTCTTCTATCTGCTTTTCAACTGATAGCATCGTCCGTGTTGTGCCCTTTTTCTCTCGTGGAAGTCGCAGCGACTTGTCTTTATTCCTAGACTCGACCGGACCGACATTGGCGGGGAGCTGTGAACTTGACCGTATCCATGGCCGGGATTTCTTTTTACGCTTTGGAGGGGGTGAACTGTCCCCTCTTCTTCTTCTCCGCCTTAAGCGGTCTTGAACTCCCCTTTTCTTTCAAAGATCTGGATGTTTTTCTTTCCTCCCTCTTGGTTTTTCCACTGGGAGTGCTTCTTCTTTGACCGGTTGGCCGCTGCCACCTCTCCTCGAGAAATGCTTTCACGACCTTCCATATTTCATCCCGCGACCGGGAATATTGTCATTGAGCCTCCTGATCACCGGGTTTGTTATCCCGTGCATAAAGCCGCATTAATCTCATGCACCTGGGGCCCTTCACATACATGCTTTCGTCTTGAAGCGTTCCACGAATGCTTCGTGGATTCCCCTTCCCGCCGCTTATATGGTGTAATTCAACGGGTCTTTTGTATACTTCTTCTCATTGTAGGAAGTACGAAAGAAAACTCGATCTTAGTTCCTCAAAGTTGTCAATGCTTTCCGGACGCAGCTTCATCAAACCACGGCCAGGCGGTCCAACTGGGTGGAGTTGAACATGTGGCACCAAGTGGCATGGCCCATCTCCACTTTGGCCGCGGTCGGAAGATTTTCGGATGATCCTCCGGATCTCCATCCCGTCATATGTCCGATGTGGGTGGCATTCTTGTTCTGTCCGGGAACTCGAAATTCCGTAGCGACGGGTAAAGGTCAGTGTCGGCCAAGTCATACGGGAGTAGAGGTCGTCATCTTCCGTTTCTTGTTTTCGGGTGGACTTCCAATATCCTCCGCTTTTTCTCGCTTCGGGAGATACTTCTTTGTCCTGCCCTCGACGAGTGTATGTTTCTCTCTCTCCCGACTTCGAGTGGGAAGCATTGCCGTAGTAGTCCTACTTCGTTGGTGTCTATCGGCGAACCTTTTTCCTTCAAGTCCCTGCTTTTTGCTTTTTTGTGTCGCCTACGGAAGTGACATTTGATGCAGTACGGAGAACACGGTTGGTCTTTGGTCTCCGAGTCTCGGGACACATGCGACGCCTTTCCGTCTGGAAGACATCCGTCGCAGCCTTTTTGTTTCCTCCCGGCCTTTCTCTAGAACACCCATTATCTCGACGCTGAACTCGAGAAAACACTCGCGACTTGAATATTCGAAGGATCTCGATCGGGCACTAGGACCGACTTCGCGCCCTTTTAGGTGCCCGCTTTTCGATTATGGCCGAGCATTCCGGCGTGTTCTCGAGATCTTTCATTTCTAGTCTCATCGCCGAAATCTAGACGGGTTTTGACCCTGTAGTTTTTCCGATGGACCTTTTCTCGCCATGAAGGGCAAGATTTGATGGTAGTGCCTTTCAGTAACTCCCTTATTGATGCGCCTGCCGCAAAGATTAGGGCTGTATTGCTCTGTCTTGCACTTTCATTTCCCCGTGTTTCCGACCGTGACGGCTCGTGGACCTGGAAGGGTTCTCTCCGGATTGCTCATTAGAGTTTTTTAAAAAAGGGAAACGCAGCTTGTGTTATCGGGTCCGGATGAAGCCAACTTGTTAATAATACAATTGGGGCTTCCCACGAGGATTAGTGTAAGCTAACTCTTCAGAGAATAGATCTTGTATTAAGTGAAATCTTCGATTGCTAGCTGCTAAGAAAACCAACACCGTTAGTCTCACCACGAAACGAGGTTCCGCGGTCAACCTCCGGCGTGAGAGTAAGTGATAGTTTTAGAGAGATGAAGTGAATTCTAGAGAGAGAGAGTGTGTACATGTTACCGTTTGAATAGAGGTGAGACCCCTATTTATATGGTTGACCTTTCGTCGGTTCTCAAGGTCACGGGTCTTGAGAGCGGCAGTTTGTGACGTAAGTCACCGCAGAGCTTGTCGCTGTTGTGATGGTGATGTTTTGGGGCGATTTGTCCCGCTTCCTTTGGGGACCGCAGTTGCAGAGACATCCACCTAGGAAGATTCCTTTCCTTTACGCGGGCGCGGTTGTGTCCTTGCTCTGACGCTTATCGTCCGCTGAATGGTTTAGTGGCCATTGCTTCGGTATGTATTTGGTCCGCGATCAACTATGTGGGTGCCGAGTATTACATACTTGCTAAGTCCGCGTCGATCTGTATTGGTGCCAGGGGGTCATACGTATCATTTTCCTTAACTAAAAGCTTGACCGAGAGGGTTTTCGAAGATGTATGTAATCAGTGGCGGACATAGCGCAAAAACTAAGATGGTTCCTCTATTAAGTTGTAGTCAAAAAGCTAGCAGCAACAACCATTCAGTAGGTCGGGTCAAGTTGGGTTGGGAGTGTCCAATTTAAAAGAGGCATATGAAAGATGAAAACAAACATTAAAAATTTGTTATAGCTTTTAAATTAAATCTTTTATCCAAAGAAAAATTTCACACCCACAGTCCCACACTACCAATATATATTGTACAGTCTTTTGTAAAGAAACTTGAACTTAAAAGTTAAAACCACTTGGACTGAGCTTCGTAAAACAAATACTACATGAGACAAGTAGAAAATATGACTATAGTAAGAAATATATTAGTATGAAATTAAATATTTAACATCAGTACTAGTAGATTAAAATAGTTAGAGTGAGGTCCAAAATTTCAAAAGTGGTTTATATTGCTGTTTATGTAAATAAAAAGTAGAACAAATTTTAAATTTTATTCTAGAAAGGAATAAAACAAAAATAAAAGAAAATCAAAAGCCAGCATAAGGACCAACACAATAGTCAAATCTGCAAAAGAATATAATTAAAAATGTTTCTTTATCTTTCTCTTTCTTTCATTTTTTCTTTCTTCTCCGACCAGCTTCTTAACTTTCCGGCATACAAAATCTAAGACACCTTAGAGGGGAGGGAGTGGGCATCGGGTAGGGGTCGGTGCCGATCGGTTTGATCGGTAACACCGCCCCGCCCATGTCGGGTAGCGCAAATCGGTGACCACATCGGGCTTGGAAGCCGATTGGTGGGGGGCTCACTTTTTTGAAATTTTGGAACGTTGGGGACTAGCAACGGCTAGTTGGTTTATTTAAAAAAGAAAAAAAAAAATTCCCTTTAAAACCAAATATCCCAAACTCATTTTTTCAAAAAAAAAAAAACACGCACTCATCTCTTAAAAACACAAAATTATGGATCCAAGAAGAGGTAAAAAAAATTCCACCTCGCGTCAAGGTCGGTCTCAACCCGTTCATCCAAGAACCACAACAAACTCCGCTTCCCAAACCAATTTTATTCTCAACCATCTCCTGAATCAATTTTACGCCCACAACCCCGCATCTCCACATCAATATTACCAATATAATATGCCCTCCTCAAATTTAATCAACAACGCTACAACATCACTCCTACAAGCGAAGTTCTCCTCGTCAAAACAATGACGAAGACGCCGAAGTTTGTATCAAACACAACAACCACCAAACGAAGAAGACGAAGATGAGGACGCTGGAGAAATCGATGGTAGGAAGAAAAGCCTTCATGAGGAGGCCCTGAAGTTTGGTCGCCGGCACAAGACGCAGGCTTTGCGAAAGCATGGATTCAAATCTCAATGTAATGTTGTCGGTAATGAACGAAAGTCCGAAGGTTTTGAAACGGTTCTCAAGCATTATAAGGCAACTTTGGGTTCGACCTAACTTTTTCTTTCGTTGAATACAAAGTGGAAAACAATGAACAAGGCCATGGGTATTTCAACTGCTATACGCCCAAGCTGTACAAGCTATACTTTTTATTTTACATAATCTATACTTTATTATTTACTTATTACATTATTTTGTATAAGTTATATTTTTTATTATTTTGTATGTTATGTAGAAACGCAAGGCTAGTGTGGGTGCAACGACTGGACGCATGGTATGTTCTCGGTACGGATTATTATACAATAACAAAAAGACAATTTGCTCATAGCTTATGTGAGGAGGTTGTCGTGAGGTCATGACAAATGGACGGAGCAAGAATGTTTTCAAGATGCTGGCGGTGCGACTAGCAACAAAAAGGAAGTTGGGGAGTATGAATCCAAGCAAAGCAACACCATTCTCATACTTAATGAAGACCCCACCTCCACCTGAATCAAGAAAGATGAAAAGAAGCAAGGCGCATCCTCCTCGCCGGTCTCAGATTAAGTGGATGAAATCAACTCCCACACACAAGAAGCATTACAATATTTGGAAGAAAACGCTTGGTGGATGCGCTACATAAACAATTGTTGGCTACACAACTCGAGGAGGCGAAGTTCAAGAATACACAACGGATCTAAGTTTTTTGGATCAAGATGATCACATTCGCGATCCCGCTATGTTGGAATTCGCTTGCCCAAAAACGCTAACTTCATTTAAACACGGATGGGGTTGCAATTTTTAAGTTGTAATTTCATTTGTTTTTTATTTCAACTTATGTACTGCTTTTTTTAAGTTGCGCTTCAATTTTTAAGTTGTAGTTTTTTAAGTATTATGTAATGTTTTTATTTTTAATGAAATTGGATGCTTTTATTTTAATATTGATGTGATTTTATGTATTAAAAATATATGAAAAAAAAATGGTATGGTAGGTGACCACCTCTCCACTTCGGAAGAGAATTGCTAGTATAGATTTGATAGCTGGAATGAAGTGCTTTTATCGGATGACGCGACGCCTAATTTCGGGTCGCATTAAGTAGTAAGTTAAGACTCCTCCCTCCTTAGCAAATTAAACTACAAGAATCTTTCAAGTACTAAGGTGGTTCCATGTTGGGTAGTGTATTTGATATTTCTAAAGTAGGTCCCATATTTTTTTGCATACGTTTCTAAAGATTTTTGGCGCCTAAGGTGGTTCCCGGCCTCCCGAGCACCACCTGAAACAAGCCTGGGTCCGCCTCTGTCTGTAAATCACATAAATATACCTTTCTTAATATAAAATTTGCGTCAAAGATCCTAAATTTTTGTGAGACGGACCGTGTCCAAAATTTCATCAATACATTTTTTTATAGCTTTGATAAAATACACCCGATAACTCTTAGTATTGGATCTGCCACTAGATTTAACTAACATAAATAGTAAGATAAGCCAATTAGGTAAACTTGGTAAATTTACTAGGTTGTGCGGTATGTATTAGACTATCTTTATCGCTTGGAATTGGCAACCGGTTGGTAGGGCCATATTGTCCTTTTTATTAATATTAAACAAGCAATGCACAAAGTGAATGATGATCCGGTCGTTCCACAACCATGGGTTGCCAACCCATTTCTAGCCACATGTCACATTTTCAATGAATATTTGATATTTATTTTTTCTAAATTTTTTTTATTTGTACCATTATTATTATTACTTTGTATTATTATACAATATAAATGTTTTTTTTAAATAAAAATTATATCAATAATTTTAGTTTTCAATTCTCTATAAATACGGGTCCAATATCAACATATTTTCATACACCTTCTCAATTTTCATTTTTTGTTTCTTAACTTTTTTTACATCTATTATTTCTCTTATGGATTCTAATTATCCAAATTACTTCCCAAACACCCAATATTATGGAGAATATCAAAGTCTTTTAAAGTAAATATTTTATTAAATATATAGTTTATAAAAAAACTTTTAAGTAAATATTTTATTAAATATATAGTTTATAAAAAAACTTTAAGTAATTAAATTGAATATAAATAAATAATATTATATGTTAGGTTGGTTGTTGATAAATGGTAAAAAAAAATATGACATTGTATGTAATGACACAGTAGCTTATGGTGTTAGAAAATAATATTTTTATTAAGGACAGCTACATGGGCCATTGATAAAAATAGTCTTAAAGTTACTTGTGCTAAAGATTGCCAACCTGTAAATGAATTAATCAATCTAATTTGAACAAAACTTCATGACAAAGCTACCATTAGCTTTATAGGGGGCTTTTGAAATTATAAGCCTAAACCCCAGCCTCAAAAATGAGGCTAAAGTTTTTATAAGCCTTAAATATAAGCCCCGTTAGTATCAAATTACTTAATTACTCATAAAATATCTAATATATACATATGTTAATTTAATTATATGTCATTTTTAGTAATCTTATAATAATAAGCTCCAACTTAAATTAATTTGCCAAACAAGTTTATGAAAATAAAAATTTTAGTTTCAGCTTATAATATAAGCCCCATACAAATATACCCATAATCACATAGTTTTTGTTGTAACTTACTCAAGTCTTAAGCCCATTAGTTAGGTCCAATTAAGTTCTTCCATGCTTGCTTCAATGAATCAATCAAGAGCCCTACTGCAACCAACAAGAATGATTTGAAGACCTACTAAGAAAGTAAGAATGTTCATGGAGCACTTTCCCAACATTTTTTTTTTTTTTTTTAAGCAAACCCAACTTGCATTATTACATTAGAATCTTGCATAACAAGTACTATTATCCCCATCTCGATTTAAATATCCATATCGTTACGTCTCAATTTAAATATGTATATTGTAATTTTACTTTGTCATAGTATAAATGTTCACTTTTATATTTCAATCTAAAAAAGATTTTGATAGTATAAATGATAATTTATTGATGCATAATGAAACGATTGTACACTCCTAAAACTATGTCGAATTCAAATTAAACATTTATTTTTAGACAAATAAAAGCATTGAAAATATACCCTACCGAAATGCCTGTGAGAAACGTGGGAAAGCTTCAAAGGTCGTGGATCAAGAGTATCTCAGTTAAATTAAATCAAATACAAGCAGTCAAAGAAATTTTCATCCGGAACAACCTTATCATGAAAACCTAGGACAACAAAAAGTATTGAAACATGCAATCACTCATTCTTTCTTCCAATTTTTAAGATTATAAATGGGTCCCCCTAAACAAACCCATTTATTCCACTATATAAACCCTAATTAATGCATCAATGATTGAATTTACCTTAATTAATGTATCAATGATTGCACTAATAATGAATCATTAAAATACATGACTAAAACACCTTAATTAATGTATCTCTTATATTTATTAATTTAACTTATCCAAATATATATATATATTTATAAAACAAATATATATAAACATAAATTCAAAATAAATATTACAACTTTTTTTATTAAGTAATTTTCATTAACTTTTCAATCACGGAGTGTTACAAAAATTACATTAAGTTAGATCATAACTTTCGTGAGCACCATAATAATACTAAAAATCATTTTGACGACTAACATATTTTGCTTCCCATCCATATGCAATATTGTTTTTATATGTGATCCAAAGTGGATGAGTTAACGGTAAAGGAAAACCTTCTCGTAATGCAACCTTAATATAATGGTCACCATCTACGTGTGCAATCACTATGAACTCATGTGAGTTTGATTGTAAGTGACTAGACCAAAGAGGAAAACTCGTAGTAGAACCTCCATCGTTGGAGAGATTTACAACTACTTTGTTATACTTTTGAAGCAAATTACCAACTCGTTTGTCATTTCCATCCATTGTCCAACAAATCTCACTGGCCCTATAGATTTCAAGTTTATAACCTATCGCTCCAAATATATATTTTGTATTGTTGTTGGCTAGACTCTAACTCGCCCCACCAAATCCTAATCGGCCTCGGACCAATGATCTCGCGAGACCAAGACTCCAGAGCTACGTGATCTAAACCCACAATTTCCATCCGTTCGACATCTTGAAGGCTTAAGAAATAAGGATCGAAACTTTCGGAATTTTTCTACGTAAGTTTTTCTTCCGGGTTCTTCTTCATTTAGATCCGATTAAGCTGGCAATGTAGACGCTTAAATTTCATAAATGAGTATGTCTTGGCGTTCTTCATTTAGATCCGATTAAGTTATGCGTCCGACCAAGTTGGAGAAAATGAACTATGTCTTCTAGGTTGCATATTTGGATCTATCTCGAAAAACCCTCGCATGAAGAACTATGGTTACCATGATCTTGACTTTTTAGGTCAACACGCTTCTTTGTTGTTGTTTCTTCAAGCTTGGCCGCCCACGCTCGATTTTCTTAATCGATGGTTCTTTAATCACGTTTTACTTTGATTAATGATTCAAAAAGCTTTCTTAAGAGATCTCTTTTTAACAACGCTTGACCGCCGTTGAACTTTTCTTGAAACGGTGCAATTTCTTCGCCAACACGATATCTTCATTTTCCACCCGTCAATTACGAAACGCTTAGCGCTCTCCAAAGATATCAATTGAATCCAAGGAATATACCTTCCCCGGCTTCAAGTATCGCTTTGAAAGTATGCAAGCACATGGTAACCTACACCTACAATAAGTCGACAACCACATGTTAAGTAGTCGAACTCAATATCATCCAACCGAAGAAGTTCCTTTACAATCAAATCGTTGTTTTTCATTTTTCTTGGTGGACGCTTCACGTAAACCGGCTCATGCTTTTCGAAAGTGATGGTGGTGACGAATGAATGGTGGTGATGGTGGGCTGTTTAATCGGTGATGGTGGGTTGTTTAATGGGTGGTCGATGTCGCTTAATCGCGGATGATGATGGGTTGTTTCCTATGGTGATGGTAGCTTGTTTTATATAAGATGGTGATAAGGTTATTTAGTTAGTAGTTAATATTGTAATAAATATTTTTAATTTCCTAATATAATAAAAGTAATTGAATAAATGTATGAGTCAAAATTGTTTTGTTCAAAGTTACGCTTAATTTTAAAGACGTAGGTTTGACTTGGGTTTTGATAGTGGATTTAGGGTTTTAATAGTAGGACCCTTATAAATGGGTCATGTGGTTTCAACCCCACTACACACTTGACATTAATTATTATCCTTTAACTATTTCATCAAAGTTTACAACATGCATTAATAATTGTAGCAATCATTATTTACTTTTACTTTTTACATTTATTATTAATTATTTTTAATGTTTAATGTTGATACGCTCTACCTGCATATACTCGTATATTTATATAATACAACGCCACTCATACTTATCTATTTGATTTGCATTTTTTTATTTTAAACGAGAACTAGCTTAAAATTTTACCTATAATTTGTAATATTGAATGCTTTTGTATGAATTGTAGGATCTTGATAGTTTTAAACGGGAACTCCTTCCCACCAAAGCGTTGCTCAAAGTTCAGTTTCGCATTCTCTAGATGAGTGTGGTCATTTTCACCACTTCGAATTGTGGTTATAGTTTGTTATTTATTTATTTTTTTTTTTATTATTTTTTTTAATACAATTCAAATTCAAAAATCAGATTCAAAATGGTTGTGTCTACCAAAAGCTCACTTTGGTGATTCCCCCCACCCTTGTATGGTGTTGCTATAGTTTGTCACAACTATTAGGGTGTATGCTTTCTTTTGGCTTAACTTGTTGCCTCGTGTATTTTGTTTGGCAAGTCGGCTTCGATTTTGCCCATTATGTTCGATGTAACTTGTTGTGTTCAAATTACCTTCATTTGTGAGGTGTGAAATATAATCTATGTTCAAAAAGTTTTTGACATTTTTTAAACATAAGGGCATCTAAAATAAATCAATTTGTTTTAAAAAAATACTAACAAGAGGCTTAAAGGCTGTAGTTAACAAACTATTTTTTTTTAAATAATACCAAGAGCTAAAAACATTCGACTCTTTTTGTTTGTACAACCATTGAATAAAGGGAAAATGATAAAAAAAAATGCATCAAAGTTGCCACGCTTCCTTTTTCAAGCATCAAACTTTTTAGGTAGTATTAGACTTGCCTAATTTTTGTGACACAAAATCACACTTATAGTGTAATTAACCTTCTTAATCCCACTAAACCCGTTTAAAGTGTGATTTTATATCACAAAAGGAAAATTAGGCAAGTTTAGCGCTACTATAAAAAAAAAACGATCGCTTTGCCACCTTTTCTTTCTCGGGCATCGAACTTTTTTATACGCTTTACACGCCTTAAGTCCGCTTTTTGTCCGCTTCTCAGATTTTAATAAAGCGCTTTTTAAACGTTGCATGTTTTTACCATTTTATGCTTTTTGCACGTTGTCAATTTTTTACGCTTTTTGTCCGCTTACACGCTGCCCGAGTAACTGAAAGCTCCGTTTTTACACGCCAATCGCTTTTTACGCTTTTGCCATCGCCGTCTGCTTACGCTTTTGTCCGCTTTTACGCCGCCAAAGCCACGCTTTCACCGTTTTACGATTTTGTCCTTACACGATGCGCTTACGCCACCATTATTTGCCAATTTTTTGCACGCTGCAGCAGCTTTTTACGCTTGTCTTTTGACGCTACGCCCGGCGCAACCGTTTAGCCGCGCATCAAGGCCCCGCTTTTATCGCTTCCGTTTTTACACGTTTCATCCGCTTTGTTCGCTTTATCCGGGCGTACACGCCCGTTTTTTACGCTAAACTTTACACGTTTCCGCCAAGTTCTTTTATTTGTTGTCCGTTTTTACATGGTTTCATCCATTTTTTTACGTTTTCGTAAAAAACGGACGAAAACATGTAAAACGGTCAAAAAAGTAAAAAAAAAAGTCGAAGAAAACGTGCAAAAACGGACAAAAACGTGTAAAAATGGACAAAAACATTTTAAAATCGGACAACAACGATAAAATCAATTTAAAAGGTTAAAATGGACGGATACGCAGTAAAACGAACAAAACGGACTAAAACGGGTAAAACATAAAAACCGACTAAAACAAGAAAAACAGCTAAAACGAAAAAAACGAACGAAAACGCAGGTGAAAACGGCAAAAACGAACAAAAACAGACGAAAACGCAAAATGCATACAAAACGTAAAAATAAAACGGACGTAAAACGGTAAAAAGGACAAAACTTAAAAAACGAACTAAAACGTTAAAAATCGACTAAAAACTTAAAACCTATAAAAAGTCTAAAACCACAAAAACGAAAAAAATCGCTTCAATTTAAAACGCGGCAAAAACGTGAAAAAACGGACTAAAACGCGTAAAACGAAAAGCGGACGAAACGTGAAAATGGAGAAACGAAAAATCCATCAAAACGTATAAAACCGATGAAAACGTAAAAAAATGAACGAAAACATAAAAAAATGGACGGAAACGTGTAAAAACGGACAAAAACGTACAATAACTAACGAAAACGTGTAAAAACGGATAAAAACATAAAAAACCGGACGAAAACTTTCAAAAACGGACAAAAACGTAAAGTAGCACTAAACTTGCCTAATTTTCCTATAGTAGCACTAAACTTGCCTAATTTTCCTTTTGTGACACAACGATGCTGAATGATTCAGTTTTGCTGAGTGATTATGATTCTGAATGAAAATGATTGTTTGGTAACCATTTCTAAAATGATAGAAGAAAATTACCATTGTGACTTTTTGTATGATTTACTACTACGTACCAAATAAAATAAATCTTAATTAATGGTATAACTTAATAAAGCAAAATAATATAATTCAAATAGGCTTTTTAAAACATGCTACTCTACTATAATCAAATATAGTAAAATTATATGATGGGGTGGTTATCGACGGCATATGCTTTTTATTGTGACCCCCTAGTTTTTGTTTTATTTTTTTATTTTTTATTTTTTTTATTTTATAATTTTGTTTATATCAAAAGCTATAAACCTCAAAAATGGAACTCAGAAATATAAAAGTTTAATAAGCCAAACGCTTAAAACTGCCGAAATACCTAATGTAAACCGACAAAAAAACTGCGTTGTACTGAAAAAATGGGTACAAAGGGAATATTCCCTATGAATGTGACTCTATAGGGAGGGTTCCAATAGTGTATCCCTATATGATAGACGTTTGAAAATAATATTATCTTTTGTGTTTATTTGACTAATAATTACTAGTCTTACAAGGTGAATAGATGGAAGGAATACTCATTAATGTTAGAAGGTAGGAGAGTGCAAAATGTATCAATATTTAATTATTTATCCACTGAATGGAGGACAACCTTTCACACCGCCCATGCAGACGGAATTGAACGAGTCAGTGTCTATTTTTTTCGTACCAAACAACGATGCTACTGACCGATTAGGATATGCAAGCTTAATCCTCCTATTAAGTGGCTATCAAACACCTCCAAAATCACACTTAAAACGGGTTTAGTGGGATTAAGAAGGTTAATTACACTATAAGTGTGATTTTGTGTCACAAAAGGAAAATTTGGCAAGTTTAGTGCTACTATAGGAAAAAAAAAGTTTGATGCCCAGAAAAGAAAAACGTGACAACTTTGATGATTTTTTTTATCATTTCCCCTTGAATAAATTACATATGTTTTCAAGAAACTAAATGAACTTATAACTAATTTATAGTGATTTTGTTTAGACAATGCATTATTTATTAAATAAAAGGTGAATAGTTTGTTGTTAACCACAACCACACAATCCAAAATAAATACTCTTTTTGTTCCAAAATAAATACTAAAAAAAGATTAGAAGACCTAAAACTCATTACTAATTTTGTGTCTTACTTATTTGTCATTAGCTTATTGAGTTGTGAAGAAGTAAAAGCACGAATAAATTAATGCACACATATTTAGGCATTAAATTAAGCATAAAATTTACGTCTCCAAATCATTTTTCATAAATATTAATGTTTTTATTATGAAATGTCTCAAAATAATTGTCCACCTTCTACGATCTTAAAACTTTGTGCACATTCATTTAGAGAAATGGTAATTACAAAATTTCAGGCCCATTTCATCACAACAAAACATATAGTAGAATATTTTTGGTAAATTGCAAATTATGTCCCTAACTGTTAGGATTTAGAAAATCCAATACTTAAAGTGTCGGTCACCTTAAGTATATATACTCGTTAGAAAGCTCGTAGTCGTGGTCATTTAGTGTTAGTAAGTAGTTCGTTAAGTAACACCGTGGAGGACGCACGGGTCTTTACCCACTATATGCCTGATCCACAGCCAAAAGGTGGCGTCTCATGTTTGTACCTATAAATACCCTTTGCCTTCCAAGACAAAGGGTTTGAGCTTTCATAATTCATTTTTCTTTGTCTCACTAAAGTTCCCATTCTCTCCCACTTTCTCTTTCTAAAACTATAAACCATACGCCTAGTATTATGCTTATGATGTTATTGTGAAAACCAAGATGTTACAATTGGTTTCAGAGCCATGGTTTGATCATCCATCTTTCATGTTCTTGGTTTTATAGTTATAGTTGGGTTAAAAGTTTGGTTATACGCGTGGGTTTATGTTATTCGCATGGGTTTTAAACGTATACTCTTGATGAGCTTAAAGCTTAAAGCTTTAGATTTTACACTTGAAAACTCAAGATTCTTATGGGTTAAGGTTTATTGAGTGTTAAAATTTCAGTTTCTTGCAAAAAGTTTTAAACTTTACGTGTTTTTATAAGCTTTTAAGCTTGGTTTGGTTCGGGTGTACTATCCTACGCGTAAGAGTAAAAAGTGTTTGGTTCATCAAGTCTTAAACTTTATTGTTGTTTTGGTATTTTTGATGTTGTTTCATCATTTTAATATGGTTAACTAAACGGTGTTGGGCATAAAAATCCGTGTTGGTGATTTTGGTATTTCCTGCGCATAAGAAATCCCTAATTCTAAGCATAAGGTGTTATTCACGGATCTTCGAACTGTTATTTACTCGTTTTCTTTGCTTGATAAGCCTCAAAACACTTCGACTTGTGGATATCTTTTGCACCGCATAAGTGTAAAGTATTTGTGGTAAACCCTAGTTTTACGCATAAGCCTAAAAGCTTACGAGTAAACTCTTTACGCGATAAGATCATCTTATCAAGGTAACTTTATGCATAAGGTTTCTACTACTACTAGCCTTTATTCTACGCCAGAAGATTAAGTTTCACCTAAAGTATACGCGTAAGATTATCAGTCTACGCGTAAGCTATATTTAAGCCATTGTCTACGCGTAAGATATCTGTCTACGCTTAAGCTTGGGTTCCTTCGTGATACTTTTGACGGTTTTATTTTGATTTAGTAAAATCCTGTGAAAGAAGTTATTTCCAGGTTGAATCAAAGAATTATAAAATTCCGTGAAAGAAATCATGTCTACAATCATCTCTTATGTTGCTGATGACGTTCAAGCTGCAGGATCCGACACTCGTCCTCCCATGCTTGATAGAACAGATTATGATTCGTGGGCTCAAAGAATCAGATTGTATTGCTTAGGAAAAGAGAATGGGGTCAACATCCTTAAGTCAATTGATGAAGGACCATATCAAAGTGGAACAACAAGAGATATCCTTGAAACCGCAGCTGATGGTTCTGTTGTATTGGGATTGGATAGACCAAAGATGTATGATGAGCTTGATGATAAGGAGAAGAAGAGATACGATACGAAATCGGCTTCAAACATTGTACTCCAAGGTTTACCTAAGGACATTTACAAACCGATCAATTACAACACTCAAGCTAAGGGGTTTGGGATAATGTTAAGATGCTTCTATCTGGTTCGTGAATCGACTAAGGAAGATAGGAGTCTCAATTGTATGATGACTTTGAGAACTTCAAAATGATACCGTGGGAAAGTGTGATCAATATTATGTCAGATTCCACAAGCTTGTGAATGATATGAGGAATATCAAAATGACAATGCCAAATATCCAGATTAATTCAAAGTTTGTGAACAACATGAATCCCGAATTGCACAAATTTGTCACTGTAGTCAAACGTAACAAAGGATTGAGGAACACCAATTATGAGCAACTTTATGCTTATTTGCTTCAAAATGAGAAACATGCTGCATTTGAGAGAATGATCATGGAAAAGTTCAAGACCAATGCTGGAGATGCAAGCTCTTCAAACGATTCAACTGCATTCTACAAGAATGTAGGAATTACTACCAAAGCATCACAAGTCATACCTACTGGAAATGGTAACCACAAACTCATTCCGATCCAGGGTATAAGCCTCCTGATTCAGACGCATTCATGGAACACCTTGTCAATCAACTGGCTCTAATGGTTAAGCAAAACTTGAATTTCACCCCACACACTAACAACCACCTCAAAACTGCATCAAATCTTCACAATCATGCTACGTTGAAAGAAGGAAAGATAGTGGTGCAAAACATGGAAGCATGAATGCATACCCTCCACACAATGAACAGGGGAATGTAGGTGCTGGTTATGGGAATACTGGTGTTTGTAGTGTATATGTGGGTAATCAGAATCTTGGAAGGAACATGGCTGTGGTTAAGGAAAGC
Organism: Chrysanthemum makinoi; assembly: GCA_910596185.1. Classification (NCBI taxonomy): domain Eukaryota; kingdom Viridiplantae; phylum Streptophyta; class Magnoliopsida; order Asterales; family Asteraceae; genus Chrysanthemum; species Chrysanthemum makinoi. The sequence continues at coordinate 265,272,294 of OU343221.1, forward strand.
CTATCAAGTGTTACAACTGTGGTGGAGAATGGCATATAGCTAGGAACTGCACTCAATCAAAATGTCCTCAAAATGCAGAATACTTCAGGGACAAGATGTTACTTGTGCAAGCACAAGATAATGGGGCAGTGTTGGACGAGGAAGAGTTATTGTTTCTTGTTGAGGGAAATGCCAAAACTTATGATGTTGATGTGGACGACCAACCAATGCATGGTGTGACTCAGAAAAATCCCAACGCCTTTCAAGTTGCAGACTGTGATGCATTTGACTCAGACGTTGACGATGAACCATATGCACAAACTATCTTTATGGCTAATATCTCTCCAATGGTCTCTTCACCTCAACAAGCTAGTCCCTCCAAAGAATCCATCATATCAGAGGTACTTAAACTATATGATGTGGTTGATGAGCAAAAGATTCACCATAAAGTACAATCTACTGAAGTCGTTGAATCAAATATTGAAAATATGGGAAATAGCAATGTTGTCCCATATGATCAATATGTGAAGCAAGATGAAAGTGTCATTGTACCAAGTGATGAATTTTTTGCTGTTAACAATGAATGCATATGTGATGAATACTCTGCATATGTGCCTGATGACTCCTTGACCACTGAACTCAATACCTATAAGGATCAAGTTGCCATATATGAACCTCGTACTAAGTTTGAACTAACCACTCATGAAAGGTGAGATGGATATCCAAATGCGTATTAACTTATTAGAAAAAGTAATTTTAGGGAAGAAATATTAAAACAATAGTTAAATTCCTTACAAGAAAAGCTTAATAAAATCAATAAGCAAAAACAAGAACTTCAAGAAAATGTGAAAGTGCTTAAGGTGGAATTAATGCTAAGGAATCAAAACTTTTAAATGAATTTTCCAACCTAAAAACTTTGAAGAACAAACTTGAAAACAAGTTGTATGCACAAGGAAACACCCTTCAGACCGCCACATGATCACTAAGCATAGAGTCTTGCTTATAAGCATAGTATTCCCCTCATAGAGGAACCCAATCCTGAGTATGGAAAAATAGCAAAGGCTGCTCAAAAGGTAGTATATGATGGAAATGAGATTCTTAAGCCTAGAAAAATGCCATCATGTATAGAGTGCACTGAAGAAGATAGAGAATTAGAAGAACTCTCTAGGGAGAAAATGGAAAAGAAATTAAAAGATCCTTGGTGTATAAAGTAAAATATAACTTTTAAATCCCATGATTACACTAAGGAAAATTGGATTTCCTTGAACAAGTTTAAACCTCAGACTCAACTAACCCCTGAACAAGTGTTTTGGAAGAAAGATATGGAAAAGCAAAAATCATGAACTTGTGAAAAGAATCCTCCCCTTAGGAAATTGCTCTCAGCTACGTATCCACCCAATACACCAATGCATTTAGTACCTAGAACTCTTCCCACTCAAAGCAAAACCTTAATCAGCTTATATGTAGTTTACCAACTATTTGTTGATTTTGAGAAAACATGTAAGAAAAAGAATCACACCTACGGGATAACTAAGGGGAAAGGGTTTTGAGCAAACTAAAGAATGTTACTTAACTGAGGTCATGCCTTTCTTTAAACAATTAAAAGGACAATTTGAAAGTCTTCAAAAGCATTGATACGAGATTAAAGAAATGGAAAAGATGTTTAATGAAATGGAAAACAAGGTCGTAGATGAATGAACGTGAGCTTAAGAGTAATGAGATTGGAAAAGAATCTTCACATTCTAAATGATAATTTGATTTCAAGATGTATTGCTCAAGATATATTCTACACTCTACTTAATTACTCCATTATTGCCTCTCAATTTCATGAAATATCAATTGCATTGAAAGTTTCCCATGATCGTGTCATTGAGCTTGAAAAGACAAATTCAAAATTGCATGATAAAATTGAACAGGATGATCATGATAACTTGGTCAAACATTATTCTAAATTGGAAGTTGAACATCTTGCTTTGCAATTAAAAATATCAACACCAAAAGAAAATGTTAAAACCTCGATGTCAAGACATCCTCGATGCTCTTGAGTTTGATGTATTTTTGAAATTAGCAAATGTAATGAACAAATTGCTCATTGAACACGATCAAAAGATTGAAAGCCCAAATTTCACAACCTAAAAGTGAAAAGAATGATGTGACTGCCCTGTGATGCCTCCTCCTTTAGATTCTCGTAATTTCCAACTTCAAAACATAATTGATAACTTGCAAAAGGAAAATGATTGTTTTAAAGTTGAAATTTCAAAGGTTAATGATCAAAACAAAGAGTTATGTGATTCATTCAAAATAATCATGACAAACACATTGAAAAGATAACATCTTTAATCGATATTGAGAATCGAAGTTTGAGGTGAAAGGAAAATTGCCAATCCCTAATTGCAAATATTCTGTTCCAAAGGTTTCGCTTGATAAGTATGCTATTGATATGTTGTATATTCCCCCTCCTCTTAAGAATAATGAATTTGCACATAAAGCATATCTATCATACCTTAAGGATAGTTTAAAGGGTCTCCGTGAGATGGTTGAAGATGAAAGAATAGAAAAACCTTTTGATAGTGCAATCACCTATGCCTGCATGGATGCCAAACAGTCTCAGGAACTCTTAGAATAGGTAATTGTCACAAGTCCGATGTTACACCCCGTGAACGACACGACTTAAAATCATTGAAATTTAAACTTTTACGCATAAACGACTTGACTTAAAACTGACCCGTTGTTGCTAATCGTTAAACTGATATAATTCTGTAACAAACTGACCCTTGAAAGTATTTTTACATGAAACTAGACTCAATTACCTTCGAAATGACGGGTGGCACGACCCGTGACGACTTACGATTAAAAAGATATGATTTTTTAGAAAACTGACTTCGACTAGTTCTCCAACTAGTTCTCCAAACTAGTTCTCCACTAGTTCTCCAACTAGTTCTCCAAATATTTTAACAACTTTACAAACACTTAACCATATAAATTGTTTTTCCAAACATTCTTGACACGTTTGACCCAAAATGGGTTAAAATATACCTTGTCCCAAACACCCCTTTTTCTGCATATCCCTTTTATATACTTTTGACCCATATTCCGGAAAATGACTTTTATAACATGACATAACACCAAAACTTCCAGAAATCATTAGGTCATTATAAATATCAAATATATGCATAAACTTGGTCATAATGACCCACGGAAACATGCTTTACAAAGTGACGGGTATTATGCCAAATTACCCGTTTTGACCCGTTTGCATACACCACTTAAACATAACTCTTTGACATACATTAAAACCTATAAAATGACTTTTAAAACATTTCAAAGACTTGACACTATAAACATTAAACCTTTTATGACTCTCGGGGACTTGACTTCGGTACATCTACCTAGCTTCTAACTTTCTTACTACCTTCCCATTCTTCACAACTAATCCATGGTTTAGCCATGCTCCAAAGAACAAACCTTAGCATCTTCAATACAAGAAAACCTACAAAATGAAGTCAACTATAACGTAAGCGAAAACGCTTAATAAGTAATTGGCTAATACATGCTAAGGCTTCCATTATCAAATATGCATCACAAAGCATCTCTATAACACACAAGCTATAACACATTTAACACATAAAGCACACAACACATACCTTAATCTTATCATGATCCAACAAACTCTAAAACATGCATTTAACCAATCTTCAAGTCACAATTATAACAATCATAATCACATTATTTAATAACTTCCACATTAAGCACATAGTAACCGAATTACTTACCTTAGCATCCAAGCTAAGCAATTATAACAACATCATCATCTTCATCATCCATAGCTAACATCTTAGTTATATAATTAACATGCACTTAGTACATAATCAAATAATTATAACCATGGCTAACATAACCAACCTCTGATCATCATATAATCATATCTTGATTATATGATGATCCAACCAATAAATTACCCAACTTTGACCCATAATAAAATTACCTTGTATTTACTATAACTCTTTTAATCAACCAAATGATCATAACATGATCTCATCCAAAATTACTCATTTTGCCTTCAATTAAATTAAAGGGGCTTCACCCCATAGTACTATAACACCTTAATTTAAGTTTAAAACCATAATTACCCAAAACCCCCAAATTGGGTGATGAACCCTAATTTACAAATTACAATTAATACATCATTTGAATACTTACTTGTATAAGGAGTAACATTAAGGCTCCAATACTTGATATAACACCTTAATCCATCATCAAATTGGTCTCAAGACCATCTACTCTTTTTCCCTCCAATTTCACACGACCCACACCACACATACTTATTATTTCTGGATAAAAATGAAGGATGTGGACTTATCCAGAATTATGTAGGTGGTAACTTTGGCCATTTGTTATAAATGGTCCCTCAAGTTTTATTATTTCTATATTGGCCACCAATACTTCTATAACATATTTACAAAATTGCAACTTAGGTCCCCCTTCTTTCTATAACTATAACATAACATGTGTTAACTATTAGTTTGACTATCGGGTTGACTAGTCAATTTAACATTCGGTGACTAACCAATCACGTTAAACCTTGGTCAATTTCATCTAAGGTGGGGCCTATTTGTATCCGGGATACGGGTCTAACAATTCTACCCCCTTATTTAGATTGTGTCCTCGAAATCTCTCGTCTATTACTATCCAAAACTAAGTCTCATTCTACATATACAAAATCATACACACTGCGTTTCAATGACCTACGTGATCTTGCAACTCTAAACATATTATAACCCGCTTATCACGCTTGATCCATTCTAGCTCTCGCTTTATTTCTATAATCAAACGGTTCGTGCTAATGTCATTATGTCACATAAGACATAAATATCCACTACTAAACATGTCCATAACTAACTCGCTTAGCATTTGACCACATATTTGGTCACTTACGTACCACTTTGACTTTACATAAGTCAAATCTAGTCAATGCTTTTTGGTAATGTACTATCATCATTCTACAATCTCCTCAATATTCTTACTATAGCATTTTATGTATCGTTACAACTTTCTCACAATTCATAAATTTTACGACCACCATGGTCCTTTTCCATTTTATACATGCCCTCACGGCACACTATAACCTTATCTCAACTCTTAATTTATTCAATTTATGACTTCCGTAGTCATTTCTCATATTACTTTTCTTTAGACACTTTCGCCAAGGACGATAAGTCACTCGGAAAATTCAAGTAATTAACTCTATAACATCAAGCTTTAAATCATATCACCACCTTTTTCATAAAGGTGCTAACACTATCTAGCTCTTATCACGCTTATCACTTGCCTCAAGGCACATCTAGCTCTATCTTCAATTTATAAAATAACTTTCGCTTTAGACATCTATTTTAAGGTTTTACACATAACCTCACTACTATCATAAACTCGCTTTCTCATTTCTTATAATATTTAACTTATTTTAAATCTTCTCTTTCTCATTTCTTAACTATACTCATGTCATATCGGATACACATAAGCCCACTCATTTATACTTCCTCATTTACATGGAAAGGCGTCCCAAACGATGTAAATCAAGAAATATAAACTTATGGTTCGGTGATTCACAATTTCACTATTTAAATGAAAAGGCGTCCCAATCCATTCAAATAATGAAGTTATAAATCATCCTACTTATCCACACCCGATACAACACTCATACTTACTCACTATCCATCTTTTCTAGCCTTGGATACAATCTCAATAAACTTTTATACATGCAATGAAGGCAAGCTAAATAACATGCCATGATAGGCAAGCTAACAACCATGCCCTGAAAGGCAAGCTATACCACCATGCCATAAAGGCAAGCTATCAATCATGCCATAAGGAAAGCTAACATCCATGCCACATAGGCAAGCTAACAACCATGCCATATAGGCAAGCTATAACATCATGCCTTAAAGGCAAGCTATAACACTATGCCATAAAGGCAAGCTATCAACCATGCCAAAAAGGTAAGCTAGGCCATCCCGAAGGACACCATAACTAGAGCATTGGATCCAAGCTATCTATATCTTATCATCTTTACTCACTTATCATGTTTTACATGTAATATGATCTTATCACATCATAACTATGCACTTTAACTTTTCTCATCTCTTTTATTAAGCATGAAAGCAACCATGCTTCTACTATTTACTCACTATCACATCACTTCTTTGTTTCAATATAACTACCACAATCAAACTTTATCTTATCTTTCTGTGCATCAAATTATAAGAATACTTCACTATCATATCATACTTCATTATCTTTTTTTGTTTCATCTCAAGCTTTCTCAAATATTATACTTCTATACATCATGCTATCAATCACATACATGTGAAACTTAGACACGTAACAAACTACTATAGACTTATTATCACACATGCTTTCACATAACAATACTTAACACTTAACCGATAAGTGTTATAACATTCTTAACGCATTCAATCATATAGTCTATGGCTCTTACCTCATACTTTAAAATACGAATCGATGTCTAAGTTACTTACTCATCTCAATTCTACCATAAACACTAACTTTACCTTAAAAGTAAGGCACCAATACACTTCACATATCTACAAACTTATATCACACGCAACTATCAGTGGTTTAAGTCTAGGCAACCCTATAGTGGCAACCTAATTCCCTTAAACCGAAGCTCTAATACCAAGTTGTTACACCCTGTGAACGACACGACTTAAAATCATTGAAATTTAAACTTTTACGCAGAAACGACTTGACTTAAAATTGACCCGCTGTTGCTAATCGTTAAACTGATATAATTCTGAAACAAAATGACCCTTGAAAGTATTTTTACATGAAACTAGAATCAATTACCTTTGAAATGACGGGTGGCACGACCCGTGACGACTTACGGTTAAAAAGATATGATTTTTTAGAAAACTGACTTCGACTAGTTCTCCAACTAGTTCTCCACTAGTTCTCCAAACTAGTTCTCCACTAGTTCTCCAATTATTTTAACCACTTTACAAACACTTAACCATATACATTGTTTTTCCAAACATTCTTGACCCGTTTGACCCAAAATGGGTTAAAATATACCTTGTCCCAAACACCCCTTTTTCTGCATATCCCTTTTTCATACTTTTGACCCATATTCCGGAAAATGACTTCTATAACATGACATAACACCAAAACTTCCAGAAATCATTAGGTCATTATAAATATCAAATATATCCATAAACTTGGTCATAATGACCCACGGAAACGTGCTTTACAAAGTGACGGGTATTATGCCAAATTACCCGTCCCGCTTGCATACACCACTTAAACTTAACTCTTTAACATACATTAAAACCTGTAAAATGACTTTTAAAACATTTCAAAGACTTGACACCATAAACATTAAACCTTTTATGACTCTCGGGGGACAACTTTGACTTCGAGCTCGGTACATCTACCTAGCTCCTAACTTTCTTACTACCTTCCCATTCTTCACAACTAATCCATGGTTTAGCCATGCTCCAAAGAACAAACCTTAGCATCTTCAATACAAGAGAACCTACAAAATGAAGTCAACTATAACGTAAGCGAAAACGCTTAATAAATAATTGGCTAATATATGCTAAGGCTTCCATTATCAAATATGCATCACAAAGCATCTCTATAACACACAAGCTATAACACATTTAACACATAAAGCACACAACACATACCTTAATCTTATCATGATCCAACAAACTCTAAAACATGCATTTAACCAATCTTCAAGTCACAACTATAACAATCATAATCACATCATTTAATAACTTCGACATTAAGCACATAGTAACCGAATTACTTACCTTAGCATCCAAGCTAAGCAATTATAACAACATCATCATCTTCATCATCTATATCCCTCATCATCCATAGCTAACATCTTAGTTACATAATTAATATGCACTTAGTACATAATCAAATAATTATAACCATGGCTAACATAACCAACCTCTGATCATCATATAATCATATCTTGATTATATGATGATCCAACCAATAAATTACCCAACTTTGACCCATAATAAAATTACCCCGTATTTACTATAACTCTTTTAATCAACCAAATGATCATAACATGATCACATCCAAAATTACTCATTTTGCCTTCAATTAAATTAAAGGGGCTTCACCCCATAGTACTATAACACCTTTATTTAAGTTTAAAACCATAATTACCCAAAACCCCCAAATTGGGTGATGAACCCTGATTTACAAATTATAATTAATACATAAGTTGGATACTTACTTGTATAAGGAGTAACATTAAGGCTCCAATACTTGATATAACACCTTAATCCATCATCAAATTGGTCTCAAGACCATCTACTCTTTTTCCCTCCAATTTCATTCACGACCCACACCACACATACTTATTATTTCTGGATAAAATTGAAGGATGTGGACTTATCCAGAATTATGTAGGTGCTAACTTTGGCCGTTTGACGTAAATGGTCCCTCAAGTTTCATTATTTCTATATTGGCCACCAATACTTCTATAACATATTTACAAAATTGCAACTTAGGTCCCCCTTCTTTATATAACTATAACATAACATGTGTTAACTATTAGTTTGACTATCGGGTTGACTAGTCTATTTAACATTCGTTGACTAACCAATCACGTTAAACCTTGGTCAATTTCATCTAAGGTGGGGCCTATTTGTATCCGGGATACGGGTCTAACATCCGAAACCTAGTAATAGGCGAGATAGAATAGTTGCACCAAGTTCTATGCCTAAAGTTAAGAATGTGACTTCTGATATACCTCATAATGCATCAGATCCCAGCACTTCTAGACCACTAATGCAAAGAGTAGTATCACCAACTAATATTCCCGTCGTTCCTTTCTACGAGTAATCAGAACACTAATGTTAGTGGTCAAGCCTCTCGCAATACAATGCTAGATAGACCATGCAGCCAAGAGCGCTGAAGAGAAGAAAGTATAAGAACACCCTAGGAAGAATAAGTTTGAGCTGAATAAAACGAATCGTGTTGATTTTAGTATTAGCTATAAGCATATGTAGTTAATTCAATTCTCTACTCGTTTGCAAAACATGTAAGAAATGTTTGGTTTCTGGTCTTAATCATGAATGTGTTGTGAATGAGGTAAATAATGATGTCAATCCTTCAGTCAATATTATTAAAAATGTTAAACAGGTTAAAGAGGTCTGGAAGCCTACAAGGAAAAGGGTTAGTAATTATTGGAAGCCTACAGAGAGAAAATTTAGAAATGTAGGTTATCAATGGAAACCTACTGGCCAGAAATTCAAATTGAATGAATTTTATCTTAATATGTCTAGATCTATGCCTTCTAAGAAATGGAAGCCTACTGGTAGAATCATACCTTTAAGAAGTTGTTACACTTCAAATAGGTCCATTGCCACTACTAGTTTTGCATCCACTACTAATGAGGTCATATCTTCCATTGCTGATGTGGGTACTCCAATACTTTGTACTAACCAAATGGAACCCATTCTCTCATGGGGATCCAAATTATCCAGTCATCCATACTTGTCTGTGTTCAACTACAGGTCGTACAAATCATTCTGTGGTATTTGGACTCAGGCTGCTCAAAACATATGACTGGAGATCGCTCACGGCTCAAGAACTTTGTGAATAGATTCATCGGAACAGTTAGATTTGGGAACGACCATTTTGGAGCTATCATGGGTTATGGAGACTATGTTGTTGGAGATATTATAATCTTTGGGGTATATTATGTTGAAGGTCTTGGTCATAACTTGTTTTTTGTTGGTCAATTCTGCGATTCCGATCGGGAAGTGGCTTTTAGAAAACATTCTTGCTTCTTTAGAGAACTCAATGGTGTTGAACTCTTAAAGGGAACACGTAGATCTAATCTATACACCATCTCTATCGAAGATATGATGAAGTCTTCTCCAATTTGCTTATTGTCAAAGGCTTCTAAAACAAAGTCATGGTTATGGCACCGTCTTCTCAATCACTTGAACTTTAGGACCATTAATGATCTTTCCAGAAAGGACCTAGTAAGAGGATTGCCCAGATTAAAGTATGAAAAAGATCATCTTTGTTCAGCATGCCAATTGGGAAAAAGCAAGAAGTATCCTGCTAACTCTATCATGGAAGTTCTTTATACTATTCATATGGATTTGTGCGGACCAATGAGAGTTCAAACCATTAATGGGAAGAAATATGTGCTAGTCGTGGTTGATGACTACTCACGTTTACTTGGGTTAAGTTTTTGAGGACAAAGGATGAAACTCCCGACATCATCATCAAACTTGTTAAATGCAGGTCCGCTTAATAAAACTGTTTAATCATCCGCACAGATAATGGAACTGAATTTGTCAACAAAGAACTTAGTCAGTTCTATGAAAGCATTGGGATCAGCCATTAAAGAAGTGTCCCTTGCACTCCTCAACAGAAAGGTGTTGTTGAAAGACGAAATCTAACTCTTGTAGAAGCTGCAAGAACTATGCTTATCTTTTCAAAGGTTCCAATGTTTCTCTGGGCAGAAGCTATTGCAACTGCATGCTATACCCAAAACCGTTCCCTAATTCATACAACTCATGGGAAAATCCCCTACAAACTTGTTCATAACCGTAAACCGGATCTCTCTTTTCTACGAGTGTTCGGTGCCTTGTGCTATCCTAACAATGATAGTCAAGATTTGGGCAAATTAAAAGCTTAGGCAGACATTGGGGTTTTCGTTGGTTATGCATCAAACCGGAAGGGTTACCGAATCTACAATAAAAGAACCCGAGACATCATGGAATCTATTCACGTCACGTTCGACAAGCTGACTGAGCATATGGCTCCAAGACAATCCAGTTCTGGACCCGCACCATAATTTGTATCAAGTAGTCCCATCTGTTCCTCTCTTGTACAGAATCCCTCACCTGCAGTTCCATATGTACCTCCTTCTGAAGAAGATTTAAAGAAATTGTTTGATTCGATGTTTGATGAATACTTTAAACCCATTGATAATGATCATTCTGCACCATCAACAGTGGCGGCTTTTAATTCAATCAACACAGATAATCCATCTATCTCAATGACTCTGTCTCAAGAAGCTCCAGCAGCAGATCAATCATCGTCATCCTCAAACCCTCAATCGTCAGCTATACATCATGGAAATGTAGCTGCTAATTATGATGGAGATAACCCTTTTGCTACTCCCGAAGATGCTCCATTTGAGAACATATTTGCTCCTGAACCAACTCCAGAACCATCTTCATCAGGAGATCCAAATTCTGCTACTTCAGTTCCTCAACAACAACCACACGAGCAAATTAGAAAATGGACACATGACCATCCATTGGAAAACATCATTGGGAACCATTCTCGTCCTGTATCCACTTGTAAACAACTTGCAACCGATGCCTTGTGGTGCTTCTTCAACTCCGTACTATCTAAGGTAGAACCAAAAGATGTTAAAACAACAATGACTGAAGACAACTGGTTCAATGCCATGCAAGAAGAAATGCATGAGTTCGATCGACTAGATGTTTTGGAATTAGTACCTACTCCAGACTGCGCTATGATCATTGCTCTAAAATGGATCTTCAAAGTAAAACTTGATGAGCATGGTGATGTGCTAAAAAACAAGGCTCGACTAGTTGCAAAAGGATACCGTCAAGAGGAGGGTATTAACTTTGAAGAATCATTAGATCCAGTTGCACGTATTGAGGCTATCAGAATCTTCTTGGCTAATGCTGCTAGTAAGAACATGGTGGTCTATCAGATGGATGTAAAGACTGCATTTCTTAATGGAGATCTGAAAGAAGTAGTATACATCAGTCAACCGGAAGGTTTTGTGAATCCAGAACATCCTACTCATGTATGTCGCTTGAAGAAGGCCCTTTACGGTTTGAAGCAAGCTCCTAGGGCATGGTACGATACGCTATTGAAGTTTCTTCTATCTAATGGATTCAGCAAAGGAGCAGTTGATCCGACACTGTTCACCAGAAAGTCAGGCAAATACTTAATTCATGTTCAAATCTATGTTGATGACATTATCTTTGCCTCGACTGACCCTAAAGAATGTGAACGATTTTCAAACGAGATGGGCTCCAAATTTCAAATGTCAATGATGGGACAAATGTCATTTTTCATGGGATTACAAATTTCACAAAGTCCCGGGGGCATTTTTATTAACTAATCTAAATACGCAAATGAAATTTTAAAGAAATTTGGATTTCATACTTGTGACCCTGTTGACACGCCCATGGTGGAGCGTACCAAACTGGATGAGGACCACTCAGGGATCATGGTTGATCAAACGAAATATCGAAGTATGATTGGATCCCTGATGTACCTCACAGCCAGTAGACCAGACATTTTGTTCGCTGTATGCATGTGTGCTAGATATCAGGCTAAGCCTACCAAAAAGCACCTTGAAGTGGTTAAACGGGTCTTTCGGTATCTCCAAGGAACCATTAACATGGGACTTTGGTACCTGAAAGACACCGGTATGTCACTAACAGCCTTACATGATGTCCATGCATGATGTCAAGATACACGTCGAAGCACGTCAGGAGGTGCACAATTTTTGGGTGATAAGCTTGTGAGCTGGTCTTCAAAGAAACAAATGAGTACTTCCATATCCTCTACAGAGGCTGAATACATAGCCATGTCATCTTTTTGTGCTCAAATCTTATGGATGAGATCCCAATTATCTGCCTACGGCATTGTATTCAACAAAGTTCCTCTGTATTGTGATAACAAAAGTGCCATTGCTCTCTGCTGCAACAATGTTCAACATTCAAGAGCTAAGCACATTGATATTCGACATCACTTTATCAGGGAGCAAGTTGAAAACGGTGTAGTTGAACTATACTTTGTGAGGACGGAATATCAGTTAGCAGATATCTTCACCAAAGCTCTTTCTCGAGAACGTTTTGAGTTTATTCTTCCACGACTTGGCTTGAAGAGCCTTCAACCAGAAACACTCAAACGTCTTCAGGAGGAAGACGAGGAGTAAAGGTGTTTGTCTCTATCTATTCTTTGTATATATCTTTTCAAAAATATATATATATATATGTATATATATATGTATATATATATATATGTATATATATATATATATATATATATATATATATAGATATATATATATATATATATATATATATATATATATATATATATATATATATATATATATATATATATATATATATATATATATATATATATATATTATATATATATATATATATATATATATATATATATATATATATATACTAGATTTCAGCCCAATGGGCGGCATGACTTATAATTATTGTTAAATATATTTTCTTTATCGTAAGAAGATTGATAAGAAATGTTTTGAAAGTGGGTTTTTGTCCTGAAAGAGTAATTGATAAATTACTTTACTAAATAGAGTCATACCTTGTTTTTAGAACAATTTCATCTACAATTTCTATGAAAATAAGACTTCATTGCTTGAAAAATAATGTTTTTCTATATACATGCTTTAAAATGGAAAGATTATTAGTTAGATAAAAGAAATCCTAAGAACCTTTGAACCTATGTAAGAGACCTTTTATTTATCGATGTTTTGCTTAATGGAGTTAATTGTCACAACCTGGAACAATGGCTTGAAACCAACTTCCTCCATTCTATATAATATGATTTATTTTCCAAAAAAAGATAAATAAAAGATTATACAACAACATTTTTCATTCAAACACCCTCCAACACAAACTTAATAATAAACCGGCTTTTATAAAATTGAATTCAAAACAATCACATATATACGGCCCTCTTGAATCCGTAAATTATAAGAATTATCAATTAAGCTCATATTCGAGATATACTTACATTATTTTCAGCCCATTATGATTTAGCTCATATTTATCGCTTTGACCCATTAGAAACAACGTATAACTTGAATCGACCCGGTTTTAGTTTGTCCAAAACCCATGTGTACATGGAAGGACCTCGTGTTCATCTCAACACCCTCTTTCTTGAAACTTTCAATCATATACAAAGATTGTGTGAACTAAATAATTATAGTGGGGTGTGTGTGGGCGATATGTCGAGGCCAATGATGGGGGTACGGGTAGGTGCTTAATACAAAGATAACAACTCACCATTTTATCCATTTAGGGTTTCGTCTATGCCATTTTGGTATAGCCCAACATCGTTGCACACAAAATGCATTATTTCCACTTCCCAAAATTGCAACTACACAAACATGACTGTTGCGTTTTTCTTGAAAAAAAAAACGAATTTTTTAACTGAGGTGAATTAGTTAGTGCATGAATTTAAACAAACCTTATGTGGTGTGGGAGTTTTCGCCCTCAAATTTTAGTGTCATGTAAGGTACATGTATATCCGGGTCTACCCAGCCTAACACGTGCCCAAACTTACCCGTTACCCAAACCTCAAGTAACCCATTACCACAGTCTATGCATAAATGGTGGTGAAAGGAAAAGTGAGTTACCAATCTTTTACTTGTCTCACATGCTTTTAATGCTTTTGAGTTTCATCACGCGGGTGTTTAGAAAATAACTCACCGGTCTGTTGGCCCAAATGGATCCGAGTTGTTGAGTATTAGCCTTGACCAGTCATCCAACAAATGAGAAGTACATACATTTGAGACTATATCTCCATTAGACACTTGAATTATAATTATATGCCAACAAATAATACGTACGTACATAATACTAATGTATCAATCCTACAAATCCTTTTCACTTAAAGGTGTATCTTTGGCATAGTTTTCAAGGCATCTCAATGTATCATAGATTAGAAATTTATTATGAAGTTCAAAGATATTAGTTTACCAACTTTTAAAGAAAGACATGAGCATTTGGAATAAAAGACCTGCAATCAACAAACACCATGGAAGAAACATTTATAACATATCTAGAAACCCCCAATTTAATGACTAAAAATTGAAAAAATTAATAGGTACACATGTTAAAGTAAAGAAGCTCCACTTTCAAATAAACTACAAACTGTTTACATGATTAAATATAGCTAAGAATACTAACTAATAAATCAGTACAAAACTTGTAGAAATGGTAAAGTTTAAAATTATGTTTTTATAATCATTACCAATATAAAGAATTAGTGTGTTAGGGATGACCATGCTAGCATTAGAGCAATTGATATAAAATAAATTGATAATAGGTCGAAATTGATAAAATCATGTTCAGATACATTTGACACTAAAATGCAGGTGTTGCTATTATTAGCATGTAAAAGTTGATTTAGGCTACAACAGAGAAGCCTAATATTGTTTATTATTAATTTAGTGGCCATTTAGAAGCAACAACCAACTATATATAAAAGTTGAATACATATATAAAAGAGCATGAGCAAAAATAAAATAAAATAAAAAAAGTAGGACAATGTGGTATGGTTTGAATTTTTTTCAACATGGACTTTCATATGAAAAACTGAAGGAAAAAAAATATTTCTTGTGAGTGAACCCATATCAAGATTAAAATGTAGAGACGTTAAATAGTCGTGACTGATTTTTTTCCTCTTTGGATTGGGAGTGACCCTTCTCTGTTGGAGCAATGAAATCTCTTCATTTTCCTATATGTCAAAAAACAACTATTAGCATATTTATTGAACTCGAGAAAAAGATCGTGTTTTTTCTTTTCGCTTATGCACAAGTGAGTTAAAACTCATGATAAACAAACCTCATGAGAAGTTGATACCTTGCGTTTGAGCCAACATAGCTTGAAATATTTCCATTAACAGGTTCAACATGGTTCGCATATTGTTTGCTTATTTAGGAGGGTATATAAACGTGGTTGCATGCATACGGAAAGCTTCCTAATCGTCTTCGATAATCTACTCTCGATCATAGGCTACAGAAACCAAAAGTAATTTAGGATAAAATGATGTTTCTTGCTATTATCTTCATTGTTTATCTTATAGTTGATAGAAGAATGTTGAGCATGCTTCTGAAATATGACACAAAGTAAGATTATACCTTTGAATTAATTTCTTTGAGTATAGTACTGGAACTGGATCCGGACATAATTTGTCTGGTGTACAATTGCTGAGTATTCACTTAAGAAACATAAGATTTATTAATGGACATACCAAAAAACATTGTGATTAACATGTATATTCTAGGATATGGCATATTTTATAATGATAAGATAGTCAAGGTAAAAGGTAAAACTCTCTCTGATTGAATTGTCCGCAAGCATGTCGTTGGGTACCATGAGAAGATAAAGATGGAGATTAAACTGAAGCATGGCATATCTAGCAAATCGTTTGCATTTGTAAAAAGTCGTCGACTCCATAGAATATGGCCTTAGCTACTTGGCCTTTCAAAAAAATGTTGCAGCAGCCATAATGTTTAATTATGTATCGACTCCATAGAATGACTTTAGATTTGAGTATGACAGTCCACGCGTTGTTGTGAGTTTTTTTTTTTCATAAATGTTTTTTGGCTGCATACCTTGGTGGTTCGAGTATTGAACTCCAACCAAAGGCCCACATCTTGTGAGCTTTTTCTTCTAACCGGTCATCAAAGTCCTTAGCCTATACAATTTAGCCTGTTTAACTGTTGCCATTAACTTTGGTTCATATGCTCTTTTGTATTCATCTTCACTTAATTCAGTAATCTCTCTTTGTGTCATCTCGTCTTTGATCAATATTTCGTTTTCATATTCCTTCAAAGCCTCGACCCAAGCATTAGCTTGATCTTTTCATACTGCAATTTGATAGACATAATATCATTAAATCAGAGTCAATATTAAATATATCTAGATAGCATTAATAGTTTAATTTAGCTAACTATCTTGAGGGTGCTCATCCAAAAATAAGAAGGAACATGTGCCATTTTTTTTGGGCAAAATTTTGGTTTTGTAAACTTTTTAAAGGTATTAGTTTTTAATTAGTGACCCAACCCTGACACAAGAACATGATTACGGCCACATGAATTGCCATGGTACATCAACACAGATGAAGTAAGGCTTATTCTCGAATAAAATGAAGTCATTTCAGGGTGTTTATGTATGTGCTATGTTCAAAATGATTATTAAAGTCTGCAAACATAATCATACCAGATCATTGAAGGCCACAATCAAGCTACAAAATAGTATAAACAAAAAGAGAAGGTGGTTATTTCTGCACTATTATAATGATCTGAAAAGTTAAAACATACTTGATTAGACCTGGAAGGCATGTCATTTTCACGGGTTAGCTGGAGCTCATTTCTAGCTTCCCTTGTCGTTCTTTATCATATAATCACAAATTCGTGTTAAAATGGTACAGAACAATATCAATAATCACCCAACCAACCACCCCTTGGTGATAATATTTTATTATAACGATAAACACAGTAGGTTAGTCCCCAACACGGATGCTAACCAATACAAATACAAAGAAAGATTGTTGTCCCTCTAATAGGTGCAACAATAGAATACAAATACTCACACACTAAAACCAAACCAAAGATCAAGATGATCTACACTAAGTTTACAATAGTAAACTACCGTAAAACCAAACGAAACCCAGATGAATATCAACAGACTTGTGTGTGAAACATGAGAGAAATATCGAGAGAGAGTTTTGAATGAAACCCTAGCAGATATGATCTTTATATAGCCTGAGATGTTACAATCTCAACCCCTGCACAATAAACTTTAACAAACAACACCCAAACTATTAAGTGTTTGATAATAAGAGTAAAATGTTATATAATATACCCCTGAAGGTTCAAGCTGTTTGTCAAAGAGGTATTTAATCTTTCAACATCCACCCTCAAACTGATGAACCTGCAAACAGAT
Organism: Chrysanthemum makinoi; assembly: GCA_910596185.1. Lineage (NCBI taxonomy): Eukaryota > Viridiplantae > Streptophyta > Magnoliopsida > Asterales > Asteraceae > Chrysanthemum > Chrysanthemum makinoi. The sequence continues at coordinate 265,290,050 of OU343221.1, forward strand.
TAACCATACCAAGATTTCTAACCATAACACCATGCTGAATGACCCAAGGGCCTTAATCAATACATCAGCAGTTTGACTTTTGGAGTCAACTTTAACAGTTTTAATCAAACCAGATGCAACCTTTTCTCTCACAAGATGCACATCAATATCAAAGTGCTTAGTTTTTTCATGCATTACAGGATTAGCAGCAATTTGTATAGCAGCCTTGTTATCACAAAATAACTCAACTGTAACAACTGTTCAAGAACACCCAAGTCTTTTAAAACTTTAAGAATCCACATAACCTCACATGTAGTGGCTATGACTGCCTCACCAAGACTTAGAAAGAGTGACTTGTTTCTTACTCTTCCAAGAAACCAAGTTACCATTTACAAAACACAGTATTCAGAAATGACTTTCTAGTCACAGACATTTAGCCCAATCGAATCAGAATATGCGAAACTTTAAAACTTAGATTATTCTTACTAAAATGTAGACCATTACCAGGTGCAAGCTTAAGGTATTTTAACAGTTTTAAGCCAATATCAAAATGAGATTTTAAAGGAGAATGCATATATTGACTCAAGCAGTGCACAGATAAGAAATATCGGTCTAGTCATAGTAAAATATATCAACTTCCCAACAAGTTTCTGATAACTAGTGATATTTTTCAACCTTTTATCATCATTAGTTTCTTTATGATTTAAAACAATATTCTCAGGCAAAGGAGTTAACACAGGTCTACAACCAAGTAAGCCATAATCATTTAACAGCTCAAGAAAATATTTCTTTTGGTTTAAACACAAACCATTATCAGTTTTTAAAACTTCAATTCCAAGAAAATATTTTAATTCTCCTAAGTCTTTGATTTTAAACTTATTTTTCAGAAAAGTTTTAAAAACCTCAACCTCATTTTCATTATTACCGTGATCACCGATCATCAACATAAACAAGTAAATACAGTACATAACTTCCCTTGGTTTTAACAAACAAGGAATGATCATTTTTAGATGCACAAACCAAGCCTCAAACAAGGCTTCAGATAACTTAAGATTCCATTGTCTTGGAGCCTGTTTTAGACCATAAAGAGACTTTTTTAACCTGCAAACTTTATTATTATTTTCTGGAAACAAACCAGGTGGAGGCAACATATAAACCTCTTCATTTAAGTCACCATATAGAAAAGCATTGTTGATATCCATTTGAAATATTTTCCAATCATTTTGAACAACAATGCTCAACAAACACCTAACAGTACCCATTTTGACCACAAGACTAAAAGTCTCATCATAATCAAAACCATATTTTTGACTGTAACCTTTAGCCACAACTCTAGCTTTATATCTTTCAATCTCTTATTAACAGACATAAGACTAACACAATATTCAGGAACAACAAGCACATCAAACAAAACCACATTATCATTAAGTTTTAAGTTACCAACATGAGTAACTTTAGCAAGAGTACCATTTGGATGTCCCACAGTAATTTTCAAATCAGATATATCAACCAAATTATGCATATTAAGAGGACTATTAGTTAAATGCTGATAGCCCAGAATCAATTATCCATCCAAGATGGTAATTAACCCCATTCAACTTAATATTAGCACCAAAAAATCTATAAAAATGCTCATTAAAGAAAACACTGCAGTTAAAAAAAGAACAAGAATCTCTACCTGCCATATTAGCATGAGCAGAGGATCCTGGTTTATCATTCAACAGGCTTAACAACTTCATAACTGTTCATTACTCGAGACATACTTCCGAACAATTCTTAGAGCCATTATTAACAACAGAGGCACTTCTAATATCATTGCTTTTATTAAAGTTATTAGCGTGTTTCAGATTAGGATTCTTTTAAAGCCGAGGATAACCAATAACTTCAAAACGTCTATCAACAGTATGACCTTTCAAACCACAATGAGTACAAAGCAAACTATCATAATTTCCCCGTTATTAGACCCGAATTGTTATTATTACTATTTTTCTCCAACTAGTATTTTATTATCATAAGTCTTAGAAACAAAGCGAAACCTGAGCCTTCTCAGTTTTAACAGTTGTGGTTGGAATCCCTCTATGGGATTCTTCCCTTGATACAATGACAAAAGCATCTTTGACTTCAGGAAGGATTTCCCTAGTCAAAAGAGTACTTCTTATGGGTTGATAAATGTCATCAAGACCCATAAGGAACTGTATCAATTTTAACAACTTCCCATGATCAACAAGTTCTTGTCTAGCCTCACAAACACAATCAGGCAACTTAGTAAGAATATCAAACTCTCTCCACAAAGAATTCAACTTATGATAATACTCAGATACAGGTAAACCACCCTGTTTAACACTATTAATCTTTTGAAACATTAAAACCACAGAACCATCAATTCTATCATATGTATCTTTTAAATCTTTCCAAACAACAGAAGCATTATCAGACAAAACATGTCCAAGATACACATCTTGAGTTAAAGAACTCAAGATCCAATTAAGCACCACTGCATTACACCGTCCCACGGGCTTCCAGCAAGGACTTGCAGATAAGCAGTTCTAAGAAAAGTACCATCAAGAAACCCCATCTTATTTTTAATTTGCATAGCAAGTTTTATAGCACTAGCCCAAACTCTATAGTTCTCTACACCAACCAATTTAATACTAACAACAGATGCACAATTAGAATCATTAGGATGCAAATGCAGAGGATTACTCTGATCAAGACTACTAATCATGATAGCCATAATGACAGAAAATGAAACAGAACCACAAACAAAACAAACAAACAATCAAAAACAATCAAACAGATATACCAAGAAACTACAATAACTACCAAACATAAACTAAACCAAGATCAAACAGATATACCAAGAAACAACAATAACTACTAAACATAAACTAAAACAAGAACACACACCAGGACTAACTTAGCCCAAGCCAGTAAGCTGTGATTGACCAGAGCAGGTATTCACACCTCTCAAGGAGGCAGATCAAGAAGTTAGTCAATCCGTTTACACCCACTAAACTCTAACTAGTCACTCCTAAAGGAAAAGAAAATAAACCTTACAGTGTGTAAAAGATGAAACCAGCAGCGGAAAAGAATCAATCAATAGCCCAAGAACCACAAGATTCCCAATACAAGAAACCCCCAAATTAGAAAATTATGGTTTCTTCAATTCGTACCAAGAAACCAACAATCCAACTTCCAAAACACCTTCAATCCAAGCAAGAACCATGGAACAAAAACCCCCAAAAATTAGGGTTTCAAGAAAAAACCCTAAATAACCAATTGAGCTCACAACCCGTCAATTAATCCAAGAATCACCAAGAGATCAAGCAAATTATCAACTTAGAGCTCTGATACCATGTTAAAATGGTACAGAACAATATCAATAATCACCCAACCAACCACCCCTTGGTGATAATCTTTTATTATAACGATAAACATAGTAGGTTAGTCCCCAACACGGATGCTAACCAATACAAATACAAAGAAAGATTGTTGTCCCTCTAATAGGTGCAACAATAGAATACAAATACTCACACACTAAAACCAAACCAAAGATCAAGATGATCTACACTAAGTTTACAATAGTAAACTACCCAGAAAACCAAACGAAACCCAGATGAATATCAACAGACTTGTGTGTGAAACATGAGAGAAATATCGAGAGAGAGTGTTGAATGAAACCCTAGCAGATATGATCTTTATATAGCCTGAGATGTTACAATCTCAACCCTGCACAAATAAACTTTAACAAACAACACCCAAACTATTAAGTGTTAGATAATAAGAGTAAAAATGTTACATAATATACCCCTGAAGGTTCAACTGTTTGTCAAAGAGGTATTTAATCTTTCAACAATTCGCTGCAAAAAATAAACAAAATGATATTTCTTTTTTCAAGTTTAAAGCAAATAGCTAATATACCGTCATCCCATCATTGCTATACAAATTTATACTTATACAGCTCTTCTCTAACGGCAATATAACTTTCCAACTCTTCAGCTTCTGTTACGCCTGCAGTTACAGGTTTGTAGGATTACTCTACCGCATTCGGGTTAACTTCCCCTCAGTTTCTTCTGTTTGAGGGATTTTTGTGCACTTTCTCGGGTTTTGAAGAGGACAAAGCCATAGCCTTTGGCCTTTCCAGTCACTTTATATGTAACAACTCTGCAAAAAAGAAAACAAACACCCTGATCTTAAAATATAATTGTTTACCTCATAGGCCAGTAGTTGGTATAGATCTTTGTTTTAAAGAAACAAAAGCATTTAAATTCAAATCTGCCTTGAGTCAAATGGAAATTTGGATTATGGGTCAGGGGTTTTTCGATGCTGCTGTCAAGAGGTGATTTGGTTGCTGTCAGGGGGTGTTTGGATGTTAGTGATAGTACTCGTTTTTTCCGTCTATTAGACCTGTAAATAATCTTCCTTAGATAATAAAAAGATTAAAACAATAAACGACTATCCTAAGACCACGTAGAAAAGTACTACTTCTGTATTTTAAGTTCATAGATGTTTTATAATATCAAAAAGAGTAAAAACATGTAATTTGTAGTACCACTTCTGTATTTTAAATAAAGATCTCATATCACTTTACTTTGCCATCTCGACACCACTGTATCATATAAATACTATATGTACAAAGTTGTCTAATTTTCCTCACCCGTATCCACTCGCTAAGTCACCTATTCACAAACATAATTAACGACATATGTTAGAATTTTAAATAATCATGAGTCAAATAAAGTGTTACATATAACAATAGTCTTACATTAAAGGTCCCAAAATAGATAGATGTATCAAACTAAAGAAACAATGATGTTTCATGAGACATAGCCACTGTGTTGTGGTAATTACTCTTTTCGGTTTAGCTAACAGATCATTGGGATTTATTTTAAACAATTATTCGTTATGTATACTATTTTTAGACATCTTTATCAATGTACATAGTGCTTATTCATTGCCAAATGAGATGTGCAAGTGTTATGATCAAACAATATCACCCACCTGAGTAAAAAATGTGGTGTTCATTTTATAATTTATATAGAACCCATATCACATCATCACTCTCAAAATGAAATGTCAATCACCTTTGGAGTAGTTGCGTACACGACTTTTGCTTAACATGTTGGTTTGTTGCGCTTGTTTGTATTTGGTCAAAGTGGTATCCTTAATATGCATCTAGGATTTAAGAGCTACCTTCTGACTATTTAATTTCAAATTGTTTTAGATGCAAAAAACAGAATGTTACGTAACACATGAAACAAAATTTTTAATTAAACATCCACATACATCAAATATCAACAAATGCCAACAGAACAACTTGTCCAAGAAAAGCCATATACAAGAGTATGGCATTGCAGTTGAATACTTAAAGGGTTTTATCATTGCGGTTGAAAGTGGTTGTGTAGTATGGGAATACAATTTTTTGTAATCAGATAAAACAAACAAAAGTAATGATTAAGCATTGAGCAAATTCGGATTATTAAAGGAATTATATATAATATGACCCTTATATAATTTGATCAATTTTGTTTCATCTACCCCTCATAGTGATTATGCAAACTTATTATCTAACCCCAACATTAATAAGACAATCATAATTAGTTTCACTCAAACCAAATAGAAACTTAATAACTTGTAACTTGAAAATGCAGTAATGAGATTACTTAAATTATGCAATCGCAAAAGAAAAGATATCTCGAAAAAATACCTTTTAGAATTTGCATTTGGTGGTGCAGTGTATCGATTACCCTTAGTATTAATCGTTGGGTCAGCGCTACCTCCAAACACATACATCTTCCATTCTGTAATATCATTATTTATGGCATGCAAATACCCATGTCTACACCTTGGTATTCTTTGTATCAAACCCCTCCCAAAATGATTAAAAGCAAATGTAACCTACACAAAAAACATCCACTTAGCTAAAAAAAGACGGTAATCAATTCACAAATATAGATAAGAACTTAACTGATCAAGATAACATGTCGTGCAAGTAACGTTGTTAATATATAGGTAGTGTGATCATCGAAGACCCTTTGAACGACCAAAACTCTCTCACCAGTGCCCGTATCATGGAGTACTTTGGAGTAATTAACAAATCTACCCTTATAAGTATCTATATTTTGAAATAAGCAACTTCTTATTGAAAACAAATTTTGTCACTACCAGTTAATCATCATCATTATATTTAAATAACCAATCCCAAACATTCGGAAAACGAAATAATCAGTTTCAAAATCAACCCCAAACACCCCTTTAGATATGAACAATGGCAAACACAACTTTGTTTTGTGCATCTTGCCAAGTTCAGTGGTACAAAAGGCTTTTATAACCCGTCGTTTGCATTTGACTATAACAAAGAACCACACATGATATACATCGCTTGTCATTAGTACCTTGTATGCTTTATTCACGATATAAAAAGTTGATGTTCTGTGCGCTGAAAGTTAATTTTTTTTGCAAGTTCGCACCATCCTCTTCCGTTTGCCATCTTTCTTTCATAATTGAACCGTATTGTTGATCATGCTTTTGTGAAACATGTGTTATGAATATAAAAATTAAATATCGAGGCACAGAACATCAATTGTTAGTATTGGAAAATAAAAAAATACCAGATAATCTTCATTTCCTAATATTACTTTAACTATATCAAAATTATTACCCATTTAACGTGTTAAGCAACCTGTCCAGACGCCCATACCACCTCTAGGGTATTCCACCAGCTCTAATAGGGAGAATCGTAACTTCGGTTAAAGCCAGCAAAGAATGAATTATGATGGACATATTTAGATTGTTTGACTTGAAATTGAGATAAATACTTACTCAAGTTCATGCCGAAGAGCATCAAATGTCTTCTTTTAGTTTGTTTTCTGCACCTGGTGTGTTAAGAACCTTACTCTGCTCTACCTTTTTTGTAGTCGTACTCTTTAGATCTTCCTATACAAAGAAAACCAATTTTTATATAAAATAAGGTGCAACAAAACATATCTCGTTGATAAGATAAGAGTACCCATTATCACCTGTACCAAATTACATTTTCAGTCAAGATGGTTTAATATCCTAGCATTGTGAATCTACATATTCAGTCAAGAATATCATATAATAGCCTTTAGTATTGCATATGAAAAGTCTAATAAGTTAATTATTCTTGATGAAACTAAATGAATAGCTATAACGCTGTATACCCTTTATTGGCTTTGGCCAATTACAGTGTCACTTGTGCGGGTTCCTTAAAGCATTAATTTAGTTTTAAGCTTTGAAAGAGACAAATGTACAAACTTAAATTATATAAGAGAGATGATAATTCGATAAAAGTGGTGACATCACAGTTTAGATCAGCATATTAGACTGCACCGATAAGTTAAGTACGCAATGTATTTCTCATCGCTACAAAATAAAGATGATCTGTGTAGTTAAGAGATTCGTTTCATTCAAACAACTCTTCATCGAACATGGCTTTAATTATGAACTTCGGTTATTAAATATTATATATATTTTCCTTATATTGATAATCATCAAACATACTTAATTATGAAAAAATTGAGCAATTCATATACCTCAACTCCAGGTTTTGTTACAGCTTCATAATACGAACTCGATGTTCCTGTCTTCATTCATTGCTTTTTTAATGATTTTCCGGTTTCATGGGTAATACCGACCATAGACGTATACTCTTTGGTCAGACTTACCATCGCCGTTTTTACCACTCTTCCTTATCTTCGTCCACCTTATCCTTTATATTATTGAGCATTTCCAAAGAAAAAAAAATTGTTTTAGATAAGAAAACGAAGATAAACTACAACCAATTAATGGTAATTAAAAAACATTACCTGGGCCGACATATGCTTATGTTTCGGAAATCCAACCCTTTCCAGAGGTGGTGCCTAATAATCGGCAAACCAATCAGAAAATATTCAAAATAGCAACATACTTTAACGAAAGTCGAGTATATAAAATTTGACATATCTGTCTCACCATTCGATTTATCACAAAATTTTATTCCTTTTAACTTCACTCGCCGGATCACCCGACCTTCAAAAAACCCAAATTCTCAAAAAAAGTAAAAGTAGAAGAATTAATAAACAATCTTAATAAAGTTTTGATTTTTTTCACAATTAAAGTAAAATATCTCCTTAACCCAAGGTGAGATTGCTCAACCTATTATATGTTTTTTTCATGTCCATCTTATGTGAAAAGTCACTTCTTCGACCTTCTTCAACGGTTTCAACAGCATCCATATTAGAATACACAGTTCGTATAAGATCATACTTGTGGATCTTAACCGCACTTGACTTTTGCCTTCACTTGATTA
>OU343221.1:265298439-265442344 GCA_910596185.1 Chrysanthemum makinoi
TCTAAGAACGTAGTTAAAGATGACGCCAAGCATAACCGCTCTCAAAGTAAACTCTCTACACCTGGGAGATTGTTCAATCAAGGCAATTTTCTCGCAAGAAAGTTAAGAATGTCGAAGACGCCGTGCTACTATTACGATCAACGCCTTCACCGCTTTTCATCACCAACACTGAAGTGTTTTGTTAACTAGTATATAATAACACCTCTGAGGGGAGATTGTTGAATCACCCTAAACCTTATTCAAGTGTTAGTTACCAAGTGTGTGTTGTTGGCTTATTATGGTCTTTATGTTTGTTATTAGCCTTGTTGTAAGGCCTTACGAAGCCAAAGCACAAGCCCATAGGGAGAAAGTGAAGGGAACTAGAGTGTTGCCCTAGCTTCCCTCCTATAAATACCTTATGTAAACCTTCATTTGAATAAGGTTGCTGTTCGCTATTCTCTTCACATACCTACTGCCAACCGCCTAAGTCTATAATGTGTGTGCCTTGGATACTTGTTCATTGCTCTCATCTTTCTTATAAGCTTTGCTGGTAAACCTATGAGTCTAACAATAAGGTTTAGGAGTGATTCCAACAATCTCCCCTCAAGTGTTATTACATATGAGTAACAAACACTCAAGTGTTGGTGATGAAAACGGTGAAGGCGTTGATGTAATAGTAGCTTTGACGCCTTCCGACATTCTTCTTCTCTTGTGAGAAGAATTGCCTTGATTCAACAATCTCCCCCTGTAGAGAGATAGTTTACTTTGAACGGTTATGCTTTGACGCCATCTTTAACTTTGTTCTTTGATCATTGTTCTTTGAAATGAAAGTGATAGTATGTTGTTGTTCCGCATCAAGTCTCCGCCCAGTCTGCCTTCGCCCAGCTGTCTCCACGCCATTCTTCAACATGCTCACACGCTTCTTTGGACGTTGGAATTCAAGATCGATGGAGTTCTTTAAGTCTTTAACTTTGTAGATTCTCTCATATTGATGAAGAATCATTCCGACCGTTGTGTTGCTTTGGATAGAACTTCCATTAGTGATGAAGTTGGCGCGAGCATGAGAAGAATCAGACGATCATTCCGCCCGAGCTTCCATAAGAAAAACATTTAAACGGTTAGTAATAAGCGGCGGATTCCTGCTCTACAAGTTTGAACTTCGAGTGTTAACAAAGATAGTGTGAAAACACAACTCTAATTTCACAAAGGCCATTCCCGAATCGAGTCCCACAAGTGAGATAACACGATAAAATCGGCACACCTACGATTGGATGAGTCGCCGAGGTACAATCCAAGCATCACCTCACGCATCGACCGCTTGGAGACCACTAAGCGCTTAATCCACGGGAGTTGTCCGAAGCCGCACTGGCCGCCGGGTTGTTTGATGTTGACCCCGAGGAGTTTCCATTCAATCACTCGAGGATCATAAATGTTCTCGACAGTTGCTAAGATCCTGAAGGACTCGATAACGTACCACTGAAATTCTTATTGTTGAACTTCAAGTGATGAAATGTCAAGTGTACCTAAGAGATCTTTTGATGAATCTCGTGGCTCTAGACTCAATAGTACGCTTTTGGTTTTCTGGCCGAAGAGACTAGGGAGAGGGTCTCCTTCTTCAATACCAACAATCTCTAAGAGAAAGATGATAGTTTACGTAGGGTTCCCAAGGAGAATGAAACAAGCTTTAGTTAAGAGAAACTTGAGTGGATAAGAAGGTTTAGTGCATGCGTCACTGGGGTCCATGACGACTTTTAATCTTCAATAATGGCGTCATCTAAGTGACAACCAAGAGCATATGAATTGAACCCGGTTCAGCCTCTAAGTTGAATAACTGAGGGCTATTTCTTTTCACCCTTTTTCTTTGATTTTCTTTTTAATTCTTCAACTCCTTCTTTCTCCCATTCTCATTTTCTCCTTTTTATAATCATACCTAAGGACTTCTAAATACTAACTATTTGTGGTGTCCTGGGTAGATCCATCCGCTCAAGGATCATAGGACGGTTTTTCCTAACCTTAGTCACCTTATAACTCCATGACTAACCTATGTTGCCATAAAACCATCGATGTGAAAAATCTCTCACAGTGTTATGAATGAAAACATTTTAGTACCACTGTTGAGATAAGATTTTGCATAAATACTACCCCTCCACATGTGCTTAATAGTTTTAACGGTTAAAATGCACAAAGGAGGAAAGAGCGGACTTTTGAATTGATTAACTCAAGATAGACATTCCCCGCCGAGACACGGTTACGTGGCATAGTTAAAGAGTTGCATTGTCAGCTTTTAGGTGACAACTAGCTCTAATAACTACCTTGAAGGTGTAGACAATCCTCGAAGGTTGTCAAACCCGCCGAGTTCATGTCTACAAGAGTTTCTAATGGTACATTCTACTGCACAAGTCCTTTGAGAGACACGTTTACATCACTAGCGAACTAGCTTGAAATTATTACCCGTCCCCGACAAGTCTTTTCGAAGTTACTACGCTAAGATCTCGCCAATTCATGGGTTAAGTCTATAGCACAAAGATTCATTTGCATTGACACAACATATTTCTTATCAGATTTTCTCCCCTCAAAATGGCATATGTGTTATTTTTGAAAAGTTGAGAATAAATATGACCATTTCGAAAGTGATGAAGAATGACCATTGTGAACAATTTTGAACAAAGTTTTAAATCAAGTACTCCCTCAACGAAAGTGATATAAACGGTTGAGGTTTTGAAAATCATAAGGAAAGTACTTGTTCTTTTGAGCAAAACCTTGAAAAATGAAAGGTTTGATAGGTTTTACTCAAAAGTAAGAAGCTTTCCCTCCTTTTATAAGGATTGTGGCACCGCACACTACCAGTGGTCCTTTATTTACAAGTACGGGTTGTACCGTCATGTGCACAAGCCATTTACATAATTAATCAAACATCCAAAATTTTATGAAGGAAGCAATTCAAGGGGGTACCGTGAAGTGCAATGATGTTCCCAAAGAGAAGTAATGTGGCTTGAAATCGGTTATGTTAATCCCTGGTCGACCACCGACATAACTCTCCAATCGCCTGATGCATCGATCCCTTCAAACAACCGCTCATCAATCATTGTGATGATCCGTCTCACATCCCTCCTTTCTCGAGAATTCCGGCGCTTAGGAGACCCAATTTTCTCGGCGTGATATCCTTCAACTCAGATGCCAATCCATCCCTAACCAGCTTCAAAGTATGATCCCCTAACTTGTGGAGTTCGCTACACGCCATTAAGCAGTTTCTTTGAAGTTCACTACTAAACAACGCTTAAAGGTTTGTTGATGAGTATATATTGAGATAGCTGGTTGATATCGGGAAGATCAAGCTTTGGAGGAGTGAAGTTGACATCGCTGCTCGATAAGAATCAACAAATACCAAATTAAGATCTTCTACACGCTCCTGATGACAATGCGCTTATGAAGATGAGAAGTGACTTGATAAATTCATATTGTATCTAGGTTGAGAATTGTCTCATGCTACTTGCATTCTTTGGTAAGGTACATGTCTTGATGTCATTGAGAGACAAATTCTCAAAGTCACTTCAGAGAAAGCATAGTCCTGCTCATCTTGTCGCTTGACTACGATCTTCTTCAGGAATGTGTAGTCCCACTTAGACGAAAGGTCAACGTGTATGATGGCAACGATATCCTTAGAACTATACACAACATGTTGAGACTTCGAACCCGACAAACCAGAGTAGATCTCGGCTCTCGCCGCTGATGAATCCCATACAATGCATCTCAGGTCATGCTTCCACCGGTTGGAGAACAAGTGATTGGCACGCTCCTCAATGGCTATGCGCTTTGAGTAGACAAATCAAGGGAATGGAAGTGTCAACGATGTAGCATATTTTCTTGAATCATCGCCACCGTAGAAGAAATCCAAGTCTTTGTTGAAGAAATATCCGAAAGGAATCCTTGGTTCACCGGTTGTCAAGTGTTGGTAGAGTATTGGTCCAATCGGTGTAGTATGGAGGGTTGTCCCTTTGTGTGAAGTCAATGTTTGCTTCGGGGTTGAGCCAATCCATGTTGTTAGACATAGCTCGAGCAATGTTTTCAAGGTGATATTCACCTCGGAGGGCACTTTCGAGCTATCTTTTAGAAGTTGAAACGCTTCATTCTTGATTCGCTCAACCTGATTTCGCCATTTTCTTCACATGGAACTTTTCTTGCGTAAGTTTAGCATGCTCCAATGTAGAACCGCCTACCAAATCCTGACCTTCTTCGTAGGGTAGGAGTGTTGTTAACAAGATTAGCAAACCATTCAAATTCCTCTGTTTTATCGCCATCTAGCCATGATACGACGCCACCGAGCGCCTTTCTTCTTCTTTTTTCGAAGCCTAGATGATGATAACGGTTTCTCAACTTGTTTGGGAGAGGTGGTTGTTGTAGGCTCAAGGATTCTTCATCGCCACCACCCGTATACTCAAAGTGATCATCGGTTTTGAGTCTGGGGTGGTAACTAATCGCTCCGGAGGTTTTCAAGAGAAGAACGAGGAGGAGATTTTTTTGAACAGAGGCCGTTGTGGAGGAGGTTGCATCATAGAAGATTCACCGGACCGCCTCGACGCTTAGGTGTAGTCTTCCATCCTTATCCTTGTCTTCATCGCCTCTAGGACGCTTAGACTTTTCACCTTCAATCTACAAGCTTCTTGAAGTTGGTAGTCCAAGAATGCTTGAAACGGCTTTTCCTTCATCGGAAGTAAATGTCCCGTGATCGTGCGTGACATATTTGTGTAACAAGCTTGGCCACCAATTCATTATTCGAGAAACTAGGATCGGTTGGATTGATTGTGATTAAGGCGTTGATCGAATAATTTTCTTGGCGATCTGCATAAGATTTGGATAAAGTTGTTTGGTGAACAACTCCTTGTGACTTTAGGAACGCATCTCAAGGTACTTTTCGTAGCCTTCGATCATTACGTTCAGTTCCTCTTGACGGTGATTTTTCATGAATTCCTGAACAAACTTCCTTTCTCCTTTCATCTTTTCATGCTCGCCATACATATGTGTATGTGACGCTGAAAGAAATTCAGCTTTTGTTGAGCACGCTTTTCCTCGACTTGTTTGACAACTTTGCTAATCCGTTCATGAGCTTGAGAAATCCAAGATTTAGATGGTTTCTTCACGATTTGGATGATGATTTGGTTGATCTTTTGATGGTGGTGGTGAAGAGTGAAGACTAATGATGATGAAGAGATATGAGGAGACTCTGGATCCTTAGGAGGTTCAGAGGTTTCTTCCTTTGATCGGCAGACTATCTAGAAGAAACGTGATCATAATCAACATCTTTATCTTTTCGACTTCTCGCCTCGGTTCCTCAAGTCTCATATTCGATAGTATCCTCCACAAGCTTTTGTTGTTGCATAAGAGTGGTGGCACCACCATCCTTATCGGGTTGATTAACCGCATCGTGAGATGGTTCGAGTGGCAAGACCACTTGATCCTCCCGACCACCCATTTGGTCTTTAGCAAATTCTTCGCCTTTGAATTACAGGTGTCTAAGGAATTTGATCGCCTTCTGTAAACAATTTCCTCGTGGCTCTTATCACTCTCTCGAGCTTTCATCATAAGGTACAAGTACAGAGAGTCTTCCCTTTTTCTTTGTCACCGGGGACTTGGAGGTTTAGCTCGAAGGAGGTGTCACGGCTGCAGATTCGAGTAGGTAATCTCTTCACTTGTGTCGATTTCTTCGAGCTTTCATCCACAAGCTTTCTTTGGTTCAAAGGGTGTGGGATAGGTTCTGCCTTTACTTCGAACAATCCTTTTTGAGGAGGATTCCTTTGGGAAGCTTCCTATAAATATCTTTATCATGACTCTTCCAAGATCGCCTTGCCTCTCGGGTCCTCCTCGAGTAGGTGTACCGTAAGATTTTTCATCAAGATGACCAACTTTGCCTTCATTTACGGCTAACCGATACCTTTTGTATGTTTCAAGCTTTTTGATTTCTGTAGTCGGCGTGATCGTAAAACCGCACTCGCTTACTTTGTTGTTAACGATTCTTTGATTCTCGACGGATAGTATGGGTTCACCAATATGTCGTGATTATTCGGGTCATTGAGCTCATGGGATATCGTGATGAAGTCCAAGAACTCTCTGGATCAACAGTTTGGTGTATCTGACATAGGGAATCTTGGAGCCAAGCTTCTTGTGAAATAGCATCATGTCCTCCCATATCGGCGCTTCGATTTCAATGTCCTTCTTGTTGATCAACGACTGAAATTTGCGTTCCATGAGCTTGGGATGCTCATAGCCAATAACCGAGACCGATTGGTGATGATCATGTAGAGTGTTCTCCATGGTTGAGGAATATACTACTCCACGTGTGAGAGAGTGCTTAGTAATGATTCGGCTTCATCATAACCAATATCTATCAAGAATTTCGTAACCGCTCTTCAAAAGGTGTAGCAAAGAAGTCGGTTGGAGCGATGTCGAATGATGAGGACAACCCGTATGTCGTCATGAGTGATAGTGACTTGTTTGTGATTAAGTGTCACATTCATCAGACTTTGACCGCTGATCCTCACATAGAATCCCAGTTAATTGTTGAATGTAGACCTCTCGAACTGTGGCGAGTGTGAGAGCATGTTTTGGTAGGGATGATTCTGAGAATATCCACGACGCAATGAGACAAGAAGATTCCGCATGTAGGAGGGTGTCAAAGTCAACCCTAAGGTTGTTCTTTCCAATCTTTCTCTGATAGCCATTTGGGAAGATATCGAATAGTAAGAACTTCTCATGCATCCACATTCATTTGTTAAGCCATGTCGTGATCTGTAATAACATTAGCCAAAAGAACCAACATATCGAAAGACATATTGTTAGTCAACAGAAGGTCTTATTGTCTAGTTATTGAATGTACAGTGTCAATGATTGTTACGAGTCCTAAGTCACTTGTTTGTCTAATAGTCCAATGACGCTCGGAAATGTTTCGTGAGTCAGTTAACTTTAAGTTTTAAAGTTTATGTTATCACTTATTGTTCACAACATATCAAACGCTTAAGTTTATTAGTGACATTATTGGATTCGCGGACGATATGATTAGTTTATTTACAAGTTTGTATAATGCGAACAATTCATTATGAAGGTCAATCCGAGCTTAAGCGTAGTTTTGGCAAAGTTAAGCGTTAAACAGAGATGATATACGCCAGAGATCTAAAGCTTACGCTAAGGATCCTAACTTACTGTGAAAAGTTACGCAGGGACCTTATGCGTAGGGCTTACGCGTAGGCGATATATATACCTTACGTAAGGCTTTATTCGTAAGAGTAGACCTTATGCGAGGGTCAGTTACGCATATCCTTCACAGGATACGCCAGTCCAATTGTAGAACCTTACGCGAATGGTTATGCGTAGAATTATTCTACGATAACTTGACTACGCGTAGGGTAATCCTTATGCGTAGAGTTTCAAATGACCTTGATTCTGCATATTATGCGTAGCAAGACCTGAAATAAGTTCATCAAATCATTAACATTAACACAAAACATCATTTTATCAACAAGTTAAGGCATGAACATTCATAACATAGTTACGCGTAGAGAGTTATATCGTAGGTCAAACCCTAAGGTTTAAGACTTACACGTATCATTTCTAGCCATAGGATATGCATCAAACAAATTCTGGTAGGTCTAGAGTGTTGTTAGAGTCTTTAGGCCAGTTATTAACATTTAATTAGTTGTAAATCAAAATTACCCAAAGTTATGAACTTTAAACCCTAACTTCAAATTGTCAAACAATTAGTGTTTCAGGGTGGTTAACAACCATGGAAATCATCAATTCAACCTCATATGA
Organism: Chrysanthemum makinoi; assembly: GCA_910596185.1. Taxonomy (NCBI): domain Eukaryota; kingdom Viridiplantae; phylum Streptophyta; class Magnoliopsida; order Asterales; family Asteraceae; genus Chrysanthemum; species Chrysanthemum makinoi. The sequence goes on from OU343221.1 coordinate 265,306,222, forward strand.
CCATAACCCAACAATCTTTTAGACCAAACACTTCACATTTGGAAAACCCAAATCGACTCATAAACCCTAATTTTCAAAAATCATACAGTAATAAGTGTTTCGGGTGGGTTTTAATGGTTAAAATGGTGTACTTAATGTATAAGAAACGTTTTGACACTATCCATATAACCAAAAACACACACATAATGATTATGTGTTCATACGCTTATGCGTAGAACACATAATCACGCATAACACACTTTTTAGCCGTTGGATTTGCATGAAATTAAAAACCTTAGCTTAAAAACATGTTAAGATCATTAAAACACTTACAAAATGATGATCAAAACAACGGATTTCTTGGTTCAATCTTTGGCTAGAGTAGGATGAATATGGTTGTGTGTATTAAATGTGAAGTGAAAAGTAGGTGGGAGGTGTTTTTATTAAAAGTAACTTTAACATTTTGACAGTTTTAGTCCCTCCACCTTTTCCTTTTTCAAACAAAGCCATTTAACTTCCATTTTGTTTACCAAACAAAGTTTTTAGGAAAGGAACTTTGACTACACTCCCCTCTACTTAAGAAATAATGAAAGGTTATAAATTTAGTCCGAGGAGTGTCATTGTACCTGTAAGTTTACCACCATTTGTTAAAAGAAACAACCGAGATAAGATAACATGCAAGTACATGATGTTTTGAAACAAGAAGTTATAATTTTTCTCCCCCTCAACACTTGATCGTGTAAAATACTAATTTTGAAAGATTATAGTGTTGAAGGAAGAAATGTACTTGCCATGTTGAAAGAAAATAGATTAGAAGAATATTTTTGTTGTTTTATCAGATTTTATATTTTGTATTTTGTTTTGAAAAAATATATTTACAAAAGAGATTTTGGTGTTGGATGCAGTTTTAAGACTGCTTTTAGGAGGTCATCCAATTCCTCTGAGTCAAACACCTCATACCAATCCGGTGGACCAACTCATTAAACCTAGCGGAGGCAAGGCTTGGTGAGAAGATCTCGCCCATTGGTATTACTCCACAAAAATATTCAACCAGACTCCTCGTTCCGTGGTCCTTGATGAAATGATAGCGAAGATCGATGTGCTTTGATGTTGAGTGCTGAACTGAGTTGCACGAGATCGCAATGGCACTCCGATTGTCGCAAGACCGGGATTCTCACAAATACGTAACCATAGTCTTTGAGTTGTGTTCTCATCCAGGATGACTTGAGCACAACACGACATGGCTACATATTCTTCTTCGTTGAGGGACACGATGTACAATCCTCGCTTCTTCGATTGCCATGACACCCGCTTTATCACCAAGAAATTGTAATGCTCCGAAGTACTTTTCCGTGAGTCTAAGCATCCTCAGCGTGGTCGCCCCAAAAGCAATTAGTTCAAAACCGAAATCCTTCGATACCGCATCCCCAAGTTAATGGTTCCTTTATGTATCGGAGGATTCTTTTAGCCTCGAGAGGTGGGTTTCTGGTCGCATCACCGATAACGGAGCATAGATAAACTAAGGCAAAGACAATATCGTGTCCGCTAGTCGTTAGATACATGAGAGACACAATAATACTACGGTATTTTGTAGGGTCTACTAATTTCCCATGTAAATCAGCGTCTAGCTTCTTGGTATGAGCCATTGGTGTGGCATAGTGTCACAGGTTTTCATTCCAAATTTGTTTAACAATTCAAGGGCATATTTGGGTGACTGACCAAGAAAATACCACGTGGTGATTGATGAACTTGTAGTCCGAGAAAGAACGTGAGTTCACCCATCATGGACATTTCAAAAATTTTTCTTCATTAGTTTTGCAAAAGCGATTGAAAACTTTTTATGTGTAGACCCAAAAATGATGTCATCCCACGAAATTTGAACAATTAAGATATGTGTCCCGTGATATTGTATAAAAGAGTTGGGTCAACCGAACCTTTGGTGAAATTATTAGCAATGAGGAAAGATGATAGCTTATCGCACCATGCCCGAGGAGCTTGTTTGAGACCATACAGAGCTTTGTTCGCTTTGACATGGTTCGAAACTCGTGATCAACGAATCCATCTCGTTGGTGACATAAACCGTTTCTTTAAGTTGTCCATTAAGAAACGCGGTTTTGACATCCATCCGATAGACCGTCATATTCATATGAGCATAACGCTAGAAATATCCCAACGCCTCAAGACGAGCAGCACCGAGCAAGGATTCTTCAAAGTCTATTCCCTCTTCCGACGATAACCCTTAGCCACCGACGTGACTTATTTCGATAACATTTCCTTCAAAGATCCAATTTGTTTTTCCAAATCCATTTAGACCAATGACGAGACCCTGGTCTTTCAACCAGTTACCATACTTCAAGACGTTTGAATTGGTTGAGTTCTTCTTGCATGGATTCAATCCGGTTGTCTTTTGTCATTCGGCTTTGATGTTTTTAGGTTCATTGGCGTATTGCTGAGTGCATAAATGCAATGTTCACCGTCTGTGAAGACGCTTGTCTTGTAACGACATCGTTGATTCGGGTTGCCAATAATGTTTTCAGAGGATGGTCTTTAGTCCATCTATGTGTGGAGGGTTGATGTTGATATACATTGTGCAGATTTTGAGGATTCAAATGGTTTGTTGAAGATTCTAGCGACATCCGTGCGGCGGTCTCATTAGCAAACGGATTGAAGAACGCATTTGGATCAAAATCTGCAGGTGGGGGTACTTCATTCGAACATCATCGGCCTTCATCATTGTTGGAAGCGGTTTGTTCAACTGTTGTGGTGGAGTCAATCGTGGTGGTACATCTGCGCAAAAAAGAGTTGTTGTAGCGGTGTATCGTATAAGAGTATTATCGGGTTGAGCGGAAAAGCGGATACACCACGAGCACGCTTCATCAATATCGCCATCAGCGAGCAGGAGCAAATAACCTTTCCATTTGTTGACGAGTAAGTTGGGGCTTTGTTCACCGATGATGGGGTTTGGGGAAGTTTAAGCGTTGTGTCCGGTTCCAAGTCGTTATACTCGAAGCCATTTCCGTAAGTTCATCAAAATGAGCATGAATCGTTTCCATCACTGCTTTGTACGACGATTCCGTTCCGGAAACCTTTTGAATTATCCGCGATCCGATAAAGACTCCAATGTCAGCTTTGGCTTTGAGCTTTCCAAAGTCATCACGATCATTATTAGGATAGCAAAGAGATCCAAATACATGAAAGTGTTTTAGATTCGGTTTTCTGCTTATGGACGAAGCTCGAAAGGTGTTTTGTTGTGGCGTTTAGTGATCATAGAACGGTTTTGAGTATAGCATGCAGAGATAATGCACTTACGCCCATAAGTAATCTTGAAGTTTAGCATTGATTAACATTGTTCTTGCAGCTTCCACTAACGTTCGGTTTCGATCCTTCGACAACTCCGTTTTGTTGGGTGTGCGTGCAATAGATGTCGATCTTTGTCAATTCCCACTTTCTCATAGAATTCACGAAGAAGTTTGATTAACAAATTCGATTTTCCTCTATCATGCTCACGATTAGTTAACGGCGGTGTTTAGTAGTTTGAACTTGTATTTTCGTGAAAGGTGATGATCATCTGTGGAGCTTGATCTTTGCTAAGAAAGTAGACCCAAGTCCAGCGTGAATAGTCATCAACGATTACTAAGATGTAGCGTTTGCCATTGATCGTTTGCGCCAAGATCGGGCCACACAAATCCATGTGAAGAAGATGAAGCACATGCTTTGAGAGCGTGTTCCACCTTTGAATAAAAATGAGCACGAGTGCTTTTGCCTTGTTCACAAGCTGAGCAAAGGTGATCTTTAGAATATCGAAACCGTGGGAGTCCTTCAACTAGTTTGTGTCGAGCAAGGTTGGTGATGGTTTGAAAGTTTAGATGTGAGAGACGACGGTGCCATAGCCAGGATTTTGTTGATGTTGCCTTTGAGAGTAAACAAATGGGAGATGAAGCAACCATGTCTTTCATAGAGATAGTGTAGAGACTAGAATTACGCCGATCCGGACATAAGGTCATTTCCTTGTAGATCACGAATGAAACAAGTTTTCTCCTGAAAAGCAACCTCCAAATCTCCATCACAAAACCTGACCTCTGAAAGCAGATTATGACCGAGGCCTTCCACATAGTAAACCCTGCTAATTTCGATGTTCCCATTGACATAGTCTCCGTAGCCCATGATAGGTGCGAAGTGATCATTCCCGAACTCGACAGTGCCAATGAACTTTGCAATAAAGTTTGATAACATTTAAGATTGCTGTCATCATGTCGGGAACATCCGCTATCAACAATCGAGAATGATCTCAGATCACTTTGCATTACACACATGCACGACACGATGGAATAGAAGTAGATTTGGAACCCGAAATGTTAGAGGGTTCCGTAGCGATCTTATAGTGGATATGCACACATCAATAGCTTTAGGTATCCACTTAAATCCTAGTGTGTTATATATCCATTTATGCCATCTCCAACTAGTATTTGCTTTAGTCTTAGTGAATGCACTAGGTGGTACTACATTCCTAGGAGGTGACACAGGAGCTACAGGGACAGCAATGCGTTTCTTAGAATCTAAAGATGGCGGTCTACCAAGCAATGACTTAGAAATATTAGTGGGCCTAGAGGTATTTCGGTTCTTAGGATTCCTTAAACGAGAGATGATAGCTTTAGCAACACATTTATCATGACAATCGGAATTCATACTTTTACCACAAATAACACAAGGTGCATCGATCAATATCAAAAGTACTTTAACGGTTTAGCATTCGTTACATCACTATTTCTATTACATTTGCCGGACGCCTTAATATCTATAGTGGAAACAACGTGAGTCTTATTCATAGTCCTAGGGTGTTCTTCTACTTTAGCATTCTGATTGATCTTTTCTTAGGTCGCAACTTCCTATTCTTCGATTGAGTGCTCTAGGCCGTGAAGTGGGACGTTTGGAAAAGGCTCAACTATTCTGCTTTCAAGAAGGAAGCACGTTAACTACTTGTGATTTGGCAGTAGAGATTCTAGGTTCATGAGTACTAAGTGTTACTGGGCTAATCTCTTAATGATGGTTGGCGGAAGTTGTTCATACTTTCCTAACATTTCTCTTAACTTGAGGATAGTGTGAATCGATCTTGATTTTCAGACCGAACATTTCCAGCAAAATTCATAACTTCTTTAGTGTGTGCAAGATGATGATCAAGTTCATTTGATGCTTCATCACGAGTCTTTTTGAGTAAATCAAATATGACTCCATATTCCTTTTTAACTTTTACAAGTTCTTGTTCATATTTTGAGATTTGACACTTAAAAAACACGTTTTGATCATCCAATTGCTCAATTTTAGGATTAGAAGATTTTGTATGCAACTGGGCGATTTTGTGTTGAAAAGCAATTTGTTGATCGTGAATATCTTTTGACACCAATTAAGACGACGAATTGCATTTGAAAGTTCGTTTGACAATCGTTTGTTTTCAACTTTGGACTCGACCGAAGCACACTATTAGTGTTCTCAACATTTATCACGAATCAACGATCAGAGGTATGATCAAATGCATATGACAAAGAATTCAATAACACAAGATTATGGATATCGCCACAGATGACATCTTTTAAGAGTCGATCAACATCTTTTCTCAACATTTTCTTTTTACGTTTAGTATTAGAAATAGATGTTTTGTTTCTCAAAACGACCTTCATCAATCCAAGTTCCTTATGAAAATCCTTTTCCCAAGCTAATGCACAATTTTTCAAATTTTTAACGTTAGGTAAAAGATTTTTCGGAAAAATGTCTCTTTGTTCTCGCGCAGGCGAGATTGAAAATGATCAATTTTGATTTCAAAATGATATTCTATCTCATGTTGTAAAATTTTGAGGTCAGCCATGAAAATGTCAAAATATCTAAGAATTTTTCGATTTTCAGGTTTTGAATTTACTTCACCGATGGAAGGTAAAGGACCATAAATTTGTGCATAATCTGGTTGGGGATTAACATTAGAAGACTCGGGTGTTTTGATGATAATCCTTGGTGTGTTAGAAGAATCCGTTGGTGTGACGAAAGTGACCGCTTTTGAATAGTTAAAAGGTTTGTTGTAAATAACTTTTACTAATTTTGATCGACTCTCGTCTCTACGCATCTAATTCCTCTTGACGACGATATTCAACAACACTCATAACAGAATTATCAACTTTATATTCTCGCACGGAAACTTCGGATTTGGTTTGAATGTTTTGGTTGAAAGCTTAGGTTTGTAATCGGCAAGATTCGGTCCATATCCATTTGGATTGGGTTTTAAAGTAAACTTTTCAATGGTCGTGACCGACTCGCCATGTTTGTAAACAACAGTTTTAAACTCTTTAAGTTTGTTTTGCAAGCCGATGATTTCTTCAAGATGATCATCTATTCGTTTCGTTGAATGCTTTTTGTATGCAGAGAACTGCTTTTTGACAAGTTAACAACTCAGCCTTAGCTTTTTGATTTTCCAAGGTGAGAGCGTTAATTTGCTTTTTATGTTCATGTTTCAGATTGTTCTATTTCGACAACAAAGCATTCTTCAAGCGGCTAGATCACGATAGCTTCTAAATATTTTTCATTTTGATGAGATTTAGCAAAGGCGCTTCAAAACCTTTTTCACGATTTTCTTGAGTTTTGAAAAAGTTGAGTTGCTTTTGTAAACATTCAAAATCCTTGGTTAACAAAGTGCATTTTGCATTTCAAGTCCTGATTAATTGCATGACATTTTTCCACTATGGTTTGTTGGTCTTGTATTAAACGAGCAAAATCGGGATGAGGCAAAAGTTCGGCGTGTTCAACGTGAGTCTCAACATGATCATTACGAAGATCCTCAAGTATGACCACAGAGTCAATTTGATTATCAAGGGAGACCGTTTGGTCATCTTGATCGTCAAATATAACTACGGGTTCTAGTTGAAAATCGTCGGAATGAGATGTGGATGGCTCATTTTGAACATTCCGAGTCTTGCCGGATTCAGATGTTGGCGGAGATAGTAGATCAGAGATGAATATGGTTTGTTCAGTACACGAGACAAGCCATGTGTCATACACCGGGCTGTGTCACTCATGTGTAACTCATGCATATTAGCCATCGACATAACATTTGCATTGGCCCGCAAGTCCTCCATATCATCATCGAGTGCATTTGCCATAAAACTCTGTTCTTTGTCCGTGAGAGATCCACCAGCTTCATCCTTAAGAGCCAAAAGAAGAGCCTCTTTAAAATAAGCACTGCCCCTAGTCCTTGGCTTTGGGCATGCATTAGCCAGGTGTCCCTTCTCATTGCGGTTGTAGCATCGAAGACCATTCAACCCATTCGAGCATTTCCTGTTCCACCACCGAGCTCGATTGTTATTCCTCCCACAGGCATTAAACCCTTGACCACCGCCCATCCGGCGACCATAACCACGATTCTGAACTTCAACTCGCCCATTGTTCACAACAGCTTGATTCCTTGTATTAGATGAGGAACGAATATGGTTGTTGGATTTGTTGGTATAACGGGTAAAGGCATTAGCAATCATAGCAAATCCTTGTTGCAATTGCTTGAACGGATCGATTCCTCATTAGCTTTAGCTTGAGCATTGTTGTTGTTGTATGGAACCAATTGAGTTTGTTGAGATGGAGGTTGCGAAGGATCATGTGGTGTGATTTTAGCAGTTGGTTGAGTTGCTAGTTGAGGAGAATAACTGTTTTGAGCATATAAGGCAAGTTGTTGATTTTCGGATGTGTCGGTGGAGCAATTTGAGCACGGAGAATCCTTTCCCTATCAACTTCCTTTTCATGAGGCTTCAAGTAATCGTACAACAATCCGTAGGTAGACCGATGCATGTTTTTCGCTTGACGGAGAAAAATGACATACTTCTCCCATTCGGGACCAAGACTACTTAGGAACTTAGTATTCACCGCAATTCTTGGCATGTTGATGTTGTGTTTATCCAAATCATTGATGATGTCATAAAATCGGTGATGATAGGACTCGAATGTCTCCCGTGTTCAATCATGACGTGTTTATAAGCCAAGTAAATTTTGGATTCCAAATCTTCCGATTGAGTACGATCCTTCCATAAGAAGACGAATATGATCCCACATTTTCTTTGCGGTCTTTTGAGCATCAACACTACGAAGAATTAGGTTTGGTAATCCTAGGAGGATATATTCCATTGCAAGCTCATCTCCTTCATAGTGTAGAAGTTCTTGAGGATTCAAGTGCAAGATAGCAATGTTCGTTTGTTCATCTCTTGGTGGAATGGCATTTGGATCTCCGGTACAATGACAAGTAGGCATCTCAAAAGGACCTTCCAAGATAACCTTCTTTAAGAACTTTCCATGTGGCTTCTTTAGATCACAAAACCTAAAGAACCTTATCACCCATTGATCGTAGTTTCCCGGAGTGAGCATTGGAGGTCTATCAAGTGATCCAGCCTCATGAATTGATTGTTGGTTGCTTAAAGTTTCAAACATCTTTGCAAACCAAGTGGGTTCCTTCATAGTGATCCTTGATGGATGTTGATTAAAGTCATTTGTGTATGGTTGAACTTGAAGACTTGGTGGTGGTTGAACCATTTGAGGTTGTGGATTTGCAGCAAGTTGTGGAGTATGTTGTTGGTTAAATTGTTGTTGATAAATTGCTTGTTGTTGATTCCACTGTTGATGTTGTGGAGTTAGTTGTTGTTGTCGTTGAGGATAAGTGTAAGGAAAATAGTTAGAGTATGGTGGTTGTGACATGTTGAAAACTTGTGTTGGTAAAAAATGGATCTTTGTAGTCGAATGAACCTTTGTTGATGAAGTGTCCTTAAGCGTAGAAAAGACAAGAACCAAGTAGCACTTATGCGTAAAAACACCAAAGTTACGCGTACAATAAGGAGTTACGCGTAGGATTTAGCTTACGCGTAAGTAGGGAAAAACACTAAAGTTAGGCGTAGACAAAAGTTAGGCGTAGACAAAAGTTAGGCGTAGAAAGTTAGGCGTAGGATTTTCTTATGCGTAAGACTAGGCTTAGGCGTAGGAAAGATCTTAGGCGTGGGATTTCTACGCGTAAGCTTATGCTTATGCGTAATTTTAGGGTTTTTGCCTAAATGATCTTTTACACTATCACAAAGCAAAAGATATCCAAAGTCGACGTATTTTCAGACTTATCAAAGTAAGAAAACACGGAATAAACCACGAAAATGAAGATCAAACCAAGGAGGCACTTACGCGTAGTTTTAGGGTTTTACTACGCGTAGGAATGCTCGTAGAACTTTGATTTTGTCCAAAGTGTTTTTAAACCGCTTTTGTGTGATAAAATAGCTTTAATAACACCAAAATACACAAAAGTGTGAAACTTGATGATCCAAAGCCCTTAAAACAGTTATGCGAAGAACTACACCCACGAATAAAACTAGCTCAAAAACAATGATCCACGCATAAAGTTTGAAACTTTTTGCCAAAAACAAGTATGTTAACACCTTAAAACGTTGAAAGTACAAGAATCTTGGATTAAAAAGTGTAAAAAACAAGTTTTTAAGCGAACCAAAGAATACGTTAACTTTACGCGTAAGACCAAGAAAAAAACTGTCAAAAACAAACTTGTTCACCCAACTATTTGGCGATTGATACCACTGTTAGGTCACAAGGTTTACCACACAAGCTTATATAAGAGATAGAGAGGCGATTGAACAAGAACCAAACACACATACACGATATACTATAGACGGTTATGCGTAGGTGATATGTGAAAGGAATAACTTAAACAACCAACCTTCAAATGAAGGTTTACATAAGGTATTTATAGGAGGGAAGCTAGGGCAACACTCCTAGTTCCCTTCCTTTCACCTATGGGCTTGGGCCTAAGCTCATGGGCCTTCTACATAAGCTTAAGGCTAATAACAAACATAAAGGCCATAATAAGCTAACTATTACATATGAGTAACTAACACTTGAATAAGGTTTAGGAGTGATTCCAACATCTCTGTTATTGTAGTCAGCTTGTATTTCTGATTTGAATAGACTATATGGGTTTGTCCATAGTAGTCTGCTATAAATGTTTTGTAAGTTACTGACAACATTAATATAATTCACCATTTCAGAGAAAAAAAAATTATGCATGTTGTTTTGTAACTTTTGTCGATTTGATTGTGTGGCTGATGCAACCAATCTGCATAAGTTTAGGTTTTCAACAGGATTTTTAAATGAATTTGTGTTCTATCTTCAATCTATAGAACACAAATTTTCAGCTGATGCAATCTATCTACATAAAGATGTCTTCTCTTTTTGCTCATCCAAATATCCAATCAACACATAATCACATAGTTTTTCTAGTAACTTACTGAAGTGTTAAGCCCATTAGTAAGGTCCAAGTTCCTCGATGCTTGCTTTAATGAATCAATTTAAGGCAATAATAATCCGATTAGATAAGTTATCAAATAAGTTGATTTATAAGTCCGACAATAAGCCAAACTCTTATTGGGCCAAAACCTAATGTAAGCCCAATAAATAATAAGTCCTATAATGAGTCCATATTAAGTCCAATAACGAGTCCAACAGTAAGCCCAATTTTAGGCCCATTTATAAGTATATGTTTAGTCCATAAGTAAACCCGAATATACAAGTCCAATATTTAGCTCGTTAACAAACCCGAAACAAAATAAGCTAAAGTAAGTTGAATCTAGTAAGCACACAAATATGCCGATTCAATAAGCACTAAAATAAGCCGAGAATTATAAGCCATTAAATAAGCCAAAAACATAAGTTGTGGAAAACTAGAAGGGGGGTTTGAATAGTTTTGCCGATTAAAACTTTGTTTTAAAGTATTTAGATCGACTTATGTCAATCCATTTAGATCGTGTGTTGGATATTGATAGATGTACATATATATAAGTAATGCAAAGAGATAAAGAGTAAAGGAACACAAAACCACAACACGAGTATTTATAGTGGTTCGGCTACAAGGACACCTTCCTTGCCCTACTCCACTCCCCGAGTACCTAACTCGAGAGTTTCTAAGCACTACACAACACAAGCTCCTTAATGTGTCGGAGAAGCCTTCACAACATCTCCTACACTTTATCCGGTACAAGGCTAGACACCGAGTTCTTCCACGAGGTAGAACCAAACCTATCAGAATGTCGCCTACACTTTATCTGGTATAAGGCTAGATACCGAGTTCCATTACAAAGGAGGAACTACTACCCAACACAACTAACCAAAGGAGACAAACTCTTTTTTACAATACTAGAAAGGATATCAATATCCTTTAACCCAAACTACACAACATGTACATCGACGCAACATATCAAATTTACACTTTCGGCACTTTAGACCAATGCCTTCAACACGACACACTATTGGAGGGAGAGAAGAACTATCAACAAGATGCACTTCAGTGGTCTTGATGATGACGAAGCTTAGCAACTCATGACCTTGAGCTTGCACGTCTTCAAGAGGTTGTGATCTCGCCTTTAAGAGGAACCTATAGAATCACACAAATATAACTACATAGAATGATCCTTTGGATATGTGGTTAGAGAGGTTAGAACATAAAGTGAAAGTATGTCTAAAAGGGTTAGTGAACAAGAGAGAAATGGCTCACTATTTATAGGCAAAACTTGCCTACTGTTCCACGGTTCCCACGGATCCCTTACCCAAGGGATCCGGCCAGTGCAATTCCAGGGATCCGGCTGCTGGTTCAGCTTGGTTTGGATTTTGGGTTGCAAACCAGGTTATGGGTTATGGACCATGGGTCATGGACTTTTGATTATGGATACCCAACAAGATACAATGTATCTAGTCAATCGGTTATGGATCTTTGGTCATGGGTCATGGACTTTGGGTCATGGATCATGGATAATATCCAACATGACTTCATATATGATGTCATGCAATGGGTCATGGGTTATGGATCATGCTCCATGGGCATGGGTTATGGAATTTGGTTCTTACCCAACAAGATTCATTGTACCTAGTCAATGGATCATGGGTCTTGGGTCATGGGTTATGGACTTTGAAGTGTTTTATAAAATATAAGTAAACAACATTACTTGTAAGAACTCGGTGTAAGTGTTTTATAAAAAAGTGTTTACTTATATTTTATAAAAATGTGTATGTTTTATAAAATATAAGTAAACAACATTACTTATATTTTATAAAAATGTGTAAGTTATATAAAACCAAAACCATTTTTATAAGAACTCGGTGTAAGTGTTTTACCCAACATACACATTTTTATAAAATATAAGTAAACAACATTACTTGTAAGTGTTTTATAAAAATGGTTTTGGTTTTATATAACTTATTTAACTAAACATGTTTTGATGGTTTTTATATGTTTAGTAAAAGTGTGTTAGTAAACTATTGGCTTAAAGCTTTTACGTATTTTATTTATTTCGTTAAAATGATTTTACGTTTGTTATTGACAAAATATTAGAAGATCGTAAAATATAAATAAACGTTTTTATGGTTTATTTGTATTAACATAAGTTATAAAATAATCCGATACACATAAGTTTAAAAATAAGCCAGAACCTTTAAGTCTAAAAATAAGCCGAAATATTTAGTTGCAAAATAAGCCAAAATCTCAAGTTTTACTAATAAGCAATAATCTTAAACCCTTATGGCCGAATAAGCACATAATAAGCCCAATAAGCCGGAAATAAGCTAATAATTTATAAATAAGCCGAACCAAATATGTTTCAAAATAAGTCGGTTAATAAGCCCATAAAAATAAACCGATGATAATAAGCTCGAAATTAGCTAGCTCTTTTTCCCCTTTTGGGCTGAATGGCCTAATAAGCCCAAAAAAGCAATATATAAGCCGAATAAGCTAATAAGAAAACAATAAATCTTTTATACACTTTTACTATACCAAAAATAACCACACAAACTCAATGATACTTTCCCTGTGTTCATTTTATGCATATGTCGACTGAATATATATGTTTTTACATATATTGTAAACTTTAGCTACTTGTGTACTTCTTGAATGTATGCATAACAAAAATGATGAAAGTACAAAGTTTTTAAGAAAATAGTTACTTACAAGTTTTGATGAAAATGAATAGATTGGTATGCAAGAGTACCCTAAAAATAGTACAACCAAGTCCCAAATACTATAAACTAGTGTGTTAACCCCAAAAGTACAACCCAAATATTCACTTGAAGGCTTGATGATCAAACAAAAATGATGGTGTTAGTGTGGTGGTGGTTGTGGGCGTCGAACAAGAAAGAGAGCAAAAAGGGATGATTATTTTGTAGCTAGTGATTGTATGTGAGAGAGAAACGAAAGTATCTCTTGTTTTATATGCATATAGGTTCAAGATATGTGGGGTTAATGAAATGACAAAACACATAAGGTTGGTTCCAGTAAAGGCAAACGATCGACAAAGTCGATCGATCACCTTACTGTGGCTTAGTCGATCGTGTGTCTTTTGAAACCATCTTGGTCGATGTAACGATCGAAATACATTTCACATGCAACGGTTTAATTATTCAAAACGTTTAATTATTCCAAACGTTTTTTTTTTTTTTTTTTTGAAACTTTGGTTGTGTAAAAAAATGGCGATGATAGATATATATTGGAGATGATGATCTCCTAAAGTTGGGAAGGATACTTATATATAGAAATCTTTCACTTCAGCCCCTGAAGTTCTTGCAACCTATCAAACACAACCAAACATTCAAAGTTTTATGTGTTAAAAATGTTTAAAAAAATGTTTTAAAAAAAAGTGTTAAAATTTAATTATTAATGAAATTTTAGTTTGGGTTAAAAAAAATAAAATAAATAAATAAATAAATAAATTGATCTTGGTCGCCTTTACTGGGGCACCTAATCACCGAAGGTCATTTGGAGAGAAAGGCGTGGCAGTGAAAATGAAGGGGATTGAATCCTTACTGAACCAGCTTAAGAGAATTTGTAGCTTACAAAGGACCATGGTTGTTACATTAGTACATGTTAGTGTAAGACAAGATTTTTAAGGGTATGTGTTGCTTGTGTTGTGGGGATCTTGGCCGAATAAGGGGACCAATGTGGGGGGGGGGGGGTGTCCTGTACCCATGACTCAAAATTTCCTTGTCAAGCTACATGAAAGAGATTTCCGGAAGTCCACAGAAAAATTATTGCTAATTGCCCGAAGTGAGAAGCAAAAATATTCTGATAAAGACGTTCCTCCGTAATATCATTATGTAGTGAAATGCAGAGGTGGTATAAAATACATGCATGCATGGATAAAAACGAAAGTAGTATCATTTCACGTAAAAAATGGTAAATTTAATTACACAAATAATTAAGTAAGTTTATAAATTTCAAAAAAATGCTAACTTGACGTAAACCATGATTTGTTTAGTGTCGGTACGTGTTAAATTTTGTTTTCCATTTTACGCGATTTGACTTAACGGTTATACGTAAAAGTAAATATTTACACGTTCAGAGTAAATAGTTTTGAGTTTTATGAACAAGTATTGCACTGAAAATGCCAGCTGCTACATAATGTCTCTTATCATTTAGTAAATCCTAACCATACGAATGTGATCTCACTAACGATCTCAGAATGCATCACAAAATCAAGTTCTGGAACCAATTACACTACCGGTACACTCAAGCATTAAAATTGAATGCTAATTAAGGTTTCCTTACATTTTGTGGGTTGTATTTAGGTGGTAGGGTTTTTTCCTAGTTATATACGTCCTATCCATGAGACGCTTGCTTAAACTACAGTGTCACTAGCAAATGCCATAGAATTTTTTTTAAAGTTGTGCCAAAATTACCGTCTTAGACTACGTTTCAGTATATTACACATCGTTTTAAGGACAAAGCAAATAAGAAATGCAAGATTAGTTTCTAAGGTGTCCCTTTTTACCCTCCCTACACTTGAATTGAACATTTTTCCCAATGTCCTTTAAGTACCAAAATATGATAAAGGAAAAATTAAAAAGACATGAAAGAAACTAGTACTCCCCTGGTGTGCTCCGTATGGACGGAGAACAAAGATACAAGGTTAAATCTTCATCCAAGAATCGTCAAAAGACCATCCTTATCTAATCAATCATGTTATCAAAAACAAAACAACAACCCAAAGCATCAAACCGAAAAAATAAAAATCACAACAAGATGTAATTCCAAACTTAGGAATAAAAGTAAAACAAAACAATTGAAGGGTATGATACTTGTAGAATAAATTACAAATAACATGTAGGGAAATTGGACGTTTAAAAAATTCTGGAAGTTTTTCAAAAGTTAATTTTCGACATTTAACAAAAATATGTGCTACAGTATCTGACCTTTGTCAGGTGTAAACCGTAGCGCCATCAGACTAACCTGACATATTTATTTCATTTTGTTTTCTGGATCAACCCGTTTTCTAAACTCTGTTCTCCTGCAGGAACTCATAGAACATATGTACAAGTATTGACACACAAAGAAAAATAAAACAAACAAACATTTCAAGAATTTAAACTATAAATCATCACATAATCAATTTCGGTTTTTAGTAATCACATATGATCTTCCCTACACTTATTTCATGCAAAGTACCTTTGATCACCAATGAGACGAACTCAAAAGTAAAAGAAAACATAATTGCATATAAATCAATCACATAACAATTCATAATCAAATACTAGCATGCAAACATCCTAAAACAAAATTAAAATCAAACCAAAGAAAGTAAATAAAATATGTCTGAGTTTCCTCCCAAGAAGCGCTTGTTTTTGTTCGAGTCACGAGCCTGACTCTACCCTTATTAAACAGATAAAAGGGAGGTTTTTCCTACACTTAGGATTAAGTGTGGGTAATAGTAATGATGCACACCCTTAGGTGGAAATATGCCACGTGAGGTGAAGGTGGTGTGTGAATGTATAAAGGATCTACTCCCTTTTATCCTAAAACTACCCGTACTATATGGGTTGATGGTTGGGTCAATTCCTCTTTTGTTTCCTAGAATTAAATCTAAGGATGGAAAATTGAGTAGGGGTTGAGGTTGAGGCTTCGGTTCATCAACACTATGAACTTCCCTAGAACTAAGAGAAATGTTATGACTACAAGCATTCAAACCTATTTCCTCTAGTTGTGTTTG
This sequence comes from Chrysanthemum makinoi, assembly GCA_910596185.1. Classification (NCBI taxonomy): domain Eukaryota; kingdom Viridiplantae; phylum Streptophyta; class Magnoliopsida; order Asterales; family Asteraceae; genus Chrysanthemum; species Chrysanthemum makinoi. The sequence goes on from OU343221.1 coordinate 265,322,241, forward strand.
GTTCAAAAGTTCTACATCAATCGAGATTCCTATAATCTCTTCTACTTCTTCCAGGTAAGTCATGGGCGGTGTGTATTCCTCACATGATGGTAGGACATGTTGGGTACTTAGTGAGCTTGGATTTTTAACATCATCCTTCATCATGTCTAGATCACCTATATGCTCATCATGTGTTTTGGTAGAATCGAACCCAAACATGCACCTAAGTTTCTCAAATCCTTTTCTAGCCATTTCAAATTCTAAGTCCGATTCATAAGAATCTTCCTCAATAACTTAATTACAATGTTCCATTTGCCTAAAGGATTCATCATGTGTTCCTTGAGATTCAAAAGTCATTGTTCTTAAAAACTAGGTCTTCTTGTTCAATGCGCTCATGGTCGGCTAAATCCTTCTCAATTGTTTCTTTATTTAGTGATGAAAGCAAACCTAATATTTCATCCAACTTATGGCTCATTGCTAGGGAGTTTTCCTCAATTCTTTGGTACATTAGGCTGCTTTTACTAAGGGACTCACTTAAAAGAGTTGTTCTTAAACATGGAGGTTGTTCATAAGAATCAATCCTAGGTGAAGGATCATATGGTGCATAGGTTTCACTAAATGAGGTATTTTGTGGGTTTGATGGAGCTCCTAAGGTGATTTCCTCAAAAGTTATATAAATTTGGTCTCTTTTATCAAGGTACTCACTATGTGATATATAAGATCTTGTTTTCATTTTCATCCCACCATATTAATTTATCAAAACTAGTAAAATTATATTTCTTCATGTAAAAATCTAGCCGCAGATTTGGTAGATTCGTGTTCTCCTTAATGGTGAACAGAAGAGTCAATGGAAATTTTATACAAACAAAAGCACAATGAAAATATAGAATAAGAGAAAGCTAAAAAAAACTCACTTGATAGGAATTTAATGAGTAGAGCTAAACGAAATAGAAATCAAAACCTAGACTATTCCCCGGCAGCGGCACAAAAAACTTGATGCGGATAATTGTAAACACATGAAGTTTTATAATCTTCCTAGGCAGAGTACCTAACCGTTGTAGTGTAGTATAGGTAAGACACGGGGGATTGATTGTTCTCTCGAGGAATAGTGTGGTAGGCTCGAAGTGTATGTCAAATTAAGTCTAAGAGTTGAGGGAAGATTATTTTTGGCCTTTTATATTTAATTAGAAAGAAAGTAAAATCTCGGTTATTGGAGGAGGTGGTTTTAACTAATTAAGCTACTACTAAACTAAATGCAATAAAAGTAAATTAATGATCTAAAATTTAAATGAAGCGTATTCACCTAGGATGTATTACTCCTTGATAGCTATTCAATTCTACATACTAAATTATCACGTCCTTGTCTAATTAGTGTGCTGTATTCCTTAATACAAGTCGAGGGGTGGTCAAACCCTAACTCATATGAACTATGCTCTAATTGAGTGGCACCAAAGAATGCCATTTTATCTCAATTTCCACAATACGAGCAAAGTTCACGCATCAAATACAACGAATATCAAGGTAACTAATTATTAACTAACATTTTAGTGGACGTTCAAGCTAGTATATATTGACCTAGCCAGTTTTCCAACTCCTAACGCAAATCATAATCAACAAGAGACAGTAGTAAGCAAGAATTATAAACCATAACTGATTAGACTCATTGAATCTGTCACGCCTTAATGATGGAGATATACACAAACATCAATAAAAAAACAATAAGATCTAATTCGTTATTAACTAGTTTCATACAATCCTAAGTAAACACTAGGTAGATTAGCCAATCATAATCAATGAAGAGTAAACAACAATAATGATAATTGAAGACATAAATTAAGATAGAATCAATAAACAAACCATTACAAGATGTTTATGGAATGATTAATACCTCCTAAGTTGCTGGAAAAACACCTACCTAAACCTTATAATCAGACTTAGGGTTTAGGGATTACAAAAAGTGAAGTTATAAGGTTATATTTATAAGTGAATTTTCTATCGGTTTGAGATGATGACGTCGGCCCCAAGGCATGACGGTGTCATGATGCCTTTTTCACCCAGTTGTAGATTTTCTCATCCCGGTCGCGTGGCTTTTTGAATCACCTAAATCCGAGTTCGTATGAAGAACTTATGGCCAAAAAAAGTATCAGGTACTTCGCGCGCAAATTGTTATATTCATATTCAGCTTGTAACAGCGTCACTTGCAATTAGTGACGCCGTTAGCCTTCATAATTTTGATCTTGACGTCGTCAGTAGTAGGCCGTCTCCAGAGCATGAATGGTCAGCACCTCCTAGGTGACGACGTCACGATTTGGCCGTGACGTCGTCACGAGGCCTTCTCGTGTCGTTTTTTTCGTTGTTATCGTTTTCTTTGTTTTTCTGTCCAATCAAGATTAAAACGCTTATTTTTTTTAGCATTTGCTTCCCAAGTATCTAAAACTCAAATAAAAATAATTTAGGATAATAAATGATCTAATATATACGAATTTAGATGCTAAATGACCTCTTAGAAGCGTATGAAATTACACCTCATCAATGCATAAGTGAGTAAACTGTAACAAAAAGTAAAATGGTATGTTCTTTATTAATCGTCATTGCAGAATTTAATTTGACAACATCGTTTAATTGATAGTCTAAAAAAAATTACAAATAGTCTCATGCGTTTTTAGAATTAAAGAGTATTTTATATACTCTCAAAAAGTATAATTAATATAAAAAGTTTTGACCGTTTGTCTCCGTTCTTATGGTGTTTTTGGAATTCAAGTTAAAACAATTTTTTCTCAACTTACAAATTGTTGGGATTTTAGAACTACGTTAACCAATTAACGCATACGAGTACGCAGCAGAATATGGATTTAGTTAATGCAATTAGGTTAAACACGTAATTAATAAACAATTAATTAATATAACAATTAATGAATAAAAGGGATAAAAGAAAACCTAACCTTGCTTGGCAATTGAACTTTAGTAACGGACAATAAAACCAATACGAAACTAAGCATCTAAAATAGATGCCTCTACGAGTATTACACACAAACACTTAAACCAAGTACGTTCGATAAACGCTAGTCGAGAACGTTTAAACAATCAACCCTTGAATCACTTGAACTAATCACGAACCAAAGAAACCAAGAAAACAATTTTCTTCTTGTCCGAGATATCACAGCAGCAACCAAACAAAACCCTTATAATGTCCGATATCGGATAAAACGGTCCGATAACATTCTGCCCTTTGTCCGATGGCTTGACCAAAACAGAAAAACCAATTTCTTTGTCTTGCTCTACGATTAAATAATTGAATGCCACATGGGAATTTATTGCCTACGATAGAAACATTAATAATAGGAAACATGTTGCATATTCCTTTTAATATTGCATGTATACACGCATGGTTGGTTATCCTATATCATGCATGTCATCATGTGCATAATCATTATGGAATACATGCATTAGATATAGTTTCTGTATGGGGTCGTTTAGGGATACATCGTATATTATGAATGGCTAGGAGTAGGGATATATATAGCCTTCAATACCTAGTGTTCTTGGGCTCAAACTTGAGCACCAAATAACCATTCTTTCCTAATCCCAAACAAACTCTTCTTAGCCCACATGCTCGATCCAAACACTCCTTCCATTGACCGGCAATTGTGTTTTGAATCTAATGAGTAATCGGGTCAAAATAATCGGACAAAATTCGGGTCAAATAAATATTCAAACGGGTCGAATATTATGTCAAGTATAAACGTATACAACGTACTCTCGTGTTTAACGTGTGTGCCCCCATAGGCTCACACACTTCTAGTCATTTACGTGTTAATCAAATCCCACAATCCAACAGCTCCCACTTGGGAGTTGGAGTGTCGAATGACACACAAAACTAACGATTGAAACGCCTAGCAAACGCTCTCACTCGCTTTTTGACTAAAAGTTTCTAAGAGAATCGTTTCATAAAAGTTTCTCAGTAGCATGGTCATTTAATGTCTTGCTTTTAATCATCCTTTGTTATAGATACCGTTAAACCATGGATATGGATCCTAACTCAATCCATATTGTTTAACCATTTAGAATCTCGTTATAGAATTTAATTAGATATACCAAATGTAATTAAGTATCATCTTGCATTACCCTTTGGGTTCGGCCGAACAATTATCTTATTAATTCTGGAGAGGCCCATGGTATCTTTATGCACATATCAAGTGGAGTAACAAATCCTTTATTGACTACAAGTGTTGTGGATGCTTCACATCACTCCGAAATATAGCCTTTATAACTACCTTATTCAGATAGCGTTTTGCGTATACTTACAAAAACTGATATCCACACATAACAGAACTTGCTTGTATCTCAAGTCTAAGGATGAAGATAACAAACCATTTTCAATATTTTACTTATGACAAGGATCCAAAAGTAAATGTTTGAAAGTTGGAGAATCCAATATGCATCTCTAGTGAATACATATGAGTTTGACGGGAATAATCCAAATTCTTGTTTAGAATATAACCAACACTCACATTTGCCTTATCATAACAATATTCTCATATTGTTAACCGACAATGGACATATTTAGAACAATAAAAATCATTCAAGGATTAAACATGCAAATATAGGATAACAATTATTATATGAATGAATAACAAATACCAAGTATCTTTATTCATCATAAAGTAAAAATTGTCTTTCAATCCCAATTATCCAAATACTAAAACAGATATGCATGAAACTCATTTAGTAAGTTGAACCCTAACGTTTCCAACATTCTCAACCTTTCTTTAAAAGAAAAAACTAAATAGTCATCTGAGTAAACTTCCCGAATACTTGTTTCAAATTTCACATATAGTGGGTGATTTGAAATATAAGATGAGTGTCTTATCTCATATGCTCATACTATTGCAAGAGTTATAGTATGGAGATGTCATCCTACCTTGCATGAGGTATTAGAAATCAACGACATACTGACAGTCATCTTTACAGTTTCTAAAAGTGTAAAGTATTCTCATTCCTTAATGTGTAATACAACAATGCTCTATGTTGAGCATAGCTAGTTAGCAGATTTATCATAAATGATAAAAATCCTACTACAATTAGTATAAATAATCCTCTAGCATCATTTGTACTTATACAACACTATACTTTATAATTCGTAAACATTATAAACACAATAATCTAAACACTCTCAATTAGATATTGTTATTGTCGGCTCATTTTGTTCTTGTACAAAAGCAACAACTAATCTTATACACAATATAATATATACATGATGAATCCTTAGTTAAAACAACATAAGGTTTCCATCCATGTAATAAATTAATCCAAGTGAAATATATCATTTAAGACTTGCTTGAATAATATATTGCATTTGTGTTAGACTTAATTTTTCGCATTTATTTATTCCAGATAAAAATTCATTCCTAGGTTGTTTGTTTTATTCCCTAAATTCCAAGTGAAGTTTCATTCCAAGCTTAAGGATCAATATCTAGCTTAAATAGAATGATATCTTTAACATGTAAACTTTAAGGATAAACACAATGCTCCCACTCAATGTCAGATGTACTCAAGAGTTATTTTAATTCAATTAGAATCATATTGTAATTAAATTCAAGATCTCAGCTCTTAGATGCATGATCCAATCCAAAACATGGATTGCTCAAATTTTGTATACTACATAAAGATAATATAGATTCATAACCCTTTTGATTACACACCGTCCTCGCAAAAGGTAATCATAAAGAAAGAGTTATAAAATCTAATTGTCATATTCATCATACAAATCACATGTATGATAATTAAATATCTTTATATAATTAATGCGTGTATTATATAAGAAAATTTAATCACAGTCAATTGCTTAAGTATGATTAAAAACTTCTTGTAAAATGCCAAACATTAATATGTATACAATTTTGTCCTTGTGAGTCATTCTTCAAAAGAAACTCATTTCAACCTCATAGGTTAACTGTTAGGCGAAATAACAATCAAGCTTAAAACTCGATTTGCCTTTTTAGGACTGCATCTTATCATTCATAGTTCAAAAACATTTATCATATTCAAAATGTGATAATATATTTCATTAGTTAGTTGATTTACAATAATCTTCTAACTTATATCCCTCATCATTGATATAAAATATCACTAAAGTGATGAGGCATCCTTTTGGATTTATGAATGAGAGTAATCATTATACTTCGGTCAACATTTTCATGTTTAACCTTAGTATGACATTAATAAGTGCATTTTAGAAGGTTAAGTATTTTGTTCTCAAATAACTTTGAGATTTGTGTATGCTCTCACTTACTTTTGTAAGTTGAGACAATTCTCTAAATACTAAGTATTTAAGCAACAATAAATTGTTCTTTATGGAGAACCACAAAATACATTTTAAGTTCTCATCTCAAAATTTGTTAATAAAATGCTTCATAAGATTTTAACAAATTCAGAACTTAAATCAAGACATAATGGAATTCCTTCCAACAACTCAAATTAGGGTTTATAGAAAAGCTCTAATTTAGTATCACTCTTTAACCAAAAATTCTAACAACAGTTTTGTGTTTCGTCAAGCTAGGAAGAACACCAAAACTACAATCTTCAAGCTAGGAAGTGTAGAAAATCAAAAATCCAAAAGGGTTTATGATTCAATTGGTTTGAGTGGTAAAACCTCAAATCCCTAATGAATTAGGGTTTTCAGTTATGGGTTGTCTTGATTACCTTCTAGGTTTGAACTATAATGAGTGTATCCATGACACACGCAATTTCTAACCTTGATATGTTTTGGAGGTAGAGCAATTAAAGCTATTAGGAACCAAACTTTATGAATAAGGTTTGATCCAACACGTTAGACATACCATAATGAAGTGGTATCCTATGAGTTATTAGAATTGTGATACTCCATCAGAATTCTATAGATAACTTAATTCTCTTTGGACCAAATACTTGTCAATTGGGTCGAGCCAAATTGCATATAAAGTATTCACGAACCAAGTGCATGCAATAATGTATATTCATTGAACAATACAAGAACCTTATGTTCACGTGTTCACAAGAAGACAGAATTGTTCAAGGATTATATGTTAATGTGTTAACAAGAAAACAGAACATTTCAATAATACATTATAAGTCTTTGAATAATTCAAAGCCTCATGTTTATGTGTTAACGAGAAGATATAACACATTTACTATATATACTTTATGTTATAAGTCATTGATAAATTCAAGGACTTTATAATTATGTCTTAACATGTAAGCATAATTATACTAACAAAAGTAATTATGAACGCAAAGTATTGAGTTCTATAGTAATTTCAAGTTAATTTTATACTTCAGAATTATGATCATTATCATATAACCATAATTATGTTGACTAAAACATGTAGTCTAATGTTGAAGTATCTATACACAATATCATGACATTTGAATGTAGTAGGGCAACAAACATCTAGCATGTTCAAGTCCTAGTAGAATCATTATTAGAATGTAGTAGGGCAATAAACATCTCATGTGTTTAAGTCCTAGTAGAATTCTTATTTACATGTAGTAGGGCATTAAACATCTAACGTGTTTAAGTCCTAGTAGAATTATTAGTTTCCTTTACCTTGCGGTCAAGAGATACCAATAATATTGTTGTTCCTAGCACACACTTTGAGATTTCTCCCACTTGTGTAAGGTACAACATCATATTATGAAAACAAACAACACGTGATTGATTGTTCAAACAATATGATAATGTCATATATATCATAAGTAGTTTTTGAACCATAACCTGTAATAAGGAATTGTAGATTATTATTCTATAGATAACGTTTCAGGAAGCGACAGAAGGAAGGCAACGTGTTATCTTATAAAATAAAATGCAATTTTCCTTTAAGCAATGGTTGTTCATATTCGGAAAGTAATGGATTATTTCAAAGCTAGTTTGAAATGATATGGGTGACTAACAGGAAATAAATCCCGTAGCTCCCACTGAAATTGACAACAATACATGAATGATATTTCAGTTAAAAAATGCAACTGCTCCCACTGGACTTGTCAAAATTGTAAGTGTTACATTTTCAGAAGAAAGCATATAGCAGTTTTATATACTTTCCTATTCTCTTCAAATGCTTACGAGTAGCATGTACTTAGGTATTGAACAGAGTATATGAAGTTCTACTTATGCAGACAATGGACTAGCCATTCTTTTATTCAATTAACTTGAATCTTTAGCATGCAATTCCTCCTTTATCATCTAAAAAGCCCCAAGGGTATTTAGCACTTTAAGAATAAACAAGAGTCCAATAAAATTACCTAGCGAATATTCTAGTAATTTCTTTACTCTTTGCGGTTTAAACTCATACATCGTGACAAGTGCAGGATGTTATTTATTTTGGTAGCTCTAAACACAATGTCTCCAGTTACATAAAATATTATATCTTTCAATAATTTCTAGACCACAAAAGGGTAATGAAAGATCATAAATAAGTTTATCGATTTGTAATCCTATCTCAGTTTGTCAACTAAGGAGAAAAGATAGGTATAAGTCTCACTCTTCTTACTAGGAAAAGAGACTAAGTTTGTCTTTCAAAGAAAAACAACTTTGTTTACGAATTATGTTGCAATAACACAATAAATCAGAATATAAAAAGTTCAATTCTAGTATTTTCGATAATTTCATTCTTAAAAGAATTAACTGCCCAATTAATTGCTAATAATACTAAGATCCATCTTGCAACCCCACTTAATTACCATAGGTCTGACCAGTGCATAAAAAAATAGGACAAGAGGTAAGCAACGAGCGTTAATTGCAAAATGCAACTCTTTGATTTATGAGACTGTTTAAGGCATTAGTATCAAGTAATAATGTCAAAAGCATGTTTAGTTCTCATCTTATGCCTCGGGTTCAAGGTCTGACCAAGTTAACTCGAAATAAGTCGACCAAGTATGAACGTGTAAAAATAACCATAGGTCGACCGGTGAAAATAATTACCATGGGTTGGAAAGGCCCTTAGGTCTGACCAGATAAGTCAATCCAAATGCACGTGTTCATAGTTGGATGACATAGACTTAAAATTAACAAATAGGTATGCACATATAAATGTGGTAAAAGTTGTGTACAAAGAAGCATGAAAAACAACTTTGTAACACTAATTTTAAAAACTTTTGGTAATGACATTGTAGTGATCATCATGGTTCACGGTAGCTTCAATCGAACGCACAGGGAGGCAAAGGACCAGGTAAGCGCTGAAGCAATAACCTAGACATCCTTTTGGTGCGACTGTGCGCACTTCTTTGAACCCCCTTTTGAGTTTGTTCTAGTGGGTGAGCCGTACAACCCAAGTGTCCATAGCGTCTAGTTTTTAAATTCTTGGAAACGTGTTTCATATATTAGGTCACTTTATTTTACAAAAACGATTTTCCATGAATCAAATAGCAGGTCACAATGAGCATGATATTTAGGCGTGTAAATAAAGACCCATATTAAAGTTATGGATACGATATGTATTATTCCATATTGCATACAATTAGGTGTCAAAGCAAGTACTAATGCACATATAGGAATCACAAACATATAAACATTAACATCAATATATAACCACATATTGTTCCGAGTACTCTTGCGAGTCTTCCCCAAACGGAGAACCATAAGACCGTCACTAGATACAATACCTAGATCGCCCCATACATCGCAAAAGCAATTGAGTGGGTCTTGTGGCCGGAAATCACATAAAAAGGCATGGCAATCTCAATTAACATGTAATTACGCAATTTTATGTATTTTAATAAACAATATGTAATTCTAATTATCATAATAATTCTAATTAACAATTAATTAATTCTAATAAACATTTAATTCTAATTAGCAAGTAATTCTAATTAACATGTAATTAAATTAACAAATTAATTCTAATTATCAATATAATTTAATTTGTGTGTGACTAGTTATTTTTTATTAAAAATTGACAAGTATTGCATATAGTTGTCAAAACAAAATAAAGCGAATAACTAAATTAGGTTTCATGCAGCCTTTTAAACATGTTTATTAATGAGAAACGTGTAACCCATAATCGCAAAAACGAGATGGCTCGTGATGCCACTGTTGGGATTTTAGAACTACGTTAACCAATTAACGCATACGAGTACGCAGCGGAATATGGATCTAGTTAATGCAATTAGGTTAAACACGTAATTAATAAACAATTAATTAATATAACGATTAAAGAATAAAAGGGATAAAAGAAAACCTAACCTTGCTTGGCAATTGAACTTTAGTAACGGACAATAAAACCAATACGAAACTAAGCATCTAAAATAGATGTCTCTACGAGTATCACACACAAACACTTAAACCAAGTACGTTCGATAAACGCTAGTCGAGAACGTTTAAACAATCAACCCTTGAATCACTTGAACTAATCACGAACTAAAGAAACCAAGAAAACACTTTTCTTCTTGTCTGAACTATCACAGCAGCAACCAAACAAAACCCTTGTAATGTCCGATATCGGATAAAACGGTCCGATAACATTCTGCCCTTTGTCCGATAGCTTGACCAAAACAGAAAAACCAATTTCTTTGTTTTGCTCTACGATTAAATAATTGAATGCCACATGGGAATGAATTGCCTACCATAGAAACATTAAGAATAGGAAACAGGTTGCATATTCCTTTTAATATTGCATGTATACACGCATGGTTGGTTATCATATATCATGCATGTCATCATGTGCATAATCATTATGGAATACATGCATTAGATATAGTTTCTGTATGGGGTCGTTTAGGGATATATCGTATATTATGAATGGCTAGGAGTAGGCAGGGACGGAGCCAGACATAAATATGACCGGGTGCACAAAAATTTTTGAACCATAATATAATAGAGTTAAAAAGTGGATTAAAACGAAGATTTCATTCAAACGATAAATAAATGAACATATTACCTTCTAATTTGTGATTCTACGATCTCCCATAGCAAAAAAACGCTTACGTACACCCTCATTTTTAATATTAATAAGCTCTTCTTTCTCTATAGCACAAGTTAAAGCGCCGTTAAAATAATCATCACCCATCCGATTATACAAATCAGTTTTAATGAGCTTCATTTTAGAAAAACATCTTTCAACCGTAGCGGTAGCAACAGGCAACACTAAAGCCAACTTCAACAACCGATAAACCAAATGATGAGATGTATGCTTTTTCTTATCCACCATCTTCTCTGCAAGTTTGGCAATACTATCCAAGTTAGCTGAATCATTATCATTAGGCATGATTTGATAATCGGTGCCGAAGCCGAAGGAATATCAGTTGTGGATGTAATGAAACAACCAATTAAAATGGGGAAAACATTAAAAGATATAATGAAACAAATGAAAAGATATATGTTACGACTTCGAGAATCGAGTTACGAACATGTTTCATATTTGTGGTGACTTTCGGTTCAATTGTGGATTTTGCAAATTGTTAGTATTATGAATAAAACTTGTTTAATTAATAAACCTTTTCATCTTTGGACAATTAGGCTTGCGCTTTAATTTATCAAACTTGTTTTATTTTTAGGCTTTTGTCAGCTTTTACAATATTTTATATTTATTTTTTAATTGTAAATATACCAATTAAATAATACTAGAGACACATTTTGATACACCGGGTGCATTTAAGATACATTTTGAAAAAATCTATAATTTTTTTAAAAATTAACACAATATCGAAAAAATTCATGGGGTGCACGTGCACCCGCGGGCACCCCCTTGGCTCCGTCCCTGGGAGTAGGGATATATATAGCCTTCAATACCTAGTGTTCTTGGGCTCAAACTTGAGCACCAAGTAACCATTCTTTCCTAATCCCAAACAAACTCTTCTTAGCCCACATGCTCGATCCAAACACTCCTTCCATTGACCGGCAATTGTGTTTTGAATCTAATGAGTAATCGGGTCAAAATAATCGGACAAAAGTCGGGTCAAATAAATATTCAAACGGGTCGAATATTATGTCAAGTATAAACGTATACAACGTACTCTCGTGTTTAACGTGTGTGCCCCCATAGGCTCACACACTTTTAGTCGTTTACGTGTTAATCAACTCCCACAATCCAACACAAATCACTTATGTATTTATCTCCATGTTCAAGAGGTGTACATTTAAGGATGGCAAAAACATAAAAAATTGAAGGGGGGAACTGAAACCCGAACCAGTTGTGTCGGGTTCAGGGGTAGGTTTGGGTATAAATAATTTTTTTACGGGTACAAGTTCGATGACGGGTTCTGGTAATATCCGCACGATTACCCATACCCATTTTCCCGAATCCATAATGTAACACCCCAAAGTTTAAAGAAAACTTTGGTGGAAATGTCAAGTATTTTAGTTTATTAAATAGAAATTTTTTACTTTAACAGAGTTAGCATTAAAGTTAAATGGTACTTGTGATGCAATTAAAGATAAATAGGATTGGGTTATATAACGCACTTGTGAGCGAGGCCTGAGATTACTAGTTTCTTCACAATGAAAACATAAAACTTAAAGACTGAACATGGAACTTCAAGACCAAGACCAAACTAACAATTTTTATCACTGAAGTAAAAAAATTTACTTGCATCATTTTCAAGCTATCGGAGTTGATCCTGATGTGGACTCTAGTTGTTTGCTACGTTGATGGAAGGTGTTTTTAAGCTGAGGGGGTTGAAAGTGGGAATATGTGAACATAAATTACAAATAATTTTTTTTTTTTTTTTTTTTTGTTTACAGTTATTTTCAATAAAAATACACAATATATGAAGAACCTGTGTGTGATATCGAACTAAATTTTATTCATGTCGAAACCCCATGCGTGCACGAGACTTATAACTAGTATATACCATGACAATAAAATTTTCATATACAACGTCCTTCTTGAATCAAAGAAGCTTTAAATAATCCATAATATATACGAGTCACTAACCACACTAATCCTTCAAAGGAGGCTAAATAGGTTTAACCTTTCCCATCTTATACTTCCCTTCTTTCTTCATCCATTCTTCAAACGCTCTTGCTTCATAAGGTATCCTCAACACCCCTTCATTCGAAAATCCATACTCTTCGGCCGATCTACATAAGAACTCCACAAAGTCTGTATGACTGAGAGTACTGGTATGAATGATGAAACGTCTTGTTGTTTCATCATTCACACCAACTGAGATTGGAACGTACCCTTTTGGTACTAGAGAGGAGCATCGTCTTATAAGCTTGCTCAACTTACTTCCCTTTATCCCCATCGTACGTTGAAAGAATTTAAGTACACGAATTTCACATCTTTTGCTAGAAAATCGGCTAATATATATACTCGTAGGGATTTTGGTTCTAGAGGAGAATTGTACGTACAAATTTTGTGCTTGGATCTTGTTACGAATTGAATATATCCTTTTTAATCCAATAAACTGTAATTACATATCTTAGTTAGATTGTGACTGACAACGTGGCATGCCGTAACATCAAAGTTAAGATAAAAAATTATTATATATGCATGTTTATATCAGCAAATGAACGAGGTTTTCTCTCAAGCTATCTGAAAAGAGCGAGCATTTTCGACTAAGATGTATGCGGCCTCACCGAGTTAACCTTTTGAACGTTCCGACCCTCATTGACCACACTAAAATGTACATATCTAACGAGGTTTGAAAACCTTACCCTTTTGTGAGGAAACCAAGGATATTATCATTAGTCTTCTATTTTATGGTGGTTACATAGATGTTTATATGCATGTAATAATTAATTGGGTCAATTACATATATCCCCACTAAAACTTGCATATTTACATATTTTCTCAAAACATGCTTAAACATCATTGTACATTATGCAATAAAAACTTGTGTTTTGGAGAAATATGATATACAAGTTTTAATAGGTATATATGCAATTCCTCCTAATTAATTAGCTAGTGATGTTATATACCTTGTCTTCAGTTGCAAATGCATCGTGACAAGTGACAACAATGGAACAAATGTAGGTAGCATGGTTTGTATCTTTGATTTGTTTCTTTCTATTGTTGAATCTTTTTCACGGCTCGATAGATAATTTGATAAGCCAATGATTTTTTGCCGTGTTTCAGAATACGGTTAACCGACATGTTAACTAATCGATTACAATAAATTGCATGGCATTTAGTAAGATATTTTTGTGATAGGAACTAATTATGATTCTTTTTTGTTTTGTTTAGACTTGTTTTTGTATAAAAACTTTGTTTGAAATATGATGGTACATAGAAAGTACTATCGTATGAATCGAATTCGTTACATATGATGCCGTACCATATATGTTGTCTTTGATGGTTGTATTATAAAATGAAATATCCTATAATTGTTATAAGGGGGCGTTTGGTTGGGGTAATTTGAAATTCCGGAATTTTAAATTCTAGAAAATTTAAATTCCTGAGAATTTAAAATTTCAGAATTTAAAATACCTTCGCATGTTTGGTTGACAGAAATTTATAAATATTTTTTTATTTTTTTAGTATAAATTTTATAAATATTCTATTTAAAAGTTTATAAAAAATTTTATAGAAAAAGTTTATAAAAATTTATAAAAAAGTTTATAAAAATTTATAAAAAAGTTTATAAATAATTTATGAAAAAGTTTATAAAAATTTATTAAAAAGTTTATAAAAATTTATAAGAAATTTACAAAAAAATTATAAAAAAGTTTATAAAAAAGTTTATCAAAAAGTTTATAAAAATTTATAAGAAATTTATAAAAAAAAAAGTTTATAAAAAATTTATAAAAAAAGTTTATAAAAATTCTATAAAAAAAGGTTAATAAAAAATTTATAAAAAAAGTTTATAAAAAAAATTAATAAATATTCTATTTAAAAGTTTATAATTTTTTTTTCAAGTAAATTAAAATTCCTCACTTTTTGGAGGCATTCTGATTCTCTCTATTTTGGCAATTCGGGAAATTGTAAATTACTTCAAATGCCCCCATTTGAGTTACCAAACAGAACATTTGAAGGGAATTAAAATGCAAATGACTCCAATATCCTCCAAATTGCCCCAACCAAACGCCCCCTAAGTATAAAAGAAAAGACAAGCAAGAACATTATGTTGAGGATTATAAAAGAAAGACAAGCTAGAACATTATGTTGAGGGGATCACATTCCTAAAATATGTATGCATGAATTTAATTGTGTCCTTTTGATTTTGTTCAAGTCGATTTAACTAAGCGACAATGATATAAGCTTAATTTCATGCCTAACCAATTTATTAATTGACGTTTCACATGCATATTTTCTCACTTCTAATTTTGACACATGTTTTAGGGTCTGTTTACTTTTCTGATATTTCATCTAAATCACTATAGCGTGTATATAATATTATTTCTTTTTTGATTTTAGGCTTACCATTTCTTTTATTTCATTTATAAGGCTAGAGTGTGAAAAAGGAAGTTCTCCTCATTTAGAGGTTATAACAGATGAGGGACTAACTACCTTTCTAAACCTCTTAGGGTTCGTTTGGTTGGGGTGTAGGTATGGGTCTATAACTTTGAAAGTCATTAATGTTGTTTGGTTAGTTATGTGGCCCACCACAATGGAATGAAGATACCTAAATGTAGGGCTGAGCGTCGGGCCGGAACCGACCCGTCCCGGCCCGATCCTGACACATCCCGAAACCGACAAGGTTGAAAATTCTAACCGAATCCCGACCCGATTCTAGTTCGGGTAATCTCGAATCCCGACCCGAGTCCCGAAACAAACCGCTTTGTATGGTTTTCTTTGTGTTATCCCGAAATAATCCCGACTCCCGACCCGACCCGAGTCCCGACAAGGCTTAAAACTCATCCCGAGTCCCGACCCGAGTTAAGGTAGGTTTATGTCGGTCGGAGTCGGGCGTCGGTCGGTCGTCGGTCGGGATTGCTCAGCCCTACCCAAATGTAAAGGTTTACTCATATATTATATGTGTGGGTGGTTTCTTCATACCTTCCATTATAATTCCACTATATACCAACACACATATCAATTGTGATTGATAACGACAAACCAAACGCCTCCTTAAAAAAAACACTACCTTAATCTTCTTGTTAAGCATATCTTTAGGCATAAATTTTAGACATTGAGTATTATTTTCCTTACTAAGAGCTGACCGAGGGTGTTTCGAAGATGTCTGTAAATCACATAAATATACCTTTCTTAGTATAAAATTTGCATCAAAGATCCTAATTTTTTTTAAATGAATCGTGTCCAATATTTTCGTCTTATGCATTTCTTATCATTTTGATGAAATGCACCCGATAACTATTAGTATTGGATCCGCCACTAGATTTAAGTAACATAAGTAGTAAGATAAGTTAATTAGGTAAAGTTGGTAAACTTACTAGGTTGTGCGATATGCATTGCACTTGCATTTTTATTTGTTATTACTTCCATTCAAATATTAACACAAATGTCACCGTACGTCGTTGGTGTAACTTATTAAAGTTACTTGTGCTAAAGATTGCCAACCTATATTGAACAACATTAAACATAGTATATAAATAAGATACGTTTGGGTTAAACTGATTATTGACGCGCCTTAGTGTTCACATTAGTTGTGAATGAATTAATCAAATCTTTGAACAAAACTTCATGACAAAGCTACTTCATGATTTCTCTTATTTTTTGTTCTTCTGCACGTGCCGAAATCATGAAAATCAATTTGCACCATCTATACATCAAATTAACTTTCGAAACTCAAGATGTTGCATATATATGAATATAAATACATCTAATGCAAGTCGTTGCATCTCAAATGAGTGATTTTGGTCACCGTTAGCTTTTGGACAAAATGAGAATAAATTTGAAAGAGTGTGTAAAGATGCCTTCTCTTTTTGCTCATCCAATCAACACATGATCACATACTTTTTGTTGTAACTTACTCAAGTGTTAGCCCATTAGTAAGGTCCAAATTCATCAATGCTTGCTTCAATGAATCAATTAAGAGCCCTACTGCAGACCCAACAGGAATGATTTGGAGGCCTACTGAGAATGTCCATAGGGCACTTTCCCAACTTGCATAACAAGTACTGTAAGGTTGTTAAGATCGGGATCCCACCCAGGATCGTTTTCGTCTTTGCAAGATCGTGATCGTAAGATCGGATCGGGATCTTAAGATCCTACTCTAATGTTATTTCTTAATAATTTATGTAATTTTATATAAATCTACAAATTCTAATACATTATAACCATAAAATACTATGAATGTTTCATATAAATGTTGTCCTAAATTATGATTATTAAATGTTTAAAGAGATTAACATTTGTTTTTTGAATTCTACAAACAAACAACCCATAAATTTGTAGTTTTTTAGTTTGTAATCCGTGAAAAGTAAGATCGGATCGGATTAGATCGTATGGTCAAGATCGGGATCCTATAAGATCCTAAACTTGCAAAGATCCTATGTAGGATCCGGATCGTTTTTGCTTTGCAGTATCGTAAAATCGTAAGATCCTAAGATCAGGATCGGGATCCTGACAACTATGAGTACTACTATCCCCTTCTCCATTTAAATATACATATCGTTACGTCTCGATTTAAATATTTGTAATTTTAGTTTGTCATAGAATAAATGTTTCACCTTTATATTTCAATCAGCTTAAAAAGATTTTGATAGTATAAATGATAATTTATTGATGCATAGTGTAACAATTGTACATTAACTATGTCGAAATTCAAATTAAACATTTAGTTTAAGAAAAATAAAGCATTGTATTTAAGGCGACCCAACTTAGACGCTCAGAGAAAGGTGAGAAAGGGTCGTGGATGAGGAGTATCTCAGTTAAATTAAATCGAATACATTTAAGTAAAAGAGTTTTTCATCCAAATAAAACTTCATGAAACCTAGAACAACAAAAAGTACGAAACATGTAATCACTCCTTGTTTCTTCCAATTTTTAAGATCATAAATTAAAGGGGAAATCATCTTCCATAAAATATATAATTCCACTCGGGTTCATTTTATCACAAACTCATTATCATAAGTTTTTGACATTTTTTAAACATTTTATAAGGCATCCAAAGTACTTTAACCCTTAGAAAAGCTTTTGTTATAAAACAAGAGGCATGCTAACAACATCTTTAAAGTTTTTGGTTAACAACAAACTTTATTTTTTTGTTTGTAAATGATATTAACATTAAAACATGATTAAAAACATTTTTCACCTTTTTCGCTTGTACAACCATTTAACGAAATGAATTACAAATGTTTTTGAGAAATAAAGAAATTAATAAGTAATTCATGGTGATTTTGTTTGGACAATGGATTATTTAATGAACAAAAGGTCGATAGTTTGTTGTTAAACACAAAATAAATACTTTATCCTTTTAAAAATAAATGTGTATGTTTTCATCAGTCAAAATATAATCAAGTGGATAATGTTATATTAAAAAAAAAAACACTTTGTATATTAAAAAAAGATATGTTATACAAACCATTTTTTTTTACAAAAGGCACCCTTTTCTTTTTTTGTGTTTTTCTTTTTATTTTTCTTTTATTTTTATAATTTTATTTATAGCAAAAACATATAAATTTGAAAATACAGAACATAAAATATAAAGTTTAAGTCAAACATTTAAAACTGTTAAAAACATAAAACAAAAACTGACAAAAAACTGTGTTAAACATTTAAAACTGTTAAAAATATAAAACAAAAACTGTGTTATAATATAAACAAATATGGAAAAGAAATCTTTCATTAAAAAAAAAGACTTATGTCAAATTTTGTATAGTATGACCCATCACAAGCTCATTTTAAAGTAACAAAACAAATAGCAGAATATTCTTGTTTCTGGAGACTTCTGTCATCCTAAAACATCGTACCTACGCCCACCCATGACAATCATGTTGGAAAATGTGGTCAAATGTGGTGAATGACAATTGATTTTGTCATCATGTTTACTAATGAGAATTAAGAATAAAATTAATTAATGGTTTTATTTTAATTCATGACATTAGTAAAATTAATTGTGTTAATTAATTGTGACCGTTTTTTCCATTCCAATTCCCTATATATTGGAGCTTACTCTTTCATTTCAGATACACCAAGAAATAATAACTCACTCCTCTCCTTTGTTCACCATTAGTCTTGACCTTGTGTGTATCCATTCGTAATAGAGGGAAGACACGATTTTGGTTCGCCTTGATAACCCGTTTGTGCTAACGGGGTTATCCGTTGTTGTTGTATCCTGGGAGATAGACGTTCACGATTCTCAAGCACTGTGGAAGGGGATCGAATCCTTAAACTGTGAGCATCACATGCCTCAACATTTTCCTTACTTGTGTTTTTGTGTCTCAACAATTCAAAGATTTACGGTATCGTTTCTTTACACTTTTATGTTTCCATTTTACGGTTTACTTGTCTCTTATAACGATACATTCAATATATACAACAATCTTAAGACAGAAGCCTCTTCATATTGCTATATAGAGGTAGAAATAACGTAACATAATATATTGGTATTGTTTTGTATATAAAACTACTACTGTACGTTTTAATTTGTTGTCAAACAATTAGTAGTATGTAACTTGGATGGAAGATATTGGGTGTTTAACAGATAAATAGTGTGTTTACTTAGCTGGGTTGTTGATATAAGAAATAATACAAATAGAGTTAATTTAGAACATGTTTTGAAAACATTCGGCTAATATTTCCCAGTTGTATAAAAGATAAACTGCTTCGTTTTCTTTGGCGTTTGAGTAACTGGATGTGAAATTTTTTCGAATCTTTGGCATAAATTCTTCAAAGTCGAGAAAATCTATGTAGATTATTTTATTGGTGGGACACTTTGATTTGATTCTTTCTGAATATTTAATGTGTGTGATAGTTTTAGTTCAAGACAATAATAAGGTATATTCGGTGGTGGATATGTAAATTGTGTTGTCATTTTGAAAGGAATCTCCTATGTTATATGTTTGGTTGCAACTAATCTTAATATAGAAAAGATGTATTCTCAATGTCACTGAGTTTGCATATTTGGTTTGGAAAGTAATATGGAATATGTACTTTGGTAAGTCATAGATGATTTGTGTAATTATGTGAACACTTAATACGTCTTCCGTATATTCCCAAGGGTCACTTTGTTATTTTCATTGGATCATTGCTTTGTTAACCTTTAACTTATATAATCATTTAAAGTCGTTCCGTTGTTTTTGTGGAAGAAAAACAAGGCTATTGTTTTGTCAAAGAAAACTACGGAGTAAATGTTTTCCATCACTGTTATTTATGAGATTTAATTGCATTGATGATTACCAATAAATGAAAAGTGATTTATTTAGTGAGAAAATATGTGAATGATTTGTGGTCCTTCTAGTATCTATGTAGCAAGGGAAATAACTGGTGTGATTTTCAAGTTTGTATGTGAATCCAACTTGCTTCATATAGTACAAATGCATGTGAAGTAGTATATAACATGAAAGAGCCTTTGGTTTGCAAGGTTTTGTTATTATTATTATTACACTATAGTGTAAAATGTAAACAACATAACTACTGAAGATGCTTTGAAACTGCTAAAGATGGTCTTTGATTTCATTAAAGGAGAATAAGTAGTGAATAATGTTAGTATTTATTTTGTGATTTTTTCTTATGATGCTCATTTGAGTAACTAGCATTTAATTCATGCCTTGATGTTGGGTATAATAAACTCATTCATTTGGAATGTGTTTTTGGTGTTATTTGGACTCCAAAGCGTTTGTTGTCACGGCTGCACCGTCGTGAAAAAAAAATGCATTTATTTATTATTATTATTATTATTATTTTCATAATAAATGAATACTAGAACCCAACTTTTTACGTTAGGTGGCTAAGACCTTAAACTTGATTTGTAGAAAGTTTGAGCTTAAATTGATAAGCCATTCAACTTCTATTTTAATATAGAAATTCATTTTGGACAAGTTGATGTCTCATGTGCATTGTTGGGAGAAAATGTGTTTTTCTCATACTAAACAAATTGAGTTTTGCACAATTTCTTTTTCTTCTTTTTACAGTGATTAGGTAAATATCTTAAACTTGATTTTTAGAAAAAAAAATAAATAAATAAAATAAAAAAAGAGCATAAACGAAATAATCATTTGATCGCAGTTTGTATTTTAATACAATAATTTTTGTGTTGTTTACCCTTCACTTCTCATCTTCTCAAAAAGCTCTTCGGCCTTTTCAACCATCTGTATTTTACCAAAAGCGGCCTATATAAGAATCACAACAAAAGATAGAAGAACTACTAGAATGATCAAATGATCAGAGGTTAGAAGAGTGAGATAATATGTGAGAGAGTTTGTAAGAAGAAGGGTGAAAAACAATGAAGAAATGACTCACTATTTATAGGCACAAAAGCCTTCTGTCCCACGGTTCTTGCGGATCCCTCACCTAAGGGATCCGTGATCTGGTCGAAACGATCATTTTGGGTTGCAAATCGGGTTATGGGTTATGGGTTATGAGCCATGGGTCATGGACTTTGGGTCATGGGTACCCAACAAGATACAATGTATCTAGACAATGGGTCATGGGTCATGGGTCTTGGGTCATAGGTCATGGACATTGGGTAATGGGTTATCGATAATACCCAACATGATTTCATGCATGATGTCTTGCAATGGTTTATGGGTTATGGATTAGCTCCATGGGTATGGGTCATGGGTCTTGGATATTATCCATCCTATTACATATTATATTACAACAATTTATGTAAATGACCTAATGTATATACTTTTCAAAACAACATCTATTCTTATAATTTAACTTATGATAACTCTATATTTGTTATCAACAAAACATAACGAGATCGCTAAATATAAACAAACGTTTTTACAGTTTATTTGTATTAACACTTACTTTTGGCTTTTTAAGGACTCGGTCTACATGGAACATGCACAGACATGTACACAGATCCTGCTTGCTATCCTGGCAGCCATATGGCCAAAAGGTTTAATCTTGACCTCACACATAAACCGTAAGTCTTCCCTTAACCATCGTTAGATCCATATGACTCGAACTCGCAATATTAGGGTTTAGAAAAACCCTAATTCCTTAAATGTAAAATTAGGATTTTGGGAAATACTAATCCCCCAATAATGTGTTTTCTTGCAAAGTTTCATGTTTTAAAAGAAAAATAAGAAAGTTTTTAAATAAAAACGTTGTTTATTTATAGAATCTTAAATTAGGGTTTACTTGTATATGTTGACACCCTCAAGGATTAAAAGATCCTTGTGTATTTCGACTAAAAAAACCCTAAACTCTGTTGACACCCTCAAAGGTTTAAAATCTTAGTGTATCTCAATTCTAGTTTCTTGTCAAGCAAGAAAACAAGATTCAATTTTTATTATATGAAAAACTAGGTTTAGGAAACCTTAAACCCAGGATCGACCCAGTTAAGGTTTTGGAAAACCCTAATTGGTCGATTATGGTTTTCTTTCCCAGCAAGAAAACCGAGATTTAATAAAAATAAAACTTTCATTAAAAATTGAAACCCTAAATCGCCTAGGGTGTAGGTTTGAACCAATTTTTTACAAAAACAAAACAGGATATGACACAACCAATTTTTATGGATGAAACACCAGATCATGCAAGACTTAGATCGACTGTAACAACATGCAAGTGGTTGTGATACCATTGTAGGGTTTTAATTACTGATTTTAGGTTATCACAATTAATTTGTATTAATAAATTAATATGCGAAATTAAATTAACTCTAAATCCTAGCCACCGATCCATGCAAGTATTGCAATCAAAATCTAACTACATAAACGGTTAGAACGTGCATACATTTGATTTGCTCGGCATGATCATTCTTCAAGAATACTCGTACAAGGAAGCTGTAGGTATCCATCGGTATCCTAAGTTCCCAATTATCACCCTAATCCACTATATCCGATAATTTTGCTTAGTGTACTCGTCGCCTTTAGGTGGAATTCAGGTTAATAAACATGATATTTGCCCCATGAGCTGGTTATTAGTTTTTTCATTGTCTAAATCAACTCAAACCGTGATCACCTTTGATCGTAATGATCATAGTCTTTTTTAAATCATAGATAAAAAGATTGACTAAATTAATTAAATGCTTTAGTTAAACAATTGTTAAATTTAAAAGGTTTACACTTTACACTAATGGTATAAAAGGAAGTTCGGTAGTTGACTTAAAAGAATAAAACTTAAAATAATTAAACCATTCACCGCCATATCCGTAATAAAAAATTTCCAACGGCTACACCATTCACCGCCAAATTTCACAAACCCTAATATTCACAAATAAATACAAACCCATAAACCCAATTCTCTCAATTCAATCACACAATCTCTCTCTTAATCATCTGCTGATCTCGATCTCATCTTCACGCTCTTCGAATCGTCTTTTGTTTCATTGATTTACTGTATACGCTTGTGAAACTAATCTTTTTTTGAGGATTTGATTAAATTTTGTATCTTTCTTTATTGTTATATATAAATCTTTATTGGGTTTTGTTTGTTTGATTTTTGTTATTTATATCATGGATGCAAGATCTCATTTACTGCTGCTAAATCAAGAAAAGCGGCAAGGAGCGATACCTTCATCGCAAGAATTCCCGCGAAAACGTGAGTTATTTTTTGTATTTTTTCATTACTGGTTTATGGGTTTTTGTTCTTTTTGTTGTTGTTGCTGATTTAAAGGGGGTTTTTTGTTACTGGTTTACGTGTTTTTGTTCTGGGTTTCCTTCTTCAAAGGGTTTTCTTGTTACTGATTTGGGTTTTTATGTTTGTTCGTGTAGTTGGATAGGTTTATACCGAATAGATCTGCTATGGATTTCGAGTACGCGCACTACATGCTCACAAAAGGTAAGGAGAATCCGGTTACTTTCGCCCGGCAAGTGTAGCGTCTGAGGAAGCGTTTGGCGGAAGCTTGCAACATGAACAGAACCGAGGATTCTTGCTTTCGAGGAACAAGCCTCCGAAGCCAATTGAACCGATTCGAGCGACTTGTTTTCGTCTTTCCACAGTCGAAACCTGTCAAAGCGTAGATGCATTCCCGAGGTAGTAACCTCTCTTTTAGAGACATTTCTTGTTAGAATTATATTTGTGTGATTTGTGTTTTTTATCTTGAAATGCGGTTTTGTGTTTGGTTTGTGTAATAGAGTTGTGAAAGAACATTGGATGCACAGAAATTGTTGATGATTTCTATCTCAACAATTTGAAATCATCAACAATTTCGATTGGGGAAGCAGCAATTTTCTCGCGATTGCTCTTGCCAATACAGTGTATCTATGGGATGCTACCCATGGAAGTATATCCGAACTTCGTGACGATTGATGATGAAAGTGGTCATGTTACAAGTGTCAAATGGGCACCGATGGTTCGGCACATCTCGGTTGGTTTAAACGATTCGATGTTCAGCATTGGGATTCAACCGCTAACAGATTGGTAATCATCTGATCTTATTATATTTTGTGAATTTGATATATTATGTTTTGATGAATCTTTACTTATAACGTTTTGGTTTGATTGAAACAGTTAAGGACATTGAGAGGTGCACATCAACTTCGAGTTGGAGCAATGGATTGGAACAACCACATTCGACAACGGGGGAATGGATGGATGATTGTAAACAATGACATTAGAGTAAGGGAACATATTGTTGAGACCTACAGTGGTCACCACCAAGAAGTTTGCGGGTTGAAATGGTCAGGTTAAATTGACAATTAGCTAGTGGTGGAAGCGACAATCTTCTTCACATTTGGGATAGCGGATCGATGGCATCGGTGAATGCAACAACTCAATATCTTCACAGGATGGAAGAGCACACGCTGCGGTATTTAAGGCGCTTGCTTGGTGTCCGTTTGAGGCTAATCTTCTTGCCGGTGGTGGTGGTGGAGATAAGCGTATCATGTTTTGGAGCAGCACACCCGGTGCTTGTTTGAACTCATTGACACAGGGTCGAGGTGTGTTCCTGTTATGGAACAAAACGGCGTGAGTCTGAGCTCACATGGATTTTCACAGAACCAGCTGATTCTATGGAAGTACCAATCGATGGTTAAGATGGCGGAGCTTACAGGTCATACATCCAGAGTTCTTTACATGATCTGAGCCCGATGGATGTACAGTTTGCATCTGCAAGCGGGGAGATGAGACATTGAGATTTTGGAACGTTTTTGGGAACCCGAGAAGTTCTGCTAAAGTCGCCACAAAAGCCGCCCCGAGCCCTTTTCCCGTGAGCGTATTCGTTAATTCATACTTTTTTCTGCTGAAAAAACTCATTGTAAACAGTACTATTCGTTACTTCATGATTTTTGTTAATAATGTAAAGATATAGGTGAGGAGAAATTGCTTGTTAATCCTTCTCGTTTACCCTGCATTAGGAAACGTGTTTTTTTTTTGTTATGGGTATGTAACTTTTGTAACCGAGAACACTAAAGGGTGTTTGGATATGCTTTTTGAAGCTAATTATTGCAACTTAAAGTTCCAACAATCAGAATCACAGTGCTTGGATATGCTAGCGTTGTTTGAAGTTGTGAACATATGATGATTTAGTTATTACAAGTAAAAATAGCAGATTCCTATCCAAACACTAATTTCTATCTCTCATTTTAGTACAACTCATTATCGATTCGATTATTTTTAAACCACGTAATAGCTTTTAAAATTGGTAAGGCTACCTGAAGACATCATGTCGATATATATCTTTCTTGACCGCCAATTGAAATACCCATGAAGCGAGTGGCGAAGTTCAAATGCCCATAAAAGATCTTCTCTTGCATTTACAAAGTTAAGTGCTGCATTATCTTCCACAGGTTTCAGTTCTTCCAAAACACGGTCCATCTCCAAAACCATCGATTCGAGCTTTTAAAAGCACTGTAAAGAACACTCATAGATGTTAAGTTCATGGCCTTATGAACCGAAAAGCATAAAGAAATACAGATTGACAGAAGTTAGAGATGGCAATTCTGACGGGTCAAATGGATTATACTAAAACATTGAACTAAAATGTATTTAAATGCATGAAACATTTTAGAGAGCTTTTTTTCTCTTTGAAAAAATAAAGTAATGAATAAAAAAGTGTGCAGGTCTGCACAACCTATTCAACTAATAATAAAATGACCTGTTTTGACTCAAACCAATTTTGACCCATTAGTCCATTACCAACCCATCCCGTTTGTCACCCCTAACAAAAGTAGCCAGTACTTGATTGGAAGATCAAAACCAGCATCCGCGATAGCATTCAAGATCATCATTGCTTCACTTGTAGTCTTACACAAACTAGCAGCCACGATGAAACACGTCCATATTCTATGATCTGGCTCAACCCCTTCATCCCTCATTTCCACAAATTTCTGAATTCCAACATCATAATCCCGATTCTTAAAATAAGATTCTAAAACCGAGCTATAAGTCAATGTACTTAAGCTCTCGCCACTCAACTTTAGATTCTTAAGTACTTTTTCAGCTTCCAATGGATTTCCCGAGCTCCCATAAGATATCATAAGCAAATGCATTGTTGCAGTTGTTGGTTCAACCCCATCTTCTTTCATTAACTTAAGTAACTCCTCACATTTGGAATGATTTCCAATACTTCTATACGTTTTCATCATTAAATGATAAAATGAACGATCAGGATTTTCGAGGCATACATTTGATTTGTTTAGTACAACATTTTTTGGTTGTTATAATACAAAATTACCTGATATTTTGTACAATGTTCAACGCAAAATTGTTTGTTTCAGTTGGTGCAAAACATTTGTGGCAAAGTAGTGCCTATTTAAAGTTGTTTGGTGCGGTTTTGTACAACTAATTTTGTAACATGAGAATATACAAGTCACTCGATTTTGTATCGAGTATTGGAAGTTTGGATGTTTCAAATATTCTGTTGTGAATATTGTTGTGAATAATCAAACTACTTGTTATTCTAGAAAGACGAAAAATCGTCAAGACTTGTTATAACTCATATTGTTAATAATCGAACGGTTTGTCATATGTAAGAAATGACTATGTGTTGAATATAACCGTGTAGGACATTGTGAAATGTCAAGAAAGAACACACATATAGATGACAAAGAATTATGTTGGTTTATGTAACTAACTTGAACTGTGTGATTGTCATCCAATGTGAGCTATTATCCATTCGCTAAGTTGGACATATTTTGATTGTGTAAAATGATTACACATTGATTTTATGTGATTATAATCACATAATAAATTGTGATAATCATATAATGATAAAAGATTAAATGTGATTATATATAATCACAAGTGAATTGGAATGACATGTTATAAGTGTAGGACTTACACATATAACTTATGGGATCCTCCTAAAACATGTGTAGTTTAAGGTGGTGATTTGTCTAAAAGAAGAATGTTAGTAGATGAAGCTATGGGTAATCAGAATGATGCATCTTCTGTCATACGCTTAATTCCTTGGTCTATAGCATGCTAGATTTGGAACCTGTTAATTATGATACGGAAAATAATTAACATAAGACATTCAAAAGGTTTGCATACACTAGTATGAAACTTGTGAAGTGACAAATTACTAAGGATCTTGATGTCATATCCATGTGAGGAAAAAATCTTATAAACAAGATTAATACATCGAAAGAGAGAACCTTTCTACAAAATTCTTGAGATAAATTCCATGTGGGGGATTCGAGCCTAGCTAGAGTTCAAAAGGACACCAACAAAGGTGAAGTTCTTGCCCAGTTGGAATAATCAAGAATTTCTTGTAGCATGATATATTTAAAGAGTTGAACAAAACTTGAATTTGCACAGACATATTATGTTGATACGACAACTACTCTCAGCATGAGTTATCCCTATTGACAATGTGAAGTCATAGAATAACACTATGGATCCACTTGTGAAATGCTAAAATGTGAGAGTTAGTTAGCAAATCGTGAAGAGGAATGGGACTAAAGCCCTTGAAAAGTTTACATGAAGGAAAACCTAACCCAGCTGACTGGAGATCCCAAGATCTGGGTTCAATAGGACAACCTACTTGTATAAACTGAGGTTACTGTGGGGGAGTAATAAACTCCATATTCATTTAAGGGAGTTAGCAAACTTCCTAGTCCATTCCTATAACAGTAACAATACGAGGTTAAGCATATGGCTTTTAATGATTAATCGAGAATCACCTATGTTAGAGAGAAGTGGGGTCGCTTCTAAGGGAATTGTGGGGGTGCAATTCTTAACAGCTCTCCGAGAGAACCAGGCTAATGTTCATGACCATAACGAACATAACTATGAGAACCAAAAAGTGTCAAGGAGATATTTGTGTGAATATATATTGTCGTCTCCACAAACAGCGGACAGTTCAAAGACATCAAGTTCTACTGGCTGCTAGGAGGCTAAGTATATTTCACGAGGGAAGGTTCAAAGGGTAACACCTACCTATCCTATGCAAATATCAACTGCAAAACTCTATTACAACATCGAGTCGTTGAAAATCGTTTCCCTTATCAATTTCATTCATGTGGGGGATTGTTGGTAAATAAGTTTGAGAGAGAATAGTGTTTTCATTATTGGAGGGAAAAAGTAGTTACAAGAGTATTCAAAATGATAATTCTTGATTACAGAAATGTGAATTACACCTACTCTATATATACAAGGATTAGGCTTCTAGAAACATTACAGAACTACTAACATCACATTCTATTACAATTCACTTGAGCTTGATATAGTAATTTGTGCTTTGATGGGAGAGTTTACTTTTGCTTTGACTCCGTCTTTGACTTTTCTTTTGACTTTGGATGTTGTTGATTTGATGAGTTGTTGTTGTTTGATCTTTGATACCTCCATTACCCCCCCCCCCCCCCCCCCCCACAAGTTGGCAGTGTGAAAGGATCACAAGTGCCAAACTTGCTTATACAATTGTAATGCAGAACTTTAGGTAATCCTTTGGTTAAAACATCTGCTGCTTGAAACTTTGTAGGGATGTAGGAAGCTATGATTTGGTGATCCTTAATCTTATCTCTGACAAAATGACAGTCGATCTCAATGTGTTTAGTTCTGGCATGAAGGACTGGATTTGAAGCAAGTGCAATAGCAGATTCATTGTCACATAGGATAGGAACAGGCTGAGATATTTTGAGGTTTAGATCTTGTAGTAAGCATTTGAGCCAGGTAATCTCACAAGTGCAATCTGCTAGAGCTCTATACTATGCTTCTGTAGATGATCTTGAGACAACAAGTTGCTTCTTTGAAATCCATGAGATGAGACAACTGCCAAGAAAGATAGCATACCCTGTGACTGATCTTCTAGTGATTGGACAAGCTGCCCAATCACTGTCACAATAGGCTGAGAGAGATAGAGTAGTATCCTTTGGAAAATGTAAACCTTGTCCAGGACATAGTTTGATGTATCTCATGACCCTTAGTAGTGCTTTCATATGGATAGTGGTTGGGTTGTGAGAAAATTGGCTGAGAACTTGTGCAGCAAAGGAGAGATCAGGTCTGGTGATTGTGAGATAAATGAGTTTTCCAACTAATGTTATGTAGAGAGAAGAATCAGGCAATGGTTCCTTTGGATTCATCATTGAGAGTGACAGTGGGATCCAGTGGTGTGATGGCAGGCCTTTCATTGAGAACACCATCATGTTGAATAAGCTCTAAAGCATACTTCCTTTGGGACAAAACAATACCATTTCTAAGGATTTCAATTCCTAGATAATAATGTAGTGGGCCAAGATCCTTAATGCTGAACTTTTGATGAAGTTAATGTTTGATAGAGTTGATGAGAACTTGGCCATTGCCTGCCAAGAGAATATCATCCACATAAACAAGAAGGGCAATGAATTAATGTCCTTGAGTAAGGGTGAAGAGAGAGGTATCAACATAACTTTGTTGAAAATGGAGAGATTTTAGGAACACTGTAAGTTTGTTGAACCATTGTCTATTTGCTTGTTTAAGACCATAGAGAGATTTGGTGAGTTTACACACAGAATTGGGTGGAAGGTCTTTTGAGTAGCCTTGAGGAAGTTGCATATAAACCTCTTCATGTAAATCTCCATGTAGAAAAGCATTGTTGATATCCAGCTGCTCAATGAACCAATTATGATGGACAAAGATGGCTAAGAGAGCTCTCACACTAACCATCTTTGCAACAGGAGCAAAAGTTTCCTTGTAATCAACTCATTCTCTTTGTGTGTAACCTTATGCAACCAGTCTTGCTTTGTATCTTTCTACAGCGCCATCTGCATTGTATTTAATCCTGAACACCCACTTACTACCAATAACAAACTTGTTAGCAGGTAACAGACATACTTCCCAAATATTATTATCTTCTAAAGCTTGGATTTCCTTTTTCATAGCTTGAACTCATTTTGGATCCTTAGATGCTTGTGCATAGGTGTGAGGTTCAGTTGTTTTGTTAATGTTATTGATGAAGTGTCTTAGTTTAGGTGTGGAAATATTTGAATAATTAATGTATTTTGTGAAGTGATGTTTGGAAATGTGATGAACATTAGATTTTGGAAGAGTGTAATGAAAGTCTTTTAGTTTTGTTGGAGGTGGAGGTGGTGTAGGAATGTGAGGAGAAAGTTGTGTTGTTGAGATAGGAGATGGTTGTTGAGATGGATTGGGTGTATCATGGGTTGACTGAGGAGTGTCTTGTGCAGTTTGCATTTCTGGTTGTGGGGATGAAGGGGTATTAAATAATGGTGAGGTGGTGATTACTTCTGTTGTGTTAGTCACTTCTTCTTCTGAGGTGTGTGGGTCAGGTGATGTAATGTTGGGAGGAGGAGTAGGTGGATGTGAAGTAGTTGTGTCAGGTTGTAAGAAGGTGGGAAGGTTGGATGGGTTGATTTGTGATTGAGTTGTTGTTGTGTTTGTGGGTTGAGAGATTGTATGGAAAGGAAATTGTGTTTCATCAAATTCAACGTGCCTGCTGGTGAGAATTTTGTGTGATTTGGGATCATACAAAAGTATCCTTTTTGATTAGGTGAGTATCCAATAAGTACTGAAGGTATTGACCTTGGTTGAAATTTTTCTGGTGAGTGTTGGTGAACATAAGCTCTACATCCAATGGTTCTGATATGGTCTAAAGAAGGTGCAGTGTTATGTAGGAGCTCATATGGTGATTTGTTCTGAATCGAGGTTGAAGGAAGTCTATTGATGAGGTATGTAGCAGCTAATATGCAATAGCCCCAAAAATGGATATGAAAGTTGGCTTGAAATCTGATTGCTCTTGCTACTTCCAAAAGTTGTTTGTGTTTTCTTTCAACTCTAGCATTCTGCTGAGGAGTATTTGGACATGAGGTTTGGTGTACTATTCCCACTGATTGAAAGAATGTTTTGAGATATGAATTTAAGAATTCTGTTCCATTATCACTTCTCATTGTTTTAATGTTTGTTTTGAAGTGTGACTGTGTGTTGTTTGCTAGGCATAAGATAAGTCCATGTGGCTCTTGAATGATCATCAACTATGTTGAGAAAATATCTACATTTTTTTATAGTTGTATGCCTATAGGGACCCCAAACATCAATATGAATAAGATCAAACAGTGATTTAGCATAAGAGGTGCTTGATTTGAAAGGTAAAGCATGTTGTTTGGCTAACATACAGATATCACACTTGAAAGTTGAATTACAATGCATGAAAGGAGAAATTCTTTTTATTCGTTTAAGAACTGGAAATGAGGAGTGTCCCATCCTTGAGTGCCACAAGTAGAAGTTGTTGTTGATGGTAGAAAGTAGAGACCATTACAAAGGATTCCATGAGCAATCCTCTTGTTCTGGTCCTGAAACACACAGTGTTTGTCAGCAAGGGTGAGTGAAATGTTGGTGCCTTGTAGGAGTTTACTCACAGACATAAGGTTGTGTGAAAAAGATGGTATGTACAAGACATAGTTAAGGGTGATGTAGTTATTTATGATCACTGATCCATAGGTTGTAACTTTAACATTATGTCCATTAGGTAGTGTAACATATATGGGTATAGGGAGTGTGTGGATGTTAATCATGAATGAGAGAGATATGGAAATATGATCTGTTGCACCACTATCTATGATCCAAGCATGTTTGAGATCAGAAATTAGGGAAGCTACAAATTTAGGAATTCCAAAACTTTGAGAAGAAAATATACCTGAGAATGAGCCCTTTTGAGTACCCTGCATCATGAGTAGAACTTGGTTCAATTGGTTCTGCAACTGATCCATTCTAGCAGCCATATGATTTTCAGAAGGAGTGTGTGTTGGAGTGGTTTGTAAGGGTTGATTGGTGTTGTGTGTTGCTGTATCTCCTTGACTTTGAACCATATTCACTGTCCTTGGTGAGGGTTGATAGGAAGTCTGTGGTTTTGAAGGTTTTGCAGGGAATTTTCCATGAAGTGGATGTCCCACTGGATAGCCTACAATTTTGTAACATTGATCCTTTGAATGACCTTCTTTGAAGCAATGTTCACATATGACCCCCTTTTTGAAATTACCCTTTCTCTCAGATGATTCACCATGACTGTAGGTAGACATGTTGAACCTTTAAGATGGATTGTAGTGTTTGGTTGAATTCTGACCTCTGTGATTGCTTCCAAATGCTGCAAAGACTGTGGGTGTGGAAGACTTTGGCAATAAACCTTCATTTTGTTTTTCTTCTTGTCTTACCATATTATAGGCTTTAACAACTGATGGTAAAGGCTGCATGAGAAGAATTTGGCCTCTGATGTTGGCATAGCTATCATCAAGTCCCATCAAGAATTGAATCAACCTTTTCCTTTGATCTCTTTCACTGTTCTCCTTCCCATTCTCAGAATTACAAACACAGATACACAAATATGGTGCTTCCAGTGAGTCAAATTCATCCCACAATCCTTTCATTAACTTAAGTAACTCCTCACATTTGTGATAATACTTCATACGTAAAATTCAATGGTACAATCATGTTGTTTTAACTGAACAATGTCATTTGTGAGTTGGTAAATTCTGTGACCATCAATTTGTGCATAATGCTCATGAAGCTCACTCCATAACTTTGAAACATAATTGATAAAGTTCAAGTTGTTACCAATTTGTTCAACCACAGTATTAAGGATCCATGAAATCAGCATGTCATTGTTTCTTTCCCAAAGTGCTCAAGTAACATCAGTTGTGTTTGGTTCAGGATATTCACCAGTGATTAGCTTCATCTTATTCTTAGCATTTAGTGCAATAACCATGGATCTCTTCCAAGAACTGTAGTTATCAGATCCAGTTAACTTCTTGGAGATGAGAATCAATCCTGGATGATCAGATTGATGCAAAAAGATATGATGATCAGAGTTGATTGTTCCATTGAGTGTGGTGTTCATTGTGGATGTATCTTGTGATGATGATGATGAATCAAGAACCATTTTGAACTGAATTATCCCTATTGGTGGTTATAACTGATTTTTAACAAAATAATGAGTTTTGATGAATTGGATAGTGAATTGGACAGTGAATGATGAGTTGTTGTTGTTTAAATGATCAAGAAATGATGCTGAATGATGAAGATACAACAGATTATGGTGGATTTTGGTGGTGATGATGAAGAAAATTTTGGCGGGAAAAACGGTTATGGTAAGAAAAGTTTTTGTAATCACAGGAAAAATCAGTTATCTTGATCAGAAGCAGTTACTCACCACAGTTTGTGGTGGTGAGCTCTGATACCATAAAGAAGTTTGAGAGAGAATAGTGTTTTCATTATTGGAGGGAAAAAGTAGTTACACGAGTATTCAAAATGATAATTCTTGATTACAGAAATGTGAATTACACCTACTCTATATATACAAGGATTAGGCTTCTAGAAACATTACAGAACTACTAACATCTCATTCTATTACAATTCACTTGAGCTTGATATAGTAATTTGTGCTTTGATGGGAGAGTTGACTTTTGCTTTGACTCCGTCTTTGACTTTTCTTTTGACCTTTGGATGTTGTTGATTTGATGAGTTGTTGTTGTTTGATCTTTGATACCTCCATTAGTTGGAAAATGTGGTCAAATGTGGTGAATGACAATTGATTTTGTCATCATGTTTACTAATGAGAATTAAGAATAAAATTAATTAATGGTTTTATTTTAATTCATGAGACATTAGTAAAATTAATTGTGTTAATTAATTGTGACCGTTTTTTCCATTCTAATTCCTTATATATTGGAGCTTACTCTTTCATTTCAGATACACCAAGAAAAAATAACTCACTCCTCTCATTTGTTCACCATTAGTCTTGACCTTGTGTGTATCCGTTCGTAATAGAGGGAAGGCACGATTTTGGTTCGCCTTGATAACCCGTTTGTGCTAACGGGGTTATCCGTTGTTGTTGTATCCTGGGAGATAGACGTTCACGATTCTCAAACACCGTGGAGAGGACGAATCTGTCTTAAGGAAACTGTTAGCATCACAGGCTTCAACATTTTCCTTACTTATGTTTTTGTGTCTCAACAATTCAAAGATTTACGGTATCGTTTCTTTACACTTTTATGTTTCCATTTTACGGTTTACTTGTCTCTTATAGCAATACATTCAATATATACAACAATCATATCACATCACATGTACTCCGTACTATATAACTTTTGGGTTTTCATCTCTTTTTTATTCCAACAATTTGAATAATGGAATTTTTAACGGTGAACAAAACAAAGATTTTTACAAAGTTTTGGGGTTGAAGAAAGAATGCAGTGACACAGTGTTGAATAATGCTTACAAGAAGCTTGCACTGGTTAGAATTTTTAAATGTGGATTATTTATTTTAACCCCTTTTCTGAAAATTGAATTTTCATAGATTTTTAGACCTTTTGTTATGTATGATGGTTTAAGTATTTGTTGTTTTTTAATGGTACATTTTGAAATGCTTATTTGATAATATGGGTGTGTTTAATATGGTTTTGAAAGTCAATATAGGATATGAAGTTATCATAATGATGTAAGGAACCATAACATAAGGGGCTGCAGAGACAGAGTATTGATGTGCCTGTGTTTTTTTAAAGTTGTAGGAATGCGAATTAGTGTTTGACAAAAAATTTACATGTAAAAATGATGGCTAAATGATTAGATAGCATGATGTTTAAGTGGTGAAATTTTGATGAGGTTTAGGCAAATTCTGATTATTCAAGAGTTAACATGTAAACTAATCATATAAGCACTAGATGAATACCCGTGCATTAGGACAGTGTATTGTGGCAAATAATTATACTTGCGAACTTGTGGTTATGTTGTGACCCTTGATGCGGCACTTAAGGTTTCAATTTGTAGTCATTGCAAGAAAAAAGTCTATGGATTATAAACAAAAATGATAAAAGTTTGTATTAAAAAATATCTAAACTATTAATTTAATGGTGAATGTTGTCATCATTTTTAATCAAGGGTATATAAGTATATTAGTAATTGAACTTTTTTTTTATGCGACTGTAAAGTGCAATGCCAAACACCCCTTTATAAGTAAACGGTGACCCAAATGTGTTAAGTCTTAACTTTGTTTCCCGCAAAACATACATTTTTTTCTGAGTTTTGGTTGAATGATTCTTGGGGCCGATGTACATCGAGTCATGTAACAATATCTTTTCGCGTGTATGTGTCAAGCTTTATGTACTTGTGTTCTGTGTGGGTCTAGAGATGGCATCCGATCATTGTTCGGCCTCGGTGATACAAAGTGCGTGGAAGAGTCTAAAAAGAAGTTTCAAGCAGTACAAGAAGCTTATTCCGGTATTTTAGTATATGCAATTTGCTGATCTCTCTTTAAAATTCTGTTTGCAACTCGGTTGTATTGAGGATCGTCTATACATTTGATCTCTTTTTGAGTGTGGTAGAAACCAGATTTTGAGTTATTGTAGCCATTTCTTGTGTGATCACATAGTGCCTTTACGGTTTTTTGTTTGGGTTCTTAAGCTCTGAACTTCGTCTTTTTATTGTTACTAGTACTTTCTGATGCAAACAAAAGATTTCTTTACGATGTTGGGATTGATGACAGCGATGATGACACATATGTAAGTTTCTTTTAACTTTTCTTATAATGGACTGAAATGTGTGTGGTGATTTGTTTCCAAGGTTAGTTTTAGAAGCGAAAAATAGAGAAATTTGTGATGATGTGATTTGTTTATCGGTTGATTCGAACCAGGGAATGGCTGACTTCTTAAGCGAAATGGCAACAATGATGAGACAAAGCAAACCTAATGTATGTTTTATGCTCTCTAAGTTTTCGTTCTTAGAAGGATTGTAGATACAACAAGCTATTAAAGTCAGTAGAGGTCGGAAAAATGGGTAGGTCGGGAGGTTGGGTAATGGGTCAATATGGGTAGTTTCAGGCGTGGGTCAAAATCTGAGCAGCGAACAAGTTTTGTCCAAAATTCCAGCGCATTATTGCTAAATAACTAGTGTATCAAAGATGATTGCTAAGTTTCATAACTCTGTTTCAATCATTTTTTTAATAACTACCTTTCATAAAGATAAACTTCATGGATTCGACCCATTACTTTTGAAGCTATTTTATACTATATCCGTTTGACTTGTTAGGAATATAACAAGCCTGAATTAACTTACTTATAAGTAAACATACCAAAATTTCTGCCTGTAATAATTAGCATAAATCCATGAGAAAAGCAGGATTTCAGATTTCTTTATTGTGCTGACAGGAAAATGTTGAGACAAGTTTTAAAGATTTAAAGGATTTATTCGAGGAGATTTTTCAAAGCGACATTGAGTCATGTGATTTATCGTCCGAAACAAAAAGCTTGATCACTCAACCATCTTCATTTTCAAGTTATGGCGATAGCTCTACCTCCATTAACAAACGAGGTTCCTCTGCGATCTCATCCATGGTTGAAGACTCTTCAAATTTCAACATGAGCGTACAAGGGTTTTGCTTAGGGGTAATTGGTTCACCCATCTCCTGGATTGATTAGCTTTTTCCATTTGATCAATAACATATTGTAATTTTTGTCGTGTTTCAAGACAGGCTGACACTGAAGATACAAAGAGAAGAGGGTGTGTCAGAGAAAGACGAGGTACTAAGCATGTTTCAAAACACAAAACTTGTCGAAATGGCTTGAGTTCATATTAGCATTCAATTTGGTGGTCATCATTTCTCTTTGCTTTCCTCATCATGTCTAGTTTTTATCTCTTTGAAACAAAGACGGTTTAAATAGGGCATACGGTGTACAAAACGTTCACACATTTCCTAGCTCTATACCATAACCATTTAGAGATCAACGAACACATGCTGTTTTTAGAACCATATCTAGTATCACGAAACGATCCAAATTTTCACACTTGTGAAGTATCTAGGTTATTGTTTAGTTTTCTTAAAGGACCAAAAGCTAATACACTTGCGAAGCATAGAAATAATGTCAAATCTTTCATCGAACTTGATATGATCGACTTTACAAATCTTTGGGTTATGTTAATCTCTTTTCATCATAGTTTCTTCTATTTGAAAGGAAAATAGAGCTTGATATTAAATTTTCTGGGAACTATGGACCATAAAATCTACTTTACATGGACTAAAGTGTAGTCACCTACAAATTGTGTCGATATCTAGTTGGAATTGATCGAGACTTGACCAAGTTATCACATTGTAGAGGAATCTCTTGACTAACAAAATGATGAGCATTACCAAATTTTGTACTCTTCACAAATATTATTCCATGTCCTTTTCATTTTAGCTTTCCTCTAAGAATTGTGACTTTAAAATTATCCAAATTATTTAAAAATAAGATTATGAGTAACAATCTATTCTTCACTCTAAGAATTGCAAACATCAACATACTTTTACCAATAAGCGCACATGTTACAAAATGTATTACAAGTAATAGTATGCTTCTATAATCAGCAAGAAAACGTAAATACGATATCATTACTCTACTATGTGTAATTAGAGATGCATACATATTGAAATTTTATCTGATCACTGAAGCGATCGGTGCTTAGAGCTCAATATCCAAACATTTGAAAAGAGGCGCGAAATGCCTGGGTTCTTTAAGCATAAATGCCAAATCAACGAGCTAGCTTCTTTAGCACATTGAGCAGTTGTATATCTTTTTTTTTTTTTTTTGAACGGCGGATTTATTAACGAGCTTAGCAAGACGCTAAAGCTCACAAAGAAACAATTACAAAAGAGCAGTCATTGGGCTTTTAAGCCAACCTAACCAATCTAGTTTTCTTCTAGCTCTAGCATTACACCAAATAAAAGATTAGGACACAATAAGATCAAATAACGACGCCTTAGATTGCTTTTCTCTGAAGAGAAAAGCAACTTATTACGATAACTCCAAATGAACCACCAAGAAACACAAAACGTGGCTTCCAAGTACTCTTTCACCTCCTTCCTTAATCTCAGCCCTTCGAGCCAAATAAGCCAACCTTGATAGGACGAAATACAACTATTTGCTTTCTCATTCACAAACAAATCCACATATGGATTGTCACTGTAAATAGGGGTGGATATGCCTATCCTCCTCCAAAGCTGGGTATTGAAACAACTTTACATGAGGCAGACAAGAAGAAACTTCTTTAAGCCCATGATGTTCACTAGACGAGACCTCTAGTATATGGGTTTCCCTGGAAGTGACCACCTCTTGCCCGCCCAAAAAGACCATTTTCACAAAATTTACGATTATCAATTTCTTTAGAGACTTTCTGAGCCGAGAATGAAAGGCATTTTCTGTTGCAAGATTTATTCTTCCATATCTTACTTGCAGTAAAATATGGTAAAGCTTGAAAAAGGTATTCATGAACCATAAGAAAAGAAAAGACCGACAACGACGAAAATTAAGAAGAAAAGATATACATACATATCAATGATAGAAAGATATTATATAGAGAGATTTTGGTGTTATAACCGTTGTACAACGGTCACATTTTTTGGTTTTTGAAAGTACAAACGGCCAAAATTTTACATATAGCTTTCCATTTTTTGACCGTTCCCCAACGGTCACATTTTTTATTTTTTAAATTACGAACGGCTAGAATTTTAAGAGATATACATAACGTATTTTTTAAAGTTTTCTCTTGTACTTAAAAATGTGACTAGTATCTTGAATTGATCGATGTATAAGTGTAGCATGGTCAAAGGATTAATCAAGGCAGGATGACAACTAAATTTGATCATGCAATCTCATATATGTGTGAAAAATGTTGTTGTTTGATACGTTTGTAGAAAAACTCAAATCTTTTATATAATAAAAAATCATGATATTTCGGAATTATTTCAATACTCAATAACAAAAACCAAATTGGGATAACTTGATTTTGTCAAGTGGCAAAATTGAGTAACTAATTGAACAATAAAGTTAAAATTAGATACTCAATTGGTCAAAATTGGGTCAAATTCATTTTCAAGAAAAAAAATCATAAAATACGTGTTTATATTGTAAAAAAAGTTGGAAAAAAAATGTAAAATAATATCATATACCGATTGTTCAATATAATTTACAATCAAATCCGAAAAATATATAAATGGCATCTAATCTTAAATTCAATTTTATAGATTTAAGTGTAAATTTTTAAGCTTTCGCAATTTTTAATAAGTTAGCAAATACATGGAGTTTATGTTTAAAAAAAATTATTAATGTTATCATTATTATTCTTGTTGTTATTATTATTATCATTATCGGATTAAATTAATCGTAATACATAAAACTACTATAAATATCACAAAGCAACCACAATTTATTGTGATATGTAAATAAATACACAAGTTTATACAAATAAGAACGAATCATGTAAAAGGTATAATAATTTACAATTTCGAATTCTCACATATACTTATACCATGTTTATAAGAGCGGCCTTAGACGGAATTAATTAATAGATAAATTTTCATTGTTTTTTTCTTTAAAGTTAAATTAAGGATATACAAAATAAAAAAAATAAAAAAATAAATAAAAAATGTAAATATCATTACTTATAATTTCTTTAACAAAAGTACACAATATATTAACAAATAACGCGTAATATCTAAAATAAATTTGATTTATATTTAAATCCCATGCATACACGAGACTTATAACTAGTTGATTATATACATAAAAGAATTGGCTTTGGTTACATCAACTTTATGCCTTACTTTCGATATTATGCAAAAACGCGATACATACAACAATCACATTTATAGGTTCTCATTTTTCCATAGACTAACTAGTTGTATTTGTCTATTGTATTATCGTTCTTATTTAGTTTAATTAACACTCAAATTATAGAGTAAGATATAGTTGAAGAAAATTAAAATTAGTTTGATTTTAGGTTTTTTGAAAGTGGAAATGACTTGAGAAGATGTATTGGTAGCTTTTTTACGTTCATCAAGTAGATCTTGTCGTATTTCTTAAAGAAGTTGTTGAGATCGCACACATGCCACTCAAAGTCGACCATCTACCGGCTATTTGATAAGAAAAAAACTAATAAATTGGTCACACTTATACATCACCAAAACCAAAAGTGCACAATCATTCATATATGCAGGAGTGTGCGTTTATAGGCTATTTTGTTTGCATAATCTAGTTTTCATGCATCAGTAAGTAAACTGTAACAAAAAGCAAAATGGTATGCTCTTTATAAGTCGTCATTGCATAATTTAATTTGACAACCACGTTTAATTGACGGTTTTACACTAACAGTTTGACAAAAAGTTATGATAATCCAATGCGTTTTTAGAATTAAAGAATATCTTATATATTATAAAAAAATGTATGATTAGTGTAAAAAGTTTTGACTGTCTGTCTCCGTTCTTATTGTAAGAGTGTTGTGTTTCATTGACTAGAATCCCATAACCGGAACATACAAATACTAGGAAAACCCTAGGAGATCTTGGGCTTGAGCCCGATCATAGATAAACGGGCCTAATACAAATACATATACATAATACAATAACATAATACTAACACACCCCCGCAGTTGGAGCGGGAGGACACCGAACACTCAAACTGGAGCGAAATTCTTCAAATAAAGCTGAAGGCAATCCCTTAGTGAAGATATCCGCAAACTGATAGCAAGAAGGTACATGAAGAACTCTGACTTGACCTGCAGCCACTAAATCCCGAACAAAATGAATGTCAATCTCAATATGCTTGGTTCGTTGATGTTGAACCGGATTCGAGGACATGTAGACAACACTAACATTATCGCAGTATACAAGTGTTGCTGAAGAAACCGGAGTATGTAGCTCTCGAAGAAGATTCCGCAACCAACACGTTTCAGCAACTGCATTGGCAACCCCGCGATATTCTGCCTCAGCACTAGAATGAGAGAGTGTCAGTTGGCGCTTAGAGGACCACGAGAGCATGTTGTTGCCAAGAAATACACAATAGCCAGAAGTGGACCTCCGAGTAGTTGGGAAACCAACCCAATCAGCATCAGAATATGCAACCAATGAGGTAGTAGAAGAAGAATACAACTGTAACCCATAATCCAAAGTACCCCGGATGTAGCGCAAAATCCGTTTGAGAGCAGAGAAATGAGGCTCTCGCGGATCATGCATATGAAGACTCACCTGCTGTACAACATAAGATATATCAGGGCGAGTGAATGTGAGGTACTGAAGTGACCCTGAAAGACTCTGATATAATGTGGGATCAGATACCAAAATGCCATCATCTTCCAGTTTAGACTCAGTGTCAACCGGAGTCCGACTGGAATTACAATCAACCATGTGAGCATGCTCAAGGATCTCTGTAGCATACTTGTGCTGCGACAAAAACATACCAGAAGAGTCACGAGTAACAGATATGCCCAAAAATTAATTTAGTGATCCCAAATATGTCATAGAGAACTCCTTATGTAGAGACGCAATAATACGTTGTAGTAATCCATCAGAAGAAGCAGTCAGTACAATATCGTCAACATATAATAAAAGATAAGCAGTGTCAGCCCCCTGATGATAGATAAACAAGGAGGAGTCACAGCGACTGTGTGTAAATCCAATCCCAAGAACATATGTAGCAAAACGCTGAAACCAAGCCCGAGGAGCTTGTTTCAACCCATACAGTGATCTGCGTAACAAACATACATAATCCGGATGCTCAGTATCATGAAAACCAGGGGGCTGGTGCATGTAAACAGTCTCAGATAAATCCCCATGCAAAAAGGCATTCTTAACATCAAGCTAGTGAACCGAACAATGTCTAGAAGTAGCCAAACTGAGAACTGTGCGTATAGTGCCAGGTTTAACAACCGGGCTAAAGGTCTCATCAACATCAACCCCCTCTATCCGAGTGCTGCCATTCGCGACAAGGCGAGCCTTGTAGCGACTGAGAGTACCATCCTCCAAGTACTTGTGACGAAATAACCACATACATCGAACAATATTGGTGTCTGTGGGATGGGGTACAAGAATCCAAGTGTTGTTTTCAATAAGAGCATTAAATTCATCATACATAGCATTTAACTAATTCAGATTGTGGAAAGCAGCGTTATAGGATCGGGGTAAAATGGAAACTAAAGAAACATGACAAGCGTAACGAGGATTGGGACGGGTAGTCCCGACACGGGAACGTGTAACCATAGGATGAACCGATGTCGTGGTCGGGGTAGGGTTAGCAATAGGGGGA
This sequence comes from Chrysanthemum makinoi, assembly GCA_910596185.1. Classification (NCBI taxonomy): domain Eukaryota; kingdom Viridiplantae; phylum Streptophyta; class Magnoliopsida; order Asterales; family Asteraceae; genus Chrysanthemum; species Chrysanthemum makinoi. The sequence continues at coordinate 265,364,632 of OU343221.1, forward strand.
GTTTGGGAAATGGAAACGAAGGCTGTAGGTTGTATAGGTGGGTTGGTGAGTTGTGGGGAGGGAAGTATGTCTGGGGATAACACAGTGGGAGAAGGTGGAGAGTCGATTACGGGTGAAATAGGGGAGGTAGGTGGGGTTGGTGGTTCAGGAACGGATGGTTGTGAATATGGAGTTGGTGTCGGGGTGAGTTTTATGATGTTGGAAATGATGTTAGGTGAATCATCCAAGAAATCGTAAGATGGTTTCACAGTGGGTGCGGTGGTACCAAAGGGAAAAATTGTCTCATCAAATGTGACATGGCGAGATATAATGATTTTGTTAGTGTTTAGGTCTAAGCAACGGTAGCCACGATGATTTGTGGCATGCCCCAAAAATATGAATGGTGTGGCTCGTGGCCCAAGTTTGTGGTTGGCATCTATGTGAGGGTAACAAAGACACCCAAAAAAACGTAAAATACGGTAGTCAGGTGGGGTGCCAAACATGCGTGTAAAGGGAATTTCATTATCAATGGCACGGGAAGGTAGAATATTTAAGAGGTAAACAACCATGTTGAGGGCTTCGACCCAGTAGTTTGGGGGTAGGTGGGCTTGAAAAAGCAAGGTGCGGATAAGGTTGTTAATGGTGCGAATCATCCGTTCAGATTTACCATTTTGTTGGGAGGTGCGGGGACCGAATGAATCATCCTTTCCACGGAGGCAAAGATTTGCCTGTTAGGTAAGAGGATACAGGAAAAACGTAATTGTATCCCATTGTTGTTAAATAATTTATGAAAAGCATGGTTATCAAATTCACCACCATGGTCACACTGAAAAGACTTGATTTCACGGTTAAATTGAGTTTTGACAAAGGTGCGAAATAATGTAAATTTGGACAAAACATTAGATTTGTTCACCAACGGATAAACCCATACGAACTGATAGAAAAATAACATAATATTTGAAACCAGACAGACTCAGGATTGGGGAAGCCCATAGATCCGAGTGAACAATATTGAAAAAAACTTTGTACTAGAGTAGATGAACTAACAAATGGAAGTCGCACGTGTTTGCCAAGCTGACAAGCATGATAAAGCACGAGAGATTTCTCTTTATTACATGAAATAGAATTATTAGAAATAACACGACGCAACACTTCACTTCATGGATGACCAAGGCATTGATGACACGTATACTGACTTGTGAGGTAGGCTTGAGTAATGAGAGAAGGCTTGGTGACAGGGTAGAGGTCGCCAGTGCTATCACAGCGGAGCAGCACTTGACGGGTTTGAAAGTCCTTAACAGAAAAACCGAAATGATCAAATTCAACAGTACAATAATTTTCACATACAAACTGACGCACATAAATTAAGTTTTTAACAATATGTGGGGTGATAAGGACATTATTTAGGTGAAGAGGTCGAAAAGGGGTCGGTAAAATGCTATGGCCAGAGTTGGTGACGGGAATAGTGTGCCCGTCACCAACTGCAACAGATGAATAAATACTCGAATTAAATACATCACTAAGATTATTGACCGAGTCATTTAGGTGAGAAGACGCACCTATATCCATATTCCAGTTTCCAGGAGCGGGTTCATGAAGGGTGGGAGTGGCAAATGCATGTGGTAGAATAGTCTCCTGACACGAAACAACCCCTAAAGATCCTCCAGAACCAAACTGACCTGTCACTCCAAGTGGACCCGGTGCAGGTCCAAGGATACCTGACTGATTGTGAACCGCAGCAGGAAATTGCAATTGAACTGGTTACTGACCCGGGGTCACGAACTGCTAGATTGTTGGTGACTGACCCGAGTTAACGAACTGCTGAACTGGTGACTGCTGCTGTTGAACTGGGTACATGGACTGCTGCTGGACTGTTGTTGACTAACCCAGTTCCGAGCTGAATGGCTGGCTAATGGTGAACCAGTGCACGTGGGCTACTCTTGTTGAACTGTGTAAACAGTGGCGTTCACGAACTGCAAAGGAACTAAAGGGCCAGATGGAGCTGTTGGCAGGCCAAAACCTGGTGGACCTGTGTAAAAGGCAACAGGGTTCGTTGTTTTTGGAAGGGCAGTTTGGCCAGATGAAGAGGTACCAGTGACGGGTCCATGACACCCCATTTTAGCCAAAAGAAGTTGTAAATTTTGCATATCAGTGGGTGATAGGTTATTGGTAGATGAGTGAGGTTGAGGGGGCACAATACCATGCATACCATTATGCAAGAATTTACACGAGGCACCAAATCTACATGATCCTTTGCTCCAATTTAAGCACGGTTTGTGAACCTTGTCCAAGGATGAAGATGAACGGCGAGAGTTGGAACCGGTGTTGGCTAATAAGACCATTTGTGAGGATGATGTTGAATCGGACAAAGTGTCTTGAACACGAGCCTTTAAACGCATCTCCTCCGTGGTGAGCATGGACAGAACAGTTTTGAGATCGGGAAAGGGATCCTGATGAGCAATGATGGTGGCCACGTTATCGTACCTTGCGGGTAACCCTTCCAATGCAAATGTAACCACATTGTCATCATGTATACGTGAGCCAAGGCTATTCAAGATCGTTGCAATGGATTCAATTTTTCAAAAATATGCATCAATGCCCATATCACCGAGTTTCAAGGAGCGTAACTCGGCTTTCAAAGCAATGGAGCGGGTCCTTTTGTTGTCAGAAAAAATGGCGGCGAGAGTATCCCATGCCTCTTGAGCCGTTTTAGGGTTTGCAACAACTAACCATTGTTGAAGTGTTTTAGAGACCGTAACAAAGATCCAAGAAAGGAGAATTGAATCAATTTTCAACCACTCTGCATCCGGAGGGGAAGAGATACATGGTGCATCTTGGCCACTCTTGGTTTCAAGGTGATCCAATAGTAGGTTTCCGTGACAAAAATGGGTGAAGAAATACACCCATGATGAGTAATTCATCTCATCTACGTCGAGTTGAACGGGGATGATGTTGTTGAGATTGGTGATTGCCATTAGTTTATCGGAGAGGAGAATAGTAGGTTGTGAGGGGGTCGATGACTGTCATGGTGGAGCAAAAAGGGGATTGAATGGAATTGAAGGAGATAGGTTGGATTGATTGGAAAGAGTAGAATGGATTAGGGATGGAGATGAGCAACGGATGAAGAAAAATAGGGTTTTAGGATAGGTATTTTTCTACTGATACCATGTAAGAGTGTTGTGGTTCATTGAATAGAATCCCATAACTGGGACATACAAATACTATAAAAACCCTAGGAGATCTTGGGCTTGAGCACGATCATAGATAAACGGGCCTAATACAAATACATATACATAATACAATAACATAATAATAACACTTATGATGTTTTTGGAAGTCAAAATAAAACAACTTTTTGCTCAACTTATAAATCATTTTAGCCTCATGCATTTTTCTCCATGTTCAAGAGGTGTATATTTAAGGATGGCGAGAGCACCAAAAATTGACGAGGAGAACAGAAACCCGAACCGATTGTGTCGGGTTTGGGTATAAATCTTTTTTTACAAGTACAAGTTACGTGATGGGTTTCGGTAATACCCGCCAGATTACACATACCGGTTTACTTAAATCCGTATTGTAACACCCCAAATTAAAAAAAATTAAAATAAATAAATAAATAAAACCAGTGGATATATCAATTATTTTAGACGAAATAAATAAAAAAGTCTCACTTTAGTGGAGTTAACATGAATGTTAGATGTGACTTGTGATGCAATTAAAGATAATGAAATAGGACTTGGATTATAATGTATTTTTGCTCTAAGGACTATAAATGTGACAAAGTGGAAAAAAATTGAGGATTGGCCATTATGCCCTTGAAGCTTAGTTATAAACTTATAACAAGTTACAAGGATTAGATTTTCCCTCCAAATGCCACATATACCAGTTTCTTCACCATGAAGAATCCTTAATCATATTAAGGATTCTTAACATGTGTTTTATAGATGATTTTATGGCTATAAATAATGTCAAGATTATGAGGTTATGAGTTTGATGAACTGGGGCTTTTCATATAATCATGAATAGAGGATGATTGGATATGTCTTATAAAGTCATAATGACTATGAGTTAAAAGATGATGTCAAGATATGATGTTTACGAGTTTGAAGATATTGAGATTTTCGTAACGTTCATGAATTATGGTTTATTAAGTATGATTATATGTTGTTAATGAGTTCATGAGTTTGGTTTATGATTGTTGTTCATGTTTATAGATTTTTCATGTTGATCATGTGTTTAGCCGATTATATATGTGTTAATAGAGTGTATGCATATATCATGTGTTTAGGTGTTCAAGGCATGATCATGATTTGATAGCTTGCATTCATGTAAAGGTTGTTGGGTTTTACTAATCATAACAATTATAGAAAACAAGTAAACATCATCAAAACATGCAGCGGAAGTAATAGGAATAATACTTGTAAATTAATTAACCGAAATAAAAGAATATGCGTACCTTTTGCGAATCAATGCAATTAGGGTTTATGAAAAACCCCAAATTAAGATCAAGAACCAAGAAACCCTAAACCCTAATAAATTAGGGTTTATGATTGTCGACCAAAACCCTTGTCGACCCACCAAGATATGCAAACACAAGTGTGTTTGCTCTTCGTTCTTGTACACACGTATTAGTAGCGATTTGATGTGAAAAGCTAGGTTCTCGATCACAATAGATTAAGCAAACACCTTTGTTATGCTCAAGGTCACTCGCAAATCCCTTACATGGGGTTTTACTCGTCGACCTAAGAACAAGAAGGAAGAAAAAAAGAAGTTTGGCCTTCTATTGAAATCTCGTGTACCAAAGGATGAATACATGGGGATGTATTTATAGCCTTATGGTAGATGTCAAGATTACTATGGTTTCCGATGTGGGATTCTATAGTTTTGGCCAAAACAAGCCCAAAAGAGGGTTCCTAAAACCTTCTCTTTGCTTGTTAACTTTTCTTCATATCCCGTTGACATTTAACGACAGATAGTCAAAACTCGTTAAATATTAATTATCGTTAAGTATTTATTTCGTGACAAATAATTAATAATAATAACATTTATATATTAATTATTTTAACATCAATTCTCATACGTAATGTGTGCAATCCCGAAGTCTCGAGTTCGAATCCGTTCATCATTATATTAATAATTATCCATAAACCTTTTAGCTCCCACTTGGATATTACTTAATATAGTAATGACATTGGTTTAGTCTAGCTTAACACGCCAATGCCCCGGATCGAATAGAGTATGGTCTCCTGGAAAAACCATTTAATGATTCATCATTTTTACTTATCCTTTTACTTTTAATACTTCATTAACTGTGAATATGGATCGAGTCATTTCACAAGTTAATATTTTGTTTCTCGTTATATCTGATTGAACAAGATTACCAAATCATCTGAACGTATTCCAGATAGATCTTGGGTAAGGCCTTACAAACATCTTGCCAATCCTACGAGGGGCCCAAACAGTATTATGCTTTGAAACAAATTCAAAAGAGCAAATTCTCTTGACTATAAGCAAAACTCATGAACTTTGCAACACTTCTGAAAATAGCCCTTATAACCACCTTTTACGGATAGCGTTAGACTATTTCACACAAGTGCACTACATTCATTGCAGTTATCTGGTATCTCAAGTCTGAGGATAAATATACATGATTTATTTAATGACAAAGATCCATAAAGTACAATCATGTCAAGTTGGGATCTGTCCTATATTCAATTCATTGAATATCATGTGAATTTGGCATGTCCCACGCATCAATATACTTTAAGTATATTCTACCAAAACTCATATTTGTCTTAATTCAATGACATTCCCACATCATTGATCGACAACGGACTTCTAGAATAACATAAGTTATTCACGGATTAAACATGCAAATATAGGATATAATATTAAGAAAATGAAAAATAAACATAACCAATATTTTATTTCATTTAAATAATATTTGTTCATAACATCCCTTATCCAAATACTAAATAGATCAATGCATGATAATACTGGTTAATGAATTATGTCTCATGTAATGACAATCATACTTGTTGACAAGGCATAATTTCAACTAACTTTGATCTATTGGAATTTAAAGAATACTTATTTCAAGAATTCAACTAGTGAAGTACTTGTATGTGTGCATTCAAAATATCTTGATATTGCCACATAATATTTCATAAAGTGTGTGACATCCTCAACCACCAATTTATGACAATCAAACTTTCAAACATTTTAAAGTTTAAAGTATTCTTATTCTTTTTTGTATAATGCAACTATGCTCTTAGTTGAGCAAAACTAGTTTACATGGCCATTTACAAGGATGAAATCCTCCCATGACTAGTATTGAGTGTCATCTCAATTATACCAGCATCATTGTATTCAAAACAACAATATACTCTTTAAAATCTCCGTAAACTTCAATATCTACAGTGTAATGTTTGATGTCTTCAAAACTTTCAAGTTTGTTGGCTATGACAATTACGCAACAATTGTTGTATTGCTCATCCATAGAATTTTGAGAGCAACTCCAGGCTGAGGAATGTAATTCTAGATTCAAACATATTCTATTAGAATATTCATTACACTAGTTATCTAATAACTTCATTAGATATCAATGTTCTCAAATCATCTTGCCTTTCAAGCATGATACAACAATAACATGATGTACATGAAAAATCCTTGTGTCAAACAGAGATTTCATTCATGTTCTACATATCCATTTTTCAAATGATATATCATGTTCTATTAGACTCATTTATTTAATACCGCACATGTTTACTAACAATAAATATATACTCCAAGTTTGTATGTCTTATTTTCTAAATCTTTCATGTGAATTTCCATTCCATAACTAAAGCTTAACATTTAGCTTAGATGGAAGGTTACTATCCACAACATATAAGATTTAAAGAAAATAAACATAATGCTCCCACTAGCTTTCAGAAATACTTAGAAATTATCTTATTTTAATTTTAAACCAAAATTTGGATTTAATAGTTAAACATAAGAATCATCTCCTAGATGCATGCATATATCCATTCATGGATTTTTGCAGTTTGTACATTTTCAAAGATTATGTGAATTCATAAAACTCATTTGTATTACTTATCGTCCTCGCAAAATCAATCACACAAGAAAGAGTTTTGATATTCATTGTCAGATTTCATATAAATGAAATTAAGTATGACAATCATAATCATTATATATTTAATGTGCCAAGGAAAGAATATTCAATCACAGTTAATCGCTTAAGTGTGATTAATAATCTTGTCATAAGTCATGCATTAAACACATGTACAATTTTGTCCATATGATTTCTACACAAAGATTTAAACCACTAGGGTTTTCCTTCCTTTGAAGAAACTCATCTTTATTAAGATAAACCAAGTTTCCAAAGTTGATCACCTTTTTGGACAGCATCTTAAAATTCATAGTATGAATAATTTACCACAATTCAATATTAGGTAATATATTATTATGATTAACAGGTTTACCATGATCCTGTAATTCATATTTCTCATCATATCAAATATCTGAGATATCCTTGCGGATCTATGAATGAGAATTCCATCATCTTGATGTCTATCATATTTGACCTCATCATGATATTTACTAGTGTATTTTAGAAGATTATGTGTTTTGTAATTGTAATTTAATCTCTTTAAGATCTAAACAAAACTCCCACTTGCTTTTGTAAGCTAAAGACTATCTATAGATACTTCAGCAAGTAGAACAACACCAAATTGTTTTCTTTTGGGATATTACAAAACACATTGACAGTTCGTAAATCTTGTTCATTAATAACTTACTCCATAAGTAGTTTTAACAAATCAAAATTTCAATAAAAGACTAAATGTGATTAATCACATTCCATACGAAAATGGTGTCTTAATAATCTTCTAGGTTTGAGTTTTATTAAGTATATCCAATCAATACTCAATTTTCTAACCTTGGTAACTTTTGGAAGAAAAGAAGATACAGTTATCTTGAATCAAACAATATAACAAATGTTTGATTCTCCTAACTGAACATACCATATACATACAGTATTTTATTAGAATTAATATTGTAAGACAATCTAACAATATGTAAGATAAACTTATTCCTTTTGGCTTACCTATTTACCAACTAAGACAACTTAATGGTATAATAGAATTCCAAGCCAATTGCATGTTTTATAACTCAAGTACTTTTGATCAAGTCACTTCATGTCCATGTCTCAACAAGAAAACATAAACAGTTATAATTCCATTATACGTTATAAGTCATTCACCAATGACTTTATATCTTAATAAGAAGACATAATAAGTTAACGTATTACTTTATATTATATGTCTTGTAATAATGAAAAGACTTCATGTTTGTGACTTTACAAAGAAACACATAAACAGTTATAATTTAAAGTAGTTATGAACACCACATCGTGGTTTCAAGTAATTTATTTTCAAGTTAATATACTACTCCATCTATTTATGTCATTCTAAAAATACATAAATATTTAAGATAGTATTAAATTACTTTATTTATTTATGTCATTCCATGAAGTGTTCAACTTAAGAAACTGTAAAAACATCCACGCCCGATCCCACGACAAGTGGAGATTTACCTTGAGATTACAATCTAGCCAAGATCTCACTTAAACTAAAATGTAACTTCAAGTGTTTCTATATTTTGAATGACATAAGACATAAAAGTAGTCTATGTTATAATCTTCAATTAGTCAAAACAAAACAACTAGATAAAATATACTAGTTTGTCTTTTACAAATTTTGCGGTAATTAGTCTGGCTTCTAATTTAATAACTCATAAAATGTCAAACATGTTTTCTAGTTGACCAAAATGTCATATAAGAATTCAATCACCAACAGAGGGTAATGAAATCTCTTAAGAAAAACATGGTGTGCAATTTTCTTAACTATTAAAGTTGCTATGAGTTATATTAGAATTTAGAAAATTCTAATGTTCCTAACATACATTTCTCAATCATGAAAAAGAATAGGATTGAGTCTCACTCTTCTTTCATGGAAAAGAGTTTATGTTTGTCTTTTAGTAAATTTTTCTTGATCAAACATTTGTTTGAAAACAGAACTAGATCAATTTACCAAAGCCCAAACCACGTTTACGGTTTAATGTTGCATTAATACAATAAAAAAAATTAACAAAATTCAATTTTAGTATTTTCTATAATTAAATCTTCCAAGAAAATAAAATACCCTTGGTCAATATTCATATTAACCATAGAATTTTCTTTGAATCTAGGACCCTCATTATCATAGTTTCACCACATCAGTTGATCTGCTAGTGATGAAAGTATAGAATAGGTATTGTCGAAGAACAATAATTGACAAACAAGTTTTCAATTCCTAGAAAATATAGGATTTACAATTTTGCTAAACAATTATGCAAAATGTAAGCATGTTTTATCCCATCCTATGCCTTAAGTTATAGGTCTCACTAACTAACTTAATTAAGTTGTCTAATTTAGAAACTGCAAATTATTTGAGCTGAGGTCTCACACAACATAAAGATTCACCTTGTTATCGTAATCTAGCTCAATATCTCACATAACTAAATTACAACTTCAAGTGTTTCATATCATTAGATGGCATAAACTTAAATTTTAAATGGTACAAGTTTTTATGTGTAATCAAAACTTATGTATGAAGAAGCATGCATACATCTTCATAACATAAAATGTTTCAAAACCTTACTCATAGTTTTAAATTGCTAAGATTAAATTCTACAAAGTTTTAATCGATGTGTTGAGAAACTTACAACTTTGCACTAAGATGCTTCGTACATAGAATAGTTATACTAGGTAGCTCCAATCGAACGCACAGGGAGGCAGAGGACCAGGTAAGCGTTGAAGCATAACCTTAGACATCCTTTCAGTGTGACTGTGCGCACTTCTTTGAACCCCCTTTTGAGTTTGTTCTAGTGGTTGAGCCGTTCTAACCATTTAGTACGCTCGCATCAGTCGATTAAAAGTTCAAGATTTAATACTTAGAAAACAAATCAAATTTTGCCATTATTTAGTCCATTTAATTTTCTATTCTCGAAAAACCCTTTTTACTTACTAACGTGTCATACAATATAAACAAAAAAGCACTTTAATAAAAAATTAAACAAACTCAAATAATATATACATATAACTTAACAATTTAACATATGTAAAACAATTAGCCACATGCATAATTATTTCGATAAAACCTAATAAACAATTCTAGGCGTAAAATAATGCATACATCAACTATGGCTTTCACCTACAAGGTAAGTGAGCCACAAGCATCGACAAGTCGATTGCGTAAGCCAAAGTTAATAATATACCATATTGCACATAACGAATTTTTATTAGATATATTGAGGTCTTCCCCAATGTTATATTTATCAAACTAATAACATGTGTATATCACTTAACAATTAATCAAAACAATAATCCATGGCAAAACATGCATGTTCCACCATGGATTCTTCATAACAATTATAATCCCAAGATACGCATAATACATGGCACATAACAATTATTCATTAAAACCACATAAAATATATACATGCAATCCTATGGTTTCTACAAGTTTTGCAAAAAAAATAAAACCTAATTAAATCAATATAGGGTAATCGACCCAAATAAAAAAATTAGGGTTTCAATTTTCAAAACCCTAGAAACCAATAAAAGCATGTAAAAATCATAAAGATTCAATTTTTATGTGTTTCAGTAATTAATTACAACATATTAACGGCTCGTGATGCCACTGTTGGGTTTTAGTAATCATAACAATTATATAAAACAAGTAAACATCATCAAAGCATGCAGCGGAAGTAATAGGAATAATACTTGTAAATTAATTAACCGAAATAAAAGAATATGCGTACCTTTTGCGAATCAATGCAATTAGGGTTTATGAAAAACCCCAAATTAAGATCAAGAACCAAGAAACCCTAAACCTTAATAAATTAGGGTTTATGAATGTCGACCAAAACCCTTGTCGACCCACCAAGATATGCAAACACAAGTGTGTTTGCTCTTCGTTCTTGTACACACGTATTAGTAGCGATTTGATGTGAAAAGCTATGTTCTCGATCACAATAGATTAACCAAACACCTTTGTTATGCTCAAGGTCACTCGCAAATCCCTTACATGGGGTTTTACTCGTCGACCTAAGAACAAGAGGGAAGAAAAAAGAAGTTTGGCCTTCTATTGAAATCTCGTGTACTAAAGGATGAATACATGGGGATGTATTTATAGCCTTATGGTGGATGTCAAGATTACTATGGTTTCCGATGTTGGATTCTATAGTTTTGGCCAAAAACAAGCCCAAAAGAGGGTTCCTAAAACCTTCTCTTGGCTTGTTAACTTTTCTTCATATCCCGTTGACATTTAACGACCGATAGTCAAAACTCGTTAAATATTAACTATCGTTTAGTATTTATTTCGTGACAAATAATTAATAATAATAACATTTATATATTAATTATTTTAACATCAATTCTCATACGTAATGTGTGCAATCCCGAAGTCTCGAGTTCGAATCCGGTCATACGTATATTAATAATTATCCATAAACCTTTCAAAGGTGAGTAGCGGAATAGAGTACAAGCTTCATAGTGTGGCCATGTGTGAAATTCAAACACCCCTTTATAAGTAAATGGTGACCCAAATGTCTTAAGTCTTAACTTTGTTTCCTGCGAAAGATACAATATTTTCTGAGTTTTGGTTATATGATTCTTGGGGCCTATGTGCATTGAGTCATGTAACAATATCTTTTCTCCTGTATGTGTCAATCTTTCCACAAAAGGTGTAGATTGGCGGGAACACCCTGACCCCGGGTGTCTTTTGGCACAAGCCATTGTCCACCCCACAAGTAATAGCTCCGGCAACTCTCCTGTATGTGTCAAGCTTTATGTTCTTGTGTTGTGTACGTGTGGGTCTAGAGATGGCATCCTGATCGCTGTTCGGCCTCTAGTGATAAAAATTATGTGGAGGAGGCTAAAAAGAAGTTTCAAGCTGTACAAGAAGCTTATTCCGGTTTTTTTTTATTTTTTTGAAACATTTCCCTAATTGTTACTGTAGAGTTTGGTTTGAAATTCAGTTGTGATGAGGATTGACTTGTGTACTTACATTTAATCTTCTTAAGTGTGGTAAAAATCAGATCTTGAGTTATTGTAGCCATTTCTTGTGATCACAGTGCCTTTACAGTTTTGTATTTGGGTTCTTAAGCTACTGAACTAGCCTTTTTATCGTACTAGTACTTTCTGATGCAAACAAAAGATTTCTTTACGATGTTGGGATTGATGACAGCCATTTCTTTACGAGGTATTAAGCATGTTTCCAAACACAAAACTTATCGAAATGGCTTAAGTTCATATTAGCAGCCGCTTTGTGATCATCTTTTCTTCTTTATTTCTTTCTTCATGGTTAGTTTTTACCTCTTTGAGAAAAAAGACGGGTTATAGATGACAAATGGGAGCATACAATGTACGTGCAAAACGTTCACAGATTTCTTAGCTCTACACCGGAACCGTTTAGAGATTGATGAATGCATGTTCTTCTCACAAGCCAAATTTGGACACTTGTGGAGCATGGAAATGTTGTCAAATCTTTAATCGAACTTGATACAATCGACTTTCCAATCGTGTGGGTTAGGTTAACCTCTTTTCATCAGAAATATTATTCCATGTCCTTTTCATTTTAGCTTTCCTCTAAGAACTGTGCTGTAAAATTATCCAAATTATTTAAAAATAAGATTAGGAGTAACAATTTATTCTACACTCTTAAGAATTGCAAATATCAGCACACTTATACCAATAACATGTTACAAAATGTATTACAATTTACAAGTAATAGTATGCTTCTATAATCAGCAAGAAAACTTAAATAAGATATCATTACTCTACTATGTGTAATTAGAGTTGCATACATATTGGAACTTTTATCAAATCACTCAGGGAATGGTGAACCACTGAACCCGAAACATTGAAGTGATCTGTGCTTAGAGCTCAATATCCACACATTAGAAAAGATGCGCGAAATGCTTGGGTTCTTTAAGCATATATGCCAAATCAACGAGCTAGCTTCTTTAGCACATTGAGCAGTTGTATATCTGCTTTCTCATTCACAACAAATCCACATTATGGATTGTCACTGTAAATAGGGGTGGACATGCCTATCCTCCTCCAAAGCTGGGTATTGAAACAACTTTAATTTACATGAGGCAGACGAGAAGAAACTTCTTTAAGCCCCTGATGTTCACTAGACGAGACCACTAGTACATGGGTTCCCTGGAAGTGACCACCTCTTGCCTACGCAAAAAAGACCATTTTCACTAAATTTACGATTATCAATTTCTTTAGAAACTTTATGAGCCGAGAATGAAAGGCATTTTCTGTTGCAAGATTTATTCCTCCATATATTACTTGCAGTAAAATAGTAAAATGGTAAAGCTCGAAAAAGGTATTCATGAACCATAAGAAAAGAAAAGACCGACAACGACGGAAATTAAGAAGAAAAGATATACATAAATATCAATGATAGAAAGATATTATATAGAGAGATTTTGGTGTTATAACCGTTGTACAACGGTCACATTTTTTGGTTTTTGAAAGTACAAACAGTCAAAATTTTACATATAGCTTTCTTGTTTTGACCGTTCCACAACGGTCACATTTTTTATTTTTTAAATTACGAACGGCTAGAATTTTAAGAGATATACATAACGTAATTTTTTAAGTCTTGTACTTAAAAATGTGACTAGTATCTTGAATTGATCGATGTATAAGTGTAGCATGGTCAAAGGATTGATCAAGGCAGGATGACAACTAAATTAGATAATACAATCTCATATATGTGTGAAAAATATTGTTGTTTGATACGTTTGTGAAAAAACTCAAATCTTTTAATATAATAATAATAAAGAATCATGACATTTCGGAATTATTTCAATACTCAATAACAAAAACCAAATTGGGATAACTCGGTTTTGTTGGCAAAATTGAGTAACTAATTGAACAATAAAGTTAAGGGTCCGTTTGGTTTGTTGCTAGGAATGACAATGAGAATCGGATTTGGTATGAGATGGAATGATAATGGATATGAAAAAGTGTATCATTACGATTGTTTATGTTTGGATGACAAAATGTGGTATGAAAAAGTGTATAATATTTGAGTTTTGTAGTGGAAAAAAAAGGGGTCCACGGGAATGGATTTCATAGATACCAAATTGGTGTGTAATGAATCTATGACTATGATATACCTATTTTATTACTGTACCCATAAAACAAACACCTTTAATGACTTTCAAAGTCATAGCCTCATTCCCATTAACCCCAACCAAACGGGCCAAAATTAGATACTGAATTGGTCAAAATTGGGTCAAATTCATTTCCAAGAAAAGAATTCATAAAATACGTTTTTATATGGTAAAAAAAGTTGGAAAAAAGACAGGATAATTTATAAAACCATAAGGGTTAAATGTAAAATACATTATATACTAATTGTTCAATATAATTTACAATCAAATCCTAAAATTTTATAAAATCCTAAAATTTTATAAATGGCATCCAATCTTAAATACAATTTTATAGATTTAAGTGTAAATTTTTTAGCTTTCGCAATTTTTAATAAGTTAGCAAATACTTCATGGATTTTATGTTAAAAAAAAGTTTATTAATGTTATTATTATTATTCACGTTGTTATTATTATCGTTATCGGATTAAATTAATCGTAATACATAAAACTACTATAAATATCACAAAGCAACCACAATTTATTGTGATATTTAAATAAATACACAAGTCTATACAAATAAGAACAAGTCATGTAAAAGGTTTAATAATTTACAATTTCGAATTCTCACATATACTTATACCATGTTTATAAGAACAGCCTTTAGACGAAATTAATTAATATGATAAATTTTAATTGTTTTTTCTTTAAAGTTAAATTAAGGATATACAAAATTTTTAAAAAAAAGTAAATATCATTACTTATAATTTGTTTTAACAAAAGTACACAATATATTAACAACTAGTGCGTAATATCTAAAATAGATTTATATTTAAATCTCATGCATACACGAGACTTATAACTAGTTGGTTATATACATAAAAAAATTGGTTTCGGCCACGTCAACTTTATGCCTCACTTTCGATATTATGCAAAAAACGCTATACATGCATCAATCACATTTATAGTTTGTTTATGCATGAACTTGACCCGATCAATATGTACGACCCATGGACAGTTTGTTTAATGGACTTGGGTCGAATTGGAGATGCCTTGAGCCTTGGATCCAGCTGATCGGGTAAAAGTGGAGCAATAGGCTTGTTTGGGTTGTAGCTTGTCGACCAAGAAAAGATCCAAGTTGGTGGTTGGTTAGCTTGCTATATAAACAAACATACCATTCCTCACATTGTACGACATATTGTATATCCCTAAATCTAATGTAATCAACTATCCTACTGTTACTATTTCTTGATCGGTTTTCTTGTAGACCGATTAAGGTTTTGGTTTAGTTTGGAAAATCCTAAACTTGCATCGACTAGTATTGATCCAAGAAGATTAGGTCTTGATTATTGTAGTCATTTTGTTCAAGTTCCTAGTTGAATTGTTGCAACAACAAATTCTACGGGTTTCTGTTCGTGATGTATATCTCGGACAAAAGGGGGATAAGATATCGGATAGTTATATCCGATATAGGGTAAAACACAATCTGCTTGTTTGGCAGATTAGAGGTTCTCGGACAAAGAAGCAAGATTGGTATTGGGGTTTTCTAGTTCGTGTTATTCAAGTGTTTCAAGTGTTGATTGGGTTTTACGTTCTCGGCTAGCTTCTCATCGAACGTATTCGTTTTACGTGTTGTGTGTGATACTCGTAGAGGTGTCTACTTTAGATACTTTGGGTTTCTTTTGGTTTTCTTGTTCGTTCACTTGCGTTCAATAATCACCAAAGGTTAGTTTCCTAATTTACCTTTTATTCAATTATTGTTTATTAATACGTTTTAACCTAATTGCGATAACTAGATCCAAATCCGCTGCGTACTCGTATGCGTTACTTGGCTAACGTAGTTCTTAAATCCCAACAGTGGTATCAGAGCCATCTCGTTTTTGCGATTATGGGTTACACGTTTCTTTTAATAAACATGTTTAAAAGGTTGCATGAAATCTAATTAGTTATTCGTTTTATTTTTGTTTTGAAAACTATATGCAATACTTATCAATTATTAATAAAAAATAACAAGACATACAAAAATTAAATTATATTGATAATTAGAATTAATTTGTTAATTAGAATTAAATTTGTTAATTAGAATTAAAGGTTAATTAGAATCAATTAATTGTTAATTAGAATTATATTGATAATTAGAATTACATATTGTTTATTGAATACATAAAATAGCGTAATTACTTGTTAATTAAGATTGCCATGCTTTTTATGTGTTTTTCGGGCCACAAGACCCACTCAATTGTTTTTTGTGATGTATGGGGCGATCTAGGTTTCGTACCTAGTGACGGTCTTGTGGCTCTCCTTTTGGGGAAGACTCGCGAGACAACTCGGAACAATATGTGTTTATATATTGATGTTTATGCTTAGGGTAAAGGCTAAATATACGTAACAAACTTTATCAAATTAACCCAATATACGTAACATACTTTTTTTTATTGTCAATGTACGTAATATACTTTTAAATAATTACCAGTATATGTAATATTGACAGATTACTATTTAAAAAAGTTATAGTTTTGGTCCCTGCTGTTTGCGTTGACTTTCACCGTTAGTCTTTTGATATTTTTTTACTCAGAAAATTTACAGTAATCGTCCCTTGACATTTGCATTGACATCCACTGTTAGTCCCTTAACATTTTAATATACTTTCTTCCGTTTTTCTTTACGTTTTTATCCGTTTTTAATCATTTTTATACGATTTCGTCCGTTTTTATCCGTTTTCATCCATTTTTTACGTTTTCGTCCGTTCTAATACGATTTCGTTCGTTTTTCTTACGTTTTCATATGTTTTTATCCGTTTTTGTACGCTTTTATTCTTTTTTCTTACGTTTTTATCCGTTTTCGTTCGCTTTTAAAAGTTTTCATTTGTTTTTATACATTTTTGTTCATTTTCTTACGTTTTTTTATCTGTTTTTTCCGTTTTTAAAAGTTTTCATCCATTTTTATACGTTTTCATACAGATAAAGACAGATAAATACAGATAAAAACATATAAAACATAGGAAAAATGGACGAAAGCGCATTAAAACGGATGAGAACATATGAAAACTTATAAAAATGAATAAAAACGTATACAAATGGATGAAAACGAATAAAGACGGATAAAAACGTATGAAAACATAAGAGAAACGAATGAAAGCGTATAAAAACGGATGAAGACATTTAAAAACGGATAAAAACCTAAGAAAACGAACGAAATCGTATAAAAACGGATGAAATCGGATAAAGACAAATAAAAATATATGAAAACGTAAGAAAAACAAATGAAAGTGTATAAAAACGGATGAAAACATATACAAATGGGCAAAAATGGATAAAGATGGATAAGAACGGATAAAAACGTATGAAAACGTAAGAAAAACGGAATAAAGCGTATAAAAACGGATAAAAGCGTATGAAAACGTAAAGAAAAACGGATGAAAACGTATTAAAATGTCAAGGGACTAATAGTGGAAGTTAACGCAAATGTTAAGGGACCATTACTATAATTTTTATGTAAAAAAATATCAAATGACTAACGGTGAAAGTCAACGCAAATGATAGGGACCAAAACTGTAACTTTTTTAAATGGTAATTTGTTAATGTTACGTACATTGGTAAGTATTCAAAAGTATATTACGTACGTAGATAATAAAAAAAGTATGTTGCGTATATTGGTAAATTTGATAAAGTTTGTTACGTATATTCAGCCTTCACCCTTATGTTTATATGTTTGCGATTCCTTATGTGCATAAATTGTTACTTGTTTTTTACACCTAATTGTATGCAATATGAAATAATACATATCGTAACCATAACGTTAATATTTGTCTTTATTTACACGCATAAATGTCATGCTCATTGTGACCTGCTATTTGATTCGTGGAAAATTGTTTTTGTTAAATAAAGTGCCCTAAACTATTGAAACAAGTTTTTCATGAATTTAAAAACTAGACGTTATGGACACTTGGGATGTATGGCTCACCCACTAGAACAAACTAAAAAGTGGGTTTAAAGAGGTGCGCATAATGACACTGAAAGGATGTCTAGGTTATTGCTTCAGCGCTTACCTGGTCCTCTACCTCCCTGTGAGTTCGATTGGAGCTACCGTGAACCATGATGATCACTAAAGTGTCATTGCTATAATTGAACTTTCTATGTTCTGATTAATTGTGTTATTGCAACATAATTCGTATACAAAGTTATTTTTCTTTAAAGACAAACTTAGTCTCTTTTTCTGGTAAGAAGAGTGAGACTTATTCCTATCTTTTCTCCTTAGTTGACAAACTAAGATAGGATTACAATTATTAAACTCATTTATGATCTTTCATTACCCTTTTTGTGGTCTAGATAATTGAAAGATAAAATATTTTGTGAAACTGGAAACATTGTGTTTAGAGCTACCAAAATAAATGACATCCTGCACTTGTCACGATGTATGAGTTTAAACCGAGAAGAGTAAAGAAATTACTAGAATATTCGCTAGGTAATTTTCTTGGACTCTTATTATTCCTAAAGTGTTAAATACCCTTGGGGCTATATAGACAATAAAGGAGGAATTGCATGCTAAAAGTTCAAGTTAATTGAATGTAAGAATGGCTGGTCCATTATCTACATAAGTAGAACTTCATATACTTTGTTCAATACCTAAGTACATTGTTACTCGTAGGCATTCGAAGAGAATATGAAAGTGTATAAAATAGCTATATGCTTTCTACTAGAAATGTAACACTTACAATGTTGACAAATACAGTGGGGGCAATTGTATTTTATTACAGAAATAACATTCTTGTAATGTTGTCAATTTCGGTGGGAGCTATGGGATTTATTTCCTTGTTAGTCATCCATATCATTTCAAACTTGCTTTGAAATAATTCATTACTTTTCGAATATGAGTGACCATTGCTTAAAGGAAAATTAAATTTTATTTTATAAGATAACACGTTGCCTTTCTGCTGTCGCTCTTTGAAGCGTTATCTATAGAATAATAATCCACAATTCCTTATTAAAGGTTATGGTTCTAAAACTACTTATGATATCTATGACATTATCATATCGTTTGAACAATCAATCATGTGTTGTTTGTTTTCATAATATGTTGTTGTACCTTACACAAGTGGGAGAAATCTCAAAGTATGTGCAAGGAAAAACGATATTATTGGTATCTCTTGACCGCAAGGTAAGAAAACTAATAAATCTACTAGGACTTAAACACGCTAGATGTTTATTGCCCTACTACATGTAAACAAGAATTCTACTAGGACTTAAACACGTGAGATGTTTATTGCCCTATTACATTCTAATAATGATTCTACTAGGACTTGAACACGCAAGATGTTTGTTGCCCTACTACATTCAAATGTCATGATATAGTGTAAAGATACTTCAACATTTGACTACATGTTTTAGTCAATATAATTATGGTTATATGATAATGATCATAATTCTGAAGTATAAAATTAACTTGAAATTACAATAGAACTCAAAAGCTTGCGTTCATGATTACTTTTGTTAGTATAATTATGCTTACATGTTAAGACATAATTATAAAGTCCTTGAATTAATCAATGACTTATAACATAAAGTATATATAGTAAAATTGTTATGTCTTCTAGTTAACACATAAACATGAGGCCTTTGAATTATTCAAATATTTATAATGTATTATTGAAATGTTATGTTTTCTTGTAAACACATGAACATATAATTCTTGAACAATTCTGTCTTCTTGTGAACACGTGAACATAAGGTTCTTGTATTGTTCAATGAATATACATTATTGCATGCACTTGGTTCGTAAATACTTAATATGCAATTTGGCTCGACCCAATTGAAAAGTATTTGATCCAAAGAGAATTAAGTTATTTATGGAATTCTGATATAGTTTCACAATTCTAATACACATAGAATACCACTTCATTAATGGTATGTCTAATGTGATGAAACAAACCTTATTCATATTATTTGGTTCATGATAGCTTTAATTGCTCTACCTCCAAAACATATCAATGTTAGAAATTGCCTGTGTCATGGATACACTCAATATCGTTCGAGTATTCAAGACAATCTATAACTGAAAACCCTAATTCATTAGGGATTTTAGGTTTTCCACTCAAATCAATTGAATTCTAAATCCTTTTGGATTTTTGATTATTCTACACTTCTAGCTTGAAGATTGTAGTCTTGGTGTTCTTCCTAGCTTGACGAAACACAAAACTGTTGCTAGAAATTTTGGTTAAAGAGTGATACGATATTAGAGTTTTCAATAAACCCTTATTTGAGTTGTTGGAAGAAATTCCATTATGTCTTGATTTAAGTTCTGAATTTTTTAAAATCTTATGAAGAATTTTATTAACAAATCTAGAGATGAGAACTT
Source organism: Chrysanthemum makinoi (assembly GCA_910596185.1). Lineage (NCBI taxonomy): Eukaryota > Viridiplantae > Streptophyta > Magnoliopsida > Asterales > Asteraceae > Chrysanthemum > Chrysanthemum makinoi. The sequence continues at coordinate 265,385,179 of OU343221.1, forward strand.
GAAATGTATTTTGTGGTTCCCAATAAAAATAATTTATTGTTGCTTAAATACTTAGTATTTAGAGAATTGTCTCTACTTACAAAAGTAAGTGGGAGCATATACAAATCTCGAAGTCTTTGAGAACAAAATACTTAACCTTCTAAAATCCACTTATTAATGTCATACTAAGGTTAAACATGAAAATGTCAACCGAAGTATAATGGTTACTCTCATTCATAAATTCGAAATGATGCCTCATCACTTGAGTTATATTTTATATCAATGCTGAGGGATATAAGTTAGAAGATTATTGTAAATTATCTAATTACTAAAATACATTATCACATCTTGAATCTGATGAATGTTTTAGAACTATGAATGATAAGATGCAGTCCTTAAAAGGCAAATTAAGTTTTGAGCTTGATTGTTATTTCGCCTAACAGTTAACCTATGAGGATGGAATGAGTTTCTTTTGAAGAAAGATTCACAAGGACAAAATTGTATACATATTAATGCATAGCATTTAATAAGAAGTTTTTAATCATACTTAAGCAATTGACTGTGATTAAATTTTCTTATATATACACGCATTAATTATATAAAGATAATTAATTGTCATACATGTTTCCATTGTATGTGGAATATGGCAATTATATTTTATAACTCTTTTTTTATGATTACCTTTTGCGAGGACGGTGTGTAATCAAAAGGTTTATGAATTTATATTATCTTTATGTAGTATACAAAACTTGAGCAATCCATGTTTTGGATTGGATCATGCATCTAGGAGCTGAGATCTTGAATTTAATTATAATATGATTCTGATTAAATTAAGACAACTCTTGAGTATATATGACATTAAGTGGGAGCAATGTGTTTTTCCTCAAAATTTATATGTTGAAGATATCGTTCCATTTAAGCTAGATATTGATCCTTAAGTTTGGAATGAAACTTCACTTGAAATTTAGGGAATAAAACAAACAACCTTGGAATAAATGTTTATCTGGAATAAACAAATGCGGAAAATTAAGTCTGACACAAATGCAATATATTATTCAAGCAAGTATTAAATGGTATATTTCACTTGGAGTAATTTATTACATGGATGAAAACCTTATGTTGTTTTAACTAAGGATTTATCATGTATATATTATATTGTGTATAAGACTAGTTGTTGCTTTTGTACAAGAACAAGATGAGCAGACAACAACCATATCTAATTGAGAGAGTTTATATTATTGTTAATATAGATGTTTATGAATTATAAAGTAGAGTGTTGTATAAGTACAAATGATGCTAGAGGATAATTAATACTAGTTATAGTAGGATTTTATCTTTTATGAAAAATTTGCTAAATAGTTATGCTCAACATAGAGCATTGTTGCATTACACATTAAGGAATGAGAATATTTTACACTTTTTAGAAACTGTAAAGATGACCGTCAGTATGTCGTTGATTTTTAATACCTCATGCAAGGTAGGGCGACATCTTCATACTATAACTCTTGCAATAGTATGAGCATATGAGATAAGACACTCATCTTATACTCCCTCCGTCTCATAATTATTGTCCATATTTCTTTTTATGGATGTCTCAAATTAATTGTCCACTTTTCTATTTTAGTAAGAAAAAGAGAATATAATGAGGGAATATTCCATTTGAGTGGTTGAGAGTTATAGTGCTCCCACTTTTATTAATCTTTGTGCTTCTTGTCTCCTGACAATAATTTTGAGACGGAGGGAGTGTTTCAAATTTCACATAATCTCTCTCTATATGTGAAATTTGAAACAAGTATTCGGAAAGTTTACTCAGATGACTATTTAGTTTTTCTTGTAAAGAAAGGCTGAGAATTTTGGAAACCTTAGGCTTCAACTTACTAAATTAGTTTCATGCATATTTGTTTTAGTATTTGGATAATTAGGATTGAAAGACAATTTTTACTTTATGATGAATAAAGATACTTGGTATTTGTTATTCATTCATATAATGATTGTTACTTTATATTTGCATGTTTAATCTTTGAATAATTTTATTGTTCTAAATATGTCCATTGTCGGTTAACAATATGAGAATATTGTTATGTAAGGCAAATGTGAGTGTTGGTTATATTTTAACGAGAATGTGGATTGTTCCCACCAAACTCATGTGTATTCACTAGAGATGCATATTGGATACCCCAACTTTCAAACATTTACTTTTGGATCCTTGTCATAAGTAAAATATTGAAAATGGTTTGTTAAAATCGTCCTTAGACTTGAGATACAAGCAAGTTCTGTTATGCGTGGATATTAATTTTTGTAAGTATACGCAAAACGCTATCTGAAATAAGGTAGTTATAAAGGCTATATTTCGGAGTGATGTGAAGCAGCATCCACAACACTTGTAGTCAATAAAGGATTTGTTACTCCACTTGATATGTGCAGAAAGATACCATGGGCCCTCTCCAGATTTAATCAGATAATTGTTTGGCCAAATCCAAAGGGTAATGCAAGATGATATTTGATTACATTTTGGTATATCTAATTAAATTCTATAACGAGAATCTAAATGGTTAAACTATATGGAATGAGTTAGGATCCATATCCATGGTTTAACGATATCTATAACAAAGGATGATTAAAAGCAAGACATTAATAACCATGCTACTGAGAAACTTTTATGAAACTATTCTCTCAGACACTTTTAGTTAAAAAGCGAGTGAGAGCGTTGCTAGGCATTTCTGTCGTTAGTTTTGTGTGCCATTCAACACACCAACTCCCAAGTGGGAGTTGTTGGTTTGTGGGAGTCTAAAACACATGTAAACGGCTAAGAGTTCGTGAGCCTATGGGGGCACACACGATAAACACGAGTGTATGTGTCGAACGTATAATAAACTTGAATTATATTACCCGTTAATGCATGAACTTGACCCGATCAATATGTACGACCCATGGACAGTTTGTTTAATGGACTTGGGTCGAATTGGAGATGCCTTGAGCCTTGGATCCAGCTGATCGGGTAAAAGGGGAGCAATGGGCTTGTTTGGGTTGTAGCTTGTCGACCAAGAAATGATCCAAGTTGGTGGTTGGTTAGCTTGCTATATAAACAAACATATCATTCCTCACATTGAATGATATATTGTATATCCCTAAATCTAATGTAATCGACTATCCTACTGTTACTATTTCTTGATCGGTTTTCTTGTAAACCGATTAAGGTTTTGGTTTAGTTTGGAAAATCCTAAACTTGCATCGACTAGTATTGATCCAAGAAGATTAGGTCTTGATTATTGTAGTCATCTTGTTCAAGTTCCTAGTTGAATTGCTGCAACAACAAAGTCTACTGGTTTCTGTTCGTGGTGTATATCTCGGACAAAAGGGAGATAAGATATCGGATAGTTATATCCGATATCGGGTAAAACACAATCTGCTTGTTTGGCATATTAGAGGTTCTCGGACAAAGAAGCAAGATTGGTCTTAGGGTTTTCTAGTTCGTGTTGTTCAAGTGTTTCAAGTATTGATTGGGTTTTACGTTCTCGACTAGCTTCACATCGAACGTATTCGTTTTACGTGTTGTGTGTGCTACTCGTAGAGGTATCTACTTTAGATACTTTGGGTTTCTTTAGGTTTTCTTGTTCGTTCACTTGCGTTCCATAATCGCCCAAGGTTAGTTACCTAATTTATCTTTTATTCAATTATTTTTTATTAATACGTGTTAACCTAATTGCGATAACTAGATCCAAATCCGCTGCGTACTCGTATGCGTTACTTGGCTAACGTAGTTCTTAAATCCCAACATATAGGTTCTCATTTTTTCAGAGACTAACTAGTTGTATTTGTCTATTGTATTATCGTTCTTATTTAGTTTAATTAACACTCAAATTATAGAGTAAGATATAGTTGAAGAAAAATAAAATCATTTTGATTTTAGGGTTTTTGATAGTGGAAACAACTTGAGAAGATGTATTGGTAGCTTTTTTTTTACGTTCATCAAGCAAATCTTGTCGTATTTCCTAAAGAAGTTGTTGAGATCGCACACATGCAACCCAAAGTCGACCATCTACCGGCTATTTAACAAGAAAAAACTAATAAATTGGACACACTTATACATCACCAAAACCAAAAGTGCACAATCATTCATATATGGGAATTGATTTGCACACTTTGGAATTTGACTGGAACACTCTATATGTGCTATAAATACTTGTACAATATTAAGTACTCTGCTTCAACTGTTTGTACCTTGAATGTGCAAATAACTTTTTTGTGTGTGCAAATCATTAGCCTTCATATATGCAGGAGCGTGCGTTTTTAGGCTATTTTATTTGCATAATCTAGTTTTCATGCATTAGTAAGTAAAACTATAACAAAAAGCAAAATGGTATGTTCTTTATAAGTCGTCATTGCATAATTTAATTTGAAAACCACGTTTAATTGACGGTTTTACACTAACAACTTGACAAAAAATTGTGATAATCCAATGCGGTTTTAGAATTAAAGAATATCTTATATATTATAAAAAATGTATGATTAGTGTAAAAAGTTTTGACTGTCTGTCTCTATTCTTATGATGTTTTTGGAAGTCAAAATAAAAACAACTTTTTGCTCAACTTATAAATCATTTTAGCCTCATATATTTTTCTCCATGTTCAAGAGGTGTACATTTAAGGATGGCAAAAGCATCAAAAATTGACGGGGAGAACTGAAACCCGAACCGGTTGTGTCGGGTTTGGTTATAAATCTTTTTTTACAAGTACAAGTTACGTGACGGGTTCCGGTAATACCCGCCAGATTACACATACCCGTTTACTTAAATCGTATTGTAACACCTCAAATTTAAAAAAGAAAAATAATAATAATAAAAAAAAGAAAAAAATAAAAAAAAAAAAAAAGAAAAAAGAAAAAAAAAGTGGATATATCAATAATTTTAGACGAAATAAATAGAAAAGTCTCACTTTAGTGGAGTTAAGATTAAAGTTAGATATGACTTTTGATGCAATAGAAGATAATGAAATAGGACTTGGATTCAATGCATTTTTGCTATAAGGACTATAAATGTGACAAAGTGGAAAAAAATTGAGGATTGGCCATTATGCCCTTGAAGCTTAGTTATAAACTTATAACAAGTAATAGGGATTAGATTTTTCCTCCAAATTGTTGGATAGATACATTGTATCTACAGCAAGTGGCACAACAAGTTGATTATGCAACTTGGAAAGGATAATGTCGTGAGTGATGTCAATTGGCAAGGAATTATGCCTATAAAAGGCAATGCCTAGTAGTTCATTCATCATCCCATCTCAAAGCTAAAACACATAGTGTTATTTGTTCCTTTCTCTCTAGTAGTACTTGTAAGAAATAATAGAGAGTTTGTAATATCTCCTAATACAAGAGTATCCTTGTAATTAGAGAGAATGTCTAACTCTTAGTTTTCTACATAGTGAAACGTATCTTTCCTTGCCCGTGGTTTTTACCCTATTGGGGTTTTCCACGTTATATCCGTGTGTCATCTTTTATTATAGGGGGAATTTCATATATCCCCACATACACACATATATTTACATATTTCCCCAAACACAAGTTTTTTATGCATGATGTACAAGCCTGTTAAAGCACTATTTGGGGAAATATGTAAATATAGGTGTGTATGTGGGGATATATGTAAATGCCCCTTTATTATATTTCATATTTTAGTTGTGGGTTTGCTTCATTCCGGTGTCACTTTTCTCAACAAGTGGTATCAAGAGCTAAGGTTGGATGTGTGTATAATAATTTATCGTATGCTCTATGGTTGCCACTAATTAGTGGACCCTCCACATCAAAAGATAAATAAAATTATACTCACTCAAAAGGTGTTCGTTACTATTATTAACAAATAATAGTTTTGTCGAAAAGTAGATTGTGATTGTAGCAATGGCGGCGAAATTTGAAATCGAAAAATTCAATGGGAATAATTTCTCGTTGTGGAAATTAAAGATGAAGGCTATCCTTCGAAAGGATAAATGTTTAGCGGCCATTGACGAAAGGCCAGCTGAGGTCACGGATGACAGTAAATGGGACGAGATGGACGGAAATGCTATTGCAAATCTTCATCTGGGATTAGCAGATGGAGTTTTGTCAAGCATAGAGGAGAAGAAAAGTGCAAAGGAGATTTGGGATCATCTTGCTCGATTGTACGAGGCAAGATCACTCCACAATAAAAAATTTCTTAAGAGGAAACTTTATGCTTTGCGCATGACGGAATCTACTTCAGTGACTGAGCACGTTAATAACCTGAATACTTTATTTTCTCAGCTCACATCTTTGAGTTGTAAAATAGAGCCACAAGAACGTGTTGAAATTCTACTTCAAAGTTTACCCGACTCATATGACCAACTCATAATCAACTTAACTAGTAATGTTCTTTCTGACTATCTAGTCTTCGATGATGTTGCGGCCGCTATTCTGGAAGAAGAAAACAGGCGTAACAATAGGGAGGACAGACAGACCAGTTCAAGACAGGTGGAGGCTTTGGTGGTGACGAGAGGGAGGTCAATGGAACCTGGCTCCAGTGGGAGTCACAATCATGGTAAATCTAGAACAGGAAGGAAGAAGAGTTTTAAATGCTACAAATGTGGCAAGCCGGGTCACTTTAAGAAAGATTGTCGGGGTTTAAATACCTCTAATCCTCAGGGAAATTTCGCAAGCACTTCAGAAGATGGTAACGCTCTGTGTTGTGAAGCAGCGGTTGCAAATGAAGGCAGGAAAAGATTTGCAGATGTATGGCTGTTCGATACGGGAGCTACTTTTCATATGACCGCAAGAAGAGAATGGTTTCATCAATATAAACCTATCTCTGGAGGCGGATCTGTGTACAGTTGCAATGATCATGAACTAAAGATCATTGGAATTGGAAATATCATGGTGAAGGTGCATGATGGTACAGTTCGTACTATTCGGGATGTGCGACACGTGGAGGGCCTGAGAAAGAATCTATTGTCTCTGGGACAATTGGATGATCTTGGTTGTAAGGTTGAAATACAAAACAAGATCATGAAAGTTATAAAAGGCGCGCTTGTACTTATGAAAGGTGAAAAGGTGGCTGCAAACTTATACCAACTGAAAGGAGAGGTAATGGAGGAGGCGGAAGCATCTGTTGCTTCACATAGTTCAAGTCATAGAGTTGCAATAACATGGCATCAGAAGCTTGGACATATGTCAGAACAAGGAATGAAGATTCTTGTTGAAAGAAAGTTAATTCCTGGCCTCACAAAGGTTTCTTTACCTTTCTGTGAGCATTGTGTTATCAGCAAGCAGCATCGCCTAAAATTCAAGACATCAAACTCTAGAAGTGTCTCTGTTCTAGAATTGGTTCACTCTGATGTGTGGCAGGCATCGGTTCTATCCCTGAGAGGAGCAAAGTATTTTGTATCCTTCATTGATGACTATTCCAGGAGATGTTGGGTGTATCCAATCAAGAAGAAGTTTGATGTGTTTGAAGTTTTCAAGGTTTACAAAGCGCGGGTTGAACTTGATTCTGGAAAGAAGATCAAGTGTTTGAGGACAGATAATGGAGGCGAATACACTGGTGATGAATTTGATACTTTTTGCAGGCAAGAAGGAATCAGAAGGCAGTTCACAACGGCATACACTCCTCAACAGAATGGAGTGGCAGAGCGGATGAACAGAACCTTGTTGGAAAGAGCAAGAGCAATGTTGGCAACTGCAAGCTTGGAAAAATCGTTCTGGGCAGAAGCAGTCAATACCGCATGCTATGTGATAAATCGGTCACCTTCAACTGCAGTTGAGTTGAAGACACCGATGGAGATGTGGACGGGAAAGCCAGTCAACTATTCAGACCTTCATATATTTGGAAGTCCTGTGTACGTGATGTACAATTCTCAAGAAACTACAAAGCTGGATCCGAAATCTAGAAAATGTTTGTTCTTGGGGTACGCTGACGGAGTAAAGGGGTATCGCTTGTGGGACCCCACTGCCCACAAAGTAGTTGTCAACAGAGATGTTGTCTTTATGGAAGACAAAAGTCAAGAGATTGCAGAAGGTGATAGCACTACAAGAGAAACTACATCAATACAGATGGAAAGGCAATTTCAGTCGAATGATTCTTCTGAAGCCGTACCACAACACGAGGTGAATGAGACGACCGAGTCTCAAGCCCCAACGACTCGTACTATTAATCGTGAAAGAAAACGCCCGGTGTGGCACTCGGATTATGTTATGGAGGGCAATGTTGCATATTGTCTTCTTACAGAGGAAGGAGAGCCATCAACTCTTCAAGAAGCACTGAATAATTCAGATGCTTCGTTCTGGATGGAAGCAATGCAAGAAGAAATTGAAGCTCTTCATAAGAATAAAACGTGGGAACTAATGCCACTACCAGCAGGTAGAAAACCTATTGGAAACAAATGGGTGTATAAGATCAAGAGGAACGGTGATGACCAGGTGGAGAGGTATCGTGCAAGATTGGTAGTTAAAGGATATGCTCAGAAAGAGGGAGTCGACTTCAATGAAATATTTTCCCCTGTGGTTAGAATGACAACTGTTCGAGTAGTTCTGGCAATGTGTACTACATATGATTTACATCTAGAGCAGCTAGATGTGAAAAATGCATTTCTTCATGGAAATCTTGAGGAAGAAATTTACATGCTCCAACCAAAAGGTTTTAAACAAAAAGGAAAAGAGAACTTGGTTTGCAGGTTAAACAAATCTCTGTACGATTTAAAGCAGGCGCCGCGGTGCTGGTACAAGAGATTTGATTCTTTCATCATTGGCCTTGGATATAACAAACTACATGCAGACCCTTGTGCGTATTACAAGAGGTTTGGAGACAATGATTTTGTCAGCTTGCTGTTATATGTTGACGACATGTTGGTTGCAGGCCCCAACAAAGATCGTATCAGTAAACTGAAGGCACAACTTGCTAGGGAATTTCGAAATGAAAGACCTTGGACCCGCAAACAAGATTCTAGGGATGCAAATTCACCGAGATAGAGTTAGTAGGAAAGTTTGGCTTTCACATAAAAGTTATGTGAAGAAAATCTTGCAAAGGTTTAATATGCAAGATTATAAGCCAATAACAACCCCGTTTCCTACTAATGTCAAGTTATCCTCTAAGATGAGTCCTAGCAGTGAAAAAGAGAGGATGGAGATGTCTCGAGTACCGTATGCATCATCAATGGGAAGTTTAATGTTCGCGATGATTTGTACAAGACCAGACATTGCACATGCAGTGGGAGTAGTGAGTCGGTACATGGCGGAACCTGGTAGAGAGCATTGGGAAGCTGTGAAGAGGATCCTTAGATATATTAAAGGAACCTCAGATGTTGCATTATGTTATGGGGAATCGGATATAACTGTCAAGGGATATGTTGATTCTGATTATGCAGGTGATCTTGACGGGAGTAAATCAACCACCGGGTATGCGTTTACACTTTCTGGCGGAACAGTAAGCTGGGTTTCAAAACTGCAGTCAGTTGTGGCTATGTCAACGACGGAAGCAGAATATGTTGCAGCTGCTCAAGCCAGCAAAGAAGCAGTATGGTTGAAGATGTTGTTGGAAGAGCTCGGGCACAAACAAGAGAAAATTACTCTATTTTGTGACAATCAGAGCGCCTTGTATCTGGCAAGGAATCCAACATTTCATTCAAAGACAAAGCATATACGAGTTCAGTATCACTTCGTTCGTGAGAAAGTGGAAGAAGGAACCGTGGATATGCAGAAAATTCATACTGATGATAACGTGGCAGATTATCTAACAAAAGCAATCAACTGTGACAAGTTCATATGGTGCCGATCCTCATGCGGCCTAGCGGAAACGTAAGCAATATGGAAGTGCAAGGATGGATAACGGTGTGAAGATTGATTGAGCCTCAATCTAATCTTCAAGTGGGAGATTGTTGGATAGATACATTGTATCTACAGCAAGTGGCACAACAAGTTGATTATGCAACTTGGAAAGGATAATGTCATGAGTGATGTCAATTGGCAAGGAATTATGCCTATAAAAGGCAATGCCTGGTAGTTCATTCATCATCCCATCTCAAAGCAAAAACTAGAGGTGGCAAATGGGTCGGGTCGGGTCGGTTTGGGTCATGGGTCAAATAGTTTATGGGTCAAATGGGACATGGGTCAAACGGGTCATACTATAAGAATGGGTTGAATGGATCATGGGTCAAACGGGTTGGGTCGGGTTGGGTCAGGTCGACTTGTTACATTTCCACCTGTAATCATGCTACAATAGTATGTTTCTTCCGTTTTCATCCGTTTATTACGTTTTCGTCATTTTTTTACGTTTTCGTCGTTTTGTTTACGTTTTCGTCCGTTTTCTTACGTTTTCATCCATTTTTTACGTTTTCATCCGTTTTCGCGCGTTTTCGTCCATTTTTTACGTTTTCGTCCGTTTTTTTACGTTTTCATCCGTTTTTGGGCGTTTTCGTCCCTTTTTTTACGTTTTCATCCGTTTTTGCGCGTTTTCATCCATTTTTTTACGTTTTCGTCCGTTTTTTTACTTTTCGTCAATTTTTTTACGTTTTCATCCGTTTTTGCGCGTTTTCGTCCGTTTTTTTACGTTTTCGTCCGTTTTTTTACATTTTCATCCGTTTTTGCGCGTTTTCGTCTGTTTTATTACGTTTTCGTCCGTTTTTTTACGTTTTCATCCGTTTTTTTACGTTTTCGTCTGTTTTTTTACGTTTTCGTCCTTTTTTTACTTTTTCATCCGTTTTTGCGTGTTTTTTCGTCTGTTTTTTAGGTTTTCATCCGTTTTTGCACGTTTTCGTCTCTCTTTTTTACGTTTTCATCCGTTTTTGCCCGTTTTTTGTCCCTTTTTTTACGTTTTCGTTCGTTTTTGCGCGTTTTCGTCCTTTTTTTACCATTTCGTCTATTTTTTTACGTTTCGTAAAAAAAATTGACGAAAACGTAAAAAAAGGACGAAAACGCGCAAAAACAGATCAAAACGTAAAAAAATTGACGAAAACGTCAAAAAACATACGAAAACGTAAAAAATGGATACAAACGCGCAAAAACGGATGAAAGCGTAAAAAACGGACGAAAACGTAAAAAAATGGATGAAAACACGCAAAAACGGATGAAAAAGTAAAAAAACTGACGAAAGCGTAAAAAAACGGACGAAAACGTAAAAAAAACGGACGAAAACGAAAAAAATGGATGAAAACGTAAAAAAACTGACGAAAACGTAAAAAAACGGACGAAAACGTAAAAAAAACGGACGAAAACGAAAAAAATGGATGAAAACGCGCAAAAACGGATGAAAACGTAAAAAAACGGATGAAAACATAAAAAAATGAACGAAAACGCGCAAAAACGGATGAAAACGTAAAAAAACTGAAGAAAACGTAAAAAACGGACGAAAACGCGCAAAAACGGATGAAAACGTAAAAAACGGACGAAAACGTAAAAAATGGATGAAAACACGCAAAAACGGATGAAAACGCAAAAAATTTGACGAAAACTCAAAAAAACGGACGAAAACGCGCAAAAACAGATGAAACCGTAAAAAAAACGGACGAAAACGAAAAAAATGAATGAAAACGCGCAAAAACAGATGAAAACGTTAAAAAACGGACGAAAACATAAAAAATGGACGAAAACGCGCAAAAACGGATGAAAACGTAAAAAAACAGACGAAAACGCGCAAAAATGGTCGAAAACGTAAAAAAACAGACGAAAACGCGCGAAAATGGACGAAAACGTAAAAAAACGGACGAAACGATAAAAAATGGACGAAAACGCCCAAAAACGGACGAAAACGTAAAAAAAAGACGAAAACGCGCAAAAACGGATGAAAACGTAAAAAAACGTAAAAAAACGGGCAAAAACGGATGAAAACGTAAAAAAAACGGACGAAAACGTTTAAAAACGACGAAAATGTAAAAAAATGACGAAAACGCGCAGAAAAGGATGAAAATGTTAAAACTGACGAAAAAAATGTAAAAACATAAAAAACACAACATCTAATGATGGTTGAGTTATCATCCGACCCTTAAGTGACCCATTTGTTGATTCACATAAGTCCATATGTTAACCCATTTGACATGTTCTTTGCAAATGGGGTAACCCAATCCAACCCATAAGTTGTTATTTTTGACCCATAGCAACCTATTTTTCTCTAAATGAGTTGTGATCGCCACCTCTAGCAAAAACACATAGTGTTATTTGCTCCTTTCTCTCTAGTAGTACTTGTAAGAAATAATAAAGAATTTGTAATATCTCCTAATACAAGAGTATCCTTGTAATTAGAGAGAATGTGTAACTCTTAGTTTTCTACATAGTAAAACGTATCTTTCCTTCCCCGTGGTTTTTACCCGATTGGGATTTTCCACCTTATATCCGTGTGTCATCTTTTATTATATTTAATATTTTAGTTGGTGTCACTTTTCTCAACACAGATGCCACATATACCAGTTTCTTCACAATGAAGAATCCTTATCAAGAATGAAGACAATCAAGAACTAAAGAAAAACGGGTTTCTTCAAAGAGATGATCAGAGAGCTTATTGTCGTTCTTATAAATAAATGCCAAAGATTATGAGGTTATGAGTTTGATGAGCTGGGGCTCTTCATATGAATTATGAATAGAGGATGATTGGATATGTCTTATAAAGTTACAATGATTATGAGTTAAAAGATGATGTCAAGATATGATGTTTACGAGTTTGAAGATATTGAGATTTTGGTAACGTTCATGAATTATGGTTTATTGAGTATGATTATATGTTGTTAATGAGTTCATGAGTTTTGTTTATGATTGTTGTTCATGTTTATAGATTGTTCATGTTGATCATGTGTTTAGCCGATTATGTGTTAATAGAGTGTATGCATATATCATGTGCTTAGGTGTTCAAGGCATGATCATGATTCGATAGCTTGCATTCATGTAAAGGTGAGTAGCGGAATAGAGTACAAGCTTAATAGTGTAGCCATGTGTGAAATTCAAACACCCCTTTATAAGTAAAGGTGAGTAGCGGAATATAATGGTGAATGTTGTCATCATTTTTAATCAAGGGTATAGTAGTAATTGATTTTTTTTTATTTTTTTTTTTATAAATTTTATGCGACTGTAAAGTGCAATGCCAAACACCCCTTTATAAGTAAATGGTGACCCAAATGTGTTAAGTCTTAACTTTGTTTCCTGCGAAACATACAATTTTTTCTGAGTTTTGGTTGTATGATTCTTGGGGCCGATGTACATAGAGTCATGTAACAATATCTTTTCGCGTGTATGTGTCAAGCTTTATGTACTTGTGTTCTGTGTGGGTCTAGAGATGGCATCCTGATTGCTGTTCGGCCTCTGGTGATACAAAGTACGTGGAAGAGTGTAAAAAGAAGTTTCAAGCAGTACAAGAAGCTTATTCTGGTATTTTAGTATATGCAATTTGCTGATATCTCTTTAAAATTCTGTTTGCAACTCGGTTGTATTGAGGATCGTCTATACATTTGATCTCTTTTTGAGTGTGGTAGAAACCAGATTTTGAGTTATTGTAGCCATTTCTTGTGTGATCACATAGTGCCTTTACGGTTTTTTGTTTGGGTTCTTAAGCTACTGAACTCGTCTTTTTTATTGTTACTAGTACTTTCTGATGCAAACAAAAGATTTCTTTACGATGTTGGGATTGATGACAGCGATGATGACACATATGTAAGTTTCTTTTAACTTTTCTTATACTGGACTGAAATGTGTGTGGTGATTTGTTTCCAAGGTTAGTTTTAGAAGCAAAAAATAGAGAAATTTGTGATGATGTGATTTGTTTATCGGTTGGTTCGAACCAGGGAATGGCTGACTTCTTAAGCGAAATGGCAACAATGATGAGACAAAGCAAACCTAATGTATGTTTTATGCTCTCTAAGTTTTCGTTCTTAGAAGGATTGTAGATACAACAAGCTATTAAAGTCAGTAGAGGTCGGAAAAATGGGTAGGTCGGGAGGTTGTGTAATGGGTCAATATGGGTAGTTTCAGGCATGGGTCAAAATCTGACCAACGAACATGTTTTGTCCCAAATTCCAGCGCATTATTGCTAAATAACTAGTGTATCAAAGATGATTGCTAAGTTTCACAACTCTGTTTCAATCATTTTTTTAATAACTACCTTTCATAAAGATAAACTAACATGAATTCGACCCATTACTTTTGAAGCTATTTTATACTATAATTTTTCATCCGTTTGACCTGTTAGGAATATAACAAGCCTGAATTAACTTGCTTATAAGTAAACATACCAAAATTTCTGCCTGTAATAATTAGCATAAATCCATGAGAAAAGCAGGATTTCAGATTTCTTTATTGTGCTGACAGGAAAATGTTAAGACAAGTTTTAAAGATTTAAAGGATTTATTCGAGGAGATTTTTCAAAGCGACATTGAGTCAGGTGATTTATCGTCCGAAACAAAAAGCTTGATCACTCAACCATCTTCATTTTCAAGTTATGGCGATGGCTCTACTTCCATTAACAAACGAGGTTCCTCTGCGATCTCATCCATGGTTGAAGACTCTTCAAATTTCAACATGAGCGTACAAGGGTTTTGCTTAGGGGTAATTGGTTCACCCATCTCCTGGATTGATTAGCTTTTCCATTTGATAATAACAAAATGTAATTTTTGTCATCTTTCAAGACAGGCTGACACTGAAGATACAAAGAGAAGAGGGTGTGTCAGAGAAAGACGAGGTACTAAGCATGTTTCAAAACACAAAACTTGTCGAAATGGCTTGAGTTCATATTAGCATTCAATTTGGTGGTCATCATTTCTCTTTGCTTTCCTCATCATGTCTAGTTTTTATCTCTTTGAAACAAAGACGGTTTAAATAGGGCATACGGTGTACAAAACGTTCACACATTTCCTAGCTCTATACCATAACCATTTAGAGATCAACGAACACATGCTGTTTTTAGAACCATATCTAGTATCACGAAACGATCCAAATTTTCACACTTGTGAAGTATCTAGGTTATTGTTTAGTTTTCTTAAAGGACCAAAAGCTAATACACTTGCGAAGCATAGAAATAATGTCAAATCTTTCATCGAACTTGATATGATCGACTTTACAAATGCTGGGTTATGTTAATCTCTTTTCATCATAGTTTCTTCTATTTGAAAGGAAAATAGAGCTTGATATTAAATTTTCTGGGAACTATGGACCATAAAATTTTACTTTACATGGACTAAAGTGTAGTCACCTACAAATTGTGTCGATATCTAGTTGGAATTGATAGAGACTTGACCAAGTTATCACATTGTAGAGGAATCTCTTAACTAACAAAATGATGAGCATTACCAAATTTTGTACTCTTCACAAATATTATTCCATGTCCTTTTCATTTTAGCTTTCCTCTAAGAATTGTGACTTTAAAATTATCCAAATTATTTAAAAACGAGCGGGTGATCCCGCACGTTGCTGCGGAAGTGTTGTGACCCCGTTATATTTTTATGTAATCGTTAGTCCTTGAAGGACCTAGTTTGCAAAGACAATTAAATCTTAGGGACTATTTTCGTTAAATGGCTATACATACTAATTAATGCTACAAAGGACTTAGTTTGCAAAGGACACTTAAACCTTAAGGACTATTTTTGTCAAGTTGCTATAGATAGTAATTAATGCTAGAAACTTACAAAGGACTTAGCTTGCAACGATAACTAAACCTTAGGGACTATTTTTGCCATTTGGATATAGACGAGCGGGTTAACCCGCGCGTTGCGGCGGGGGGCTGTTGCTTTATGTTTTAGATGTTTACGGTTTTATATTACATTTGGATGTGTAAAAACTATTGTTTTTGTAAACGTTTTTTTCGGGTTTAAAATTTATATTGTTTTGAAGTATGGTTGATATATAGATTTTTTTTTAAAAAATTTGTTAGCGTATTTATTTAGGTATCTTAAATATGTTTGATATCATTCATTTATTTACTTTTTTTTTGGGAAACAGAATTGTAACAGCGTGTTTTTAAAACTATGTTGTAACAGATTTTAACATTTATGGAGTATATGAACTTTTTTGTAACTTCCGCCTTGGGCCGGCCCATCTATTCATGACTTTTGTTAATCAAGTAGGCTTTTTTATATTTTTTGGTTTTGAGAAATTAACTGTATGTATAGCACAAGACCTTTACATTTTCCTTTTGCGTTTAAGAAATTGGGGTTGTCTTATACTCCTTTTTCTTCACAACTAACACATCTAGCTATCAAAGGTTGAATTGCTTGCTTTTAATTTCATGTATAACAAATTTCTTAATGATTTAATCCTCTATTTCCCTTCATCATTACTCGAATGGATGAAGTAAAACCCAAACCTCAAGATTGTTATGTATATTGCTGGATTCATATATAGGAGGTGATTAAGGTAAGTAATCGTTATATGACAAAAAACCGTGGACATACCATGGCGTTTTTTTTAAATTACTGCTATAATATTGTCGGTGTATGTTTACCGCAAATTTTTTTGGTTGCCTGATTGTTGGTCATACTAATGTTTTGGTGTTGATTACAATAAGCATTCGGTGGTTCTGTAACTTTTGCGTGATAGGGTGTTTCCAGATAATATTTTTAGTGACTGCATTATTTAACAAAGTTTTACAAAACATAGAGATATGCAAATGCGATAAGTTAAGTTGGTGCATCTATGTAAGTCTGATGCATAGTTATCATAAAACAGAGAAAGTTTGTTGTACGGCGTTACATAGCCTAAGAAGTAGTCACTTCTGCTTATTTTTCTTGGTATCACTTGGGCTATCCTGGAATAGTTGTCGCTTGGCAGTTTTATGGCCGGATGTTTCTTCTTTAGTTTTTTCTGATGTTGTCTTGGGGTTGCTGATTGTTGGTGGTGGTGTCTTCTCGGCTGTCATAGAAAAACAATCAGGTTAATCAATAGGGGTATTGGGATAGTGCAGACATGTATGTGGTTTTCATTTTAAGTTTGTTACCTGTAATTTCTTCCTGAAGTGGTTGTGCTTTGTTTGGGTGCTCATCTGTTTGAATAGCAGTTAAGTTTGATGGAGCCGGTGGCACTAATATTGAAGAGTCAATGGTTAGCAGGTGTTCTATTTATAGATAATTGTGTTTAAATGAGGGGTTTTAATATTATTTTAGTTTTTTTACCTGATAAAGATGTATATGGGTTAGTTGTGAGTGCTCCATGTTGAGTTGTTTCTTCTGGTTGTCGATGATCCTGTTTCAAAAATAGAAAAGGAAAATGGTTAATACGTCAACAGTAATGTCTTTTTCTAACCATGTATAAAGTGTTTTTTTATCCGTTTTACCTGATGGTTTCATTTCAATCTGCTGTGGAGCATCTTCTTTGTCTAAAATCTCATTTAAAATAAAGGTTGGTGGGCCTTGTTTCATAGTTATGTTGGCCTCAGGTTGTACAACTCTCTATATCTGTTATGCATATACATGTTTTTAAGTACATAAGATTATATTAAAGTTATATTTAAATAGTAAAACTATGCTACTTACTCAGTTCGATATTGCTCAAGTTCTGGAATCTTTGGGTTTATGTAGAAATATGTTGCTGGCGTCGATGAAAGCTGAAGGTTGTTGTTGTATCGTGAGACTCTGCATGATGCATGAGACGGCTATGATGATTGGTTTGTCAAGTGCATCTATGGCGTCTTAGTTAAATTGCTCAACGAGATCACCCCATAGCGTTAACTCAAGAGAGTTGCGGCTGTTTTGATCAAACATCAAAAAGGAGCAGTTAGTTGGTAAGCATTTTATTAAGGAGAAGCGGACATGTATAATAAATATTATTAAATAACTTACTTTAGATTTTGGATTTCGACTTTCCGATGAATAACTTGATTCCTGTTTGGATTGCCAATTTTTTCCTTTTCGCTTGATTTGATATAACATCCAATGTAGTCTGTTGAAATAATAGTATCTAATTATTTGATAAAATCTTGTAAAAGACAATAACTTTTTTTTTTTACCTGTTAGGACGGGATGCGGCTTTTTGGTCTTGTCTTTTGTATCAACGACTCGGTATGGCAGCTGATTGTAAGATATGAAGTCGAAAAAGTGTTCTGGGAATCCAACATCTTCCATTTCATTGAACTTAGTTGCAAACCTGATGAAGGCCAATGATGTTTTGTTTGCCAAGGTTTGCTGCCAGCTTTATGTGTTAATACATATGAACTCTGATATTCGGTATGTTTTCCCAAGTATGACAATATTGGTGAAGTAAGTTATATCTGGTGCATTCATGTTCGCTTGTATTGCATTACCCTATTCATGTTACACTGTTACTTGTTGTTTCTTACAGAAATATTCTTTACTTATTTACAATTGTGTATGTATGATATACCTCTTTGTCTAATAGAATTGCACGATAACCTTTATTTGTTGTGTCTGGTGGGTCTCTATGTATCCATGCTCGATAAATTTTCGCTTCCATTATTTTCTTCCTGTCTCCTGGTTTTAGGTCTTTGATATAGGCTGTTGTCATCCTGCATAAATCAAAAACATGTAGGATTTAGTATTTGTATTTTACTAAACATAATAAAGTGAAGATTGAATCATACAGGAATGAATGTTAGCAAAAAAAAATTTGATGCATGGTTGGTTTTATATAATAATAGAGTATGCTAAGTGGTATAATATAAATAAATAATAACAAAAATATGGTAAATATTTTTTTTATTATAAAGACCTGTTTTTCATCTAGATTTTTTTAAAAATCTTTGTAGACAATATTTTTTGTTGTATTTGATGGGTGTTCAGAGTCTGATTTAATTAGGATTTTTAACCCATGTGGTGATGTGGCTCTTGATAATGCAACATATAGTTGCCCATGGCCAAAAATCGGTTGTGGGAGGTAGATGCCGATCTTGTTTAGGGATTGCCCTTGGCTTTTGTTGATCGTCATCGCGTAGCAAAGTTTAACCGGAAACTGTTTCCTTTTAAAAATAAAAGGATAGTTAGGATCTTTATGTGTGAGTGGAATTCTTGGAATATACACTTTTTCTCCAATTCTGGTACCCGTAATAATTTCTGCCTCAATGAGTTTTGACCAAAGATTTTTTACTATCATTCTTGTTCCATTGCAAAGACCACCTCCTAGGTTAACATTGCGTATTAACATAATGGGTGCTCCGATTTTTAGTTGAAGATTATTTGGTGGCAACCCAGGAAATCTAAAAGTATTCAGATATTCCGGTGGGTACAACATTTCTGTGGCAGCAGTGTCTTTTCCAACCGGGATCGCCTCATCCGAACTTATGTATGTTGTAGTATTTCCTTGTACCATCGATAAAACTTTCTCATTTATACTGTCGGCAGTTTCGTTTTTTGGACATACAATTGCCTTTTCCTGCAGCACCTGTGGTGTTGGGTTCGCCAGTGTCTGTTCATCATAGATAAAATTAATTAAATTCTGGATACCATTTTCATCATCTTCAATTTGATATTGGTGTGGAATTCTTATCCATGCAGCATCATTTGGTTCTACTTCATCATGTTCCCCAATTCGGCCATCCCCTACATCAATTAACCATGAAGAGAAATCATGTATTGTGTTTTTTTCTGCTTCGCTGACATTTGTTTGGAGAAGTCTCATGTTTACTTTAAGTTTGTACACCTTAAAATATTGCCATAAATAGGATTTGGCTATCGATGCGTCAATTATCTGGGATTTTGAACCTTTCTTTTTAACTGGTAACGTTTGCCTGAAATCACCACCCAACATTATTGTCTTCCCTCCAAATGGGTTGTTTGAATTGCTTAAAATATCCCGTAAACTCCTGTCCAATGTTTCGAAACAGCGACGATCATTCATTGGTGCCTCATCCCATACTATAAGCTCAGTTTCTTCTAATAATTTCGCCATAAGAGTCTTTTTGTTAATATTGCACATTGACTCATCAGTTAAGTCAAGAGGCAATTTAAATCGGGAGTGTGCTGTACGTCCGGATGGCAAAAGTAAAGAGGCAATCCCTGAAGATGCAACAGCCAATACTATTCTACCTTCTGAACGAAGCCTGTTGATGATTGTTCTCCATAAAAAAGTTTTTCCTGTGCCACCGTGGCCATATACGAACACCATTTCCTTTTTCTTATTGTGGCACGCATCAACTATAAGGTTGTAAATGCTCCTTTGTTGATCGTTCAGTTTTAAAACAGCGGTATCTGCTTCTTGTTTGAGTTCTTCACAATTGTAATTTTTTTCCTCCATTAATAATCTGTTCTGCAGCTGATTTAGCAAATATACTGGAGGTAACGTTAACCCGAACTCTTTAACTGATCTTGAACAATTGTTTAAAATCATTTCTATTTCAAACATAATGTAAACCTTTTTTTCTTCATCATTGATGTGCAAATCTGTAATGTGAGTCATTTATGAAGCTCTCCTTGGAATGTCGTCTCCCATCCGACTCCAATGTTTCTCCCAGAGCTGAACAGGGTCTGCGACTTCACAGTAAAGTAAAATGTGAGCAAATAGTGTACATAGTTCTGTAGAAGTTGTTGTTAACGATGCTTCTTCTAGTGCTATGTCCCATTCTTTATCATCGTCAAGGAGGCCCAAATATTAGCAAGCTTCACGATATGTAGGTAGGAGTATTTTTTTAACCGTACGCATTTCGATGAAGGATTTGCAACCTTTCTGATGAGCAAGCATCATACGGAAGTAAAAGAGTTCACCGGCAGCTGGATGGACGTAAACCAATCGACCAATTTCAGATTTTGTCTTATGTTTTCGGTGTCTCCATTCTTTTGAAGTCTCGTACCAAACATACTCTGAAGGGAAATCTAAATAGGTTAGATGCCTTCCGTCTTCATATAATATGTTATAGGTAAACCATTCGGTCAATGTTGTCAATTTTCTACTGTCATCTGTGACAACAAAGCTGAGTGGTTCTTTGTCACGAAAAGTAACCGTCTACATGTCTTTGAGGTGGACTGCAAGAATTTGTACTGTTGGTTCCCTATGGTGTATAGGAAAATTAAATATTATCCAACATGCTTCATGTGGACAGATAAAACGGCCATCAATAAAGTTCTAAATCTCATATATCTGTATTTTAGGTGCAGCTGATGAGGTTGTTTTATCGCCAATGGGTCTTGTAATGCGTACAGCAATTCTGTCTGTGCCTTTTGAGATATACTTAAATAGATATTTTATAAGCATGCTCCAGCCGCAGTATTCGACATTTATATGAGCGTGAAACATAAGGCATATCAAACGGTTATATGGCACAACATAACTGTTGTCCAATTGAACCTCCCCTCTCAGCACACAATCTGATGTGTTTCTTCTGCGATAATGCACATGGCCTTTTTCATCAAAGTAAGTATTCTGATTATATTTTTTTGGGAATTTTTTTCTGCACCTTCCTTCTCGCATACATGATGAATTTGGTTTCACATTTCGATATGGCCCATGTATCATCATATCCGCAACAACTTTATAAGCCTCTGGATCGGATGCTTTATCAGGTAATTCTGTTGAAATGTAATTATCGACTTCTTCTGGAGCGTGTATTTTGTCTTTCGAATCTATCCACAATAATGTATGGCAATGTGGAAGGCCCCGTTTTTGAAATTCAATAGTGTAAAGAACTGCAGGAAAAGATAATGTTTGTACTTATTAAGCAGTGTCATTTATTTTAGAACTGATAATAAATATAGAAAAAATTTGAGTTGACATAAATAAAGGAGATTTATTACTTACCTCCAGTACAACGACCAAAGGTGTTTCCTTCTTTTAATATTTTTATAAAATCTTCTACTTTTTGTTCGAAAACACGAACAACCACGTCAGCCCTATCTGATGGAGTAAGTTCTGGGTATTGCTTCATGTGTCTCTTGATTTCAGGCCAATTAACGTTACATGTAAATGTGATGAAGAATTGTGGATTTTCGAAGACACGGCAAATGGCTAAGGCGTCAAGGTAGTGACTGTACATGTACCTTGGACCCCCGGTGAAGCTTGATGGAAGAATAATTTTCTTCCCAATATCATTGCCAAAGTGGTCTCCTCTAGAAATCGCATCACAAATGCCAGATATGCATTCAGTTCGTATAGTATTCTGCTTCGCTCTTACAAAATCAAGACGATCTTGTTCCAAGGTACAATATACAGTAACCACATATTTCTGAAATAATATGACCGCTCTAAACAGCAATCCATATTGATCAAATCGCTCATGCAGTTGGTATGCATAGTACGCATTCATAGATAGTTTTTTCCTTTTCTTTTTTGAATTAGTGTCCCGCAGCATCATTTTTGTGTTATATCCTGGCTGGCCATATATAAATAGGAGAGGAAATTGTAGAGACATATATGAGCTGTGCAATTTGTTGATTCTTTGAGGTCCCATGTCTCTATATTCTATGATGACATCGTAGTCTGTACGACTGATTGGGCCATTCTCAAATATTATTGCTCCGAGTATTCTAGCAGAAGGTAACTTATATTGCTGTACACCAATGACATTATACAATTGAATTTTGAATTCTGGGACATCTTGTTGACTGCACTTATCTCTAGCCATTCTAAATATTCGAACTAATTTATTGTGGTTGTCTAAAATATGCATCAAGTGTTGCACAACTTGAGGGTTTAGCTTGCTTTTATCCTACCCACCAAAAGGTTTCATTCTATTAGTGATCTCATTTTCTGTGTCGTAGATATAAAGGTGTAAAAATTTAGGATCTTCATTAGCTTCCGGGCACAATGTTCCTATCCAGTGGTAAATTTGACTTGAGATCTTGAAAACTTAAGGGCCCCGTCCATCGTTTATTGACTCTTCAATTTTTACTCCAAATGATGTCATACTAAACATCTGGTTATACGCACGGATGTTTTCCAAAAAGTGCTTATCTTTAAATAATTCTTTTATATAGTAAGGTGGGTCCAATTCTACTTTAAGATAGACTTGTCCTGCTCCACAATAGCGATTATACTTTACGGTATTGTTTTTAATTCCTTTCAACCGTTCCCCATACCAAAATGATGCGTTACAATAGCAACATTTCCAAGAGCAATCATCCAAATCAATATATAACTGTGTTATACCTGCATTTTATAACATGTACAATGTTATATACTATTTTTTAATAGTAGATAGGTATATTAATAACGGAATATTTTTCTAGATTTCATTTATGATTTTATTATACCTTCGTTATATGGCACTTCTTATTGACTATTCATATATTTAATTCTGCCTTTTTTTTCTGTTGAATCCTCCTGTGACTGCTTGTTGAAGTTTGATGCCATTCTTGTCTTTTTTTGCTTTTTTTCGGGGTACATGACTGTGTAACATTGCTATCGTTGATAAGTTGATTTGGATGATTCCTCTGTTGATATATTATTATTGCCCTGTCATTGCTTATGGTTTCTTCAGCAGATTGATTTTGTTTTTCATTGCTATTGTCATCAGTTTCTGCATTTGTTGTTGTATCCACATCTGTAACACTTTCTTTGAGTATTGTAACTGCATAAAGCGAGTTTATAAATATGTAAGTATTATTTTTGAATAACCTTTTATGTATCATTAATGATTTACAAAGAACATAATTTGTTACCATTATTTTCACTGAAGTTTGATGGCGTTTCAGATGTGGCATCCAAAAGACCCGCAGCATAATGTGTATAAGGATGACGATTGTCTGAAGGTATTTACAATTCCATAAAGTCAACGTCTTGATCACTTTTGCATACAGTAATAATTTAAAAATTATAATTTAAATGTAACTTACCATCATCATTTATAAAAGTTGGTATTCCTTGGTATGGTTGATAATTGCTGGATGAATTTTTGTGTGTATGATTTCATTCACCATTATAATAGGCTGGGTTGTTCCCTTCTATAGTTGCGTCAAAAGAAGACTTTCTTTTTTTACTACTACACTTGTCTGCATAGAATTCTGCACAAAAAGTAATTTGTTAAAACTTAGTGTCATACAATTCTGTAGAAAAAGTAATTTGTAAAAAGTTAGTGTCCTTTTTTTGATATCTAAAGCAGCATATTTAATAAAGCATAAAATGTATGGCTTTTATTGCATTGTGCATTTATTGCTTAAGTGAATAATACTCATTATTTTGTTAGGGTTTTTTGCATGCAGCACTGCCTTTAGTTCCTCCTATAATATGTTATATAAAATATGTATTTTCATTTATGTGTTTTTTTTAAGCTGTCCTGGTTAGCTTACCATAGCTGACCTCTTGACTTTGTGTAGTGGTTAAATATGGCAGTCATTATATAGATGATCGTTGTGTACGCACATAGTTGTTGCACCTTGCTGATTTACAGTAGGAGGATCATCATTGTTTACAGCATTAGGTGTAACACCTTCCCCATTTAGATTAACAGGATACCAGGTATATGGAGCAACTGTAGTGTTCAAACATTGCTGATCTTGTGTATAGGACTGTTCATCACCCGCTACACCTGTATTGAGTAAATCTAAAATAAGACTACCGTATATCATATACACATAACATGAATGAAAAGAATCTTTGTGTGTATGATTGTGTTTACCATTATAAGAGACTATGAGCTTGTCTGCATACGATCCTACATAAAAAGTAATTTGTAAAGAGTTAGTGTCCTTTTTTTTATATTAAAAGAAACATACTTAATGAAGGATAAAAGGTATGGCTTTTATTGCATAGTGCATTTATTGCTTAATTGAATAATAATCATTCTTTTGTTAGGGTTTTGTACATGCAGCATACCATTTTGACTTTCTGTAGATGGTTGGATATGGCAGTCATTATATAGATGATCGTTGTGTACACACATAGTTGTTCCACCTTGCTGATTTATAGTGAAAGGATAACACATATACGGACTTGTTGAAGTTTTAAAGTAACAATTGTTATTGTTCCAGGTACAACCATTCGTTGGTGCACCTACATTAGACATATGCAAATAAGTAATTCTAATCATTGTTACAGGTAATATGAATCACATAACTCATTTAAACATAATAAGTTAAATAGCAACTGACCTTCAGGATTTGTAGCTACGCATTGTTGAGACATTTGAGTTAAATATTTAGCATCAGGTGTAACACCTTCCCCATTTAGATTAACAGGATAACACATATATGGAGCAACTGAGGTATTTAAAGAGGGCTGATATTGTGTGTAGGACTGTTCGTCTTCGACTATACCTGTATTGAGTAAATCTAAAATAAGACTACCATATATCTTATACACATAATATAAATGATGTAGCTGAAGATTACCTTTCAATTTTTTGCCTTTCTTAATTGGGCCAGAAATAGTTGGAGAAACTTTTCGTTTGCGATTTCCATTTTTGTGCCTCTCTTCATTGTGGCTTTTAGTGTAAGCAGAATCTGGTTCCAAAATTTCTTTTTCCCCGTAGGCACTTAAAGGTGGAGTTTTTGTTTTTTTTATAGTTAACACTTGATTATGTAATGCATGGATAGTGTCAGTTGTTATGTTTGTCGCTTTTTCTTTCATATGTTACTGTATGCGAGAACAGATGTGCAGAACTAACTATTGTAAAGCAAGAAAGCAGTATGATTGCATACAAATAATAGAAACAACAAATATGTAAGCAAATGTAAGTTTGCATAAATTTTATGTTGCAAATTAACATCAAATAAAGTTGTCAGCAGAGGTTAGTATACTGAATACACATGATTCTGTTGATATAGAAAAAGTAAAACGTTGCTTACCTGATTTGCTGTTTTTGTAGATTGCTGTTGTGTGTGAAAGAGCAGTTACCTTCCAGGACTTCGAGTGCTGAAGAAAAAAAGACTTGTGTGTAGAATTTTCTAGGTTAATGTCAAAGGTTAAGAGTAAACTAATGTCTTATACAGGATGTGTATTTAATGCACCTGTATAGGTGGCATAAGTATTGTGGGAAACAGTACTGTTGCAGAATGTGTAAAATTAATAATTAATGTAATGTGATACATGCAGCAGCCATCACAAACACAAAACAAACCACACAAAGTAGCGTGCACTGTTCATACTGTTCACCAAGTCATGTAGCAAAACATTTGTTGGCCACTTATGTGCTGCCAAGTGGACAAATTATCACTAACAACATTCAATCAACCAATAGAAATGCATATTAACCTTCTAAATACCTTAATTTGGTTCACCCACTGGAATGTGTTTTAGTATATATAGTAATAGCAATTATGCTACAAAGGACTTAGTTTGCAAGGGACACTTAAACCTTAAGGACTATTTTTGTCAAGTTGCTATAGATAGTAATTAATGCTAGAAACTTACAAAGGACTTAGCTTGCAACGGTAACTAAACCTTAGGGACTATTTTTGCCATTTGGATATAGTTAGCAATTAATGCATAGCACTTTGGTAAAATATACTCCCCATCTTTAATATATATATATAGAATATAGAATAAGATTATGAGTAACAATTTATTCTTCACTCTAAGAATTGCAAACATCAACACACTTTTATCAATAAGCCCACATGTTACAAAATGTGTTACAAGTAATAATATGCTTCTATAATCAGCAAGAAAACGTAAATACGATATCATTACTCTACCATGTGTAATTAGAGTTGCATGCATATTGAAGTTTTATCAGATCACTATGGGAATGGTGAACCCGAAACATTGAAGTGATCTGTTCTTAGAGCTCAATATCCAAACATTTGAAAAGAGGCGCGAGATGCCTGGGTTCTTTAAGCATAAATGCCAAATCAACGAGCTAGCTTCTTTAGCACATTGAGCAGTTTGTATATTTGCTTTCTCATTCACAACAAATCCGCATAGGGATTGTCAGTGTAAATTGGGGTAGACATGCCTATCCTCCTCCAAATCTGGGCATAATAACTTTACATGAGTCTGATGAGATTAAACTTCTTTAAGCCTCTGATGTTCACTAGATGAGAGTCTCCAACGGATCTAAATGGGGGATTTTCGTGCATTTGACCATTTGAAAACGGTAACAATCGACCTCCAACAGATCTATTTTGGCCACTGTATAGAAAATTGCATATTACCGGTTCTAACGGGAAAAAATGGAAACCGGGTAGGAACCGCCGGTTTATGTAAGAACCGAACCGGTTCTTGGAAAAACCGGTTTTGAAGGGTTTCGGTTTCAGATTTTTTTTCGGTTTCCGTTTCGGAACCAGTTTTTTTTGCCACCTCTAGATGAGACCTCTAGTACATGGGTTTCCCTGGGAGTGACCACCTCTTGCCCGCCCAAAAAGACCAATTTCACAAAATTTACGATTGTCAATTTCTTTAGAAACTTTCTGAGCCGAGAATGAAAGACATTTTCTTTTGCAAGATTTATTCTTCCATATCTTGCAGTAAAATGGTAAAGCTCGAAATATATATTCATGAACCATAAGTAAAGAAAAGACCAACACCGAAGAAAAGATATATGTACATATCAATGATAGAAAGATATTATATAGAGAGATTTTGGTGTTATAACCGTTGTACAACGGTCACATTTTTTTGGTTTTTTAAAGTACAAACGGCGAAATTTTACATATAGCTTTCCATTTTTGGACCATTGTACAACGGTTATATTTTTTATTTTTAAATTACGAACGGCTAGAATTTTAAGAGATACACAACGTAATTTTTTTAAGTTCTCTCTTGTAGTTAAAAATGTGACTAGTATCATGAACTGATCGATGTATAAGTGTAGTGTGGTCAAAAGATTAAGCAAGGCATGATGACAACTAAATTAGATAATACAGTTTCAAATATCAACACACTTTTACCAATAAGCACACATGTTACAAAATGTATTACGTACAAGTAATAGTATGCTTCTATAATTAGCAAGAAAACGTAAACTATGTGTAATTAGAGATGCATACATATTGAACTTTTATCAAATCACTGTGGGAATGGTGAACCCGAAACATTGAAGTGATCGGTGCTTAGAGCTCAATATCCACACATTTGAAAAGAGGCGTGAAATGCTTGGGTTCTTTAAGCATATATGCCAAATCAACGAGCTAGCTTCTTTAGCACATTGAGCAGTTGTATATGTGCTTTCTCATTCACAACAAATCCACATTATGGATTGTCACTGCAAATAGGGGTGGATATGCCTATCCTCCTCCAAAGCTGGGTATTGAAACAACTTTACATGAGGCCGACGAGAAGAAACTTCTTTAAGCCCCTGATGTTCACTAGACGAGACCTCTAGTACATGGGTTACCCTAGAAGTGACCACCTCTTGCCCACCCAAAAAGACCATTTTCACAAAATTTACGATTATCAATTTCTTTAGAAACTTTATGAGCCGAGAATGAAAGGCATTTTCTGTTGCAAGATTTATTCTTCCATATCTTACTTGCAGTAAAATAGTAAAATGGTAAAGCTTGAAAAAGGTATTCATGAACCATAAGAAAAGAAAAGACAGAAAAGATATACATACATATCAATGATAGAAAGATATTATATAGAGAGATTTTGGTCTTATAACCGTTGTACAACGGTCACATTTTTTGGTTTTTGAAAGTACAAACGGCCAAAATTTTACATATAGCTTTCCATTTTTTGACCGTTCCCCAACGGTCACATTTTTTATTTTTAAATTACGAACGGCTAGAATTTTAAGAGATACACATAGCGTAAATTTTTTAAGTTCTCTCTTGTAGTTAAAAATGTGACTAGTATCATGAATTGATCGATGTATAAGTGTAGCGTGGTCAAAAGATTAAGCAAGGCTTGATGACAACTAAATTAGATATTAGATAATACAATTTCAAATATGTGTGAAATAATGGTGGTGTTTGATACTTTTTGTAAAAAACACTCAAATCTTCTACGGAGTACAGTATATAATTAGAAAAAAGATAGTAAATTACATAAATGGTCCTTGTGCTTTAACAAAAATATTATCTATCAAAGTTTAAAGTTGCATAAACAGTCCTTATTTTTGCAAAAAAATAACACTCGTGATCCTTTTCTTAACTGGTGTTAGAATCTGTTATAATTAACATGTTAGCCCTTTTGACTAACAACCGTTTACAACGTCTATCCTTTATAATAACGGCCGTTTAAACTTTAAAGTTTTCCGTCTGTTTTATACATTTTTAACTGTTTTATACGTTTTCGCCCGTTTTTATACGCTTTCAACGGTTTTTATACGGTTTCGTCCGTTTTATACGTTTCGTTCGTTTTTATGCGTTTTCGCCCGTTTTCTTACATTTTTATACGTTTTCGTCTATTTTTATACGTTTCCGTCCATTTTTTTACGTTTTCATACGGTTTTATCCCCTTTTTTTACGTTTTCACTTGTTTTCGTTTGTTTTAAACGTTTTCGTCCATTTTTATACGTTTTCGTACGCTTTCATACGTTTTCTTCCGCTTTTATACGTTTTCTTACATCTTCATACGTTTTTGTCCGTTTATACGTTTTCCACCGTTTTTATACGTTTTTATCCGTTTTTCTTTGTTTTTGTCCGTTTATATACGTTTTCATCTGGTTTTATACGTTTTCGCCCGCTCTCTTACATTTTCGCCCGTTTTCTTCCGTTTTTAAATATTTCGTCCGTTTTTATACGTTTTCGTCCATTTTTATACGTTTTCATACGGTTTTATCCGTTTTTAACGTTTTCGTCTTTTTATACGTTTTCGTCCATTTTTGTACGTTTTCGTTCATTTTTATTCATTTTCGTCCGCTTTTGTTTGTTTGTGACCGTTTTATACGTTTTCGTCCAATTTTATATATTTTTGTCCGTTTTTATACGTTTTCGTCTGCTTTTATATGTTTTCGTCCGTTTTTACACATTTTCTTACGCATTCATACGTTTTGTCTGTTTTTTTACGTTTTCGTCCGTTTTATACGCTTTTCTTACGTTTTTAAATGTTTTCTTACGTTTTCATACATATCCGTCCGTTTTTATACGTTTTCTTACATCTCCATACGTTTTTGTCCATTTTTACACGGTTTCTTAGATCTTCATATGTTTTCATACGTAAGGGCGAAAACGTACAAAAAACGTGTAAATGTGGATAAAACGTATGAAAACGGAATAAAAACGTATAAAAACGGACAAAAACGCATAAAATGTGTGAAAACATAAGAAAACGGTTGAAAACGTATAAAACAGATAAAACCGTATAAACATAGATGAAAACGTATAAAAACGGACGAAAACAAATAAAAATGGACGAAAACGCATGAAGACATAAGAAAAACGTATAAAAACAGACGAAAACATATAAAAATGGACAAAAGCATATGAAGATGTAAGAAAACGTATAAACGCGGACGAAAATGTATAAAAACATATGAAAACTTATAAAAACGGATGAAAATGTATAAAAACAGAAGAAAACGTATAAAAAAGGACGAAAACGTATAAAAACGGACGAAAACGTATAAAAACAGATGAAAATGTAAGAAAACGGATAAAACCGTATGAAAACATAAGAAAACATATAAAACGGACGAAAACGTATAAAAACAAACAAAAACGTCAGAAAACGTATAAAAACGAATGAAAATGTATAAAAACGGACCAAAAAAGGATGAAAACGTATAAAAATTGTAGGCTACTAAAATAACATAAATACGTATGGATTTGTGGTTTAGATCGTGTATGTAGAGAGAGAAAAGAAAGATGGGAGACTTCTTAGAGAGAGAAAGTAAGTAGGTTTGATTTAACCAAAATGAAGTTCCAACCCTCTACCTTGGTGGGTAGGGTACCGGATCGAATAAAAAGACTCAACAATTAAAAAGTCTAAAAAGCAACCTCTACTTGACACGTGTATCCCCTTTTCTCAATTAATAGGGGTAGTTTTTGGAAACTTAAAATTATATTTAAGAACCCTTTTTAGGACACCATCTGTTACTTTTCCAACTATAAGCCATCTATTTTCTTCAATCACAGGTTTGATTTCTTCAATCCCGAATCTAATTTTTTAATTCGTAATTTGATTTCTTTAATTTGATGTTCATTGAATTGCGCTACACTGTGGTTTTGTCTTCCTTTTATCATAACTTAATTCTGTTCATTCAATAGCTTTGACATCTAGTATTTCAATTGTTCAACTAATATGATTAATGATGCTCTATAAATAACAACTCACTCGAGCCAAGTAAAGAATTACTTTATTTTTTATTTTATCTTTTCAAGTTAAATATTTTTTAATACTTCAATTTGTTAGTTCTTCTATTTATCTATATTTAATGGAATTGTTCATCAAAACCATGAGGAACAAAGATTTAAATCTGTAATAAATAGTAAAATGTTGTAGATTTATTTTACTTTTACCAATGGAATTCAATTTAATGAACAACATGTTGTTTACCATTTTTTTTTTACTATCAGTTTTTGAAATCATAAATTGAGAAAAATGAAATAATGATGAATCTAGTGGAGGATATGCTGGTCTAAATGGATGGCAATAGAGCTTTTAGCATTTCTACAAGTCTTTGGTTGCTGGGTCTAAGTAGTAACTGTAAGCCCCTTGTGTTAAGATGTTGAAAGTTGATGTCAACTTGTGTTTTTTGTTGCTTGGCGGTATCTTACTCACTCCCATAAAGTGTGTATTTTATTTATATTTTCAAGCGTGGGTCTATGCATTAACAAAACGAGTTGTTAATCAGTTCTATTTAACTTTGTTCATCAGTTTTATTCATCAATAAAACGAGTTGTTCATCAGTTTTGTTGTTCATCAGTTCTATTTAACTTTTTTCATCAATTTATTTTCATCAATAAAATGAGTTGTTCATCAGTTTTATTTCATCAATAAAACGAGTTGTTCATCAGTTTTGTTGTTCATCAGTTCAATGTAACTTTGTTCATCAGTTTTATTTCATCAATAAAATGAGTTGTTCATCAGTTTTATTGTTCATCAGTTTTATTTCATCAATAAAACGAGTTGTTCATCAGTTTTATTGTTCATCAATAAAAGTATTGTTCATCAATAAAAAATTTGTTCATCAGTTGTTTAAAAGAAATCGTAATGTTCATCTATTTGAGTCACATTGTTCATTAATTAGTTTTCTTTAATGTTACATTATAATGTTCATAAGTTTTCTTTGATGTTACATTATAATGTTCATCAATTACATCATTTGTTCATCGGTTTTTTTAAACAAATAGTGTTGTTCATCATTTTTCCAAATAAAAAAATTACATTGTTCCTCAGTTAGGTACAATCAGTCTTGTTCATCCGTTAGTCTTTTTTTTATCAGTATTAAAAAATATATATTAATGTTCATTAGTTCATCAGTTATTTTTGATATTGTTCATCAGCTATTTTTTATAACGTTCATCAGTTGTTTTATGTTGTTCAACAGTTTTCGAAAAAATAACGTTCATCAGTTCTTTTTGATATTGTTCATCAGTTGTCTAAAAGAAATCGCAATGTTCATCTGTTAGTTGTTCATCAGTTCATCGATTAGTCTTGTTCATCAGTTAGTATTGTTCAGCAAAAAAAAGATATTCATCAATTCTTTTAAATTTTGTTCATCAGTTTATCGGTATTCAAAAAAAGTCATAATGTTCATCAATTGTCGAAAAAATCATAATGTTCATCAGTTATGGTCACAATGTTCATCAGTTTATCATTTGGTTGTTCATCAGTTAAAAATAAACAAAATATAACAAAAATAACAAAAAATGTATTTTGGTATACCAATTAGTGCATTTGAATGTACTTTTATAAGAAAATCTCTTTTATGCATTTTATCAAACACTTTGTATGCACTAAATATGAGTAAGAAGCCATCATTAACGTGCAATATCTCACTCATATCATATCGGATTTGAGTGATTCAAATTTCTGAGTAAAGAATGGTCAAAAGCCTACAATTTTCATGTTTTAAGTTTTGTAAAATTCGGCTTTTAAACTAGTCAAAATTAGAGCCGAAAATACCAAAAATTTCAAGAAAATCAACACCCATTTAAAAAGTTGAAAAAAAAGTTACGATTTATATATAAAAATGCATACCAAATTAAAGAGAATCAAATTTAAAAACGGTGAAATTATAAAAGTTTGTCTTGAAAGTCGTTTGAAGTTATAAAAGTTTGTCTTTAGCTCACTTTCGTGGGTAGATATTTATACTTACACATAAATGAAAGACCGAAATGGGTGCTAACTAATAGTCAGAGTTGCAAGGGAGGTCAACCACATCCTCCGATGTCCATCCAGTGATAATGTGATATGAATGTGAATGCTCACGCTATCATGATATTTTGCCTTGTTGTATGTCTGAGACATCGTCTTGGGGGAACCACGTTCCCCGTTGATCAGTATAAATATTGAATGTGATCAAGTAGAATTCCGAAGAATCTCCTTGACAGGGTTTCGCAGCTTAAGCTAGTCGTTCTAAAACTAGAGCGTCTCAAAGCAGACAACACGGAGTGAGTGAACCAGCGAATTCAGATTCACTGATTGATGAGAAATTGATTTGAAAAACAATCGCGTATTGTTGAATAAAGAGTTTTTGCAATACGAAGAAAGTTTTATGAGCAAAGTAAAGTTTCAATCACAAATACTTTTGCTTGAAAAATTTATGCGCAGTCGATGTGCTGAAAAACAATTGTTGAGCACATCGAAGGGTTTTCCAAAAGTATATGTCAATTCCTTTACTAGAACAAGATTGATTCAAATGTGAATCGCCCCATCGTTGTTTTACAGTTGTCACAAGCTTGATCCATGAAGAATTTCACATGTCACCTACCAAGAGCTTGTTTGATGTTGGCTCTAGAAAGAGTTCTATCTTCATTGTGAATACTTTTGCGTATCACTCAGATGTTCTGGCAATACCACAAGGATAATGCGTAGGAATCTTAATGTATATTTTCTTACTTTTCACGGTGTATGAAACAGTAAGCACATTGTAAGTGTGTCCTAATGAGATTTATTAATGATCTCTTGGCTCTAGATTCAATAGTGCACTTTGGTTTTCCTATGCGGAGACTAGGGAGAGGTTCTCCTGCTTCAATATCAACCATCTCTAAGAGAAAGGTCGATAGATTACATCGGTTTCCCGTGAGAATGAAACAAGTCCTTTTAAGAGAACTTGAGTGGCTGGGATGTTTAGTGTAGTGCGTCACTGGGTCCATGATGTCTTGTCTTCAATACCGGCGTTACCTTAGTAACTACCAGTAGCATATGTATTGAACCCGGTTTCTGCCCTAAGGTTGAAAATATGGAGGGCTATTTCTATTCACCCTTTATCTTTATATTTCTTTTTCATTCTTGAACCCCTTCAGTGCTTACCGAGACTTCATCACTAGAACCTTGTTGGGTTTGTTCCAGTCCTAGCTCCATCTCAGTCGGCACTCTTCCTTTATTCTCTCTTTTCTCCTTTTCTAATCATACCTAAGGACTTCTACACTATCTAGTAGATCGTCCCTAGGTAGATCCCTTCGGCTCTGGTGGGATCGTGGGAACTAATACCTAACCTTACCATCTTTATAACTCCAATAAAGTAAATGCAAGGTCAGTCTTTTGGTACTGTTCTCTCCGCCTTAAGACCAATTGAAACTCAATCAAGGTACTTGTGATATTTGATATCAAAGCATTTGTACCTTAATTTCTTTTTATCTTTCAGAAATGCTCCCCCTCAACATGTGCATCGGTATTTGAAATCGTTTAGCACATGGAGGGAGGAGTGCCTCTTTGAGTCTTAAACAATCACAATTTTGTCAGATATAATATTTAAATCACATTCTCTCCCCCGATCAAAAATTTCAAACCTTTTGAGATTTGTGATCTCAATTGATTTAAATAATTTAGAAAATTTGAGAGAAAATGTGGTTTGTTTTGGTTAATACAAAATAAGCCGTAAAAACTATTTTACGATCTTCTAATGTTTTGTCGATAACAAACGTAAAATCATTTTAACGAAACAAATAAAACACGTAATTGTTTTGAGCCAATAGTTTTCTAACACACTTACGTTTTCACATAAAACACTAAAACAAATATAAGTGCTTTTATGACTTAGTAATACATATGTATAACAAATAGTGTTTACATATTGGGTGAATATATACATAACTAGTATGTATTATAATGGGTAATACAATTGGGTAGAAACTTAAGTATTTGACCCATTGACCAAATACATTGAATGTAGTTGAGTACAACCCAAAGTCCATGACCCATACCCATGGAGCTTGACCCATAACCCATTGTATGACATCATGCATAAGTCATATATGGATCATATCCATGGCCCATAGTTTTAATTCATGACCCATGGTTTTAATCCTTGAATCATAGACTAGATGCATTGCATCTTGTAGATACATTGTATCTACTTGGATACCCATGATCCAAAACTCATGACCCATGACCCATGACCCAAAACCCATGGGCAAAAGGGAGCGTCCCACGGATCCCCAGTAATACACTAGACGGATCCCTCAAGTGAGGGATCCGTGGAATAGTAGCCATTTTCTCTCTATAAATAGTGAGCCATTTCTTCATTGTTTCTCAACCCTCTCTCACATATTTTCTCTTTGAGTTATAAACTCTCTAACCTCAAATCCAAGTGATATATGTATGTACTTTTGTTTTTGTGTGATTCTCTAGGTTCCTCTTAAAGGCGAGATCGCCATCTTTTGAAGACGAGCAAGCTCAAGTCCATGAGTTGCCATGCTTCGTTATCATCAAGACTACTGAGGTTCTCTTGTTGATAGTTCTCTTTTTTTCATAAGAAGTGTAGTGTTGAAGACATTAGTGAAAGATGTATAAAAGAGTCAAGATGAAGACATTAGTGAAGGGTGTCGATCGTCCGTATTGAAAGCACTAGTGAAGGGTGCTTAGAAGTCAAGGCTAAAGGCATTAGTGAAAGGTGCCTTGAAGATCGAGTCAAAGGCATTAGTGAAAGGTGTCTTGAAGATCGAGTCAAATGCATTAATGAAAGGTGCCTAAGGTGTACATTCGATATGGTGTGATTCGATGTACAAGATAGATTAGTTTTGGGTCAAAGGATATTGATATCCTTGTTGATGTTGTGAAAAGGAGTAGATCTCCTTTGGGGTTAGGTGTTTTGTAGTGTTTGGGTAGTAGTTCCTCCATTATAATGGAACTCGGTATCTAGCCTAGTACCGGATAAAGGGTAGGCGACTTTGTGATAGGTTTGGTTCTACCTCGTGGAAGAACCCGGTATCTAGCCTTGTACCGGATAAAGAGTAGGCAACGTTGTGAAGGCTTCTCCGCCTTAAGGAGTTGGTGTCGTGTAGTGTTTACGAACTCTCGAGTAGGTGACTCGGGGAGTGGAGTAGGGCAAGGAAGGTGTCCTTGTAGCCGAACCACTATAAATACTCGCATTGTGGTTTTGTGCTTCTTACTCCTTATCTTTTCATTACATACTTATATATGCTTGTCTATCAACATCCAACACACATGTTTAATGGATTGACATAATTCGATCTAAATAGTTTAAAACCAAGTTTTTATCGGTAAAACTATTCAACCCCCTTCTAGTTTCCACAATTGGTATTAGAGCTTCGTTACCAAGTCTCTTAAAGTATATTGCACTTTAAAAACTTGATACAATCCGCATTAATTGAAAACTACAAAGAAGGTCTTTTACAAAAACAAACACCATGTTTTTAAAACACCTTGTTTGGATGTTGATTAGATAACAAGATTTTTTTTACTATTTATTTAATTGCACTAACCTTCTTTGTCATGTTGCTTAGTTAAAGCTCATACCTACCAAGCCATAGGAATTGCTTGGTAACAAGACTACCTTCCCTAAGAAGGTATCTTAAACACGAAGGAACCGGAATTGTCTTCTGACATTTGTTGTGTCATTTGTAAAGACATTCCTAAGTGCTTTAGAGGTATGATTTTCCACTTATCTCTAAATAACATTAGCTTAATAAATAAGTATGCTTATATAGGAATTTATATGATTATCTTTTGTGCATATTCATGTATTACACGTAGCTTCGTTAAGAAACTTTTCTCGCATACGTGTTGCTCTTTCGTCTAAAGTCGAGGTTTATAAAATTGGAGTTTTAATTCATTTAATCCATAAATCATATCTTTCTAATAATAAAACAAAACACAAATCTCAAAAATTCCTCCTTCCCCATAAAAACTCCATCCGACGTCCACTCCACAAAATTCTCACTTTTTCAAATCTTCCACTTTCAAAAATTACATCTCATTCAAAACTTCATCTTCCTCCTCATCTCATCTCATCACAAACCAAAACCAAGAAGGTTCTTCATCAACATGGTTTACATTGCCCTCGTACTCATCCCCTTAACACTCATTTCTCTCGTGTTCCCCATGATGAAGTTCTCGTACGGAGATATATACTTTGTGTTGTTAATTTACATTGGTGTTATATACCCAATCCTTTGTATCGTTCTTAGCATTGAAATAAAATACTACTAATGTTCTAGTTTATCTAGTTTATTTCTCAAATATGTTTGTCATTTCGTTTACTTTTTATCTTTCGTATTTTTTGGTCTTAAGATACATTAGAAACTGACAATGCATGCTAAAGGTAAACATTGGCTAAAGTACATACCTCCATATAAAACATATAAGATGCAAAATTCTTTTTTTTCAAAACCTTTTTTCTGTCACTACTGATCCACGGATCCCTGTAGGCATACTAGCCGGATCCCTCATGGAAGGGAACCGTGAGAACTGTCCTTCTGGATAACAGTTTTTCATGCAATATAAAAACCGTTTTCTTCCTAAAAGAAATGTTTCACTAGAATGTCAAACATTGAGTGAGTTAATTATCATTGTTAATAAACATCTTGTAAAAACG
Organism: Chrysanthemum makinoi; assembly: GCA_910596185.1. NCBI lineage: Eukaryota > Viridiplantae > Streptophyta > Magnoliopsida > Asterales > Asteraceae > Chrysanthemum > Chrysanthemum makinoi. Next base: position 265,422,833 of record OU343221.1, read on the forward strand.
TTAGGTAATCATTGTTTTGCCCGTAATACGTCACATCCTATTAACTCCTCTTTTCTATAGGTCTCGCTATGTCGCATGAGTATGAGTTCGATTTTTCACTCACTTGCGTCTACACCCCTAACATCTCTCTTGAGCCCAACACTCCTGGCAATCATGTCCGTGGGTTCAATAATCTCGAAAATCGTCACTTCCATGAAGGACGTATTGTCGACACTCCTCTACAACACGAAGAAGGTATCAATACCTCCTTCCGAACCATAGGACTGGAATGTCTTCACTAAATTAACGAGAAAATATGTCCAAGGTTTGTATTGGAATTCTTCCATCAAGTTGAACACGTTCGTAACGAGGATCGCTCTCTATCTATTTGGTTTTGGATCAAAAACCAAAAGTTTGTTTTAACCCTTGGGCAATTTGCTCACATCCTCCAAATTCCAAATCATGGACAATGTGCCTTCACTGAAGATTGGTCTCTTGATTCTCTCTTCAACTTTTGTGAAGAAAATAGTCCATATTGTTCACACATACCTTCCCCGCAAGACTTGACTCGCTTAATATGCAAACCTCGACCCTATTACTCCGATCCAAACATTATCTATACACGGGATATCCGAGAAGAGTACAAGGCTCTCGCACTCATCCTACGTGAAAATGTTTGGAGTTTTAGGGAAAATCGAGAAATCCTTCCAGCTTGTTGTGCTCACATAATGTATTGTTTGTTAACACAACAACCATACAATCTCGCCTACTTCTTCGCAAGGCGAATTGTAAATCTTCAAGGTTTCAAGAATAAAATAATCCCTTATGGAATGTTCTTGACACGCCTTTATCATCACATCATGTATTTCTACCCTCAATTTCAAAGTCCGTTGTACGTACTTGTGAACAAGATGATGGAAACCCTTAACACATCTCTCATGAAGACCTTCTTCATCCCTGAATTGGCAAACACTCATCAACCATTTGATGATCCATCTAGCGAAAACGCTCAAGGAACTTAGTTTTCTTTCAAAATAGGGTCAATCCTTAATATTCGTGCTTTATTAATATAATGCAATTTCTTTCATGAAATAAAACATTTAACATTTGATATCTCTACTATATTGGTGTTAGAACTTCTTAGAAAACACTAACCTAGAAATATGATGCCTTGTGCAACCCTTGCATACCTTTTTTAAAGGTTCTGTTTAACAGGAAGACGGATCCCCAAGTTTGTGCTAGACGGATCCCTACTCCTAGGGAACCATGGGATCAGGCAAATAGAAATGCAATTACAATCATTATATTTCAAAACATGTCTTTAGATCACTTCACACTAAGCTAAACATAGTGTCTTAGAACAAATTGAGTCCTTATCTAGCTGAGTAAAATTTTCATACTCACGCATAACTCACATAGATCACTATCAAAACGCTTGTAGATCTATCGTTTCATCAAAATTCATTACTCTTCCGCTCTTATACTCACACATGATCCCTCAAATGTTAATATATCTAGCTTTAGAAATCTTTCAATTTTAGCAAGTCATCCTTACCTCAAATAGGTCAAAATGGATCAAACTCTAGCTTTTTCATCTTAAAGCTTTTAGGATACCCTCCAAAAAGATTACCTTAAGTTACTATATGATCTCTAGGATCATTTAGCTCCATTTGACACTCTCAAATCTTTAATGTCATCTTTGGTCACTCATTGGTACTCATAAAAGTTCCAATTTCTTCCATAAAAGGCAATCATTAGCTACATCACTCATTGCCCTTAAGCATTTAAGTACCCTTTCATTTAAGACACTTAGATGGACTGAAACACTCAAGAAGGTATAGGCATTAGACCTTACAAACATCATTGTTATCTTTTCCTAGCTGCTGAGAGACGGATCCCTCATTGGAGGGAACCGTGGGATCCGTATGACATATTCATGTCAACTCTAGCTAAAACAATCATTTCAAGCTCATCTTGCTAACTTGAACACTCCATCTCATCTTAATTAAGTTCCTATATCAGTACAACTCTAAAGTTGACTCTTGTGCATGCTAATCCTCACATTCCAAGGAATTTTAGTGGCTTAAGTCTTGAATGCACTTGCCAAATCCCTTGCTTTATAAACCACATTGTTAGGACTCCTAAAATCATCATCTTCATCTTCATTTTCAGCACTTAGAAACCTTTACAAACTTCTTTGAATCATCTCATCATGAGGAAAGCTCCAAGTGGTAACTCATCCACCAAAGGACCACCCAAGAAAATTGCTCGTGTTGTACACGAAATTTCTTCAACCGAATCATCTCCGGTTAAATCCACAAATCCTAGGATTTCTCCTCCATCAATCAACCAATCCCTAAAAGGATAGTTCCCACAAAACAACCAATGCCAAACACCACCATACCTCATAAACCAAACAATCCTATTTCAACTAAACCATCACCATTGGTGCCTAGAGCCCTATCATTCACCACTCCACTTTCATCACCACACCTCTACAATCTAGAGGACTTGCCTCCTAGGCCATCTCATCCTCCACCACCGGCAACATTCTCCTCATTAGAAGGAATAATGGAACAAAATCAAGGTGTTGAGTCAACATTAGCTCCGACTTCCTTCTCTCCGTCACCATCAAATAATCCCATTTGGATTATGAGAAACCATCAAAGTCAACCACCCGACCACATGGAAGTTGACACCTCTCTACCACCACCATCATTTTTGGTCGAGCCATCTTCGAATGCGCCTCCGCCAATCCCTCCCTCGTTTGAGGCTCCTCCCTCAACCCGCTTTAGTTGATCCTTCACATCAAGCAATTTTCTTTCTTCCATCATCACTACCTAGCCATGACAAAGATTGTTATTATGGTCAACATGTTGAAAGTTTGATACATGAAGTATGGGAAGATCAACGTTTCATGTTTTATCACCTCCTCGAATGTTTCGACGAGATTAAACCTAAACAAACTTGAGCTAGAGGATTCTAGTGGTGTCCTAGTATCAAGTGTGACTTAGATAGTCTAGTAACTCAAAGTCATGTATCGTTCATTTTCTTAGTTTTTAGAGTCATGTGTATCATATCTCTAGTTTTATTAAATGAAATTACATGATATTTGCTATATTTCTGAGTATATGATTATTGGCCTAATACATATCTCATTTTGATGCCAACATACCTTTTGGTACATCACACTTTATGTATTTTAGTTACAGATAGACGGATCCCTACGTTTTGCCTAGACGGATCCCTCCAATGAGGGAACCGTGGGATCCGTGCAACAGAAGACTAGTTTTCTACTAACTCGAGTTTTATTTGCAGGAAAGTATGCATTATATACTTGTCTTCTAACCTTTGTTTTGTAGATTTTTGTAACATATTGGATTTCATAAACACACAAATAATCACATATGGGGTCGAATTCAATAAGAGTTTAGAGAGAGAAAGTAGAGGGATGGGAGGCTTTCTAGAAAGAGAAAGTGTAAGAAAACATAGAAGGTTAGATTAAGAATGAGAAAGCTCCAACCCTCTACCTTGGGAGGTAGAGGGTATTCATAGTTACATACTACACGTCCTCCTTCGGACTGTGGATCAGACATACAGTGGGTAAAGACCCGTCCTTCCTCCACGGTGTTACACTAAGCTAAACTAAGCTAATAACTAACTAATAAACTACTAAATAACGTAAATAACGATAAGTCTAACTTATGCTAGATTATATTTGGGGTGACCGACTCTTCACTATGGAATTTCTAATTCTTAACAATCTCTCCCAAAGGGAGGTCACCCCATGTTTTACATTTCGAATCCTAGCATTCTATTTTATCTTCAGTCTTGAGCTCGTAGACTACAATTCTTCACTTCCGCAATCTTTGTGCTTTAGTAGCGATTCTTCAAAGTCCGCACAGTTTTGTACTTTTAGTGGAGGTCTTTGAACTGATTCACATCTTGATGATCTTCGAGCTTTCTTTGAGATCATCAGCCACAATAAATCTCTGGATCACCCTTTATTGTGTTGCCATCATGTGATGTTGTGACTTTTGGACCGACATGCTCATACTTTCAGGATCATGACATCTTTCCATCAGAGTAGCGGAAGCTTTACTGGTTCATGATATTTGCAGCAGCGTAGCAAAAGCATAGTATAAAAATATATGAGCCAGGTTATGTAGATATGTGTTGGTCATGATTTCTTCAATTAAGTGTGGTTGCTGTGAGCATGCGGCTTTGGATTGACTTCTCAATTCTGATCAGCTGCAACCGTCCAAATGTACCTGCAAACAACAGTTAGCAATAAAACACACGAAAGTGTCTTTGATCACTTTTGTTGAATTGAGGTACACGGCCCACGGTTCCCCGTTGATCAGTACTAGTACTGCATGTGATCAGGTAGGATTCCTAAGAATCTCCTTGACAGGGTTTCGGAGCTGTTCTAGCTGTTCTCAAACCGGAATGTCTCAAAGAAGACAACACGGAGTGAGTGAACCAGCGAATTGAGATTCACTGATTGATGAAAAATTGATTTGAAAACAATCGTGTATTGCTTAGAAGAAAGAGTTTTGCAATACGAAGAAGGTTTTATTAGAAAGATCAATTTTCAATCAAAAATACTTTTTGTATTTGAAAAAGAGTACACATTCGATGTGCTAGAGAAAAGAAGAGATTTGCTCATCGAACGGTTTTTCCAAAAGTATTTTTTAATCAGAGATACTTTTTGTGTTTGAAAACATGAGTACACATTCGATGTGCTAGAGAAAAGAAGATTTGCACATCGAACGGTTTTTCCAAAAGTATTCGTCAATTCATTTCCTAGACCAAGGTTGATTCAAGAATGAATCGCCCCATCGTTTCTATCCAGTTGTCACAAGTTTGATCTATTGGATAGATCTCACATGTCACCCACCAAGAGCTTGTTTGATGTTGGCTCTAGAAGGATTTCCATCTTCATCGTGAATACATTTACATATCACTTGGATGTTCTGGCAATACCACAAGGATAATGCTTAGGACTCTCAATATATACTTACTTTCCACATTGTGTGAAACAACAAGTCTTCATTAATTTTGTGTCCTAATGAGATTTTGTGGATGATCTCTTGGCTCTAGACTCAATCGTGCACATTTGGTTCCTATGCCGGAGACTAGGGAGAGGGTCTCCTTCTTCAATATCAACAATCTCTAAGAGAAAGTCGATAGATTATGTAGGTTGCCCGTGAGAATGAAACAAGCCCTTTTAAAAGGAACTTGAGTAGCTTGGGAAGTTTAGTGCAGTGCGTCACTGGGTCCATGACGTCTTGTCTTCAATACCAGTGTTACCTAAGTAAACACCGGTAACATATGTATTGAACCCGGTTTCTGCCCTAAGGTTGAATTGTTGGTGGGCTATTTCTTTTCACCCTTTTCACATTCATTTCTTTTTCATTCATCAACCCCTTCAGTGCTTACCGAGACTTCATAACTAGAACCTTGTTGGGTTTATTCCAGTTCTAGCTCTATCTCAGTCCGCACTCTTACCATATCTCAGGACTCTACACTATCTAGTGGATTGTCCCTGGGTAGATCCCTCCGGCTATGGCGGGATCGTGGGAACAAATACTTAACCTAACCATCCTTATAACACCATGCATAAAGTAAATTGGTCGGTCTATTGGTATTGTTCTTTCTTCCATGAAACCAATTGAAAAATCATTTGGAAAATCAATCAAGGTACTTGTGATATAATATCAAAGCATTTTATACCTCAATTGTTTTTGATCTTTTAGAAATGCTCCCCCTCAACATGTGCATATGATTTTGAAATCGTTTAGCACATGGAGGCAAGAGTTCATTGAAATGATTTCTTGATCACAATTTCCTTAGAAAAAGTCATTTGATTTTCTTGGTAAATTCTCCCCCTCAATATGTGCGTAGGATATTTGAAATAATTTTATCACATAGAGGAAGAGGTTTTTGAAGAATTTCGACGATCATATTTGCCATAGAGAAAACCATTTCATACTCAATCAAGGTACTTATGATAAAACGTTGAAACCTTTATACCTTGATAGTTTAATTTCCTTTTGAAATGCTCCCCCTCAATATGTGCTTTGAGATTTGAAAGTGTTTAGCACATATGGGAGAGCAACTTGCACAATTAAATCAAAACGATCATCTTTTATCAGATTTCATAATAAAATCACAAATTCTCCCCCGATCAAAAATATCAAATCCTTTGAGATTTTGGGTCCCAAGTGATTTAATTAGGTTTAGAAAACATGGGAGAATATGTGCCTTGTTTAAATACTCATCTTGTTTTTGGATAAATGCTCCCCCTCAACATGTGCATTATGTATTAGAAATCGTTTGGCACATGGAGGCAGGAGGGCCTTTAAAGGACTAAAACCAATTCCATTTAAATAAATTTGAGATTTAAATCACGATCTCTCCCCCGATCAAAAATTTTAAACCTTTTGAGATTTGTGTTCCCAATTGATTTAAATCATTTAAAAGATTTTGGGGAAAGACGTGGCATGATTTAATTTTGAAAAATGACTGAAATGGACCAATTTTAGACATTAAATATTGTTAGTGTCAAGTATGATATTTTTAAGAGATCTTTAAGTGAAATAAAACAACTTCACAATCAAACAAGAACAGAAATTTTTTTATTTTGAAAGATCTTTGAGTTTTAAAGAAAATCATACCATGACATAACATTAAATCTTTAGATCACCACTTATTATTGTACAATCCGGACTTTTATGAAGAAATATCGTTTGAAAATATTTTATTTTAAATCACTCTCCCCCTCAATCGATGACTGTAGTCATTGATTGAGTGACTTAGGTTTTGATAAAATGAAGTCCGGTGATTTTCAAAATTTAGTCCAATATATTTTCAAAACAATATTTTTCCATTTTCAAACCAATTTTAACAAATTTGTTTAAAAATGGTATTATTCACTACTTGTCCTACACAAAGATACGTTAGGTGGTTGAGCGGCTTTTGTTGTTGTTGCTGTAGGTTTGGAAGAAAACCATCTGCTGATGCAGTGAGACTTCTTACGTTGCATTTTATCATGCCAAATCTCCATAGAGGTCAAATTAAGCTCCGTTTCTTCATTTGATGATGAAGAAAACCATCTATTGATGCTGTGAGACCTCTTACGTTGCATTTTTCATGCCAACTTTCCATTGAAGTCAAATTAAGCTCCGTTTCTTCATTTATCAACCCAAGATATAGTTACCCTTTCCTTTCGACATCCAATCATCTTCTATTGTGGGATCCGGATAAGGAACATTATTATATACCAATATACCTGCATACGTTAGTGAACACACATACAGATATATGGTGGTCGACATCACCCTAACAGCAATCGACTAATAAAAGTCAATTCAACATATCAATCAAATCATGCATGGGAATAATGTGTTCATCAAACTCTAATCATCTAATCCTGACAATCATATCCTATGCACCTAGTCCTTCAACGTAGGTTAACATGTTTTACATTTAAGTATATAGGATAATTAGATAAGTTCGTTAGATGATATATATTTGAAAACATTCTCCCCCTCAATCAATGACTTATTTTTCTGAAAAGTTTAAAAGCACTGAAGTCATTGATTGGGTTTTCAATTTTTTACGAAAACTCTGAATCTGATTGATTTACAAGCAACTCATTTACCACCATTTTGAAAACAACAAATATTTTTCTGAAGAATTTATAGAAGGAAAAACATTTGTGTAGGAACAGCAGTCCTTCGACATGCTTTCCTCAAGTAGTTTTAGGATAAGTGCACGAAATATTTGAAAATTGGTTTTGCGCAACACTTTCCTTTCTTGAAGAACGGGTTGCTATCGGAAATAATAGAAAGCCATGGTTAAGCACGGGTTACAGTCTGAAATAACTGCAAGCCATAGTTTTAGACATGTTTTGAAAAAATATTTACACCTCCTGCTCAAACTTCATCTAAAGTCCCGTGCCATTATTGAATGACATTTCTAAAACCGTAGATGTTATCGATACCAGAAGACATGTCTTTGAGAAAAACAATATTTTTGGTATTTTCTGATTTTTCAAAAAAAAAATTTTAATATTATATTTTTATGGGTTTTTGATGATTTTATATTTTTCTATTTTTGTTTTTGTTTGTTTTATATTTTTGTATTTGGTTTTTGATAAATAATTACAGATAGAGAAATAGTTTAAGAAGATGATGATACGAGTACCGAGATAATGAAATCGTTCAGCACTTTGTAGAAGATAGAAGTCATCATCTCTTAAACTTTCACCACCAAAGCATTCAAGGCTCTTGAATCGTCGCAAGAACTTGAGCCTTCTAAAAGTGAATCTTTGGTAGCTTCCCCCCAATCCGACAATCCTCGTAAAAAGACCATTTCCCCCAAGAAGAAGAAGTGAAGCAAACAGTCTAATTGTATGAAGCTCAAGAACCCGAAGAATACGATAGCAACGAAGTAACAAGTTAACACGGATCATTTCTGCGGTTATCAAACCCGAAATAAAAGATTAAGCCCGATCACATGATCTTGTTGTGCGTCCTCGATGTACACATTACTCTTCGAGTTTTGAGCAGTTGTCAGTTCGGGAGAACAGTATATCAACGTCTTCATTACACCAAATGCATTCCAGTTATCTAACATATAACCAATCAGCTCATAATGTACACATGTACCCAACAAGAGTAGAGACGATGATATCCATGTAACAAGTTGAGTCACTAATCATCTCTGCGGATATCAACTCCGGAATAACTGAATTATCCTTGATGTACACATATCTTTCCCCTGATGGTTGCGATCTCATCGGAATCATCATTACATTGTGTACATGAAGCAATAACCGGAAGCACTACCATAAATCATATAGAAGATGTCGATAAGCAATATTATCTCACGCTCCACATATTCTTCTCATATTTCTTCCTACTGAAAGCTGAGTTAACACATACCAAAAGTATCCAGAGACCACTTCCCCCCAAATGGTTGGAATAATGCATCCTTCCCCCAAATAGTTGGAATAATATATCCTTCCCCCAAATAGATGGAATAATACACCAAAGGCAACGAGTTAGACACTGAGTTTCTCTGCGGTTATGACATTTGTCTTTCCCGGCATTACTTCAATAGAGAAGAAGTATTAAGTTCATCACGTGTACTCGTTGTGTGTTTAGATGTATATCTCCTTCCCCCTTGCTGGTTTTGATACCTCAGAATCAGCAAAACATAATACACTCATATCCTTGAAATCTTTTGAAAAGAATACAATAAGCTCAAAAGTATCATGTGAGAATCAACTGCTACAGAAACTCTCCATGACTACCTTAACCAACCTAGAAGTAGACAATTTGAAGTGACCACTAATGAAGCAAACCCGATATACCAAACTTGAAGCTGAAGTAGAATTCCCCGCATTTGTATCTTATTCTTGCACTAATTTTGGAAGAACGGTGTCGAGAATTTATGCTCCAAGCAAATCTCTAAGTACTCAATACTCAACCAAAGTATGAGACACTAACACCTCTTGCGATTATCCACAATGAAAGTTGCGTGTGTCACTGAGTAAAACAACGTAACTCCTTAAAGTGATAGTTAACCAGGTCTTCAACCATCCATATCGACTGCTGGTAACTAGATAAACCAAGTCTTCTACATAGATCTTAAGCACGAGCAAGTTATCATTGAGAGTCACACATCCAACCAATTCTGACTTCAAGATAAAATAAGAATACACCTTTGTGAAAGTCAACTTCAATCTCAAATAAGTGATAAATGATTAACTCCGAAGCAATCAACTTGTGTCAAATGTCCAACACGTGAATAAACATACAATCGGATGTACATTGACCCACTGAATGAACCGGAACAAATGATTCCTCAACATCAATGCATTCTTCCTAAAGGTATACATGTAGAGACTGATATGGAAGATTCACCAATAATGTCTTCGAGCAGATGAGGTAGTCATTTTCCTTAATGTTCATGTGGTTGATTTATAGCGTGCACGATGAGAGGAACAATAATCCGTGAAGATTTGGCAAAGGAATACCAAAGAGCGGATCATTATTTATGAACAATAATCCGTGAAGATTTGGCAAAGGAATACCAAAGAGCGGATCGTTATTCAATAGTGCAACTACAAAATCATGATAGTCATTATCAATGCCTTGTGAAATAACTGGAGATAAGTTTTCTTGAAAATTCCGAGAAGTACTTCTTAGATGGTGAACTAGTTGAGTCAGTAGGAACCGGAGCATGAGCTTCAGAAACTGGATGATCAACATTCGTTGGAGATTGGAAGTACTCATCAAACATATCTTGAAAAACAATGAATCCCAAATAGTAAATCCCAGTTATCCAAGTGAGTGAAGACATTAGGCGTTGGAGAGTCGTATGACCATAACTCAAGCATCCATCAACATGTAGTATATTCACTCTTCCCCCCTCAAAAATTGCAAATGAATTTTGCCATTTTTTGATTGAGCAAGTGAATAAGAATATATACCAATGAACGAAGATCCACTTGAGGATTGAATGAGCATGGAAAAACATGAAGCTTGTTGATGAAGAAAGTCAATGAGAATGGTCATAAAAATGAAGATTTCTCTTCTTTTGAAGATAAAGCGCACTGAGGCGTACACTTTTCTTTTCTTTGAGGAACAGGGCCTGAAGTGTTATCTACAGACGCCATTGTGTTAAAGAACGAGGCCTGAACTGATGTGAACAAACATCATTACTGATTGAATATCAAGGTTGAGTTACTTGAACCCGTGAGTTATGAGATATCAATCCATTTGTTATCCATACTTTTAGCCAGTCCATGTAGTAAAGGATTGAAGTATCTGCAACTGAGTAAGGATTACCTGCACTAACATTACAAGCTTGATTGCATATATATTGGTTAGTGACATTAGTATCCAAACCCTTTGGGGTTTCACGGTCAACTTTGATTTTACCATCGGTAAACAGCTTTCCGGTAGGTATCCACCTAAGTCCAACATCCTTAAACATTCTACCAGATGGTATCCACTTATGGCAAGATCTAGGATTGTTAAGCTTCTTTTGAATAGTGGAAGAATTATCGTTATTCCTAGTCTCCAAGGATTTATTAGTTGGTATCCATCTAGGCGAAGTTTTTTGTTTGTTTTGCTTCATAGACTTAGTGTAAATCCTAGACTTAACAGTTTGAACCTTTGTATGAGCATTTACTTTCTTCAGGGAATTTGTAAAACAATTATCATGATTTGCCCTAAAGATGCATTTCAGACAATTTGAACAAACATCTTGTTTGGATTCAGACAATGATCTAGAGTTCTTAGAGTGATCTGCTATGGGAATAGCTTTATTCGAAACGCAACTACTCTTATGTTGAACGCTTTATGCACGTTGTACACACTCAGACCTTGAAAGATCTAGCACTCGTGGATCGTTAGTGTTGCCTATGTAATCATAAGCAAACTAATAGAAAATCTCTACAACTCGTGTTCTAAAGCGGAATGTAAACACAAGTTGTTATCACTAAGAACACTTAGATCCTCTATGGATCCTTTTATTCACTGAAACTCTATGTTTCCGATACATATTACAAACTATATGGTTCCTTTTATATACAAGGAACCCTAATCTCTTACTACCCAAACGACTAAACATCTTTGCATGAATTTAATGTCTAATACATTAAAACAACTATAGAGTAGTACAATAATACCCATGCTGACCTTGGGCAGTTAAAAGATAATAATGAGTTTAGCATTTAATTCATAAGGCGCATGCTGATCCTAGTCAGCTTTCACTCTTCAGCAGTAACATGGCAACGCTTGTACTCTTCAGTAGAATCACTTCTTCAGCAGAAACCTTCGGCAGTAATGACAGCAGAGTCCTACTTCACATAATTCCCAACAATCCTCCTCTAAACTGGAATTTGACTGGGTTAAGTTCCAGTTTCCTACCTTGATAGATCTTAGAGACTTCAGTACTAGAGGATTGTTCTCAAACATCAGTAGCAAAGAACCAAAACCAAAATCATCTCTATGATGAGCAAACTTTGAAACGCCAGGTCTTTGCAGCAACACATGACATAATGTACATCAATACTTATCAGTTGCATACTATTCTCATCACATCCAGGTGTGTTAACATCTGAGAGAGATGAATCATTGAAAATAATGGATTTGATGTCTCTTTACCAGTAGCCATTACTACTAGAGTAGCCAGATGTTTAAGTTCATAAACTATGGTACATTGATAACCATCTGATTTATGAGCAAATCAGCAACTATATAAACGGATTTGAGGTGTCTTTACTGTAGTCGCTTGCTCAGACTAGTCAATTCTTAAAATTGGTGAATTGATAACCAAATATGGAGATAGTTGCCTTTACCACAATCCATATACGTGTGGGCTAGCCAATTCTTGGATTCCAAAAAGGAATAGACCATGGTGAATTGAGGACCATACAACTCTCAGCAAATAAGCATGGGTGGTTGCAGACCCTATGATTTTGAGCAAACCATTACAGCTATCAACAGATTTGACATGTCTTTACCAAAGTTGTACCCTTTAGACTAGCCAACTCTTTGATACACACAAGGCATATCTGGTGAGTTAATAACCCTCAAAGACAAAACTGCAAAAGAATTTTTTTTTTTTTTTTTTTTTTTTTTTTAACTAAGAAACTAACAAACAAACCAAAACAAAGTAAACAAAGGACAATGAAGAATACCGCATTCATGATGAGGATGCAGCTTGAGCTTGCAGAAGTTGAGTCTTGATTAATCCAATCAGTCGTTCAGCATCTGATCTTTCATTTCCCACTGGATCTGGAGGAATTTCCAACTTCTGACACAGCATCCTTTCCATAATCCTCTCGGATAATGGATAAAGTCTTTCAACAAACATGCAGACTGTGATTCCACTCTTAGTCTCAACTACATGCACACAGGTGGGGATAATATCTCCAGGACTCAACCTGCCATAGATGTGAGTTCTTCCAAATGAAATGCCCTTTACCAATGGGAGATTGAGAGTCAAGCGAACATGAAGAAGACGCCCAATAAGCACATCCCATAACCTTTTGGTGCAGAATTGCAGTAATGTTTGGTGACAAGTGTGTACAGTGTAAGTATATCTGCCCTGTCAACTAAATGGAGTATTTCCTTCAAGAAGGTGAACTCCATTGAAATGTTATCCTTTCGATGAATGACATTCATCTCATCATCTATCAGAGACCACTGGACCAACACATTTTGATATCCATCAAGAAAATCGGAGGAAGACCCTTCTTTAACAAAGGTTGACTCATCAGCCTCAAGATCCAGGGAAGTGATTTTGGCCATCCTCTTCTTCCTTCTTCCAGTCCTATAGATTCCTAAAGATTGTGCATCATCACGAATGGCATTCATCCTTACTAGCAAGTTTCTAGCCTTCCTCGTTTTTATACTTGCTATATCAGCTTCTGAGCAAACAGATGCCACAGAGGGAGTGGGAGCTGGTACATTAGGTGCTTCAGAAGACTTGGTAGTTGGTTCAGCAGATGAAGATTTGTTAGGTGAGCTAGCAATCTCTGTAGGAGGTTTAGCAGAAACCATAGATGGTTCAGCAGATTGATCTGCTTTAGATGAGTGTGTAGGCTCTATGGTAGTTCCAGCAGAGACTTTGGAAGAACATGACTTATCATCAAAAATTTTCACAAACTCAGTTGTCTTTGTCCTCTTAGTCTTAGGAGCATCTGAATTACTAGCAATCCTTTTCAAGCTTGAAGAGTGTGACGAAGAAAACTTCATGATTTGATTATATTTGCGAATCAAAACATGATCGGGGAATGCCTTTACTTGCTTCATTACAACCCGAGTTATACAGAGATGAGCTCTGGTTTTTCACCACAATCCTCATTTCAGCTTTAGTAGGAGGTCTATCTTTATTCCTTTGAGCTGTGATGGCTCTCCTCTTTTCAGCTGCTTCTTGTTTCATTTTTCTTCCACGAGCCATCATCAAATCCACAAAACTTCCACAGTTGAAGTCTGCACCTAAGATACTCTGAGCCAATGAAGGGTTTGATATGACTTGCTGAGTGTAGGCATCCCAATGAGAGTCAGGGAGCTGAGGACGCATTTCATCGATTTCCCTTTGTCATTCAGGAGGCAGATCAGACGAAGGTAGAGCTGCAGCGTGTTTAGCCATTTCTTCACCTTTCTTTCTCTCATTACACTCAGCTAGCATTCTGTCTTGTTCTCGCCTTTCCTCTTCATTTACCAAGTCTGAACCAAGCTCATCTTCTACCAGAAAACCTTTTCCTTTATCAGCAGAATCCTTAGCATAACCATCATTAGCAATATTGATAACAGGAATCTTAGTAGAAACATCCAAGTCTTTTTCAGAAGAAACATGTTGTGAGGAGCTTCCGCAGAGAGTGGACACTGAAGGTTTTTGTATGACTGAAGATGGACCAAGTTCAGTAGCAACATCCTCCATTGGGGTATCAGCAGATGCAGCTTTGACAAACTATGGTTCCTTGGATACTTCAGTAGTTGATAACAGTCCTCGAACCTCGATAGCCAATCGCTCTCAGTCCAGTAAGCACCTCCACCTGATTAGAGTGATATACTCCATCAGCATCTTCCAAGCGAAGCTTCCTCCTTATTAGCTCTTCCGTAACCACATGCTCTGTTTCGTCAATCGTAGCCACAATCTCTGTTTCACTTTGATTTGAAGCAGATGCCCAAAACTGAGTGACTAGCGATTCATATATTGCATTCGGAGAATGTGTTAGAGCATAGCAAAGCTTGGACCTTTTCAAGAATTCCACCATCGGTTCATACAGCTCATCATCTTTAGCTTTTCCCAGAAAAGAAACTTTGTTGTGATCCTTCTTAAATTCAAGTGCCATGTGATGAATTGAGATTTTAGGGTTATGTTTCTCGTAATGAAGTGTTTTGGATGAAGGAGAGGGAATCGTTTTGTTTTGAAGTGGAATAATGTGAGTGGTGGAGTTGTAGTTGTTGCCCAAGTTATAGTCAAAAGAATTAGACCGTTTGGTTGACCGTAGCTTACGCGGTATTTCAACGTGACCCAAGAAAGTGTAACGCTTCAGCAGAACAGATGGTCAATCACTGCTGAAGTTATACACTTCAGCAGCAAACATCAAAGATAAAAATATCTTCGGTAATATTCTAGAGAGTTACTGTGCCAACCACTCGTATTAATTCCCATTTAACCTCGAACCGTCTATAAAATGATCCCAATGCACACATAACTCTACATCAAAGATCCCCAAATATCATTATAAACCCTGGTTTCTTCAAAGCTCCAAAATTAATCACAATTAACCATGAGAAGTTCCAACCCAATCACTCTTTCATCAGATGACAATGCAACCTCTATAAGCAGTCTTGAGAGGTGGAAGAAAAGTTATTTGTCAAGCAATCCAGGCGGTGGAGAAGACAACTCATCCATAAGTTCTTATGTATCACCTTATGAAGACTCAGATGAGGAAGCCACTTCAAAGAGAGTGAAAGAGCCTCCCCTTGCTGATGTGAATGAGCCTTCCCTTCCCGTTGAAGATTCTGATGACTCCTGTAAGGAGAGAACATCATACTCCCAATCTCCAAAGCACCACAGCCTCCACGAAGGCCACGAGCCAGAAATCCGCCACTCCCTAAGGATAGAGAGGTGGTCCAAGGTCTTATCTGCACCAGTGTTTTGGTGCATCAACACACATCGTATAAAGGAAGGGCTTAAGGAGGGTGGATGGATTGCATTTTGGTTGAAATGAATAGATGAAGCACAAAGGACATATTATTTTTCTCCATCATCATGTGTGGTCATCGTCATCATCAACGCTTTCATCAATCCGTCCTCTCCATTTTGATCCTTAGCATCTTCGTCGTATTGGTCATGCATATCCAGCCATCTAGATAGACGGAATGGGTGGTTATGCAAGACCTACAAACGCATATCCAGCATCTAGTGTGAAAGTTATGAGCGATCATGCATATCCAACATTCACTTAGATTTTTGAATAGATGATATGTACTAGATTAGGATTAGCGTAAGTGTATAGCTCGAATCTTGTAGATGCATTTGAAGATGATATGTAAGTCGTAAGTGAAACTGTTTCTTGAATGAATGAAAGAACAATGTGACTTCAAACTCTTCTCTTTAGAATTTTGGCTTCAGTGGAATCAAATTGTTTGCTTCAGAACTTTAAATTTCGGAAGAAACAAGCAATAAGCTTTTAGCTAACTTGACCAAATATTAATGAACCACACTAGATGAATGTTAACGGAACAGGGCATTCTGCAAAGCAAACTCAGAGACAAAACAGAGACATACCATACAAAAACTACAAACAGGAGTTAGCAAACAACATAAACACAAAGTTTACTATAAAATCCTCCCCTGAGGCATATGCCTCCCCTGAGGCATATGCCTCCCCTTAAACTTTGCAGTTAAGGGAAGAGAAAGATCCACCATTATTCTTGGGTTTCCAGTAAAATTTTGTTCCGTTATTATTCCAAGAACAACCTGCTGAAGTTTTGACATATTTGACAGTAGTGCCCCAACATTGTTTCCTTTTAATCATAGAGTCAACATATGCAGGCCAATGACCATGTTTAAAGTATGGGCTAGTGGGTCGCACATAAGGTCTATTAGGAGATTTCCTCCAAGAAGGGTCGGTTCTAGCTTGTGGGACATATGGTGGAATAATTTTAACATTGGTCCACTGGTCTTGGTTTCTCTGAAGAGCACATGCACCTGATCTTTGCTCATGAAATTCACAATCCTTAATTAAATGAAATTTACTTCCGCAAACAAAACAAGTCTTCCTTTTGGAAGATGGATTCAACAAAGAAGATGTTCGATTACATGTAGAAGGACTTAAACCGTAAACAAGTAAATGGATTGTTTTTAATAGACATATTATTCAAAGATTTAAAAGACAAGTCTTCAGGGGAAACAGGCTTGGAAGTGGATTCCTCAACAGCTATCCTAGAAGGCTTGTAGATAGACTTGGGTGCAGGCTTGGGTGTAGGGTCAGGTGAGGGCTTGACAAGATCTAACTTATCACTTGAATCACAGCTGTAAGTAGATCCTTGATCCGATGAATTGTCACCGCAGAGAAAGAGACAAAGTCATAAGATGAAGCATCGTTGTCAGGCAAGTCTTTTGACTTTTTGCCATACAGATGGTGTGATCCATCAAAGTCAATATTAACAGATAGGTCAGTGGGCATGAATTCTCCCCTAATAGGACCAGGGACAGCATGTAAATCACCTTCTTTTCTAAAGTGTTCTAGGCCTGCAGGTGTAGATTTACGCCCATCTTGCCTAGCTTCCAATCCTACATACTTCTGAAATTTTTAAAGATCTGGAAACTGGAACTTAAATGATACAATCCACTTGGATTCTACCACAGCGGAATAATAAGAACACAATCAAAGTTACCAACAAGGTTTTTCTAATAGAAACTAATGATCCTCTATGGATCTTTACACCCTCTTCTATAGAGGTTTTTCTTGAATGTTTTTCTCAAAAAAAGGTTCTTTCAATACAATAGACCTAAGTTCCTTTTATAGACAAGGAACACTATTCCCTCTCTTGGGAAAAGAACAAGCATGCAAGCATGCACCTAAATATTGTTTTAACCCATACATCGAATAATTATGGGAAAACTCTAAACAAGCCCATGCTAACCTTGGGCAGTACAATAATAAATATGGGCTAACATATAAGTAATTAAAACACATGCGTACTACTTCAGCAGAATCCTTCAGTGGATACTAATACTGCTTCAGCAGAATCCTTACTTCAGCATACTCACGGCATCTTTACTTCAGCAGACTTATATCTCCACTACTTCAGTAGAATAACTTCAGCATAGTTCCTACTTTGTACGTTTATATAACTTCAGCAGAAACTCTTCTTCAGCAGAATCCATTGTTTCTCGATCAGTAGAATCACTGTTTCACAGAATTCCCAACAATCCTCCCCTAAAATGGAATTTAAATGACACTGATGGTAGAATCCAAGAGGATTGTATCATTTAAGTTCCAGTTTCCAGATCTTTAAAAATTTCAGAACTAGAGGATTGTAGCAACAAATGACAAAACTTCCCAACAATCCTTCCCAACAATCATTTAACACTTTAGAACTTGAGGATTGTACTCGAACGTCAGTAGCAAAGAACCAATAATAATCTCATCTCTATGATGACCAAACTTTGACACGCCAGGTCTTTGCAGCAACAAATGACATAACGTACCTCAATACATATCAGTTTCAAACTATTCTCATCACATCCAGGTGTGTTAACTCCTGTGAGAGGTGAATCATTGAAAATAATCGATTTGATGTCTCTTTACCAGTAGCCATTACTACTGGAGTAGCCAGATGTTTAAGTTTGAAAACCATGGTACACTGATAACCATCTGATTTATTGGCAAACCAGCAACCATAAACGGATTTGACATGTCTTTACCTGGAGCCGTTTGCTCAGGACTAGCCAACTCTTTGATGGAATGCCGTCATCATCATGGTGAGTTGATTACCATTTATGGATTTCCGCAGCCTTTACCACAAGGCAGCCTTTACCACAAGCCATAATCTTGTGGGCTAGCCAACTCTTGTGTCAGAGAGACATGGTGAGAGGAAAACCATGAGTGGTGTAGTAATGAACCAACACCAAAACCTGCAAGCAAGAGAGAGTAGAAACTGAACACAGACAGGTTAGAGTTTTTTTTTTTTTTTTTTTAACACTAAACACAAGAAATAACACGATTTTTTTTTTTTTTTAATAAAACTAAGAAGAAATAAAAATAACCAAAACATGTACAAGATACCATCAAGCAGCAGCAGAAACCAAAGACAGTTGTAGTGTCAGCAGAAACACTAAGCCTCCCCTTAGGCGTATGAGGATCCAACAGCTGCAAAAAAAAAGGTTAGAATACAAAAATACAACAATAAGCCTCCCCTTAGGCTTATGCCTCCCCTTAATCAATGCACCTGACAAAGACTATTGTTCTTGGGTACCCAGAATGAACCTTTCCTTTGAGTTTTCCAAGAACACCCTATTGAGGGCTTAACAGCAGTTGCCCTTCTAACTCCAACATGTGCCATATTCATATGAGATACATAAGGTGTATATGACTGAAAATAAGAACTTTTAGGTCTGTAGGGCATAAGCCTAGCATTACTGTTCCACCAACCAGCAGTAACTGGTGAAGAATATCCTCCACCAGAGGGAGCTGGAAAAGGCCTATTAAGCCTGACAGCAGAAACAGATGCATACACATTTGGTTTACCAGAAGGAACTGGTTTACCTGCTTTCACATGAGCAACTTTGGGAACAAATGGAGGAATACTAGCAACATTAGTCCATGTGGGTCTAGAAGTCTTATGGCCAGAGGAAACACCCATCTTGTTCTCATGATAATCACAGTCTATAATAAGATGGAGTTTACTACCACACACAAAACAAGATTTCTTCTTAAAAGGCTTATTCTTAACACAACTTTGTTTATCACATTTAAACTTATCA
>OU343221.1:265442444-265504124 GCA_910596185.1 Chrysanthemum makinoi
CAAATCTCTAAAGTTTTGAGAACAAAATACTTAACCTTCTAAAATCCACTTATTAATGTCATACTAGGTTAAACATGAAAATGTGCAGCCCGGTATAATGATTACTCTCATTCATAAATCCGCAAGGATGCCTCATCACTTGAGTCATATTTTTAATATCAACTGGAGAGATATAAGTTAGAAGATTATTATAAATGACTAACTACTAAAATACATTATCACATTTTGAATCATTAAATATTTTAAAACTATGAATGACAAGATGCACTCCTTAAAAGGCAAATCGAGTTTTGAGCGATTGTTATTTAAGCCTAACAGTTAACATTTGAGGTTGAAATGAGTTTCTTTTGAAGAAAGACTCACAGGGCCGAAATTGTATACATATTAATGCATAGCATTTAATAGGAAGTTTTAATCATACTTAAGAAATTATTACGTGATTAAATTTTTCTTATATATACACGCAATAATGATATAAAGATAATTAATTATCATACATGTTTCCTTGTATAAGGAATATGACAATTAGATTTAATAACTCTTTCTTTATAATTACCTTTTGCGAGGACGGTGTGTACTCAAAAGGGTTGTGCATTTATATTATATTTATGTAGTATACAAAATTTGAACAATCCATGTTTTTGGATTGGATCATGCATCTAAGAGCTGAGATCTTGAATTTAATTACAATATTACTCTAATTGAATTAAGATAACTCTTGAGTACATTTGACATTGAGTAGGAGCATTGTGTTTTTCCTTAAAATTTACATGTTGAAGATATCATTATATTTAAGCTAGATATTGATCCTTAAGCTTGGAATGAAACTTCACTTGGAATTTAGGGAATAAAACAAATAACTTTGGAATAAATGTTTATCTGAAATAAACAAATGCGGAAAATTAAGTAAACACAAATGCAATATATATCATTCAAGCAAGTCTTAAATGGTATATTTTCACTAGGAATAATTTATAACATGGATGAAAACCTTATGTTGTTTTAACTAAGGATTTATCATGTATATATTATATTGTGTATAAGACTAGTTGTTGCTTTTGTACAAGAACAAAATGAGTTGACAACAACAATATCTAATTGAGAGTGTTTAGATTATTGTTTTATAAATGTTTACGAATTATAAAGCATAGTGTTGTATAAGTACAGATGATGCTAGAGGATTATTAATACTAGTTGTAGTAGGATTTCATCTTTTATGATAAATCTGCTAACTAGTTATGCTCAAAATAGAGCATTGTTGCATTACACATTAATGAATAAGAATACTTTACACTTTTATAAACTGTAAAGATGACTGGAGTATGTGGTTTCATTTAATACCTCCGCATAAGGTAAGACGACATCTCCATACTATAACTCTTGCAATAGTATGAGCATATGAGCTAAGACATTCATCTTATATTTCAAATCGCTCACTATATGTGAATTTGAAACAAGTATTCGGAAAGTTTACTCAGATAACTATTTAGTTTTTCTTTTAAAGAAAGGTTGAGAATGTTGGAAACATTAGGGTTCAACTTACTAAATAAGTTTCATGTATATCTGTTTTAGTATTTGGATAATTGGGATTGAAAGACAATTTTTACTTTATGTTGACTAAAGATACTTGGTATTTGTTATTCATTCATATAATAATTGTTATTCTATATTTGCATGTTTAATCCTTGAATGATTTTATTATTCTAAATATGTCCATTGTCGGTTAACAATATGGGAATATTGTTATGATAAGGCAAATATGAGTGTTAGTTATAATTCTAACGAGAATTTGGATTGTTCCAGCCAAACTCATATGTATTCACTAGAGATGCATATTGGGTTCCCCAACTTTCAAACATTTACTTTTTGATCCTTGTCATAAGTAAAATATTGAAAATGGTTTGTTATCTTCGTCCTTAGACTTGAGATGCAAGTAAGTTCTGTTATGTGTGGATATTATTTTTTGTAAGTATATCAAAAGCTATCTGAAGGATTTGTTACTCTACTTGATATATGCGGAGAAAGATACCATGGCCTCTCAGATTTAATCAGATAATTGTTTGGCCAAACCCAATGGGTAATGCAAGATGATTCTTGATTACATTTGGTATGTCTGAATTAAAATCTATAACGTGATTCTAAATGGTTAAACTATATGGAATGATTTGAGATCCATTATCCATGGTTTAAAGGTATCTATAACGAAGGATGATTACAGCATGACATTGAATGACCATGCTCTTGAAACTTTGAAACTATTCTCTCAGACACTTTTAGTTAAGCGGTGAGAGCGTTTGCTAGGCGTTTATTCGTTAGTTTGTGTGCCATTCTACACACCAACTCCCAAGTGGGAGCTGTTGGTTTGTGGGAGTTATAAACACGACAAAACAACTAGGATATGTGTGAGCGATGGGGTGCACACGATAAACAGAGTATACGTGTCGAGCGTATTTATACTTGAATATACATACCCGATATATATGCATGCGATTGATTGACGATCTCGTCGACCCATGAACTAATCTTTGTTTGGACTTGGGTAGAAAGTTGGTGACCTTAAGCCTTGGTATCCCAATGATGGGGCAATAGGAGGGGTATGGGTTTGAGACTTGTCAACCAATTCATAGCCCAAGTAAAGGGCGTTTGTTTTGTTATAAAACCAAACAATGCCTTGCTCCCTATTCTGACTTTTAAGATGCATTATACGAATTACATATATCCCTAAAACCTTATTATAGCAATCGTTTTATCCTAACCAATAAAAGTATCTGATTTGTTTTATAATAAACCAATTAGAGCTTGGTTGGTTTTGATTAATAAAACCTTACTTGCATGTTCAAGTTGTGAGGTTTCCTATTGGTTGTTTTCTTGCATGTTTCATGGTCAAAGTTGATGGCAAGAACAAGGTTAAAGTTTTGTTCCTGCTTGTTTTTCTCGGACGAACTTGGGAGATTCTCGGATAGTTTTATCCGATATCGGTATATAATCATTAAAACAGCTTGTTGGTTGTTTGGTAATCTCGGACAGAAACAAAATATGTTTCTTGGGTTTTTTTGGTCATGAGTATATTCAAGGTGGTCAAGTTGTTGATTGGTTTAATATTACGTTCTCGACTAGCTTCATAATCGAACGTATACGTTATCGGGTTTGTGTGTGATACTCATTGATGCATCTATTTTAGGTGCTTAGTTTCGTATTGGTTTTATTGTCTGTTACACTTGCATTTAAATAGCCAAGCAATGTTAGGTTTTCTTCTATCCCTTTTATTAATTAATTGTTTATTAATTACGTGTATAACCTAATTGCAATTGCTAGATCATTATCCGCTGCGTACTCATAGAGGTTAATTGGTTAACTTGTTCTAAAATCCCAACACTCTCTCCATATACCATATCCTTACCTTCCACTAACATGAACACCTCTCGAGCAAACCACTCGGCCGAATACACTGTAATGCATGTTGAAAAAGATATATTGAGGGTCTAATTACATATCTAGGAAATTAGCGTGCCCAAATTCCTTTGTTTGGTGGAATAAACTTGCAATTTTCATTATTTTAAGTTGTACGTGTATATGATTTTTCAAAATTATATTTCTAGTCTAAATTAATGACTTAGCACATTAGTTAATCTTTATCTTGAGTATAAAATTTGTATACCTAGTAGAGATGTCACCAAACATTTAGTCTTCCTTTTAAAACATTACCAATAAAGAGTAATCTTTTTAACCACTCAGCGGTGGCTTAGTGGTAAATGCCTTGTGACTAATATCACAAAAATGTGTGAGGATTCAGGTTCAAGATTTAGGTGCAAACTACCATGAAGTAAAAAAAAAAAAAAAAAAAGTAACACCCAATGTCGTCTTCCACGGGTTATGGGTACCCAATACCGTTACCGGTGTATGGGGGAGGTTAAGATGTAGACGACCTTACTACCTAAGGTAGAGGCGCTTCAGTTCTACCAAAGGTAGAAAGGACCTCCGGCCTTTTGTAGAGAGTGAGGATCGAACCCCTGACCTCTCGGTTGAGAGGCAAGGTGTTTTCCTACTGATCCAACCCTACTTGGTGCAAACTACCATGAAGTGGTTACACCAATCTCTTGAAAAAAGCGGGTTTTTACCCGATCTGAATATGTGTAACGATAGATTTAAACCCCGTGAATTAATTGCCAAAAAGTCGATCATTAAAAAACCTCTTTTGTCTCTAAAGACAATTTATTACTCCGTAATACAACTAGCATGATGCAAATGTCACAACGAAGTTACAAACAATTCATACAAGTCATTCTCGGATCAATATATTTACTAATCCTATTAATAATCCGAGAATGTTCTTTGTTCCCGTAAAGAACACTCAACTACGTTATAATGTAACAGTAACATAAGAAAAACATGAATGTTTATGAATTTTAAACCAACTGAAAAAAGGCATAGAGGTATGATGCGTGCCAAACAGTCAAGCTAAATCACTCAAGCTATGTTGTGATGTGGGACCGTGTCATTAAAAGCTTAACGAATGCAATGAAGATCTGGAGAGTATAGTGTTTCCCGGGTCGTTATATGTCGCGGTATGCTGAATGGATTTATCAACGTAAAATGATCGAGAAGTTTGAGCGAAAAAGGATACCGATAAGATATTATAACTACAGGAAAAAGCCAACAAATAACAACGGCTTAAATGCAAATTAAAGAAAATTTAAAAGATAAAAACTATTAAATGAGCTATATCACTATAATTAAAATGATGTTTTGTTTTATGTTTTTACAAACTGAAGTTAAAACTACGCGACGCACAAATAAAAACGTGAAACTTACACAATATTAACCCTAAAAATATGAAAATGACATTTTTACAATCCTAATGATAAAAGAAAATTTATAGAAAAAGAAAATTATTTTTAGAACAATTTAATTAATTATTATTAATTAAAAACTAATTTTAACTATTAAATGATTACCTAAAATACAAGAAAATATGAAATAAGGCTAAAAAAAATAAAATTATGAATTGGAAATGTCTAAAATATCAAAATAGAATTTTCAAAACTATTTTTATATTTTTCTGATTATTTTTGGATTTTTTAGGAATTAAAAACTATTAAAAACTAATTAAATTATCTAAAAATACAAATTTAACTAAGAAAAATCTAGAAAAATATTTTTTTGTCTTTTTATATTTATCTTAACTTAAGAAGAATGAAAAATTATTTTTTTGAAGCTTTTCTTAATTAATTGTATTAAAAGCTAATTAAAAAGTGCTAAAAACTAATTAAAATCAAGAAAAATAGCAAACCAGGTAGGGAAAATCTGAAAATTTCAGGAAAACTCTAAAATAATAATAAGAATCTAGGAAAAATGGAAAAACAGATGGTTGTTTGGAGGAATATGAAACTGATGTGGAATGTGCTTAGAAATAAGCACTTTCAATAAGCCACCAACCACAATAGGCTACCAAATGTTCACAGAGGTTCTAATATGCTATAAGTACTGAAATGCAACTAATCTCAACTATTTTTAACCACTAATGAGCAACTAGAACAGATTTGATGTTTTGAGCTTATTTTACAAAAACAGTTTTCAGTGTACTACTTGCAGTCACCAAATAAGCACTCAGATAAGCTATAAATCAAAGACCAAGTATTAAGTCCTAAACTAGACCTGGGTGGGACCTATCAAACCAAAACTCAGACCTTGGGAAGCTCTAATGAACTCTGTGCACCCCTGGACAAATCTGAGAAAAAACTTCAGTTGAGGTTGTGAACAGGGCAACTAGGACCACATTGAGAAGCTTATTTGAAGCTTATAAAAATTTGACAAAAATCAACAAAAATGGTAATAAGATAGAACCCAGTTGAAGTTTTGAAATGCCAATTTTCACTTCATGTGGCTCAAAATGAGCTCATGAAAAATCCTTGCAGATTGGCCCCAAACAGGTTTTCTAAATTTTGACTTTTGATAACAGAGGTTCTAAACTTTTGACCAAATGAAACTTGAATCCAATTTTTAGGCGGGTTATGATGAAATATGTTAAACTGAAACTACTGCAAGCAATGTTCAACAATTCCAAACACAAATCAAAGCCAATCCAAAACTCATAACATTGAAGTAGTGAGGCAGAGATTTAGTGGAATGTTGACTTATGATAGTTCTGAGGCACAAGTTATTGACTGAGAAGAGTTCAATTGGACTAAACAAACATGAGCTAACAAGACTCTACCACTGATTACACTACTAACACAGTTATGACAGTAAATCCAAACACCCTTGTACCAACAGTTTTGCAAACAACAACTAAACTAATTAATGAAACAACAAGGAACAATGATCAAATTGAGTTAAGATTACTTAATGAACACTAATTGAGCAAGTTTTAACAGATTAGAACCACAAACACAGTATATGCAAGAACTTTTGAAGATCACTTACTAAAGTCCCGGCCACTATGGCCACTGCACACAAATGACCACTAGCCTAATCTAACCAACCCAAAAGCTTCCAAATCAACCCATTTCCAGCTCTGGTTCAACCCATTTCCAATTCATACCATTTTTGCTCCAAATTGACTTTCGTTGACCAATATTCAAGATTGCATGAAATTTAACTTTGAGCTTATAAAGAGCTATAGCAAGCTTATTAGAGCTTGTTTGAGCTTAAAACTAAACTGCTAACAAATTTTATATAGGATTTTGAGAATGAGAAATTCAACAGTGGACATAAAATATGAAAATTGAACTTAGACTTGAATTGATACTTAAATTAAGTTGCAATACACTTTAACAAAGTACTTTGATACACTGAAGCTGAAAATAACAATTGAGAACTCAGTTAAGATTAATACTTTAAAAAACGACATACATTACTAAAAAAAACTAAGTACCCCCTATCTCTTCCTTCTCCTTCTTCTTTTATACATCAAGATGCTTTCTCTCTCTCTTCTGATCACTTCCCAGCAATAACATTGGCCATTGGATGCCTTGGAATCCATCTTGGCCGTTTGATGGTTTTGGCGCCAAAAAATGGTCTTGATATCTTGGACAGGGAAGGGGCGCATTTAATGCATTTGAAGGGTTGGTGAGGAGAAAAGTGGAGTAGGGAGGATCTTTGTGGCTAGAGGTGGTGGTTGGAGACAAAAATGTCGGGGAAGACGAGGGAAAAGGCGGGTTGTTTATTTGTTTAAAATGTGGGTATTGGGTTCGGGTTTGGACCGGGTAAAGGGTTTGGGCCAATGTTGTTATTTGGGCTTGGGATATTAGCAAAGGGTCCGGTTGGTTTGTGGAAATAATAACATAAGGACCATAAGTGTAACTTCTAAATTTCCAGGGACCAAACATGTACTTTCTGAATTTATGATCCAAGGGCCTATCTTGCCATCTCAAATTATCCAAGGATCACAATTGCAATTTGAAATTCCAGGATTAATTTTGACCATTTTAAAAATTCGGGGACCAAAGCTGTAATTTCCCAAATATTTTGGATTTTCACAAAGGACTAAATATGACAATTTATGATTACAAAAGGACCTTTGGTGACTTTTCTTTTAAAATAAATGCCTAAGGACTGATTTTGCCATTTTAAAGAGAAGTCGGGGAATTTGGCTGCCAATTATGCAAACTTTGCTCGTTTTTCATCTGATTTTGAACATTTTGCATCTGAAACATATAAAATGCACTTTTGAGATATTTTCAGTGTTTTGATGCATTTCTGAGCATTTTTAAACGTTTTGCAGTTCAGATTTGACTAAAAATGATGAGTATTTATACACTCATCAAGGTACACCAGAAAACAAATATGGCAAGGTGAAATCAGCAACCAGATGATCTTCAAGAATCCCTTCTAAGTCATTAGGCCACCCAAACGTCTAGCAGCTTTGTATGAACTCCACAGGGCTGAAGGGACGATGAAGGTAGGACATCAATAACAAGCTTCATACCTGAGGCACAATGGTCTGAGACACCACAAATGTACCATTTTCTTCCCGGGGTCGTCAAGTCCACCACATCATATCCACTTGTTAGAGCTCCTCCATAGCTTGGAATAGTACATTGATGAAAGTCCGTTCCATTAACTTTGTATACATCGTGATCTCCCATCGGGTATTTAAAAACTACAACCAGATTTAGTTAGCAACGAGCGGGTTAACCCGCGCATTGCGGCGGGGGGTTGTTGCTTTATGGTTTATATGTTTACGGTTTTATATTACATTTGGATGTGTAAAAACTATTGTTTTTGTAGCGTGGGTAATATTTATTTTAAAAGTTCTTTGTTGCATTCTTTCGGGTTCAAAATTTATATTGTTTTGAAGTATGGTTGATATATAGATTTTTTAAAAAAAAATTTGTTAGCGTATTTATTTAGGTATCTTAATATGTTTGATATGATTAGGATTTATTTACTTTTTGTGAAGCAATTGTATAGCGACATGTTTTAAAACTATGTTGCAACAGATTTTTAAGATTTATGGAGTATATGAAATTTTTTGTAACTTTTGCTTTGGGCCGGCCCATCTATTCATGACTTTTGTTAATCAAGTAGGCTTTTTTATATTTTTTGGTTTTGAGAAATTAACTGTATGTATAGCACAGGACCCTTACATTTTCCTTTTGCGTTTAAGAAATTAGGGTTGTCTTATACTCCTTTTTCTTCACAACACATCTATCTATCAAAGGTTGAACACTTGTCTTTACGAAGGAAATTAAGGATCAATAAAAAAGCAATCTCACAGGTTTTTTCTTTTAAATGTTAGTTTGCACACATATTGATTGCTCCTTATATTATGTTTGCTTGCTTGTTACGATCCATTTTTTTAGTTCATATATTGCTTGCTTTTAATTTCA
This sequence comes from Chrysanthemum makinoi, assembly GCA_910596185.1. Classification (NCBI taxonomy): domain Eukaryota; kingdom Viridiplantae; phylum Streptophyta; class Magnoliopsida; order Asterales; family Asteraceae; genus Chrysanthemum; species Chrysanthemum makinoi. The sequence continues at coordinate 265,451,276 of OU343221.1, forward strand.
TGTATAACAAATTTCTTAATGATTTAATCCTCTATTTCCCTTCATCATTACTCGAATGGATGAAGTAAAACCCAAACCTCAAGATTGTCATGTATATTGCTGGATTCATATATAGGAGGTGATTAAGGTAAGTAATCGTTATATGACAAAAAAACGTGGACATACCATGGCGTTTTTTTTAAAATTCTTTGCTATAATATTGTCGGTGTATGTTTACAAGTAAATCTTTTTGGTTGCCTGATTGGTGGTCATACTAATGTTTTGGTGTTGATTACAATAAGCATTCGGTGGTTCTGTAACTTTTGCGTAATAGGGTGTTTCCAGAAAATATTTTTAGTGACTGCATTATTTAACAAAGTTTTACAAAACATAGAGATATGCAAATGCTATAAGTTAAGTTGGTGCATCTATGTAAGTCTGATGCATAGTTATCATAAAATAGAGAAAGTTTGTTGTACGGCGTTACATAGCCTAAGTAGTCATACGCTTATTTTTTCTTGGTATCACTTGGGCTATCACGGAATAGTTATCGCTTGCAGTTTTATGGCAGGATGTTTCTTCTTTAGTTTTTACGTCTTTGTCTTGGGGTTGTTGATTGTTGGTGGTGGTGTCTTCTCGGCTGTCATAGAAAAACAATCAGGTTAATCAATAGGGGTATTGGGATAGTGCAGACATGTATGTGGTTTTCATTTTAAGTTTGTTACTGTAATTTCTTCTGAAGTGGTTGTGCTTTGTTTGGTTGCTCATCTGTTTGAATAGCGGTTAAGTTTGATGGAGCGGTGGCACTAATATTGAAGAGTCAATGGTTACTGGGTGTTCTACTTATAGATAATTGTGTTTAAATGAGGGTTTTAATATTATTTTAGTTTTTTACGATAAAGATGTATATGGGTTAGGTGTGAGTGCTCCATGTTGAGTTGTTTCTTAAGTTGATCGTTGTCGATGATCTGTTTCAAAAATAGAAAAGGAAAATGGTTATACGTCCATGATAATGTCTTCTAACCATGTATAAAGTGTTTTTTTATTGGTTTTACCTGATGGTTTCATTTCAATCTGTTGTGGAGCATCTTCTTTGTCTAAAATCTCATTTAAAATAAAGGTTGGTGGGCCTTGTTTCATAGTTATGTTGAAATGAAATTGGAAAATATGCGTTGTTCCAACAATGGCGTTTATTGCTTCTGGAAATTGCTTTGGATCTTTATTTTCGAGTGACTCAACCAATGAATTGCACTCAATGCCAATGATGTCATCTGCCTTTGGTGTAAAGCATGTTAACATAACTGTTGCTGTCTTATCAGTTATATAAACTTTAAAGTTGTATCTGCATGTACATAATATGTTATTTGATATCTTTTAAGTTTTTTGATGAATGTTACCTGGTATAATGTTACCTGTAAGTTGTGGATGACCTTTGTTCCATGAACCTCAGGTGATAACCATCTTCATCATGATCGACTTTGTTGGTGCATTTGGTGCATGATGCGTAGTACCATTCTTGGGATGTGTTAATACTTGTTATAGTTCCGTCACAGGTAAATCGAACTCCCTGTGTATTTTTTTAAAATAGTTAACCACGGTTTCTAGATAAATAGTAAAGCATACATGTAATGTTACATGAACTTACTGCATGAGTGTGTGGGTTTTCTTGCATCATGGTGGCAAGAGGAATTCTGTTTCGCATTTTTTCTTGTTCTTTATCCTGGAATCGATATCTGTTAATCTCCAGAGGTGGCTTCAGGTTGTACAACTCTCTATATCTGTTATGCATATACATGTTTTTAAGTACATAAGATTATATTAAAGTTATATTTAAATAGTAAAACTATGCTTTTCGATTCGATATTGCTCAAATTATGGAATCTTTGGGTTTATGTAGAAATATGTTCTTTGGCGTCGATGAAAGCTTGGAGGTTGTTGTATGTGAGACTCCATGATGAGGACGTATATGATTGGTTTGTCAAGTGCATCTATGGCGTCTTTGTTAAATTGCTCAGCGAGATCACCCCATAGCGTTAACTCAAGAGAGTTGCGGCTGTTTTGATCAAACATAAAAAGAGGCGGTTAGTTGGTAAGCATTTTATATAAGCGGACATGTATAATAAATATTATTAAATAACTTACTTTAGATTTTGGATTTCGACTTTCCGATGAATAACTTGATTCCTGTTTGGATTGCCAATTTTTCCTTTTAAACTTGATTTGATATAACATCCAATGTAGTCTGTTTTAATAATAGTATCTAATTATTTGATAATATCTTGTAAATGACAATAAATTTTTTTACCTTAGGGCCGGGATGCGGCTTTGGTCTTGTCTTTTTGTATCAACGACTCGGTATGGCGGTGATTGTAAGCTATGAAGTCGAAAAAGTGTTCTGGGAATCCAACATCTTCTATTTCATCGAACTTAGTGGCAAATCTGATGAAGGCCAATGATGTTTTGTTTGCCAAGGTTTCTTTGCCGACTTTACGTGTTAATACATACGAACTTCGATATTCGGTATGTTTTTCCAGGTATGACAATATTGGTGAAGTAAGTTATATCGGTGCATTCATGTTAACTTGTATTGCATTACCCTATTCATGTTACTGTTACTTGTTGTTTCTTGAGAAATATTCTTTACTTATTTGCAATTGTGTATGTATGATATACCTCTTTGTCTAATAGAATTGCACGATAACCTTTATTTGTTGTGTACGGTGGGTCTCTATGTATCCATGCTCGATAAATTTTCGCTTCCAGTATTTTCTTCCTGTCTCCTGGTTTTAGGTCTTTGATATAGGCTGTTGTCATCCTGCATAAATCAAAAACATGTAGGATTTAGTATTTGTATTTTACTAAACATAATAAAGTGAAGATTGAATCATACAGGAATGAATGTTAGCAAAAAAAAATTTGATGCATGGTTGGTTTTATATAATAATAGAGTATGCTAAGTGGTATAATATAAATAAATAATAACAAAAATATGGTAAATATTTTGTTTTATTATAAAGACCTGTTTTTCATCTAGATTTTTTTAAAAATCTTTGTAGACAATATTTTTTGTTGTATTTGATGGGTGTTCAGTCGATTTAATGGGATTTTTAACCCATGTGGTGATGTGGCTCTTGATAATGCAACATATAGTTGCCCATGGCCAAAAATCGGTTGTGGGAGGTAGATGCCGATCTTGTTTAGGGATTTCCCTTGGCTTTTGTTGATCGTCATGTATTAGCAAAGTTTAGAGCTGTTTCCTTTTAAAAATAAAAGGATAGTTAGGATCTTTATGTGTGAGTAGAATTCTTGGAATATACACTTTTCTCCAATTCGGTACCGTAATGATTTCTGCTTCAATGAGTTTTGACCAAAGATTTTTTACTATCATTCTTGTTCCATTGCAAAGACCACCTCCTAGGTTAATATTGCGTATTAACATGATGGGTGCTTCGATTTTTAGCTGAAGATTATTTGGTGGCAACCCGAAATCTAAAAGTATTGAGATATTCGGTGGGTACAACATTTACGTGGCGGTAGTGTCTTTTCAACGGGATCGCCTCATCCGAACTTATGTATGTTGTAGTATTTCCTTGTACCATCGATAAAACTTTCTCATTTATCTTGTCGGCAGTTTCGTTTTGGACATACAATTGCCTTTTCTGCGGCACTTGTGGTGTTGGGTTCGCCGATGTTTGTTCATCATAGATTAAATTAATTAAATTAGGATACCATTTTCATCATCTTCAATTTGATATTGGTGTGGAACTCTTATCCATGAATCATTTGGTTCTACTTCATCAGGTTCCCCAATTCGGCCATCCCACATCAATTAACCATGAAAATCATGTATTGTGTTTTTACGCTTGACATTTGTTTGGAGAAGTCTCATGTTTACTTTAAGTTTGTACACCTTAAAATATTGCCATAAATAGGATTTGGCTATCGATGTGTCAATTATCTGGGATTTTGAAATTTTCTTTTAGCTGGTAACGTTTGCACGAAATCACCACCCAACATTATTGTCTTCCCTCCAAATGGGTTGTTTGAATTGCTTAAAATATCCCGTAAACTCCTGTCCAATGTTTCAAACAGCTGACGATCATTCATTGGTGCCTCATCCCATACTATAAGCTCAGTTTCTTCTAATAATTTCATATAAGTCTTTTGTTAATATTGCACATTGACTCATAAGTTAAGTCAAGAGGCAATTTAAATCGGAGGTGTCTTTATGCGTCCGGATGGCAAAGTAAAGAGGCAATCCACTGAAGATGCAACACCAATACTATTCTAACTTGACGAAGCACATTTGATGATTGTTCTCCATAAAAAGTTTTCTGTGCCACCCGTGGCCATATCACGAACACCATTTCCTGTTTTTATTGTAGCGCGCATCAACTATAAGGTTGTAAATGCTCCTTTGTTGATCGTTCAGTTTTAAAGCAGTGATATCACTTCTTGTTTGAGTTCTTCACAATTGTAATTTTCCTCCATTAATAATCACGTTACGCAACTGATTTAGAAAATATCTTTGGAGGTAATGTTAAGCCGAACTCTTTAGCGATCTTGAACAATTGTTTAAAATCATTTCTATTTCAAACATAATGTAACCCTTTTTTTCTTCATCATTGATGTGCAAATCTGTAATATGAGTCATTTGTGAAGCTCTCCTTGGAATGTCGTCTCCCATCCGACTCCAATGTTTCTCCCAATTTGAAGCGAGGTCCGACTTCACGATGAAGTAAAATGTGAGCAAATAGTGTCGTGGATTACGTAGAAGTTCTTTGTTACGATGCTTCTTCTAGTGCTATGTCCCATTCTTTATCATCGTCAAGGAGGCCCAAATATTGGCAAGCGCACGATATGTAGAAGTCTTTTTGTTAACGATGCGCATTTCGATGAAGGATCTGCAAACCTTCGATGAGCAAGTAGCATACGGAGTAAAAGATTCACCGGCAGTTTGGATGGGCGTAAACCAATCGACCAATTGCGATTTTTGTCTTATGTTTTCGGTGTCTCCATTCTTTTGAAGTCTCGTACCAAACATACTCACGAAGGGAAATCTAAATAGGTTAGATGCCTTCCGTCTTCATATAATGTGTTATACGTAAACCATTCGGTCAATGTTGTTAATTTTCTACTGTCATCGTGACCACAAGTTGAGTGGTTCTTTGTCCGCGAAAAGTAAACCGTCACATGTCTTTGAGGTGGTGCAAAAATTTGTACTAGCTGGTTCCTATGGTGTATAGGAAAATTAAATATTCTCAACATGCTTCATGTGGACCAGATAAAGCGACCATCAATAAAGTTAGAATCTCATCTATCTGTATTTTAGGTGCAGTGATGAGGGTTGTTTATAAGCCAATGGGTCTTGTAATGCGTGCGACAATTACATGCGTCCGCCTTTTGAGGATATACTTAAATAGATATTTTATAAGCATGCTCCAGCCCAGATATTGACATTTATATGGCGTGAAACATAAGGCATAGTAACGGTTATATGGCACAACATAACTGTTGTCCAGTGAACCTCCCTCTCCGCTGTCGATGTGTTTCTTCGCGATAATGCATGCCCTTTTTCATCAAAGTAGTATGACGATTATATTTTTGGGAATTTTTGCGGCACACGCCTTCTTGCATACATGATGCATTTGGTTTCACATTTCCATATGGCCCATGTATCATCATATCTGCAACAACTTTATAAGCCTCTGGATCGGATGCTTTATCAGGGTAATTCTGCTGAAATGTATTATCGACTTCTTAAGGCGTGTATTTTGTCTTTGAATCTATCCATAACAATGTATGGCAATGTGGAAGGCCCGTTTTTGAAATTCAATAGTGTAAAGAGCTGAAGGAAAAGATAATGTTTTTACTTATTAAGCGATTGTCATTTATTTTAGAGCTGATAATAAATATAGAAAAATTTAGTTGACAAAATAAATTGAGATTTATTACTTACCTCGGTACAACGACCAAAGATGTTTCCTTCTTTTAATATTTTTATAAAATCTTCTACTTTTTGTTCGAAAACACGAACAACCACGTCACCCTATCTCGATGGAGTAAGTTAAGGTATTGCTTCATGTGTCTCTTGATTTCAGGCCAATTAACGTTACATGTAAATGTAATGAAGAATTGTGGATTTTAGGAACCACGACAAATGGCTAAAGCGTCAAGGTAGTGTGTACATGTACCTTGGACCCCCGGTGAAGCTTGATGGAAGAATAATTTTCTTCCCAATATCATTGCCAAAGTGGTCTCCTCTTGAAATCGCATCACAAATGCGGATAGGCATTAGGTTAGGTATAGTATACCTTCGCTCTTACAAAATCAAGACGATCTTGTTCCAAGGTACAATATACATTAACCACATATTCTTTGAAATAATCGCCGCTCTAAGCAGACAATCCATATTGATCAAATAAACATGCATTTGGTATGCATAGTACGCATTCATAGTAGTTTTTCCTTTTCTTTTTTGAATTAGTGTCCCGTAGCATCATTTTTGTGTTATATCCTGGCTGGCCATATATAAATAGGAGAGGAAATTGCAGAGACATATATGAGTTGTGCAATTTGTTGATTCTTTGAGGTCCTCTGTCTCTATATTCTATGATGACATCGTAGTGCATGCGGTGATTGGGCCATTCTCAAAGATTATTGCTCAAGTGTTCAGTAGAAGGATATTGCTGTGCACCAACGACATTATACAATTGAATTTTGAATTCAGGACATCTTGTTGACTGCACTTGTCTCTAGCCGTTCTAAATATTTGAACTAATTCATTGTGGTTGTCTAAAATTTGCATCAAGTGCTGCACAACTTGAGGGTTTAGCTTGCTTTTATCCCCCACCAAAGGTTTCATTCTATTAGTGATCTCATTTTCTGTGTCGTAGATATAATTTGTAAAAATTTAGGATCTTCATTAGCTTCCGGGCACAATGTTCTATCGATGGTAAATTTGACTGAGATCTTGAAAACATAAGGGCCCCGTCCATCGTTTATTGTCTCGTCAATTTTTGCTCCAAATGATGTCATACTAAACATGCGGTTTATACGCCGCGGATATTTTCAAAAAGTGCTTATCTTTAAATAATTCTTTTATATAGTAAGGTGGGTCCAATTCTTCTTTAAGATAGACTTGTCCTGCTCCACAACAGCGATTATACTTTATGGTATTGTTTTTAATTCCTTTCAACCGGTCCCCTGTCTCTATATTCTATGATGACATCAGTAGATGCATGCGGTGATTGGGCCATTCTCAAAGATTATTGCTCGAGTGTTCTAGCGGTAACTGATATTCTGTATACCGACATTATACAATTGAATTTTTGAATTCGGGACATCTTGTTGGTGAACTTGTCTCTAGCGTTCTAAATATTCGAACTAATTCATTGTGGTTGTCTAAAATTTGCATCAAGTGCTGCACAACTTGAGGGTTTAGCTTGCTTTTATCCACGCCCACCAAAGGTTTCATTCTATTAGTGATCTCATTTTCTTATGCGTAGATATAAAGCCGTAAAAATTTAGGATCTTCATTAGCTAGGGCACAATGTTCCTATCCATGGTAAATTTGACTGAGATCTTGAAAACATAAGGGCCCGATCCATCGTTTATTGTCTCGTCAATTTTTGCTCCAAATGATGTCATACTAAACATCGGTTATCACGCGGATGTTTTCCAAAAGTGCTTATCTTTAAATAATTCTTTTATATAGTAAGGTGGGTCCAATTCTACTTTAAGATAGACTTGTCTGCTCCACACCGATTATACTTTAGTATGTTTTAATTCCTTTCAACCGGTCCCCTGTCTCTATATTCTATGATGACATCGTAGTCTGTACGGCTGATTGGGCCATTCTCAAAGATTATTGCTCCGAGTGTTCTAGCAGAAGGTAACTGATATTGCTGTGCACCAACGACATTATACAATTGAATTTTGAATTCGGGACATCTTGTTACTGCGCACTTGTCTCTAGCCGTTCTAAATATTCGAACTAATTCATTGTGGTTGTCTAAAATTTGCATCAAGTCTTGCACAACTTGAGGGTTTAGCTTGCTTTTATCCGCCCACCAAAGGTTTCATTCTATTAGTGATCTCATTTTACGTGTGCGTAGATATAAAGGCTGTAAAAATTTAGGATCTTCATTAGCTTAGGAACAATGTTCCTATCCGATTAGTAAATTTGACTGAGATCTTGAAAACATAAGGGCCCCGTCCATCGTTTATTGTCTCGTCAATTTTTGCTCCAAATGATGTCATACTAAACATCTGGTTATACGCACGGATGTTTTCCAAAAAGTGCTTATCTTTAAATAATTCTTTTTATATAGTAAGGTGGGTCCAATTCTTCTTTAAATAGACTTGTCTGCTCCACAACAGCGATTATACTTTACGGTATTGTTTTTAATTCCTTTCAACCGTTCCCCATACCAAAATGCTTTAGCGTTACAATAGCGGCATTTCCAAAACAATCTCCCAAATCAATATATATTTGTGATATACCTGCATTTTATAACATGTACAATGTTATATACTATTTTTTAATAGTAGATAGGTATATTAATAATGGAATATTTTTCTAGATTTCATTTATGATTTTATTATACCTTCGTTATATGGCACTTCTTATTGACTATTCATATATTTAATTCACCTTTTTTTTTCATTGAATCCTCCGTACTTGCTTCTTGAAGTTTGATGCCATTGTTGTCTTTTTTTGCTTTTTTTCGGGGTACATAACAGTGTAACATTGCTATCGTTGATAAGTTGATTTAGATGATTCCTCTGTTGATATTATTATTGCCTGTCATTGCTTATGGTTTCTTCATTGATTGATTTTGTTTTTCATTGCTATTGTCATCAGTTTCTGCATTTGTTGTTGTATCCACATCTGTAACACTTTCTTTGAGTATTGTAATTGCATAAAGAGAGTTTATAAATGTGTAAGTATTATTTTTGAATAACCTTTTATGTATCATTAATGATTTCAGAGAACATAATTTGTTACCATTATTTTCTTGAACTTTGATGGCGTTGCATGTGGCATCCAAAGACCCGCAGACATAATGTGTATAAGGATGACGATTGTCTGCGGTATTTACATTCCATAAAGTCAACGTCTTGATCACTTTTGCATCTGATAATAATTTAAAACTTATAATTTAAATGTAACTTACCATAATCATTTATAAAAGTTGGTATTCCTTGGTATGGTTGATAATTCTTTGGATGAATTTTTTGTGTATGATTGCATTCACCATTATAATAGGCTGGGTTGTTATTCTGATTTAAGCGTCAAAAAGAGACTTTTTACTACTACACTTATGCATGAGTGCGCACAAAAGAAATTTATTGCTTAAGTGAATAATACTCATTCTTTTGTTAGGGTTTTTTACATGCAACATTGCATTTAGTTCCTCCTATAATATATTTATATACAATATGTATTTTCATTTATGGTTTTTCTTTTAATCTCTCACAGTTAGCACCATAGTGACCTCTTATTTATTGTTAGATGGTTGGATATGGCGATCATTGTATAGATGATCGTTGTGTACGCACATAGTTGTTGCACCTTGCGATTTAATGGGAGGATCATCATATTTACAGCATAGGTGTAACACCTTCCCCATTTAGATTAACGAGGATACACATATATGGAGCAACGTAGTATTCAAACATTGTTGATCTTGTGTATAGGATTGTTCATCACCATACGTATTGAGTAAATCTAAGTCTTGCGTATATCTTATTCACATAACATGAATGAGAAGAATCTTTGTGTGTATGATTGTGTTTACCATTATAATAGACTAAGTTGTTCCCTTTTGATTGTGTCAAAAAAAAGACTTTCTTTTTTTACCAATGAACTTGTCTGCATACAATCCTGCATAGAAAGTAATTTGTAAAGAGTTGGTGTCCTTTTTTTGATATTAAAAGCAGCATACTTAATGAAGGATAAAAGGTATGGCTTTTATTGCATTGTGCATTTATTGCTTAATTGAATAATAATCATTCTTTTGTTAGGGTTTTGTACATGCAGCATACCATTTTGACTTTCTGTAGATGGTTGGATATGGCAGTCATTGTATAGATGATCGTTGTGTACACACATAGTTGTTCCACCTTGCTGATTTACAATAAAAGGATAACACATATACGGACTTGTTGAAGTTTTTAAAGTAACAATTGTTATTGTTCCAGGTACAACCATTCGTTGGTGCACCTACATTAGACATATGCAAATAAGGTAATTCTAATCATTGTTATAGGTAATATGAATCACATAACTCATTTAAACATAATAAGTTAAATAGGCCGACCTTGATTTGTAGCTACGCATTGTTGAGACATTTGAGTTAAATATTTATCAGGTGTAACACCTTCCCATTTAGATTAACAGGGATATACATATATGGAGCTGAGGTATTTAAAGAGGCTAATATTGTGTGTAGGATTTGTTCGTCTTCCACTATACCTGTGTTGAGTAAATCTAAAATAAGACTACCATATATCTTATACACATAATATAAATGATGTAGCTGAAGATTACCTTTCAATTTTTTGCCTTTCTTAATTGGGCCAGCAATAGTTGGAGAAACTTTAGTTTGCGATTTCCATTTTGTGCCTCTCTTCATTGTGGCTTTAGTGTAGCAGAATCTGGTTCCAAAATTTCTTTTTCCCCGTAGGCACTTAAAGAATTTTGGAGTTTTTGTTTTTTATAGTTAACACTTGATTATGTAATGCATGGATAGTGTCAGTTGTTATGTTTGTCTCTTTTTCTTTCATATGTTCTCAGTATGCGAGAACAGATGTGCGAACTAACTATTGTAAAGCAAGAAGCGACATGATTGCATACGGATAATAGAAACAACAAATATGTAAGCAAATGTAAGTTTGCATAAATTTTATGTTGCAAATTAACATCAAATAAGGTTGTCAGAGGTTAGTATAGCGAATACACATGACTCTGTTGATATAGAAAAAAGTAAACGTTGCTTTTTGATTTGTTGTTTTTGTAGGTGTTGTGTGTGAAAAGGGTTACCTTCCGGACTTGATCTTTGAAGAAAAAAAAAGACTTGTGTGTAGAATTTTCTAGGTTAATGTCAAAGGTTAAGAGTAAACTAATGCCTTATACAGGATGTGTATTTAATGCACCTGTATAGGTGGCATAAGTATTGTGGGAGCAGATCTTGTTGCAGAATGTGTAAAATTAATAATTAATGTAATGTGATACATCGTGACCATCACAAACACAAAACAAACCACAAAGTAGGCGTGTCTTGTTCATACATTACAAAAGTCATGTAGCAAAACATTTGTTGGACTTATGTCTTTACAAGTGGACAAATTATCACTAACAACATTCAATCAACCAATAGAAATGTAGATTAACCTTCTAAATATCTTAATTTGGTTCACCCACTGGAATGTGTTTTAGTATATATAGTAAAACATTTGTTGGCCACTTATGTGCTGCCAAGTGGACAAATTATCACTAACAACATTCAATCAACCAATAGAAATGCAGATTAACCTTCTAAATATCTTAATCTGGTTCACCCACTGGAATGTGTTTTAGTATATATAGTAATAGTAATATATAGTAACACAACCAAAAATATGAATTGGGAGTGAAATTTACAAATCAAAATATAATATCTAGCTCCTCTAGTCTTAACAAAACATACCAAGTGCGTCTCCTACAACAAACTCTTTCCCTGCGGCCCAAGCTGAATAATCAAAATTCAAAGTCCAACCACGTAAGCCTCCAACCAAACGACTTGCAGAAGGGACACCGAAGGTTGACTGCAGATGAAAGTGAAGGAATGGGTGTGGGTGGAAAAATGGGTACGATAGGAAGTGAAGGTGCAATTGAAGGTGGCAGTGTCCACTGAGGGAGAACATCAATGACTAGCTTCATTCCACGATTTCAATGATTTCCCGCCACAAATGTACCATTTCCTTCGGGTGTTGCAGAGTTATCACATCATATCCGCTCCCTGATGACGACTCATTCATGGCAGGCACTACACATTGTTGAAATCCATTTCCATCGACCTTGACCACATTGTGCTTCCGATTAGTCGGTGCTTGAAAACTACATATATAAACATAGTTCTTGATTTCTAAACTTGTTGACAAGGTACAAAAAAAGCCAGAAAGGAATTGACTTGTATATTCATATATGGATTAACTAGAAAACCCCGAAAAATAACGTTGTATTTATATACAATTCATTTCATGCTTCTTAACCGAGAGGTCAGGGGTTCGATCCTCACTCCCTACAAAAGGCCGGAGGTCCTTTCTACTTTGGTAGAACTGGAGCAGCCCTCTCCTTAGGTAGGGGTAAATTTGTTTACATCTTACATCCCCATCACGGAAACGGTATTGGGTACCCATAACCCGTGGCGACGGCATTGGGCGTTACTTTACTTTACTTTACTTTTTTCATTTCATGCTTAGAATGATAATTATTTCTCCTAAATTCTGAACTACGTGTTATTTTTTATATCGTATCTAGCATAATTAATATTGTGTGTCTTATTTAATCAATCCCGTACAGTTGCTAATACTAAGATATAAGTGATTTACATACCGAGTTTGTCTCCGACCATGAACTCCTTCCCTTTGGCCCAGGATTGGTAATCGAAGTTGAGAGTCCAGCCGTGAGCGTCTCCAACAATGAAGTTGGTAGCTGAAATGGAAGTAGCAAGTGATGCTACTAGAGCGACGAATATTTGGAGGGTTAACTTGCTAGCCATTGTTGATCTCTTTTTATAACTTGCCTGTTAAGTAAGGCTAAAAGCTATATTTATAGCATAATTGTTACGCAAAAATACAAGAGCACTTTGTAATAGACGATTTTTAGCGGCTTCAGACGGCATGATGTATAAATATGGGCTAATAACCTTTTAAAACACTATATTTGTCAAGAATGACAGTTCTGCGTAGCGAACTAAAAAAATAACTCTTTTAGACATTAATGTTGACATTTTTGTCTTCTTTTAGAATATTATGACCATATTATGACAATTTTACCCTTTCTGAATATTTTTCGAAATACTTTTTTTTTTCAAAAATTTTTTCCAAATTTTTTTTTTGAATTTTCTTTTGAATTTTTTTTTTTCTAATTTTTTTTCCAAAAATTTTTGAAATTTTTTTACGAATTGTTTTTTTTTTTTTGAAATATTTTTCGAAGTGTAAAATAATGTAATATGGTCATAATACTTAAGAAAGACAAAAATATCACATTAATAATAAGAAAAGTTATTTTTTTACATTACTGCAAACTAACTATAGCAACAAATATTAATAATAGCCTATAAATATATATGGTATCCTTACTATAGTATATATATTGAAATGAATTATAAATGTACAAATTAGGATGGAATGTGGTCAGGATGGCTCTAGAATAAAACAAATAAATTAAGCTATACGGCTTTAGGCTTTTGATTCTCAAATATCTCGATATATTTTAGGCTCTAGAATAATATTAATAAAGCTGTATGGCTTTAGGCTTTTGATTTTCAAATACCTCAATACTTTATAGGGCAAGTGATTTACCAAATCCGCTAAAACAGCGAGAAACTTTGGGCCTCATTTTTTTACTTATGAGACGCAAAAGTAGATTGTGATGGTGCTGATACTGTTTCTGAAAAATATTATAAAAAGATATTATTTTTATAAAGTACATGAAGTTACTTTTTATTTTAAAAGATTATGAAAAATTATTTTTTTAATAATCTCTTATAAGTTGTCTGCCAAACAAATATTATTTTTTTGATAGCTTATTTTTTGAAAAAATAAGCATAATCTCTCCATAATAAACTTTTTAAGTTGTAGAAATATAATGAATTTTCATAAATGTTCTAATTTGGTACGTAATGATTACGTGTCATACCTGAAAGTTTGTCACGTGACACCATTAAAAACGTGACACATCATCATCACGTATTAAATTTGAACACTTATGAAAGTTTGTTAGATTTCTACAACTACAAAAAGTTTACCAAATCGGTACATTTGAAAAAATGTATTGCTATTCTTTGACCAAATCTTTTTTTTATTTTAAGAAAATTTCGCAAAATGTGTAGATTGACGGGGACACTCCAAACCGGGTGCCTTTTAGCATCATGATTGTCCACCTCACAAATAATAGCTCCAAAAATTCTCGGGTCTCATTAAAGCACTGACTGAAATGAGCATGAGCCGAGACTCGAATCCTTAACCATTTATTTACAAAATCTTTTATATAGCATGAATTTTATCCGGGTGGAGTACTTTGACATTGTCATAGACCTTAAAAACCAATTAAAAAAAACCACGTCCCTAACTTCCGCCTATCTCCAACCCTAAAATTTTACAGTCGTTTGATCACAACATGAAAGAACAATTATTTTTTTTTTTCTTCTTATTTTGCTTTAGCCGGTGCAGTTTTATTATTTGTCTCTGCTTGTTATCATATTTCTTCAACAACTAATTATATTTGCTTTAATGTTTTTGCTTTTTGCCGCATCTTTATATTTTTGCTGCTAGCTGTTGTTTAGGATTTGTTTCCGCTTGGTGTCAGATGTCTTCATCAATATTTATTGTTGCTTCAATCTTTTTAGTTTTTTAATTCAGTCCTCGAGTTTTCGCGATTTTACATCTCAAATTACGAGAAGTGTTAAAGGATAAATATTGCCCACACCGATTATGGGTTTGGGTACACTAGGGTTTTAGTATGTTATATGTTCTCTATAAATAATTTACCTAGTAATAAAATATACCCATCTAAGAATTCGACAATCGAATAAAATATACCTACGGGATTTTCACTATTCAGCTGATCCAAGACTCTTTCATAAAAATACTAGCAGGGTACCCGCGCGTTGCGATGGCTGGTACCCTGAAATAAATTTTTCCGGTGAATCATGTATTTTAATTTATTATATTTTTTTTGACAATAAATTTACGAATATCAAGAATTTCATTTAGCACGTGCACGTTCGGGCTCGAGCCCGTTGGCCGTGCCGTTGACTCGAGCCCGTTTGTATGATTCGGGCTTAAGCCTATTTTGCCCGTTGACGGTCCGGGCTTGAATATTTGTATAATGTGCTTTATTATTTGTGTTAGTGACATTTAATGCAGAGTTCCCACGCGTTGCGGCGGCGGGTACCCTGAAATAAAATTTTTCGTTGAATCATGTATTTTAGTTTATTATGTTCTTTTTTATAACAAATTTATGGATTTCAAGAATTTCGTTTAGCTGATGCCCGTTAACTTAGCATTGGACTCAAGGCATTTAACCCGTTGCCCGTTAGGGCTTGGGCATATTTATATAATGTGCTTTATTATTTGTATTAGTGACATTTAATGCAGGAATTGTGTTTAATTGATTGTATAATATGTTTGATAGTTTGTATTTCTTATGTAAGGAGTATTTTAATAACTTTATTAATTGTATTTATTGATCAGTATTTATTGACTACATTAAATAGCATTATTGTGGGGTTTTGTTTTTTTAATATGTGCATTAAAGTGGTGTACGTTATGCATTTTGTCTTGTACGTCTGAAAATTATGTGCATTAAAGTGTTGTAAACTATGCTTCTTTTCTTGTAAGTCGTAAAATTTGGAGAGAATTAGATCCCTTATTATATGTAGTATAGAAGATGGAAGGAGCTTCTCTCAAGTTGAAGTAAATAACTTGAGTCAAGTTGTGTAATTGTGAGCCATTGGATTTGATCCAATGACTCAAATCAAAAGAAGTTCTTTTAATTTAAGCCATTGGATCAAATCCAATGGCTCACAATCTATAACTTGACTCAAGTAATGGGAGAGAATCTTCACCCATAGAAGATAGCTTCGTTTAGATTGTAAATTGTAGTTGAATAGTTGTATTTTTTTTATGAAAGGGTATTTTTAATACTGTATTAATTGTATTAAATGAGTGATGGTTTTTTAGTTTTATTTGTGCATTGTGTATTGTATAATAAGTAATGTGACTTGTAAATTAAGACTAAAAGAATAGAGATTTATTCCTACTTTATAAATAGTATAGATTTATATTTCGAAGCACTTGGCGGATTAGCCAGCAGCATATGCTTCAGCAATAGCTTGAAAATCCATCCTTAATTAATTGATTTCGTCGCTTTTAGTTGGCGACAAGTTACTAGTCACGATAATCTTGCCGTTCAAAAAGAAAGTCTCGATAATCTTTCTACCATCATGGTTCACTACTGTCACAAGCAACCAACCCGTAAAACATGGTAAGTATCATATATCATCGTCATGTTTATCGATGGAAGGTGATACAACAGATCTAATGGTATCGCTGACAAGATCCATGGTGACAGGGGTTACCAAGGAGCGAAAGGGGAAGAACAAGGTGATGGTGAAGGGATAGAAAAGTGGAAACATGCTCCTTACAGAAATGTAGTGAACCATTTCTTTACCAACTTTCCACTGGGGTGGAATGAGGCCAGTTTACGCGAAGTATTTGCATAATTTGGGGAGGTGACTGATGTATACATAGCTAGGATGATGAGTAAAGTGGGTTTAGGGTTCGGGTAATTTGCACGTTTTTTACGAGTGACCCAAAAGTTCTCGAAAAACAATTAAACCAGATTTGGAAATGGTAGGTTAAAACTTAGAGCAAATGTTACCAAGTATCAACGATAATCCTCTAAGTTTAGGTGTTGTTTGTTGGCGGTTTTTAGGTGTTCTTCTGGTGGGAAGTCTTCAGATTTGTTGTAATTTGTATTGGCGTTTTAACATCACCACCAGATTGTTAGTGGCGAATTAAATACCTTGTTACTTACTTCTAGTAGGTGAATAGTTTATCTGAAAAGAGGTTGCAATTTCTGGAAATTTGTAGGAGGAACATAATAATAAATAAAGAATATTTTCTGTTAATTATACAGAATAAATTCAAACTGGCACAACGTATACAATCGGAACATACATTTCAAGAAATTAAATACATATACATATAAGAAAAAGTCAAATAAACAATATTGTAACTATTAATATACCACATGTTTCAAAACAAGAATGACAAAAGACCACCGGCAGTCGCAACTACAAAGCCATAGATTGTTGGTACTGCCAATTTGCTCGATGCTGATGTTGTTACAGGGCTTGGAGCCGGGGCCATAGTTTGTGGTAGAACCGTGATAACGAGCTTCATGTTTCTTAATTCACAATGCTTGCCAACACCACAAATGTACCATTTCCTTCCTGGGGTTTGTAGGGGAACGACGTCTTGCCCACTTGTCAAGATTCCATTGGAGAATGAAGTCGAACATTGTTGGAAACCGGTGCCATTGACTTTGGCTACGTTGTGGGCACCAGACGCATAATTGAACACTGCATCAAGAAAATCAAAAATTAAAATGCATTTCTTGAATGTCAAGGAAATGAGACACTCATACTTAAATAAACGGGCAGTACATTAACTAAAGCTAATAATTTATCAGGAATATAACGTACCAAGTGTATCTCCAACGAAGAAAACTTTATCCTTGGCCCAAGTTTGATAATCAAAGTCGAGGCTCCACCCACTTGCGTCCCCGACAATGTATTCGGTAGCAGAGATTGAAGTTGCAAGAACAAAGAAGGTTGCAACGAAAATGATGGTTGAACCAGATGAGGCCATTTTTGAAATAATTTTTCGGTTTCTAATCAGTATCTATGAATTAAGATTTAAGAACTATTGAAAAGCCTTGTTTGTAGAGATGATGAAACTAAAGCTATAAGATTGGTGTATATTTATATAGCTTTCGAGTTAATGTGCAAATGCAATGTGTAGGATACCGGCTATAGACGGCAATGGGTATAGATATTGTGGATTTGGTCTTACTTGTATGCGTTTGATATGGTGTTTGATTGCCACTTACATTGATTAGAAACATAATAATTTATTAATGGATTAACATGATTTCAAATTTGTCAATAAAAGTTAAAATTGAAAGTTGAAAAGGTGTGGAAGAGTGGAGACACCCAGATCTTATGCATTTTTTGATGACAACCAGACCTTTCCCCAAGGATTTGCCCCAAGCATTGGTACGTGTCCCTTGTTGCCAGCTAGAGTTTGGGTAGAACACGGGCATTGCAAATACCCCCTTTTCTTTTGGACAACGGCATTGCGGTGAGGAAATAGTACTTAGTGAGTTAGGCCAAGGCGAGGACTCGAACTTGAGTCTATAGACTCAAGCCCAAGTACTCATAAAGTGATTTGTTCAGCTTTAAAATAATTTTGTTTTTCATTTTATTTAGAAAAAAAAATATCGCTTTTCCTCTCAATTTTATAATTCATATTTCTTTTTTAGTGTGTCACAAAATAACATTTTCTTAAATTGTATGTTTTATGTATGTGAATAATAATTTTGTAACGAAAAAGTAATAGAATACAGGTATCTAAAAAAAAAAAAAATTGATTTATTTCTAATGCTGCTTGTTATATATTTTAATAGCTAGAATAAGGTAAACATGCTTTAGTAAAAAAAAGATTGAAATTGGTGCTCAACACTAGCTCGGTGATCGATAAAGTTAACATATTCTTTTGCATCTTCAAATATATATTTCTAAGTAATTTTAAAAAAGCTTTTGAAAATAAATGTATATATGTATGATAAAAATTTATAAGTTTACACATGACAAATAGATTCTAAATATAACTATTATTAGTTGTATACATAATCTAAACCATGTGCATTTACAAGCATTAAAGCCCATATTTGAGTATTTAACTTTTGTTAAACAAATTACTTATTACTTTAAATTATAAAAACTGAAGCATGATTCCCTACAAACATGATTATTAAAGTGCATTACATCAATAATTAATTATCCTGAATCAAATTAGTTAAGTATAACTAAAAATGTATTCTAAACGAATTTATGATGATTTTTCTCTCTCTTTTTTTTCCAACTTTTATGGAAGACAAATGGACAAAGGTCCCTTCTCGTAGGGAAAGGGGTAAAAATCTCAAGTCTGGGCAATCTTTTGGGGCTAGGAATGTTACTAAGTTCTTCATCTCTAATCTTCCTAGTGGATGTATTCCTAGGGAGGTCTCGGATTTCTTGGGGTATTATGGGGAAGTGGTAGGCTCGTATATTGCAAGGAAGCGTGACAAGGATGGTAATAGATTTGGTTTTATATCGTTTAGGAATGTATCAGACGGGGCGGACTTGGAGAAAAGGATGAATGGTGTTAAGATGGGGAGTTGTAGATTGAAGGTGAATGTTGCTAAGTTCGCGGTTGAGAATGTGGGGCTGAAAGGTATCGAGGAAGGTGTTGGTAGGAATAAGGAGAACCGTAACAAACATTTTGGTAGTATGGCTGAGAATTCGGGTAACGAAGGGCAGTCTAAGGGTCAGTGGAACTCCTTTCAACCAAATGGAGGATTGTCCTTCAGCATTACGAAGGGTAAGTCTAGTGGGGGGATTGAAGCCTGCGAGGCACCTTCGAGTAGAGTCATTAAGGTTCCGGATAATGTTGTTGCGTTTCATGAATTTAGAAACAAGGCGCTGGTTGGTAGAGTTGTGAATTTGAAGACTCTTACAAGCTTAAAGCAGTTATTGGTGGATAACTTGTTTGGTGGGTTTAGCATCGTTTACGTTGGAGGTCTTTCTATTCTTCTGAATTTTGACGACAGAGATGTGGCTGTGAAATTGTGCAATCGGCAAGAACTTTGGAGCAAGTGGTTTTCTATATTAGATTTTTGGGTTGGTCAGTCGTTGCCATTCGAAAGGGTGGCGTGGCTTAGGATTCTTGGTGTCCCTATTAATCTAGCTTCTAATGAGGTGTTAGATGACATAGCGGGCAAGTTCGGGAAGATAGTTCATCCTTCTCATCTTTGTATCGAGGACGGTGATTTGTCTTTGGGCCTTGTTGGGATTTTGGTTGGAGATGGTGTTAAAATCAATGAATCTTTGGACCTCATGTGGACTAACAAGGTTTTTAAAGTATGGATTAGTGAGGAAGGTGGTAAGTGGGATCCTGATTGTGTTGGTAGGGTGGACGTTTTGGAGTTGGAGAAGGTCATTGATGCCGATGACAACATGGAGGTGTCGGATCCGGATGTTTTGCATGTTGTAGAAGGTCGATGGAGGGGATAATGTAACGTCAGGGGCAGATTTGGAAGAAGGTGAGTTGGGGGAATCTATGCATGGGGAAGGAGGTAATAATGATCAATTATATGGGGACTCACACGGTGTAGTTAAGGATAGTGTGACTTTTAAGGATGGGGATACGGTAGAGTTTGGAGGGAATTTTGCTTCCCATGAATTTAAGGCTTCTAGTATTGGGCCTTCTCTTAAAAAGAAGCCCATTAAGAATTGTTTTAATAGAAGGGAAAGAGTGAGTAACCTCAAGTCCAGCGCTTTGGAGGGGGGTCGGCCCAAAAAAAGAAGCAGAAATAGGGAGGATGACCATTTTGATCTTGACAGGTTTATTGGTATTTTTCACAAAGGTTCGGAGGGTGATGGTGGATCCAACAATTCCTTTGATGGGTCTCTGAGTCAGGGTGTGGAGGACGGTTTGGTGGATCTCACTGATTCGGATGGTGGTTGCCCGGTGTGGTTTTGGCGAATGGTGGTGGAGTACGTGGAAACTGGTGGTTGAAGGAGAATTTTGAGGGAAGGTGGAAGCTTCACGGTTAATGTATTTGTGTTGGGTGTGGAATTGGATGGTCACGAAGATTTGGTAATGAAATCTATCATTGATGAAGGTACTAATGTTGTTGTATCATGAATTTTATGTCCATCAATGTTAGAGGTATAGGGGGTTTGGATAAGGTTCATTGGCTAAACAAATTAAAGAGTAGCAATGGGGTGGATTTTTTGGCTATTCAGGAGACCAAAGCTGAGTTTGTTTCGAATGTGGTCGGGAATTCTATTTGGGGGAAAAAGAATTTTGGTTTGGAGTTTGTGCGTGCGGAGGGGCAATCTGGTGGTATTTGTTGTTTTTGGGATAAAGGGAGGTTTGCTATGTCGTCTTCGGTTAAGAATAGAAATTTTCTTCTCGTTTCTGGGAGATTAAAAGGCTCGAATGAAATCTTAAACATCATGAATGTCTATGCTCCCCAAGGGGTGTCGGCTAAGCGTGATCTTTGGTCGGTTATCGAGTCTTTGGTTTTGTCGTTGGAGGGTATGTGGATTATCGTTGGTGATTTCAATGCTGTTCGTAGCCCGGAGGAGAGGTCGGGTTCTGTTTTTAAAGTCTCGTGTGCTAGGAATTTTAATTCCTTTATTCATAACTCTCGGGCTTGTTGGGTATTCTATGAAGGCAAAGATTTACTTGTTTGTCGTGATTACGGTAGAAATTAGGTAAGCTGGATCGTATGTTGGTTTGTAATAATTTTTTCAATAAATGGCCGGATGCTTGTTTGAGGGTCTTAGTGGGGTCTCAATCAGACCATTGGCCTATTTTGTTGAACACGGTCTCGAAAGATTTTGGTCCTAAGCCCTTTAGGGTGTATAACTCGTGGTTGTCGAAGGAAGGGTATGAGGATGTGGTTAAAGAAGCGGCTGGTGTGGTGGATGAGGTGGGGTACCCTGATGTTCGGTTGATGAAGAAGTATGGGCGTATTCGTGATCATATCAAGTGCTGGAAGAAGGAGAGTTTGTTGAAGGACAGTATTGTGGAGGAAGAAGCCAGGGAGGTGATTGAAAATTTGGAGATTGTGATGGAGTCTAGAAACTTGGAGGAGGAGGAGGAGTGGATTTTCGTTGAAAGTAAAAAAGTGTTAAATGATTTGGAGGTTTGTAGAGTTCTTGATATGAAACAAAAGTCTCGGCTGAGATGGGCTTCAGAAGGGGACGAGAACTCGAGATATTTCCATGGAATTGTGAATAGTCGGAAGGCTTGTAACGGTATTCCGGGGTTAATGGTGGAAGGGGTATGGGTCTCTAAGCCTACTTTGATCAAAAAAGAAATCTTTAAGTTCTTCAAAAATAGGTTTGTGGAAGAGTTCCCTGTGCGTCCTAAGGTTAGGTGTCGGGATCTTTGTCGTATTTCGGACTTGGATAAAGGTTTTTTAGTTGAACCGTTCTCTGCCTCGGAAATTAAAGAAGCGGTTTTTGGATGTGGTGAGGATAAGGCCCCTGGTCCGGATGGGATTAACATCAGATTCATCAAACATTTTTGGAGTGTTTTTGAAAGTGATTTTCGGGATGTGATGAGTAGCTTTTTCAGCAGGGGAGAGATTAGTATGGGTTGTGGTTCTTCGTTCATTACTTTAGTCCCAAAAGGTCGCGACCCGGTTGGGCTCAATGATTTTAGGCCGATTAGTTTGGTGGGTATCATTAGTAAGACAATCTCGAAGATTTTGTCAAACCGCTTCAAGTGTGTCGTGGGTAAGGTTATTTAAATTCTCGGTATATGCCTTTTTGGGAGAGAAGTTCATTTTGGACGGTCCGATGATCTTAAATGAGGTGGTTACGTGGTGTAAGAAGGTTAAGAAACGTACTTTTATTCTTAAGATTGATTTTGAAAAGCTTACAACAACGTGGTGGAACCGTGATTGATACATTGGAGCAAATGGGTTCCTTTGAAATGGAGGTCGTGGATTTTGGTATTCTCCAATCGGCTAGGACCTGGGTCTTGGTTAATGGTTCTCCAACTTATGAGTTCAGTTTGGGAAGGGATCGTCAAGGATCCCGGCACCGTTCACTGTTCCCTGCGTCGTTATGGAAGTATTATGCGTTGCATGTTAAAGGCTGAGGAGGAGGGATTATAAAGGTATCAAACACTAACAGGTCAGGTTTTATCTCATCTTTGTTGCATGGATGATCACGATTATTATGGGAGAATAATTAGGACGATTTGTATTGAAGTATTTCGTATTTTAGGTGCTTCTATTTGTGTTCGGTTTGAGAATCAATATTTCAAGACGTGCACAGTATGGTATAGGGGTGAGTGAGGAGGTGGTGGTAGAAGAAACAAATGGTTGGGTGTTGTGTTGGGTCTCTTAGTTTAAATACTTAGGCATTTCGGTTGGGGCTAATATGAATAGGATTAGTAGCTGGCCGATTATGCGATGTTTTGAGTCTGGTATGAAGTGGAAGCGAATGTCTTTGTTGGGGAGAGTTATTCTTATTAATCCGTTTTGGAGAGTTTGCGGTATTTCTTTCTCTTTTAAAGCTCGTGTAAAGTTATTAAGGATCTTGAATCCATTACTAGCATATTTCTTTGGGAGGCTCAGGAGGTGCGGAAGAGATTCATTGGGTTTCATGGGAAAAGGTGGTACTCTAAAGTTAGGTGGCCACGGTTTGAGTAGTTTAAAGTTCATCAATATTGCTGTTATCTAAGGGTGGGGTGGCGGTATAAGAAGAAAGAGGTAACCTTTGGTGTGATGTTATTGGTGCCATAGCACTGTAAGCGGGATTTTTGTAGGTTAGGAGGGACTATCACAGGTATGGATAATGTTGTCAAAGTTCTTTCTAGAACGATGGTGTCAGGTTGCCTATCTCGTGGGTTGTTTAAAGGTGTTGTGGGTAATGGAAATAATATTTCTTTTTTGGATTGATCTTGGTGATGAACATTCCTTTGATGTGCATCTGTCGAACTGTTTTAGGCGAATTCGGGAGAAAAGGTGTAAGGTTAGTGATAGAATAAAAGGATTGAGTAGAGGGTTTTGCATTAGGGTGTGGAAGTGGAAAAAGCTTCGGTTACGGATGTCGGAGTTGCGGCTTTGAATGGGAGATTCTCAATTCCTTGTTAGTCGAGGGATTCACGCTTTCTGATTCTATTGATGGCTGGGGTTGGATTGGTGTAGGTAAAGGGGTGTTTTACGTTAGATGCGGTTAGGAATATGTTGCAGGGAATGAATATATTAGCGGCTTCATTGTTGATGGTGCAAGTGGATTCTAAAAATGTAACATTTTGGGTGGAGGCGTGGATAGAATTCCGACTATGTGTGCTTATGCGTAGTAGGAATATTAGGTGTCAAATGTGTCTTGTGTGCTTTGTGGTGATTGGGAGGAGTCTTTGGAGCACCTTTCATAGGTTGTATCTTTGCTTCTAGGATTTGGAGTTTCATAAGCCGTGGTGTAAACTTCGAGCTTTTTGTGTTTTTCCTTCAAAGACTGTTGGAATTTCACAGTATTATGGTTATAGGGATTGCCAAAAGACATCTTATACGGTATCATTATCATGGAGTTGTTGGTGTATATGGAGGGCTAGAAATAACTTTAAGTTTCGTAGCAAGAAGGCTAAGGTCGAAGAGGTTATAGGGGAGATTAAAGTCTTGGGTTTTCTTTGGGCTAAGAGTAGAGCTAAGGTTCCTTCTTTGGATTGGACACATTGGTGTAAATTTATAATTATGTAATAGTTCTTTTGTTGTTGTGTACATACAGTCTTGTGGGTTGAAGCGTGTCGTTTCTAATAAGTTTACCTTTCAAAAAAAGCGAATTTATGATACTAACTCATTTTGTTTTACTTTTCTTTCTCAAACAAATATTATATTATAATTCATTTTAATAAAGCAGAGAGATTATTAAAATTATAAAATATATAATTAACTACTTGTTTTAAAACTTATACATGTCGGGCAGTTTGTTTCATATAATTATCGTAATTATAACAAGTAATTTTAGCGGTAACTGCGTTTTGCGACGAAAAACGATATATTATTCCACTAGAACCAGACCATGGCCGAGGCGACAACACATTAACCGTATATTATGCTCATAATGAGTTATGTTAGGATTTACAAAATCCAATCATTAAAGTGTCGGTCACCTCAAGTATATGTCGTTAGAAAGCTTCATAATTAAAGTCATTTAATATTAGTTAGTATTTAGTTAAGTAACACCCAAGTGGAGGGCAGACGGTCTTTACCCCTTTATGCCCGATCCACAGCCCGTAGGAGGCGAGTCTTGTAAGAAAACTATAAATACCCTCTACCTCCCAAGGTAGAAGGTTGGAGCTTCAATACCATTTTCTTTGTTTCACATAGTTCTCAACTCTCTTTTCTCTCTAAAACTTTCTCTCTCTAAAACTTGTATAAACTAATATGATTGTGGTTTAATGTGTTTGTGAAATCCTATAAGTTACAATTGTTATCAAGAGCCATGGTTTGATCACTCATCTTTCATGCTCTTTGTTTTGGTGGATTTCATAAAGTTTTTGGGGTTATAAGTGTTTAGGAGATTTTGAATCATTTGGTCAATTTCTAGTGTTAAAGTTTGAATTTTGATTGTACTTTTGTGTTGGATCATCATATGTGTTTAGGTTTGAATTGGAAGACTTGAATCATCGTTGGATGGGTTGTTATTGATTGATAAAAGTGGTTGTTTTTGAAATTATGCGAGCGAGTTGAACGAGGTTGAGTTTCTAGGAAGCGAGTTGCTTTGTTATTGGAAGCGAGTTGGTTTATGCGACTTGGCTATTAAGCAAGTTGATTCTTTAAGCGACTTGGGTTTTAAAGCGACTTGACTATTGCTTGAGTTGTATTGGCCCGAGTTGGTTTATGCGACTTGGTTGTTAGCGAGTTGTCTTTTGTATCGACTTGGCTATTTAGCGAGTTGACTCTTTATGCGACTTAGGGTTTTTAAGCGGTTGTTTCTTTAAGCGACTTGAGTCTTAAGCGACTTGTCTTTTAAGCGAGTTGACTATTTAGCGACTTGTCTATTGAGACTTGTCACTTCTTCGTGCTACATTTTTACGGTTGTTCTTTTGATTTTGTAAAATCTGCATTGAAAGAATCTATTTCGGTTTAATCAAAGAATAGTAAAATCAGTAGAATGCGGAATCATGTCTAACAAGCACCTACTATCATTTCTCTTTGTAGTTGAGGGCGTTCAAGCAATTTGAATCACATACTAAGTCCACCTATGCTTGACAGGCGATTATGACTCATGGGCTCAACGAATTAGGTTGTACTGTTTTGGAAAGGAAAATGGGGTTAACATTCTCAAATCAATTGATGAAGGACCTTCAGTTGAGACTACAAGAGACATACTTGCTTTACTGCGGATGAAGATACAGTGATCTTAGGATGAACTGAATAAAGGCGATATGATGAGCTTCAGTGATAAGGAGAAAAAGAATGATGCTGATATCGAGGGCTTGAGCATTATACTTGAAGGGTCTTCCAAAAGACATCTACAAGTTAATCAATCACAACAAACCAAGGCGGAGTTTGGGACAATGTCAAGATACTCCTCTCGGTTACGAATTAACTAAAGAAGGCAGAGAGAATCATAAGCTGTATGATGACTTTGAGCACTTTAAGATGAAACGAGGGGAAAGTGTCATAGAATATTACGTGAGGTTCCATAAGCTTGTGAATGACATGAGGAATATTAAGATGACTATGCCAAATATTGACTAAACTCAAGTTTGAACAACATGAATCCCGAATGGCACAAATTTGTCACTTGATCCAAGTTAACTAGGGTTTGAGAACACTAACTATGAGCAATTGTATGCATTCACGCCTTAGAATGAGAGACATTACCATGTTTGAGCAGATGATTCTTGAATAGTTCAAATCTAGCGGGGAGAAACAAGTTCATCAAATGATTCAACAACCTTTTACACCAATGTAGGAATACCACCAAAGCTTCTCAAGTCATACCCACGGGTAATGGTAATAACAAGCTCATTCACGATCAGCATATAAGCCTCGGAACTTCAAACACACTCATGGAAAACTTCATCAATCAATTGTCTCTCATTGGTTAGTCAAATAAATTCACTCCACACACCAACAATAACCTCGAGCGGCATCCAACCCACACAATCAAGCTCTTGTGAGAGATGGTAAGGTAGTAGTGCGAGAATGTGCAAGGAAGGCGGTTATGAACAAGGGATGATTGGGCGGGGTTATGGTATCTTGGGCGGTGGAGGGTATGTGGCTAATCAGAATCGTGGAAGGAATGCCAATCAGGACAAGGAAAAGCCAATCAAGTGCTACAAGCTGTGGTGGTGATGGGACACATTGCAAGGCTTGCACATCTCCAAAATGCCCTCAAAATGCAGAGTACTTAGGGGACCGAATCTTCTTGGTGCAAGCTTCGGAGCGATTAGGCAGTTTTGGATGAAGATGAGTTGTTGTTTCTTGCGGATGGATACCAAAACCTATGATCTTGTGTGGATGAGCAGCCAATACAGGAAATATGTCACAATCATCAAAATGCCTTTCAATTCTTGTACGTGATCTCGTTTGACTTCGATATGGATGATGAACCTCTTGCCGGACAATCTTCATGGCTAGCATTTCACCAATGGTCTCTCAAAGGTTTCATCACCCGCAGTGACTGGTCCTTCAAAGAATCTATCATCTCACGAGGTATTAAAACCTCGATGAAGTTGATGAGCAAGAGATGCATAACAAAGTACAATCACATGAAACCAATGAATGGAATGGATAATGTGGGTAATAGTTCATATATCCCATATGATCAATATGTGATACAAAGTGAAAGTGAGCTGACACCAAGTGATGCATCTTTGCGGTCAATGATGACTATGTTTTTATATGAATACACTCCATGTACTTACGATGATACATTTATCTACGAGCTGAATGCCTATAAAAAGAACAAGTTACTATTATTTATGAACAACGTGCTAAGGTTTAAGGATTAACTACCGTGGCAGGAAATGGATGACCAAAATGCGTACAATTATTAGAAAAAGTAATTTTAGAGAAGTGTTTAAAACAGGTTAAAACTCCTTACAAGAAAAGCTTTCTAAAAGCTGTTAAGCTTAAAACATGAACTCGAAGATAATGTTAAATTGCAAACAAAAGATTTAATGCTAAGGAATCAAAACTTTTGAATGACTTTTCCAATCTAAAAACTTTGAAAATAAAGCTTGAAAATAAGGTTATGCGTACAGGGGAATACCATTGAGACTGCTAACATGATCACTAAGCATAGAGTTTTCAGCAATAAGCATAGCATTCCCCTGCGTAAAGACCTTGATCCCTGAATATGGTAAAGTGGCTAGAGAAGCTCGAAGGTAATATATGATGATGGCAAAGAATCCTTAAGCCTAGAAACACAGTTTGCGGCGGAATTGCCTTGAGGAAGATAGGCAATTAGATGAAGGCACTAGGGAGAAAATGAATATGAAGCTAAAGATCCACGAGGTGTAAAAAGCAAAACATAACGTTCAAATTACGTGATTACACTAAAGAAAATGGATTTCCACGAAGAGCGAGGTTTAAGCATCAAACTCTATTAACCCGAGAACAAGTTTGTTAACAAATATAGGTCATTAAGCGTTATTCATATTTTGATCTTTGCCTAAGTTTTGTTAACGACAAAAGTAAATTTAATTTATAAAAGCTTAAAGCTTGTCAAGTTTATTAGATATTAAAACAAGCTTTCTCAAACAATATATTCATCATTCAAGCATTTACTTTTATGATTAGTAACATCTTGATATGACTCTAATCATTATGTATGATAGTAGTTTTTGGAATGTGTTAGGTTCTAAAACAAACACTATAAGCATTTGCATATTTCTATAAATAGTAATACAACATTTGACATCATGTATTACATCATGGAAATCATTAAAAGATTCCATTAGATATTTTGTGAAGATTTGTACTCTTCATATCTTGCACAATCTCACTTAGATAGAGTTGACTTTAGACAAGATTTGATATCTTGACTGTCATTTGGCTTGATACCAAATTGGTACGGTAGGAACCCTTTTAAAGGGTCCACCGTCCGTGGGCGCTCTGTCAATTTGGTATAAATAGATGCCAAGCCAAGTAGTTTCTCATCCCTTTCTAACATACTCTCATACATATCTTCTCGCTAACCTTTCTAACTTCGGTTTCATATCATATTAGTGATCTCTTTTGTAGCAAAGAAGATCAAGTCATATTCAACTTCAGCGAAGTTGGAAGTCTTGTTTGTTTAGTGTTGTATGATCTAGTGTTGATCCATACTTCATTGTTGTATCAAACCATCATAATCTTGTGAGTGTGAGTGGTTGGTATTTTAGTCCTCAAAATACATTGTGTGTGGAAGTAGTTGTACCCTTGGAAAGAACTCGACATCTAGCTTAGTGTCGGAAATAGTGCGAAGTGTAAAGGTTTTCTCCGCTTGGTGAAAGGACTTGTTGACTAGTGAAGTTAAACTCTCGAGTGTGAGACTCGGGGAGTGGAGTAGGGCAGAAAAGAGTCTTGTAGGCAATGCTATAAACAACTTGTTGTGGTTTGATCAATTCTTTCCTTATTTACTTATTACATATTGCTTGCATATTTCATTAACATACTTACGATCAATATCAATTGATCTTTCATAAGTTCAAAACAAAGATTTTTAATCGGTAAACTATTCAACCCCCCTTCTAGTTTCTGAATTGGTACGAGCCTCGTTGCTCAAGAATTTCTAAAATAACTTGTATTTTATAATCTTGATACGATCCATGGATTCGAAAACTTTAAGAAGGGCAATCATGCAAGAACCACCACTCTTTGAAACCAATGAATTTATCTATTGGAAAAACCATTTTGAAACTTATGTAAAATCAAAAGATATAGATCTTTGGTTAATTATTGTTAAAGGAGATTTTAGTTCTACAACAAAGGATATTTCCGTTGATGAACAAAAAAAAATTAGTTGCTAAATAATGAAGCTAAAATGATGCTTTATAATGCTTTACCTAGAAAAGAATATGAAAGAATTTTTATGTGTGAAACGCCAAAGATATTTGGGAATCTTTAATTGTTACACATCAAGGTAATTCACAAGTCAAGGATAACAAAATTGATCTTCTTGTTCAACTATATGAACAATTTGTTTATCCACGAATAAAGAAACCATTGATTGTGGCTTTGCCGTTTAACACTATCATTACATCACTTAAGCACTTGATGAATCTTTTATTAGTAAGAACTTTGTGGGGAAATTTCTTAGAGCACTCCATCCAAAATGGAGAGCTAAAAGTGACAAAGCTATTGAAGAATCAAAGATCTCTCAATAATGTCACTGGGCGAGCTAATTGGCAACCTCAAAGTTCCGCGAAATGGTAATGGAGAAAGATTAGAATCATCAAAGGAAGAAAGGAGAAGATCAAATCGTTGCTCTTAAAGCAAAGCGGAATCAAGTGATGATGGTGAATCTTGTTAGATAGTGAAGATGAGGAGTATGCCAAAATGGCCGTTAGAGATTTCAAGAAGTTCTTTTAGAAGAAGAGGAAAGTTTGTGGAACAACCTGAGAAGAAAAAGCCATTCGAGTCGGGATGATAGAAGATTAAAGGTGAAAGAAAGTGTTTTGATGTGGTGATGCAAGTCATCTCATAGGAGAATATTATCCCAAAACCACCTAAAGCAAAACTCAACGAGCTTTGTAAGTGGTGCTTGGGTGATAGTGAAACGATGAAGAATCAAGCAAGGAAGAGATGGCTCTAATGGCACATAGGTCAAATGGTACTTTCCGACTCTTCTTCTTATAGATGATGACACCTTGCAAAAACAATATAATCAATTGTGTGAGCTAAGTCTAAAAATCATAACTAAAAATAAATTTCTAAAAACTAAAAAGGAGTTTTTTGGAAAATGGGTATATGAGTTAAAGAAAAGCAAAACGACTTGAAAAGAAGGAAAGCAAATGGCGATGATTGTAAATCATGTCAAGAGCTTAATCTTGAAATAGAAAAACTAAAGCTCACCTGAAGTTTTAATAAATAATTCTAAGTTTAAAAGGTTTAACAAAAACTTATCCTTTATTGCCGATGAAATAGTTAAAAATCATAAAACACCAGGAGACATGAATGGGCTAGGTTTTAATGAAGTATTAATTCCACAGAGTCAAAACAAAAGCGGCGAAAGGACGAGAACATTATCCAAAATTTAATGGCTGGCTACGACCGCAGGACGAACGGAACCAAAATAAAGGGTTCCGTCCGTTGTCACAAATGGTACCCTTGGGTACTTATGTGACAGAATGTTACTTAATACGGACCGTACTGAATTTGTTAAAGTAACAAAGAAAACCAATTGTAGAAAACTAGAAGGGGGGTTGAATAGTTTACCGATTAAAAACTTTGTTTTGAAACTTATTGAAAGATCAATTGATATTGATCTTGAGTATGTTAATGAAATATGCAAGCAATATGTAATGAATAAATAAGGAAAGAAATGATCAAACCACAACAAGTTGTTTATAGTGGTTCGGCCTACAAGTACTCTTTTTCCTTGCCTACTCCATCGAGTCTCACACTCGAGAGTTTAACTTCACTAGTCAACAAGCTCCTTTCACCGGCGGAGGAAACCTTTACACTTAAACACACTATTTCCGACACTAAGCTAGATGTCGAGTTCTTTCCAAGGGTACAACTACTCCCACACACAATGTATTTTGAGGACTAAAATACTAACCACTCTCACTCACAAGATTATGATGGTTTGATACAACAATGAAGTATGAATCAACACTAGAATCACACTAAACAAACAAGACTTCCAACTTCTCGTTGAAGCTTGAATGTGACTTGATCTTCTTTGCTACAAAGAGATCATAATGATATGCTGAGTGGGGTTAGAGAGAAGATATGTATGAGAGTATGTTAGAAAGATGAAAAACTTGGCACATTATATACCAAATTGGACGGCGTCGCGGACATGGACTAAGGGTTCCGCCCGTTACCAAAATGGTTTGCGATGCGGCAGTCAAGATATCAACCGAAAGTCATCTACAATAAGATTGTACAAGATATGAAGAGTAAATCTTCAAAAAAAATACTAATGGAATCTTTATTCCATGATGTAATACATGATGTCAAATGTTGTATTACTATTAATAGAAATATGCAAATGCTGAAGTAGTGTTTGGTTTAAACACAACTATTACATACATATAGAAGTCATATCAAGATGTTACTAATCATAAATGTAAATGCTTGAATGATGAATATATTGTTTAAGAAAGCTTGTTTTAATATCTAATAAACTTGACAAGCTTTAAGCTTTTATAAATTAAATTTACTATTGTCGTTAACAAAACAGGCAAATCAAAAATATAAATAACGTTAATGGCGATATTTGTAACAATCTCCCCTTTTGTTGAGGACAAAATATAAATTTAATTTTATAAAAGAAACAAAGTTTGTACAAGAGTTATAAAAATATTAGTTTTAGAGCTTGAAAAAAAATGATAATGCAAGTGTATGAAATTTGACTTTTATGAAAGTCAAAGAATTCACTAGTTGATGCATGATGTTGACTTTTTCAGAAAAGTCAAAGTATGCAGTTTGACTTTTGAGAAAAGTCAAATATAAATAATTTCAAGTTCTATATTTTCTCCCCTTTTTGTCTC
The DNA here is from genome assembly GCA_910596185.1 of Chrysanthemum makinoi. Lineage (NCBI taxonomy): Eukaryota > Viridiplantae > Streptophyta > Magnoliopsida > Asterales > Asteraceae > Chrysanthemum > Chrysanthemum makinoi. Next base: position 265,483,535 of record OU343221.1, read on the forward strand.
AACAAAAAAAGAGAGGCTATCGGTGTAATGAGCAGAGTATATCTCCCCTTTGTTCAGCTCCCCTAAATTGGGTGCTTTTGTGGGAAGATACATGGATTGTGAAAATAAAGCAAAAAAAAATTGTTAGTAATAATGATCATTCACAAGTATTTCCAAACACTATGTAATGACACCAACAATATAAGAAACAACATTCATTAGTTAAAATTTTTCATGAGTAAAGATCATGAAGAAAACAATGATGTTGTTTCTAGTACAAAATGAAAATTATCCTAAAGAGCAAATAAAAGAAAGACTATTCAAAAACCATCCTAAAGTGATGGTGGATGGGAAAGAGCGTTGAGGCGCTCAAGAATGTGGTTGAGGATGAACCTCATTTCTTCGTGGAAGTCATGGACCATAATCGGGTCGATCCACGGTTTGACCCGGTTGCTCACAAGTAGAGCAACCATGCCTTGGAGGGTAGAAAGTTTGCGGAGGTTGTGGTGGTGGAATGGTGGATGTGTTGGTGGTGTTGGGGATGTTTGGAGTGTTCATGATGGATGCAAGCAAAGCACTTTGCATTTGCATTGTCTCAACAGTGAATCCACCATGCCTTTGAATTGGTGGAGGTTGTGGAGTTCGGCTTGAATCTCCTCTCGAGTGGGATTGTCATCCATGCTCTCGGAATGTCCTCAATATGGGGGACATTGATGATGGAAGTGGATGATCCCCTTATAAAGGACCATGAATGTCCTTGTGAATGGGGTGGAAAAGGAGAGGTCTTGGCCTAATGGGCGTTTGGGTCAATGGATGACCGAGGTGATTCATGGCGATTAGCTCAATGGTGCCAAGGATGGCAATGGTGGTGGATGACTTGGCCTAGGAGGCAAGTCTTCCAAGTCCTCTAGGAAAGGATTTGGTGATGTTGGTGGAGTTTAAAATAACTCCATGGGGTGAGAGTGGAGACCTTGGTGAAGGTGGTGAGGGTGTTTTGGATGTTTGGATGGGTGCCGGTGGAGGTGAAGTAGGTGTTTTTATTGGTGGTGGAGTGGTGATCACAATGTGTGATGAAGTAGGTGTAGCTAAGGTAAGGTGTGTATCATCTCTAATGGGAGATGAGATTGTGAGTGGTGAAGATTCGGATGATGAGCTAAAATTGACAAAACAACAAGGCCTTACGCTCATTCTAGTGGTTTTCTTGCAAGGTTTTGGTGATGATTTAGTCATTTTAACTTGGGTTTTGATTTGCTAGATAGTAATGAGAATGAAGAGGTGTGAGGATGATCATGGTAAAGCCTTTCAATTTATAGAGGTAAGAAATTGTTGAGAAAAGGTTTGATTTGATGTTGAACCATTGAAGAGATGAGGTTCCTAATGATTTGGAAGTGGGTTGAATGCTAGTCATATCACCCAAGTCAGTCCATACAAAGAAGATTGAAGAAGAAAGATATGCAATTAATGTGTTCTAGTGAGTGGAATTTCCTAATATTCAGATTACCCACAGATTTGAAGGTACCAAAAATTTGGTTCCTTCCTTTATGCAAAAGGGCTCCTTGGGTGGATTTTTCAAATTTTTGAATTTTGGTGGGAAATGGATTTCTTACATCCCTTAGTGAATAATACTAGTTCTAATAACAGTATAAACTAGTTAAGGTTGATTTTAAGTGATGGAAGATAATTTGGAATCACGAAAAGTGAAATTGGAAAATTACACGGAGGATCCACGGCACCAAAATCATACAGGCCGGAACCCAAAAAGGGTGCCGTGCGGTCCTAACTCAGGATATGGCGGTACCAAATTACATAAGGGCGGTACCAAGATAATGGTGCTTGAGTCGTCCGAGTAGTCTTGAAATTTGAGATGAGAATGTTTCTTAAAACCTGAAATTTGAAACACGAAATTTTTCTCAAAACCTGTTATACTAAACATTTCTAGTTAGGAAAAGTAAATAACACATATGTAAACATAGTTGGAGCATAGATTAAGAGCAAGGCTTATTGATTTTCACAATATAGTGAAAATGGGTAAAATTTGATAGCATACTTGTGCTATCCCCCTGCATGAGTTTGTTAGCATACACCATTGTTTTAAGTTATATTATCATCCTACATAATAAAACAACTAAATAGTATCAAACATTAATGATAAAGCATTGTTCCAAACACTCCTTAAAGTACCCTTATTTGTCCAATTTCTTGTAAATCTTGTTCATCATCCTACCAAGGCACTTGAACATTCCATTAGTTTGCTTGAATTGATTCATTCTCAATCTCGGGAAGAGATCGCGTAATACTCATGAGGTGAAGATGAGAGCTTGGAAGACCATCCTCGAATATTTGATGATGATGATGAAGAGTTGGAGGTTTAGCTCTCTGCCTTTAGTCTTAGCAACTCGGCATCACTCAAAGGTACAAAGATGTGAGGGATGAGTTCATAGTGAAGGTGCATCCCTTTTGGGGTTGGTTGAATTGGTGCGAAGTTTCTATAGAGACGGGTGAGAAGCATCCGTATGGAAGAGCAACGGATCCTTGAGTTGGAATATCAATCATTCTCCTAGCTATGTAGTAGGCTAAGTTGAATGGTTTTCGGGTGGACAAGTTGTAAAGCATGTGACAAAGACAAGCGTTTATGTGATCCCTATTCCCTATGGTGCTAATGACGTTTGCTCTAAGTAACTCTTCCCATTTCTTAAATTAGGTGCTTAAGTTCATTGAGCTCCATTCCATATGGATCTCGGTCTACCTCTTTCCCTTCGGTTACTCGGGTTGTATCCGTTTTGGGTTAAAAAGATGTTCACGGATGACATCCTTATCGGCTAAACGGGTTATGTAGGGAAGAGAGCGGTCATTGATTGCATCAAAGGCGGTGAGTGACCACTTATCCGTGTAGACACAAGTTCCTCGGTTGGGAATTCCTAGTACTCTAGCAAATTCACTTAAAGTGATGGTGTAGTCATTTTGGTTGATTCTAAAGCTAAGACAACACTCATCATCTTCATCACTAAAACCGGTCACACTAGCATAGAATTCTAACACGAACCTAGGACAAATTGGTTCATCCATGTCAAGAAGACAATCGAATTGAATGGCGGCTAGTTCTTCACGAAGATTGGTATGCTCAAGGAAGGATGAGTGAATGGTTCTACCCTCGTGGAAATACCTTGATTCTAGACCCCTAAATATTTCTATTTGTTCCTTGGTGAGTCCTTTGGTTTTGTGGTGTTTGGGAATGTAGTTAAGAGTGTCTTTGTGATCATAGAATCTTGCGGCTACCATGGTTATTCCTAAGGACAAGAGTTAACATGTTAAAAAATTAAGATAAATTTTAACGTTTTTGATTCTAGTGTGTGCCTATATGAAAACAATTTGGAGTTGCGGTTATCTCGACTCATTTTATGCACAAAATGGTTTTAGTGGAGTGTTTGGCAAATACCATGAGATAACCCAAATGCTCCTAATTCAATGTGGCTACATTTGAATATACCAGGGAGTGCATATTAGTTATGCAATACCTTTAGTATTCAAGAGCATGCAAGTGATGAAAATTCTAACGTTTCTATTTGTATTAGCAATGAAAAATGTTTTCCTATAAGTGAGAAGCTTTTCAAAACTTTTGACATGGGGTGTTTGGTTGTTTGAATAAGGCCTTATATTTATTATCTATCAATTAGTGGGAAACATGATTTTGTTTATGCAATATGATAATGTAGTACCTAATTTGAATGACTAGTTATGCAATTTGCCAATTGAATTCATATTTGGTATAGAAGCATACATAAAACCCCATGTAATGATTTGTGATAGTTTTGTGCATAAATAAGAATCCTAGACTTTCGAATTAAGAGATGAAATGTAGTTAGGATACTTACAATGATGTTAACCTTGATGATTAGTGAGTGGGAAGATGACAATAATGAGCTTGGTTTAAGTTTTGCACGTTTTGGTAAAGTGAGTTGTGAGGAAGAAGATGTTATGTATAAATTTGTTTTATACGTAGACACCACGGACGAGGCGGCACCAAATTTTTGGTTCCGTCCGTGTTGTCGTTTGGTGCCGTGGCTTCTGATAGCGAGAAACAAGACAAAATTGTTTTGGTTTGACTATTCTAATGTTTTAGGCTATGTTTATCCTACATGCTTGGTTCCATTAATCCTAAACCAAGTCTAAGAAGATTAAAAGGTTCTCGTTTAAGAGGTTTAGTAAAGATATCGGCAATGTTGTCTTCGGAGGATACTTTCTCGATTGAAATGTTTCCTTTTGAACATTGTCGCGAAGAAAGTGATGACGGATTTCAATGTGCTTTATGCGAGCATGTTGAGCGGGATTCTTGCTTTGAGATCGATGGCTCCTTTGTTGTCGAAAAGTATCACAATGTCGTTGAGATGAATTCCGTAGTCTACGAGAGCTTGCTTCATCCAAAGAGCGTGTTGACATGCTTTTCGGTCGAGACGTATTCGCCGTAGAGATGGCTAAAGCCGTTTGCTTCTTTGCAAACCATGAGGTGAGACAATGTCCAACAAAAGTGCAAATACCACTTGTACTTTTCTATCAACATAATCACCGGCATGATCCCAGTCGGCATACACTATGGTTTCTATACCCGTTCCTTTGGGATACCATAATCCTAAACACGTTGTTCCCTTAATGTATCTTAAAATCCTTTTTAATGCTTCTAAGTGTGATGCCTTTGGGTTTTCTTGAAGGCGAGCACATAGACAAACACTAAACATAATGTCGGGTCTACTAGCCGTAAGATAGAGTAGGCTACCAATCATTCCTCTATATTTAGTGTTATCTACGGATTCACCTTCTTAGTCCTTGATGAGTTTAGTGTCCGAGGACATGGGTGTTTTAGTTGGTTTGGAATCTTCAAGACCAAATTTCTTAAGCATGTCTTTTATATATTTAGATTGATTAAAGAAAATACCATCTTCTAGTTGTTTAATTTGAAGTCCTAGAAAGAAGTTTAACTCACCCATCATACTCATTTCAAACTCGTCATGCATGATTTTAGAGAAATCATTACATAGTTCTTGACAAGTTGATTCGAATATAATGTCATCAAGCGATATTTGAACAATAATAATTTGTGATTCCTTTTCTTAGTAAAAGAGTATTATCTACTAATCCCATAGTATATTTGTTATCAATAAGAAAAGTCTTAAGACGGTCGTACCAAGCTTTAGGTGCTTGTTTAAGGCAGTATAATGCTTTCTTGAGTTTGAAGACATGATGTGGTTTCTCAAAGTCGGTGAAACCCGGAGGTTGAGCAACATACACTTCTTCGTTAATAAACCCATTAAGGAAAGCACTTTTAACATCCATTTGAAATAATTTAAAATCATAAGCACATGCATAAGCAAGTAATATTCTAATAGATTCAAGTCTAGCTAACGGTGCATAAGTTTCATCATAGTCAATTCCTTCTTGTTGATTATAACCTTGTGCAACAAGCCTAGCTTTGTTTCTAGATACTACACCATTTTCGTCCATTTTGTTTTGAAAGACCCATTTTGTTCCAATTATAGTTTGATCTTTGGGTTTTGGAACTAGTTTCCAAACATCATTTCTAACCAATTGGTTTAATTCTTCTTGCATGGCAATTACCCATGATTCATCTTTTATTGCTTCATTTATGGGTTTTGGTTCAATGGTGGATACAAAACAAAAATGATTACTTTGATTTTGAGCTTGTGATCTTAAGGTTCTTTGATTAAGTTTTCCTATGACCGTTTCTAATGGATGACTTTAGATTCTTTATATTGATAATTTCCTTATTTAATGGTTCATCCTCCTTGTTATTATTAATTTGACTTTCAATTATTTGACTTTCAACTAAGTCATCATCTACCAAAGGTGATGTTTTAGAGGGAGGTGGACTTTCGTCAAATGTTATGTTCAACGATTCCTCTACTATCATTGTTTCTTTATTTAGGACAATGTAAGCTTTACTAGTTTGAGAGTAACCAAGAAATACACCTTCATAAGACTTTGGGTCAAACTTGGTGAGATAATCCTTAGTATTAAGAATAAAGCATTTACAACCAAAGACTTTAAAATATCCTAATGTTGGCTTTTTACCTTTATAAAGTTCATATGGTGTTTTGTTTAGGAAAGGGCGTATTAGGACTCTATTTAAAATATATGTAGAAGTGTCACCGGCGTTACACCAAAACTTTTGAGGAATGTTTTGTTCATTAAGCATTGTTCTACTCATTTCTTGAATTGTTCTATTTTTACGTTCTACTACTTTATTTGATTGAGGTGTTATGGAGGCGAAAAGTTATGTGTTATACCATTTGTATCACAAAAGTTTCCAAATTGAGTTTCGTTGTCAAATTCACGACCATGATCCGTATGGATCGACACAATTTGACACCTAGAAGATTTTGAATTTTCTTGCTAAGTATTTCAAATTTATCAAAAGCTTCATTTTTGGTTTTCAAAAATAATGTCCAAGTAAACCTTGAGTAATCATCTACTATGACCAAAGTGTATAAGTTGCCTCCATAGCTTCTTATAGCGGATGGTCCAAACAAGTCCATATGTAATAATTCTAGACACTTAGATGTGGATACCATATTTTTAGATTTGTGACTACTATGTGTTTGTTTACCAATTTTGCAAGCGTCGCAAAAGTGTTGGTCATATTTTAGTTTTGGTAAATTCCTAACCAACTCTTTTGAAGATAGGTTTTGTATAAGTCTCATATTAGCGTGACCTAAGCGTCTATGCCAAAGAGATGAGCTATCGTCTAATGTTGTTAGGCAAAGTTTGTCATTATATGTTTTATCTATTTTCATGACGTATATGTTATTTTTCCTAACTCCTTTAGCTATAGTGATACCATCTTTTAGTATTTTACTACCATTTTCATCGAATAGTACTTTATACTTTTTATCACATAGTTGGCTAATACTAAGTAGATTAAATCCTAACCTATCCACATGAGCAACATTTTCAATAGTTAGAGAGTTATGAGCAATCGTACCTTTGCCAATGATTTTGCTTTTGAGATTGCTACCGAAAGTGACATTACCTCCGTCATACTCTTGGTATGTTGAGAAGAGACTTTGTTGCCCGTCATGTGTCGTGAGCATCCACTATCTTTTATCCATTCATCAGGTTCCAATCCAACTTTCAAACATACCTAAGAAGCAAATAACTCAAGCATTTGGTCCCCAATATCTCATGGGTCCGTTTGGGTTAAACATACCATTTATTTGATTCATGTATGGAAATGATGGGTAAGGGTTCCATGACATGTAATCAGGAGTTTGATATGGTCTAGGAAAGTTTTGATTCCAACCGTTGTGTTGGTAGTTAGGTTGAGCGTTGTGGTTGCTCTTAGGAAAGGCATGTTTGGCAAAAGAAGTTTTATATCGTTGTTGAGTAGTTTTTGATCTAAATTCATTTTAACAAGTCCTACTCGATATAATGGCTGGTTTTAGTTTAACATTATCATTGGTTTCTTTGTTATTTTAACAAATTGATGCGGTCCGTGCGAACATTAACATTTCTTTGGTACCAGCGTGTACCATTTTGCATAACGACGGAACCCTTATTTTGGTTCCGTCGGTTAAAGATGTATCTTCAAGCGGTTTTGCCAGAATGTTCTTCTTTTGGCCGTTTTGTTTTGACTCTTTGGAATTAATACTTCATTAAAACCTAGCCCATTCATGTCTCATGGTGTTTTATGAATTTTAACTATTTCATCGGCAAGAAGCGATGTTTTTGTTAAACCTTTTAAACTTAGAATTATTTTCTATTAAAACTTCTTGTGTGAGCTTTAGTTTTTCTATTTCAAGATTAAGCTCTTGACATGATTTACAATCATCGTCATTTGCTTTTCCTTTTTCAAGGCGTTTTGCTTTTTCTTTTAACTCATATACCTCATTTTCCAAAAACTCCTTTTTGGGTTTTAGAAATTTATTTTTAGTTATGATTTTTAGACTTAGCTCACACAATTGATTATATTGTTTTTGCAAGGTGTCATCATCTATAGAGGAATAAGAAGAGTCGAAAAGTACCTCATTTGACTCATGTGCCATTAGAGCGATCTCTTCCTTGCTTGTTTCCTCATCGTCTTCACTATCACTCCAAGCACCACTTACAAAGCTCGTTGAGTTTTGCTTTTAGGTGGCTTGGGACATTCTCTATGAGATGACTTGCATCACCACATCTAAAACACTTTCTTTCACCTTTAATCTTCTTATCATCCCGATCTTTTCGGAATGGCTTCTTTTCTTCTCGAGGTTGTCTTACAAACTTTTCTCTTCTTCTAAAGAACTTCTTGAAATCTCTAACGGCCATAGCATACTCCTCATCTTCACTATCGGAACAAGATTCACCATCATCGCTTGATTTCGCCTTTGCCTTAAGAACAGCGGTTTGATCTTCTCCTTTCTTCCTTTGATGATCTCCGAATCTTTCTCCATTACCATTTCGTGAACTTTGAGGTTGCCAATTAGCTCGTCTAGTGACATTATTGAGAGATCTTTTGATTCTTCAATAGCGGTCACTTTAGCTCTCCATTTGGGATGGAGTGCTCTAAGAAATTTCCCGACAAAGTTCTTACTACGAAAAGATTCATCAAGTGCTTTAAGTGATGTAATGATAGTGTTAAAGCGAGCAAAGCCACAATCAATGGTTTCATCTTCAGGGATAACAAATTGTTCATATTGTTGAACAAGAAGATCAATTTTGTTATCCTTGACTTGTGAATTACCTTGATGTGTAACAATCAAATATTCCCAAATATCTTGCGTTTCACATAAAAATTCTTTCATATTCTTTTCTAGGTAAAGCATTATAAAGCATCATTTTAGCTTCATTATTTTTAGCAACTAATTTCTTTTGTTCATCAACGGAAATATCCTTTGTTGTAGAACTAAAATCTCCTTTAACAATAATAAACCAAAGATCTATATCTTTTGATTTTACATATGTTTCAAACGGTTTTCAATAGATAAATCCATTGGTTTCAAAGAGTGGTGGTCTTTGCATAGATTGCCCTTCTTTAAAGTTTTGAGAATCCATGGATCGTTTCAAGTTTATAAAATACAAGTTATTTTAGAAATTCTTGAGCAACGAGGCTCTGGTACCAATTGTAGAAAACTAGAAGGGGGTTGAATAGTTTACCGATTAAAAACTTTGTTTTGAAACTTATTGAAAGATCAATTGATATTGATCTTAAGTATGTTAATGAAATATGCAAGCAATATGTATGAAGTAAATAAGGAAAGAAATGATCAAACCACAACAAGTTGTTTATAGTGGTTCGGCCTACAAGGACTCTTTTTCCTTGCCCTACTCCACTCCCGAGTCTCACACTCGAGAGTTTAACTTCACTAGTCAACAAGCTCCTTTCACCGGTGGATAAAACCTTTACACTTACATACTATTTCCGACACTAAGCTAGATGTCGAGTTCTTTCCAAAGGTACAACTACTCCCACACACAATGTATTTTGAGGACTAAAATACTAACCACTCACACTCACAAGATTATGATGGTTTGATACAACAATGAAGTATGAATCAACACTAGATCATACAACACTAAATAAAAAGACTTCCAACTTCGTTGAAGCTTGAATATGACTTGATCTTCTTTGCTACAAAAGAGATCACTAATATGATATGAAACAGAGTTAGAAGGGTTAGAGAGAAGATATGTATGAGAGTATGTTAGAAAGGGATAAAAAACTACTTGGCTTGACATTGCTATTTATAGCCAATGACGGATTGACCCCTAAAAGAGGGTAGCCAAATTGGTAAATTGTCAAGTCTAAAGTCAACTCTATCTAAGTATGATTGTGCAAGATATGAAGAGTACAAATCTTCACAAAATATCTAATGGAATCTTCCAATGATTTCCATGATGTAATACATGATGTCATATGTTGTATTACTATTTATGAAATATGCAAAATGCTTAAGTAGTGTTTGGTTTTAAGAACCTAACACATTCTACAAACATACATAATGATTAGAGTCATATCAAGATGTTACTATTGTTTAAGAAATGCTTGTGTTTAAGCTTTTTATAAATTAAGTAGTAAGTCAAGATAAATCAATTATGTCATATTTCTAATAACTTGTATTTTATAAACTTGAAACGATCCATGGATTCTGAAAACTTTAAAGAAGGCAATCTATGCAAAGACCACCACTCTTTGAAACCAATGGATTTATCTATTGGAAAAACGCTTGAAACATATGTAAAATCAAAAGATATAGATCTTTGGTTTATTATTGTTAAAGGAGATTTTAGTTCTACAACAAAGGATATTTTCGTTGATGAACAAAAGAAATTAGTTGCTAAAAATAATGAAGCTAAAATGATGCTTTATAATGCTTTACCTAGAAAAGAATATGAAAGAATTTTTATGTGTGAAACCGCTAAAGATATTTGGGAATCTTTAATTGTTACACATCAAGGTAATTCACAAGTCAAGGATAACAAAATTGATCTTCTTGTTCAACAATATGAACAATTTGTTATCCTGAAGATGAAACCATTGATTGTGGCTTTGCTCGTTTTAACACTATCATTACATCACTTAAAGCACTTGATGAATCTTTTCGTAGTAAGAACTTTGTCGGGAAATTTCTTAGAGCACTCCATCCCAAATGGAGAGCTAAAGTGACCGCTATTGAAGAATCAAAAGATCTCTCAATAATGTCACTAGACGAGCTAATTGGCAACCTCAAAGTTCACGAAATGGTAATGGAGAAAGATTAGGAGATCATCAAAGGAAGAAAGGAGAAGATCAAATCCGTTGCTCTTAGGCAAAGGAATCAAGCGATGATGGTGAATCTTGTTCGATAGTGAAGATGAGGTATGCCATGGCCGTTAGAGATTTCAAGAAGTTCTTTAGAAGAAGAGGAAAGTTTGTAAGACAACCTCGAGAAGAAAAGAAGCCATTCCAAAAAGATCGGGATGATAAGAAGATTAAAGGTGAAAGAAAGTGTTTTAGATGTGGTGATGCAAGTCATCTCATAGGAGAATGTCCCAAGCCACCTAAAAGCAAAACTCAACGAGCTTTTGTAAGTGGTGCTTGGGGTGATAGTGAAGACGATGAAGAATCAAGCAAGGAAGAGATCGCCCTAATGGCACATGAGTCAAATGAGGTACTTTCCGACTCTTCTTATTCCTCTATAGATGATGACACCTTGCAAAAACAATATAATCAATTGTGTGAGCTAAGTCTAAAACTCATAACTAAAAATAAATTTCTAAAACCAAAAAGGATTTTTGGAAAATGAAGTTTATGAGTTAAAAGAAAAAGCAAAACGACTAGAAAAGGAAAAGCAAATGACGATGATTGTAAATCATGTCAAGAGCTTAATCTTGAAATAGAAAAACTAAAGCTCACACAAGAAGTTTTAATAGAAAATAATTCTAAGTTTAAAAGGTTTAACAAAAACATCGCTCTTGCCGATGAAATAGTTAAAATTCATAAAACACCATGAGACATGAATGGGCTAGGTTTTAATGAAGTATTAATTCCTAAGAGTCAAAACAAACGGCGAAAGCGAAGAACATTCTTCAAAATTGCTGTGGATGACGGACGGAAATAAGGTTCCGTCGTTGTGAAATGGTACCGCGGGTACTTCAAACGAGAATGTTACATACCCGCATCTTGAATTTGTTAAAATAACAAAGAAAACCAATGATAATGTTAAACTAAAACCAGCCATTATATCGGGAGTAGGACTTGTTAAAAATGAATTTAGATCAAAAACTACTCAACAACGATATAAAACTTCTTTTGCCAAAGCGCCCTTTCCTAAGAGCAACCACAACGTTCAACCTAACTACCAACACAACGGTTGGAATCAAAACTTTCCTAGACCATATCAAACTCCAGATTACATGCCATGGAACCCTTACCCATCATTTCCATACATGAATCAAATAAATGGTATGTTTAACCCAAGCGGACCCATGAGATATTGGGGACCAAATGTTTGAGTTATTTGCTTCTTAGGTATGCTTGAAAGTTGGATTGGAACCTGATGAATGGATAAAAGATAGTGAATGCTCACGACACATGACGGGCAACAAAAGTCTCTTCTCATCATACCAAGAGTATGGCGGAGGTAATGTCACTTTCGGTAGCAATCTCAAAAGCAAAATCATTGGCAAAGGTACGATTGCTCATAACTCTCTAACTATTGAAAATGTTGCTCATGTGGATAGGTTAGGATTTAATCTACTTAGTATTAGCCAACTATGTGATAAAAAGTATAAAGTACTATTTGATGAAAATGGTAGTAAAATACTAAAAGATGGTATCACCATAGCTAAAGGAGTTAGGAAAAATAACATATACGTCATGAAAATAGATAAAACATATAATGACAAACTTTGCCTAACAACATTAGACGATAGCTCTTCTCTTTGGCATAGGCGGCTTAGGTCACGCTAATATGAGACTTATACAAAACCTATCTTCAAAAGAGTTGGTTAGGAATTTACCAAAACTAAAATATGACCAACACTTTTGCGACGCTTGCAAAATTGGTAAACAAACACATAGTAGTCACAAATCTAAAAATATGGTGTCCACATCTAAGTGTCTAGAATTATTACATATGGACTTGTTTGGACCATCCGCTATAAGAAGCTATGGAGGCAACTTATACACTTTGGTCATAGTAGATGATTACTCAAGGTTTACTTGGACGTTAATTTTGAAAACCAAAAATGAAGCTTTTGATAAATTTGAAATACTTAGCAAGAAAATTCAAAATCTTCTAGGTGTCAAAATTGTGTCGATCCGAACGGATCATGGTCGTGAATTTGACCACGAAACTCAATTTGGAAACTTTTGTGATACAAATGGTATAACACATAACTTTTCAGCTCCACGAACACCTCAATCAAATGGAGTAGTAGAGCGTAAAAATAGAACAATTCAAGAAATGAGTAGAACAATGCTTAATGAACAAAACATTCCTCAAAAGTTTTGGTGTAATGCCGTTGACACTTCTACATATATTTTAAATAGAGTATTAATACGTCCTTTCTAAACAAAACACCATATGAACTTTATAAAGGTAAAAAGCCAACATTAGGATATTTTAAAGTCTTTGGTTGTAAATGCTTTATTCTTAATACTAAGGATTATCTCACCAAGTTTGACCCAAAGTCTTATGAAGGTGTATTTCTTGGTTACTCTCAAACTAGTAAAGCTTACATTGTCCTAAACAAAGAAACAATGATAGTCGGGGAATCGTTGAACATAACATTTGACGAAAGTCCACCTCCCTCTAAGACATCACCTTTGGTAGATGATGACTTAGTTGAAAGTCAAATAATAGAAAGTCAAATTAATAATAACAAGGAAGATGAACCATTAAATAAGGAAATTGTCAACATAAAAGAATCTAAAAGTCATCCATTAGAAAAGGTCATAGGACAACTTAATCAAAGAACCTTAAGGTCACAAGCTCAAAATCAAAGTAATTATTTTTGTTTTGTATCCACCATTGAACCCAAAACCATAAATGAAGCAATAAAAGATGAATCATGGGTAATTGCCATGCAAGAAGAATTAAACCAATTAGTTAGAAATGATGTTTGGAAACTAGTTCCAAAACCCAAAGATCAAACTATAATTGGAACAAAATGGGTCTTTGAAACAAAATGGACGAAAATGGTGTAGTATCTAGAAACAAAGCTAGGCTTGTTGCACAAGGTTATAATCAACAAGAAGGAATTGACTATGATGAAACTTATGCACCTGTAGCTAGACTTGAATCTATTAGAATATTACTTGCTTATGCATGTGCTTATGATTTTAAATTATTTCAAATGGATGTTAAAAGTGCTTTCCTTAATGGGTTTATTAACGAAGAAGTGTATGTTGCTCAACCTCTCGGTTTTACCGACTTTGAGAAACCACATCATGTCTTCAAACTCAAGAAAGCATTATATGGCCTTAAACAAGCACCTAAAGCTTGGTACGACCGTCTTAAGACTTTTCTTATTGATAACAAATATACTATGGGATTAGTAGCTAATACTCTTTTTACTAAGGAAAAGGAATCACAAATTATTATTGTTCAAATATACGTTGATGACATTATATTCGGATCAACTTGTCAAGAACTATGTAATGATTTCTCTAAAATCATGCATGACGAGTTTGAAATGAGTATGATGGGTGAGTTAAACTTCTTTCTAGGACTTCAAATTAAACAACTAGAAGATGGTATTTTCTTTAACCAATCTAAATATATAAAAGACATGCTTAAGAAATTTGGTCTTGAAGATTCCAAACCAACTAAAACACCCATGTCCTCGGACACTAAACTCACCAAGGGCGAAGAAGGTGAATCCGTAGATAACACTAAATATAGAGGAATGATTGGTAGCCTACTCTATCTTACGGCTAGTAGACCCGACATTATGTTTAGTGTTTGTCTATGTGCTCGCTTTCAAGAAAACCCAAAGGCATCACACTTAGAAGCATTAAAAAGGATTTTTAGATATATTAAGGGAACAACGTGTTTAGGATTATGGTATCCCAAAGGAACGGGTATAGAAACTATAGTGTATGCCGACTTCGGATCATGCGGTGATTATGTCGATAGAAAAAGTACAAGTGGTATTTGCACTTTTGTTGGACATTGTCTCACCTCATGGTTTGCAAAGAAGCAAACGGCTTTAGCCTATCTCTACTACTGAAGCGAATACCCGTCTCAGTAGGAAAAGCATGTCAACAAGCTCTTTGGATGAAGCAAGCTCTCGTAGACTACGAAATTCATCTCAACGACATTGTGATACTTTATGACAACAAAGGAGCCATCGATCTCAGCAAGAATCCCGTTCAACATGCTCGTACAAAGCACATTGAAATCCGTCATCACTTTCTACGCGACAATGTTCAAAAAGGAAACATTTCAATCGTGAAAGTATCCTCCGAAGACAACATTGCCGACATCTTTACTAAACCTCTTAAGCGAGAACCTTTTAATCTTCTTAGACTTGGTTTAGGGTTAATGGAACCAAACATGTAGGATAAACATAGCCTAAAACATTAGAATAGTCAAACCAAAAGAATTTTGTCTTGTTTACGCTCTTTGTAGCCCGCGGCACCAAGCGACAACACGGACGGAACCAAAAATTTGGTGCCGTCGGTCCGTGGTGTCTGACAAAAGCAAAACGCTTTATACATAACATCTTCTTCCTCACAACCCACTTTACCAAAACGTGTAAAACTTAAACCAAGCTCATTATTGTCATCTTCCCACTCACTAATCACTGAAGATAACATCATTGTAAGTATCCTAACTACATTTCATCTCTTAATTCCGAGTCTAGGATTCTTATTTATGCACAAAACTATCACAAATCATTACATGGGGTTTTATGTATGCTTTTATACCAAATATGAATTCAATTGGCAAATTGCATAACTAGTCATTCAAATTAGGTACTACATTATCATATTGCATAAACAAATCATGTTTCCCACTAATTGATAGATAATAAATATAAGGCCTTATTCAAACAACCAAACACCCCATGTCAAAAGTTTTGAAAAGCTTCTCACTTGTAGGAAAACATTCTTTCATTGCTAATACAAATAGAAGCGTTAGAATTTTCATCACTTGCATGCTCTTGAATACTAAAGGTATTGCATAACTAATATGCACTTCCGGGTATATTCAAATATAGCCACATTGAATTAGGAGCATTTGGGTTATCTCATGGTATTTGCCAAACATCCCACTAAAACCATTTTGTGCATAAAATGAGTCGAGATAACCGCAACTCCAAATTGTTTTCATATAGGCACACACTAGAATCAAAAAACGTTAAAATTTATCTTAATTTTTTTAACATATTAACTCTTGTCCTTAGGAATAACCATGGTAGCCGCAAGATTCTATGATCACAAAGACACTCTTAACTACATTCCCAAACACCACAAAACCAAAGGACTTACCAAGGAACAAGTAGAAATATTTAGGGGTCTAGAATCAAGGTATTTCCATGAGGGTAGAACCATTCACCCATCCTTCCTTGAGCATACCAATCTTAAGTGAAGAACTAGCGCCATTCAATTCGATTGTCTTCTTGACATTGATGAACCAATTTGTCCTAGGTTTGTGTTAGAATTCTATGCTAGTGTGACCGGTTTTAGTGATGAAGATGATGAGTTTTGTCTTAGCTTTAGAATCAACCAAAATGACTACACCATCACCTTAAGTGAATTTGCTAGAGTACTAGGAATTCCCAACCGAGGAACTTGTGTCTACACGGATAAGTGGTCACTCATCGCCCTTGATGCAATCAATGACCGCTCTCTTCCCTACATAACCCGTTTGGCCGATAAGGATGTCATCCGTGAACACCTTTTTAACCCAAAAACGGATACAACCCGAGTAACCCGAAAGGGAAAAGAGGTAGACCGAGATCCATATGGAATGGAGCTAAATGAACTTAAGCACAAATTTAAGAAATGGGAGGAGTTACTTAGAGCAACGTCATTAGCACCATAGGGAATAGGGATCACATAAACGCTTGTCTTTGTCACATGCTTTACAACTTGTCCACCCGACAACCATTCAACTTAGCCTACTACATAGCTAGGAGAATGATTGATATTCCAACTCAAGGATCCGTTGCTCTTCCATACGGGATGCTTCTCACCCGTCTCTATAGAAACTTCGCTCCAATTCCACCAACCCCAAAAGGGATGCACCTTCACTATGAACTCATCCCTCACATCTTTGTACCTTTGAGTGATGCTCGAGTTGCTAAGACTAAAGGCAAGAGAGCTAAACCTCCAACTCCTTCATCATCATCATCAAATAGCTTCGAGGATGGTCTTCCAAGCTCCCATCTTCCACCTCATGAGTATTACATCTCTTCCGAGATTGAGAATGAATCGGAATTCAAGCAAACTAAGGGAATGTTCAAGTGCCTTGGTAGGATGATGAACAAGATTTACAAGAAATTGGACAAATAAGGGTACTTTAAGGAGTGTTTGGAACAATGCATTATCATTAATGTTTGATACTATTTAGTTGTTTTATTATGTAGGATGATAATATAACTTAAAACAATGGTGTATGCTAACAATCTCATGCAGGGGATAGCACAAGTATGCTATCAAATTTTACCCATTTTCACTATATTGTGAAAATCAATAAGCCTTGCTCTTAATCTATGCTCCACTATGTTTACATATGTGTTATTTACTTTTCCTAACTAGAAATGTTTAGTATAACAACTTTTGAGAAAAATTTAGGGTTTGAAAATTTCCCGTTTTAAGAAACATTCGTCCAAATTTCGGCACTCCACGGATCGAGACGGCACCATTATCTTGGTACCGTCCTTTATATGAATTTGGTACCGCCATATTCATGCTAGGCGGACCCGACGGCACCCTTTTTGGGTCGTGTATGATTTTGGTGCCGTGGATCCTCCGGGTAATTTTGAATTTCGACTCTTTCGTGATTCCAAATTATCTTCCATCACTTATAAATCAATCTTAACTAGTTTATATTGTTATTAGAACTAGTATTATTCACTAAGGTATGTAAGAAATCCATTTCCCACCAAAATTCAAAAATTTGAAAAATCCACCCAAGGAGCCCTTTGGCATAAAGGAAGGAACCAAATTTTGGTACCTTCAAATCCGTGGGTAATCTGAATATTAGGAAATTCCACTCACTAGAACACATTTATTGCATATCTTTTCTTCTTCACTCCATCTTCTTTGTATGGATTGACTTGGGTGATATGACTAGCATTCAACCCACTTCCAAATCATTAGGAACCTCATCTCTTCAATGGTTCAACATCAAATCAAACCATTTCTCAACAATTTCTTACCTCTATAAATTGAAAGGCTTTACCATGATCATCCTCACACCTTCTTCATTCTCATTACTATCTAGCAAATCAAAACCCAAGTTAAAAATGACTAAATCATCACCAAAACCTTGCAAGAAAACCGCTAGAATGAGCGTAAGGCCTTGTTGTTTTGTCAATCTTAGCTCATCATCCTAATCTTCACCACTCACAATCTCATCTCCCATTAGAGATGATACACACCTTACCTTAGCTACACCTACTTCATCACACATTGTGATCACCACTCCACCACCAACTAAAACACCTACTTCACCTCCACCGGCACCCATCCAAACATCCAAAACACCCTCACCACTTTCACCAAGGTCTCCCTCTCCTCCCATGGGTTATTTTCAACTCCACCAACATCACCAAATCCTTTCCTAGAGGACTTGGAAGACTTGCCTCCTAGGCCAAGTCATCCACCACCATTGCCATCCTTTGGCACCATTGAGCGAATCGCTCATGAGTCACCTCGGTCATCCATTGACCCAAACGCCCCATTAGGGCCAAGACCTCTCCTTTTCCACCCCATTCACAAGGACATTCATGGTCCTTTATACGGGAATCATCCACTTCCATCATCAATGTCCCTCGAGGACATTGGAGAGCATGTGGGATGACAATCCCACTAGAGAGGAGATTCAAGCCGAACCTCACAACCTCCACCAATTCAAAGGCATGGTGGATTCTCACTTAAGTGAGACAATGCAAATGCAAAGTGCTTTGCTTGCATCCATCATGACCACTCCAAACATCCCCAACACCACCAACACATCTACCATTCCACCACCACACAAACTTTCTACCCTCAAGGCATGGTTGCTCAACTTGTGAGCAAACGGGTCAAACCGTGGAACGGACCCAGGTTATGGTCCATGACTTCCACGAAGAAATGAGGTTCATCCTCAACCACATTCTTGAGCGTCTCAGCGCTCTTTCCCATCCACCATCACTTTAGGATGGTTTTAAAATAGTCTTTCTTTTATTTGCTTTTTTAGGATAATTTTTTTCTTGTACTAGAAACACATCATTGTGTTCTCTTTTCATGATCTTTACTCATGAAAATTTTAACTAATGAATGTTGTTTCTTATATTGTTGGTGTCATTACATAGTGTTTGGAAATGCTTGTGAATGATCATTATTACTAACAATTTTTTTGCTTTATTTTCACAATCCATGTATCTTCCCATTAAAGCACCCAATTTAGGGGAAGCTTTGAACAAGGGGGAGATAATAGCTCGAGGCTCATTATTCGCATAGCCTCTTCTTTTTGTTGAGACAAAAAGGGGAGAAAATATAGAATTGCTTGTCAAATGAAATTATTTATATTTGACTTTTAAAAAGTCAAGCGCATACTTTGACTTTCTGAAAAAGTCAACATCATGCATCAACTAGTGAATTCTTTGACTTTCATTAAAAGTCAAATTTCATACACTTGCATTATCATTTTCTTTTCAAGCTCTAAAACTAATATTTTTATAACTCTTGTACAAACTTTGTTTCTTTTATAAAAATAAAATTTATATTTTGTCCTCAACAAAAAGGGGAGATTGTTAATACAAATATCGTCATTAAGCGTTATTTATATTTTTGATCTTTGCCTAAGTTTTGTTAACGACAAAAGTAAATTTAATTTATAAAAGCTTAAAGCTTGTCAAGTTTATTAGATATTAAAACAAGCTTTCTCAAACAATATATTCATCATTCAAGCATTTACATTTATGATTAGTAACATCTTGATATGACTCTAATCATTATGTATGATAATAGTTTGTAGAATGTGTTAGGTTCTTAAAACCAAACACTACTTAAGCATTTGCATATTTCTATTAATAGTAATACAACATTTGACATCATGTATTACATCATGGAAATCATTGGAAGATTCCATTAGATATTTTGTGAAGATTTGTACTCTTCATATCTTGCACAATCTTACTTAGATAGAGTTGACTTTAGCAAAGATTTGATATCTTGGTTAATGTCGGGGCGGTACCAATTTGGTACACGGGCGGAACCCTTTTAAGGGGTCATGCGTCCGTCAGACGCTCTGTCCAATTTGGCTATAAATAGCAATGCCAAGCCAAGTAGTTTCTCATCCCTTTCTAACATACTCTCATACATATCTTCCCTCTAACCCTTCTAACTTCAGGTTTCATATCATATTAGTGATCTCTTTTGTAGCAAAGAAGATCAAGTCATATTCAAGCTTCAACCAGAAGTTGGAAGTCTTGTTTGTTTAGTGTTGTATGATCTAGTGTTGATTCATACTTCATTGTTGTATCAAACCATCATAATCTTGTGAGTGTGAGTGGTTAGTATTTTAGTCCTCAAAATACATTGTGTGTGGGAGTAGTTGTACCCTTGGAAAGAACTCGACATCTAGCTTAGTGTCGGAAATAGTGTTAGCGAAGTGTAAAGGTTTTCTCCGCCGGTGAAAGGAGCTTGTTGACTAGTGAAGTTAAACACTCGAGTGTGAGACTCGGGGAGTGGAGTAGGGCAAGGAAAAAGAGTCCTTGTAGGCCGAACCACTATAAACAACTTGTTGTGGTTTGATCATTTCTTTCCTTATTTACTCATTACATATTGCTTGCATATTTCATTAACATACTCAAGATCAATATCAATTGATCTTTCAATAAGTTTCAAAACAAAGTTTTTTTAATCGGTAAACTATTCAACCCCCCTTCTAGTTTTCTACAACTCTGTTGGGGCGAACATCAT